>OZ014530.1:157079873-158279873 GCA_963966105.1 Volucella zonaria | reverse complement strand
TAAATATCACTTTAACACCGCCTATTTTCGATTTCGTCGTCTTCTAAATGTGTAAGGATTTCATTTCTGAAAACAAAGTAATAGGCATGATGTTCTGTATAAGCCTACTGTATCAAATATGATACACCATGTTTCGTGAATAAACAAAACACATAATTCTGCATAGAACAATTAAATTAATACATCAGATTTGTTGTTTTATGTTTATTCTCATTGCAAATCGATAAAAAATTGCATTTATTGGGTATATAACTTTCGTGCGGATGTTTTTTCAAAATTTTAACGTTTATTTAAGAAAACCATGTACAATAGTATTATTCAAAGTATTGCCCATCTGAAGCTATGACTTTTTCCCATCTTTCTGGCAATTTGAGGATCCCATCCCAAAAGAACTGCCCCGGCTTGGCAGCCAAGAATGGATCAAGCCAATTTTTGATATTCTGCTCTAATAACCGTATTTCAGTGAGGGCGTTCTGCATCGACCGGAACAAATGGTAGTCAGAAGGGGCAAGGTATGGGCTATAAGGCGGGTGGGGTAAGACTTCCCATCCACAGTTTTCCAAATAGTTCTTACCCGGAATAGCAACGTGGGGCGGAGCGTTGTCATGATGGAAAATTATTGCCTCGTGTCTGGTCGCATATTCCGAGCGTTTTTCGGCCACTGCTCTCTTCAAACGGATTAATTGTGTTCGGTAGCGTTGTCCATTGATGGTTTCACCCGGTTTTAGTAGCTCATAATACAGCACACCCATCTGATCCCACCAAATACAGAGCATTACCTTCGCGCCATGGATATTCGGCTTTGCCGTTGATTTGGCTGGTTGGCCGGGTTTCACATATGATTTTTTGCGCTTGGGGTTGTCGTAATGGATCCATTTTTCATCACCAGTAACAATCCGATGCAAAAATGACTTCCTTTTGTGGCGTTCCAGCAGCATTTCGGACATGAAAAACCGCCTTTCAACGTCTCTCGGCTTGAGTTCATGTGGAACCCAATTTCCTTGCTTTTGAATATATCCAGCTACTTTTAAACGTTTTGAAATGACTGCTTGAGTGACACCCAAAGATTCTGCGAGCTCTTCTTGTGTTTGGCAACAATCTTCATAGAGTAATGCTTCCAGTTCTTCATCTTCAAACTTTTTTGGCTGCCCAGGACGTTCATCGTCTTCCAAGCCAAAATCACCACTTTTAAAACGTGCAAACGACTTTTGGTACATTCGCTCAGCTAGCGCATGTTCACCATAAACTTCCACCAAAATACGATGACTTTCAGCAGCAGTTTTCTTCATATTACAGTAATGAAGAAGAACTCCCCGCAAAAAACACTTTTTCAGGCACAAAGCTCGACATATTTGAGTGAAAAAAAATTATTTTTGCTTATGCAAATGAATGACATATACTGAAATAACGTACAATGACAGTAGCTTTCCAACGCATGTTATATACCCAATATTTTTTAAAAAGAACCAAATTTCAAGTAAATCGGATCTGAAAAGTATTCCCGAGAAATTTGTCCACCCCTTTTTCGTAAAGCGGTCGAATCGCAACCACTTTTCAAGTTATAATAGTACTAGACAGCAAAATAGGGTCTTCCTTGCATTGTACGCCTTACGCTTTTAGAGTAGCGGCATTATTCTCTACCTGAAAGTAGGACAAAATCTAAGGAAAAGTTATTGCCAAGGTGCTAATTCTTATCAAGTGAGTCAACAAGAGAATATTATTTTCACTTAATTTGTGCTATAATATCCACATTTTTATATATAAGATTCGTATCATTTAGTTTTGTTACGTATTTTGGGCTTTATATTAATTTCTACAGTTCTCAACTGAAAGACCTGTCCCTGGTTCAGATTTGTTATAGACCCAAAAGAAAAAAAATTAATTCTTACTGTTTTGATGACGTCTTGAAAAAGTAAAGCACAATTCACGATCAAAACAACTAGGAATGCACACTTCCGGGGTCAACAGTCACACTGAAACTGTTTTTTTTTGTGTTGCTTCCACTTTAAACATTACACCCACATTACACCCACATTACACCCCTGCCTACTCTTTTCGGGAGCATTTAAATATTATTTTTTATTTGTGGTAAATCGTATGTGATACGGTAGGTCTAAATGGGTTAATAAGAAAAACATGTTGTATCAATCAGCACACTTCAAGATTTATTAGAAAAAAAAAGGTTTTTTTGACAGGTATTCGTCTTATAAACTAAAGTACAAAAATAAGACTTAGCTAGGTGGCAGTGCAAACAATTAAATGAAAAACAGATATGGCATAATATTTTGGTATCATTGCAACAATTAGATGGTTAAAATTTGTATGTATAATTTTATATGAAATATGTTTTTAGAATTTTATATTATAAGTCTAACTTCCCTTGCTCTTTGTTTTAAAGTTGCAGATTTTTAAGTATAGGGTCCGCATTTAACGTTTTTTTTTCAACTAGTGCTTATTTCGTGAATGGTAACACTTAGCTCATGTCTGATTTGACAAATAATTAGTTTTATCCTTCCGCTGAACGAATATGGTTGTGTATACGCTTCGCTAAGTGGGCCTGCGATCGACTTAGAGAAGATGCCGATTTTGCCAAAAAAATCATCTTTTCAGATGAAGCTCATTTTGACCTTGACGGGTATGTAAACAAGCAAAATTGTCGCATTTGGGGCACAGAAAACCCGCACGCATACAAAGCCGATACACCCAAAACGAGTCACTGTTTGGTGCGGATTTTGGTCCAGAGGCATAATTGGGCCATTTTTCTTCGAAAATGAGCAAGGAATGGCCGTTACAGTCTATGGCGATCGTTATCGGGCCATGTTGAACGAATTTTTGTTCACAAAAATTGAAGAGGAGGATATTGGCAACATTTGGTTTCAACAGGACGGCGCTACGTGCCACACAGCCGAAGCTACACTCGATGTTTTGCGCCCTGTTTTTGAAGATCGCATTATCTGCCGCAGAGCTGATGTCGTTTGGTCACCCCGGAGCTGCGATTTAACACCGTTGGACTATTATTTGTGGGGTGCCGTAAAAGATAAGTGTTACGCCGACAAGCCAGAGACAATTGACGCTTTAAAGGATAATATTCGTGAAGCCATTGGTGAAATACAGCTGCACACAATCGATAATGTGCTTAAAAATTGGACTGATCGTCTAGGCTACTGCATGGCCAGCCGAGGCAGCTATTTGAATGAAATTATTTTCCATTATTAACCGGAAGGATTGTACTTTCAAATAAAAGAAGAAATTTGAGAAAATATTCAGTAGTTTTTTTTTATAGCATTTTCAAAAAAAAAACATTTTTGGCGGACCCTATAGTTTAATTAATAATTTTAACTTATTTTTCGTGATTGAATTTTGGATTAAATGGCACAAAGAACCTGGTTGTTATATTACGAGATAGCGCTTTAGTAAAATTTCCCATAAGCAAGTGCCTTGTTTTCTGTATAATACTTAAAAATAAAAACCTTTTTAACTTACCAAAAGTATGATGAAATCCACAGTGTGGAATATGGAGCATGGAAAACATTTACATCCTTCTGCCAAAGCATATCTCGTCGCTTTATATATGTATTGAAGTATTATTACTAACAATATCAATAAGCAAATGTGCATAAAGTATTCGTCATCATTCCACAAAGGATGATACTTCAATGATTGAACATGACTGGAAGTATGGATACCACCAGTTGGAGGCAGTTCAGCTAGCAGTCTGTAGTAAAGCGACATTTATCAATAAAATAAAATAATATGCGTTTCATACTTAGCATGACAAAATAAATTAACATTAGCGTTAAATAATATAAATTCCAATAAAATTACTCGAGTGGCTATATCGATCCAGTTTTTTTCTCTAAGATTTCTTAAAATATTGAGATTTCTTTCCTTGCTTAAGGTTAATAACTGAATGTAACCGCTTCCTTGATAGTTGGCTACATATCCCGATACTGAGTAAGTGTTGTCGTCACTCTGCGATGTATGCTTGAAGCTAAGTAAAAAGAAATATGTACATATGTGGGGTTAAAGAGAAAAACACATACGACCTTTATGCAACTTTAACGTTTATTATATAAATTAATATATCTGATGGTGATGTTAGCCAAAGGCACAGCAACAAAACTAGTAAATTACGATACTATGTGCCGGAACAATAGATTTTTATTAGCCGAAGCGTTCGACTCAAGAGTACAACTAAAACTAAAAACTAATTACTAAACCCTACTTATGGTGGCACCGCTGCATTGTCTAGCTCTTGAAGGTTCCTCGAGGAAAATATGTGCACTCAGCTGGGATTTCCGGAGTTGTGTTATCTGTTAACTTATACAGGGTGAGTTTTTTAACTTGAGAAATCCAAATTACTCGAAAAATACACGATATCGCGAAAAATGTTTCAGAAAAAAGTCACAAGGTTCTGAAGGGGACATAAGATGGTAACCACGAGTTTGACCTTGAGACCTATTTTCAAAGTCAAACGAAGGTCACTTCTGATTTTTCAAATGATAATTCCTGATTTTCATTGCTCAGTCGTATTGCTCGTAGGCTTGTCATTTGTTTTTATATATTGCGTTTAGCATAACCCAGAAACAACGACGTGGACGTAGCAGTATTTTGTTTCCTTCGGGGTGATTAATTAGAGTGGATCCCCTTGCCTCCAACTGTTGAATCATTGAATTCTTCCCATTTCGACGTTTATTTCCCGAGACTATTTCAACAAATGTTCGAAAATGTGACCATTCACTTCAATACACTTGTTTATCCGCGCTCTAAATGAACCAACAGAACTGAGAAGTATTTCTGGCGTAATCTTCCGGCAAGCTTCAGTTATTCGTCTTTTCATGTCCTCACGTGTTGTTGGCATTTTTCTGTAAACCTCACTTTTTAAATAGCCCCCCAAGAAGAAATCTAGTGACGTAAGATCAGGTGATCTAGCAGGCCATTGCCTCGGACCCCCTCGTCCGACCCATCGTTGATGGTAAACATTGTTTAATACGCTCCGAGCTACTTGGGAATAATGGGCTGGACAACCATCATGTTGAAACCACATTGTTTGTCGCAACTCCAATGGTAGTTTTTCTAGTAATACTGGAAGATGGTCCCGCAAGAAGTTTGCGTACTTTTCGCGTCTGAATACTATGTCCTGACGGTACATTGGTCTTTATTGGCCCATCCTGGTTACCAATCTTCTCGACTTCATACCTTCCGTTGTTGGCTTCACTATTTTATAGGGTCGGAGAAACTTGCGTCTTAACTTAATAGCGACTAATTCGTTATCGGATAGTTCTTCTCAGGATCCTCTTCCGATTAAACGAAGCTGTAATCTCTCGCAGAACTAAGGCTGTATTTTCTCGAACCTCGTCTCGCAACGTGTACCTTTCTTACTTAAATTCGGTCAAGCAGATTGACTTAAATGTTGCTATAGGTCTGGATAGTCGGCTATTCTCCATGCACATCCTGAAATGAGAGTACTTTATAGCTCTGGACGGTATATTGTTCAAGACTGGCTGCACCTCGGCCCCGTGTCTATACCAATTTGAGTCATTCTCTATGCATGCCTTTATTAGTGTAGGCAGGACTATTCTACTGATGAACATTCATTGTGAGCTGGGTGGCCGTGGCTCAAGTGGTAGTGGACTGGCTTCCAAATCGGGAGGTTCGGTGTTCGAATGCCAGCCTCGCCCGAAAGACATATTAACTTTTTCAGTTAACGAAAATCAAATAAGATGAGTAGTTGACTAGAAATCAAAATCAAGCCAACTTCCACTAAGAATTTAGTCTCCCCATTAAATGTTGGATGCCACCCATGGAGTGAAATAACCACTAAGCCCAAAATCTTTCAAAATCATTTTCCAAAAAACTTAACACATGCTGAGGCATTATAAGTGTACCCCACTTGAGTGTTAAGTTCTTTTTTTTTTAAAAAAAAAAAAAGAAAAACAGTTGGGTGTTACGGTTAATAGTTTGAAGGGGCGGGATGATACTGACGATTTCTATGGAGCACTCGTGGTGGAAATAGCGATAAAACTGAGTGAGACACCAGACATTACGACGGTGTTAGAGGGTGTTAATTGATTGACTGATATTAGTATCACCTATGAGTTTTATCGCGGTTTTGTATTATATGTAGCAAGTGCAGAGATGTTTTGGGCATTGCACTCCAATTTCGAGCGAATAAATGCCTTATACGTATGTATAATGAGGTTAGATCAGAGGGGGTGAAATATTTTTTACATCGCTTGAGGAACCTTAGACATTTCGCGGCATTTTTGACGACACCGAATATGTGGTTATTCCAATGTACATAAGTAAGTTGGAAAGTTTTTCAGTTTCAACAATGCAAGTGCCACTCATTGACAATGGCTGGGTGTTTAAATTTCGCTTTAACGACAGCAGATAGCATTGTGTTTTGGAAGCATTAAATTCTGCTTTGTTAATGGTTCCCAAGTTATTTAAGCTGTTAATATCAGAATTTAATAAGCTTAGCATACGCTGCCATTCCCGTTCTAGAGCCGAAGAACAGGGATGTAGGTCAGGAAACAAATATGAAAAGCAGAAACTACTCTCATCAGCAAATTAATATATTGGATCAGAAGTAGCAGACAAGACATCGTTGAAGAAAATTAAAAAGAGTGCCGGAGGCAGAACGGACCCGTGGGGCACACCAGCATTTATTTTGTGGATATCAGACTTGAAACAATTCGAGACAACTTGAATTGAACGTTCGTAAAGATGATTTCTAATCCATTGAAAAAGAGAGGGGTCAATCCCAAAAGCACGCGTTTTCGACAAAAGAGCCTCTTTCTAAACTCTGTAAAATGCCTTAGAAATATCAAGTGTAGCTATCTTGCTTTCACCAGGTTAATGTACGCTTTACTAGGGTTGCCTGAAAAGTTTCCGACCGCAACGTAAAGATAGCGGCACTTGTTAATAAAAACTAGTGAATGCTACTTGTGCATCTTTTGACAGTTACTTACCGAAGTTTCATTCATTTTGGATGCGCAGTTTTTAGTTGACAGTCGTTTAGGGGAGTCGATGTGAGTGTTTTTTCAGAAAATGGAAAAAATTGAGTATCGAGCTGTTATTAAATTCTTGTTTTTGAAAGGCAATGCGCCTACACAAATCAGACATAAGTTGGACTCTGTGTATGGGGACTGCACCATCATTTACCACAGTGAAATTTTGGGCAGCTGAATTTAAACGTGGCCGTAAGAGTTTGGGAGATGATGAACGTTCGGGACGTCCAAAAACTGCAACCACCGACGATATCATTGCTAAAGTTCACCAAATGGTGTTAGACAACCGCCGAATTAAAGTGAGAGAGATAGTAGAGGTTATGAAAATATCCAAAGAACGTGTTTGTTACATATTAAATCAAGATTTAGGCATGAGAAAGCTGTCCGCCCGTTGGGTGCTGCGTTTGCTTACGTTAGACCAAAAACGTGTTCGAATGCACATTTCCAACGCTCTGTAGGCGCAGCTTAGGCGCAATAAATCCAAGTTTTGGCGCCGATTAATTACTGTAGAAGAAACTTGGATACACCATTATACGCCCGAAACAAAAATTCAGTCAAAACAGTGGACTGCAAAGGGCGAGCCGTCTCCAAAAAAAGCAAAAACTGTTTTTTCGGCTGGCAAAGTGATGGCGGCTGTTTTTTGGCATAGTAAAGGAGTTATCTTAATCGATTATCTTCAAAAAGGAGGAACCATTACAGGAAGTGGAAAACTGCAAAAATATAGCTTCCAAATACAGCCGGGGAGTTAAAAATATCACTCGCGACATACAGAAACTCATACTGCCTTTCCTGGGTAACAAACACTGTGTATTTGCGACAGCCTGGGTCGATGACTGCATCCGTTAGTATCATTGGGAAGTTGTATTTTATTATCTTCTGGTTCAGTCTGCGATAGTCGCAACGCAATCTCTTGGACCCATACGTTTTTGATAATAACATAATCGGTGATCCACAATCGGATGTACTGAGTTGTATACTCGTTTCCTCCATCCATCGATCAATTTCTCTTCCTAACCATTCTTGATCCGCGTACGACATATGCCCCGGCCTTTGAGACATTGGCACTTCATCTTTCTGGATCAGCTTCATCTCCACAGGGGATTTTCCTCTTGTCTTATGGTACCTGATGCAAGAAAACGCTCACCTCGCTTCCTAGTTCACCCTCTTCAACCGAGAGGTAGATTGCTCCGAACTCATCTGTTAATTCCGAAATTCGACGGTTGGCATTCCCCTTCCATTCTCGGACCTTTAGCCTTTATCGCGTTTTCGTTCCGATGCTTGTCTTTCGAACAGTTACGGTCTCTACCAACATCAATGCTTACCCCCTTTTTCGCTTGGACACTTTTCTTACTCTCACTTCCCTGAACCATACTCGACTTGTCAGGCGGAAATTCGCTCCTTCCGCCGTCATCATTCCCTATTCACAGCTCACAGCTTGGCTGTAACTTTTGGATTATGTACATATATTTGATGCCTTAAATGTTTTTCCATTAAGTCGAGAAAATGATATCGGCTAAGTGGCCGCCGCGCCGCCAGAATTGATGAGCATTCGGGCTCGATTTGTGGCAGAACTTCCGGTGATAGGTCTTCGCATTCTTGACGGATCTTCTCTTTGAGGGCTTGAAGAGTCTGAGGCTTTCTGACATAGACTGGTGACTTCAAAAAAACGACACAAAAAGAAGTCTGGAACGGTTAAATCAGGCGACCTAGCCAACCAGTGCAAATCGACAAAACGAGAGATTAGACGTCCCGGAAATGCAGCCACTAGAATTTCGTTTGTGGATTGTGCAGCTCTATAGCGCTCGCTGTAAACAGTAGTCGTTTGGCGACATCTTCAACCACAGCTGCGATATTCTCAGCAGAACCGTGTCGACCACCGACGAGTACACACGCCAACCAGTGCACTTGTAATTTCTCGTGTGCTGCACACCGAAAAAGAAAAAAAAAATATATATAACCGAATAGCGAAAAAAAAAACAAAACCACCGCGCGCAAGTGAAAAAAAAAACTACAGTGCAGTGCGGTGTTAGAAAAAAAAAATATCACAGCGCGGGTATCCTACCTCTCCCGCTAATGGTCGAAGTGCTTTTGCTTGTACTCGGTCACTGCCGTTACTGCTTTTATCATACGGCACGGGCAGTGACTGAGTGTATGTAACAACTGATGGATAGCGGGCTGTGGGTATGAATTTTGTTGGTGTACTGTTTCGTATTGTTGTAAGGGCATAACATCTACAACAATTTGATTCGGTAAACCAACTCTGAATTTGTACTTCAGGTTCTGCGCTTAGCAACGTCGGTGTTTGTGTTTGTCTTTCGTTATAATGACTCGGGAATTCAGAGTGGATATTGTCGATGTACGCGGGCTAAAAAGTAATCACTTTTCTGCGTACGTTCACGTCTGCAAATACAGACCAGCTGTTTCGGCACTTAGTGAAACACAAGCAGATCCCCGCCCACACCTATCAGATCTCTCTCTCACTATTCTACTTTCATCGCGGTCTCGCCATTTACGTGCGTAGTGATGTAGCTTACCAAACTACACCACAATGTAGTCCCCGTTCCACTCCGGAATTCAATTTCATGTGGTTGAAATTCCATATAAGTAAGCAAATTATCCACTACTGCTTGATTTACTGAAGCCCCAAACTGGACAGCAATTCGACTTTTAGTGAGTTTGATGCGCTGTTTGACTCCATTCAAAGAATTGTATTCTCATACTGAAATCGTTATTACGGGCGATTTCAATATACACAATTCTGGGTGGCGTCGACATTCTGGACAGACAACACCCGAAGGACGGTGTGTCGAAATCTTCGCTGTGGAAAATAACTTAACCCAGCTTGTAAATGAGCCCACGCGAATACCAGACGTTTATAGTCATACCGCCAACACCCTGGACTTGTTTTTACCTTCTCACCCTGATAAGTACATCGTTGATGTGCTCTCCCCTCTAGGCTCGTAGGACCATTGTGTCATATCAGCTAATTTCTCATACACCGACCACACAGTTAGAGAAAAGATTCCTAAAAGAACCGTATGGCAATACGAGAAAGCCAACTGGAGCCAGCTTCTTTAGGAATTTTAACTGGTCGTTATGTTTTCTCGATAACGACGTGGATGCCGCTGCTGATGTGATCACAGACACCATTCTCTTTGGAATAAGAAACTTTATCCCTCATCGGATGAAGAGTATCAAACCAAAAGGAAAGCAATGGTACGACTCTAGCTGTAAAAAGGCTGTCAAGGTTAGAGAAATGTTTTTTCGGTCCTACAAGACCAACCCGACAGAGGAAAACCGAAAAAAGTTTAAATGAGCCAGAAATGACTTCAACGTCTTTCTCAAGCGTGTGAAATTCCAATACGACCAAAAACTTAGGCAAAAAATACTGCAATGTCCCAAAGGCAGTAAAAATGTTTGGTCGTTCCTCAAAAACATACAATGACATTCCAGCTGTCAGCTCTTTGGACAAGGTCAATCTGCTTGCAGCACACTTTGCGGCTAGCTCAACACTCCCAGATTGTGCTTCGTCGCCGCCTACACTTGAGTGCGTCGAATCTTCAGTGGCACGAATATACTTTTGCACTCG
This sequence comes from Volucella zonaria, assembly GCA_963966105.1. NCBI lineage: Eukaryota > Metazoa > Arthropoda > Insecta > Diptera > Syrphidae > Volucella > Volucella zonaria. The sequence continues at coordinate 158,269,271 of OZ014530.1, read as the reverse complement.
TGTAGTAGCAGGAGTACTTAAAGATCTGAATATACATAAATCCGCTGGTCCATATGTTACATCTCACCTTCTTCTGAAAAGGTATTCTTCCAAGCTGGCAAAACCACTTCGTAAGCTTTTTCATCAATCCTACTCTTTAGGACTCTTTCCGAGCAGATGGAAAACAGCAATTGTCCAGCCCGTCCCTAAAAAAGGCGAATGTTCCTCTCTCTCCTCATACAGAACCATTGTACTTACATCCCTTCTTTCCAAGTTCTTGGAAATACTGATAAACCGTCAGCTAATGAAAGACCTCGAAACACGAAAACTTCGCAATGACCGGCAGCATGGCTTTCGTAGCAACAGCTCCACGGGTGATCTGATGGCATATCTCACCGAAAAGTGGAACCAAAGCGTACATCAATCTGGCGAAAGCAAGATAGTTGCACTTGATATTTCTAAAGCATTTGACAGATTTTGGCATCAGGCTCTTTTGTCGAAAATGCGTGCTTTCGGAATCGATGACTCTCTTCTTCAATGGATTAGAAATTACCTTTCGGAACGTTCAATTCAAGTTGCCTTGGACGGTTTCAAGTCTGATATTCACAAAATAAATGCTGGTGTGCCCCAGGGCTCCGTTCTGTCTCCGACTCTCTTTTTAATTTTATTAATGATCTCTTGTCTGCTACTTCTAATGCTGTATATTCCTTTGCTGATGACAATAATCTCTGCTTTTCATATTCGTTCATATTTGTCGGGTGGCATTTATTGCTTCCAAAACTCAATGCTGTCTGCTGTCATTAAAGCGAAATTCAAATACCCAGCTATTATCCATGAATGGCACTTGCATCGTCGAAACCAATAAACTTTCCATTCTCGGCAGTGACAACTTTCGTTGGAATGACCACATATTCGATGTCGTGAAAAATGCTGCGAAACGTGTAGGTTTCCTCGAGCGATATAAGAAATATTTTACCCCCTCTGATTTGGTCACAATATACATATAAGGCATTCATCCGCCCAAAATTGGAGGATAATGCACACATCTTGTCAGGTGCTCCTAAAACATCTCTGCAGCTAGTAGATAGGATTCAAAACCGTGCGATAAAACTCATAGGTGATACTCATAAGAGTCCATCAATTGACGCCCTCGAACACCGACGTAATATCTCCTGTCTCATCTTTGTATCGCTATTTCCACCACCAGTGCTCCATTGAAATCGCCAGTAGCATTCCGCCCATTCAAACTTTCAACCGTGATACCCGTCTCGCTATGAATGCTCATCAGTATACCCTCAAGCCCATTTTCGGACGTACTCCAAAATATCGTGATTCTTTCCTAAGCCGTATAACTAGCTTATGGAATGCCCTGCTGATCTCTGTGTTTCCTGGTCGTTATAACTTACAAACGTTTAAAAGCAATATACATCGGTACCTGTCCTTTCTTCCCCCCTAAATTTCCTTCGCCCGCGCTGTGTACAAACATTTTAAGGATACAAGAACCCCTTGAGCGCTCGTTCATTATAAAAAAAACGAACGGATGCTCCGAACCCGGCAAGACCTGGGAGCATCTCGTGTTGTTCCCTTCTAGGCGGGCGGCTATACATCATAGTGTTTGGCCGGTTGGTGTCGGACGATCGGGAAATCTGCGCCGAAATTCACCTCCGACGGATTAATCCGCAAAAAAATTTTAACAATTATTCCGCGCTCTTTAGGAGTATAGCGATTCATGTCATGTTGACATGTATTTTGTATCTGTTTGCTTCATAAATGTCAAACTATAATTGACATTTGCCCATTCGGAAAAATTATAGCTTCTCCCGATAGGGTGATGACTTTTGCGCCACATAGTATTGTAACAGCATTATTACGTATACCAATTAAATATAACTTATCGTAGTTCATCAACAATAACGAATGTCCGCCAGTGTGCAATAGTTCAGACATTTTATGACCCTTTTAAAAACCTTCTTAGCTCGTGACTTGCTACTGCCGACATTTGCCTAACAGCTCATTCTATCCCACGAAGACTGCGTTCTCTTCAAAGCCTTGAACCCCAAGATTTATTTTGGGGTATTCTGAGCCATTGAAAGATAAGAGTGAGTCTTCTATATCCCTCAGGGTGAGTGATCCTCTCGATAATGGTGTTCGAGTGTGATCTGACGCGAATTCACCTTCATCAGACCCGGAGGAATTCTGTTCGACATTCGATTGCGGTCCGACAGCCGATAGTGATCCAAAAGCCTGTATTATAACGTAGTTTTTAGTCCTGTCTTCTGTAAGTTAGTTACCTTTGTTTCTCTTGCAACACTTCTACAGTTAATGCTAAAATCGCTTGAGCATCCACTAAATTAAATTCCAATTATAAATTCTAAATTATTAGTTGAAAAGTACATAACTTAAATTAAGAAAAAGGTTAAAGACAAACCAATACACGAGTAATAAAATTTTAAATCTACGAGTATATGTATACTAAATACTAAACTTCCAGTACGTAATTATAAATTTTCTGCAGCACAGAAAAAACTGAACTTCTTCCAGCTACTTTTTCCGTTGCACCTGATTTCGCTCCTTCAGTATTGCCACTCTTCGATTTTCTTCCTTCTTTGTACACGTGTTCGTATACGACAATTAGGCAACAGATTTATTCTTTATAGTTTCTTCTTTGTCTTTTTGTTTGTGTTCTTCTTCTTTTTTTTTGATTTAGCGATCTTTTTGTTTTTTTTTTTTGATTTAGAGATCTTTTTCTAAAATTTAAAAATTGGGTGAATCCCAGTTGACCCCCCATTTGTGGGATTAAAAAGAAGAACACGTCAGATTTTTATTCAACTTTAACATTTATTATTTATATACTACTATATAAATATTATTAATTCTTCGAGTTCGAGTTCGCGTCTGCTATGCTTGGCTGCATAGATGAAATAACTCAGATGGCAAACTCTACTAATACTTTTGCAAACTCCTAACTTTCGTACAGACACACTGTAAGTGAATTACCAAACTTTGTACATCTTTAGAACCTGCCAGAATTTGCCATTGATGACAAGTAGAGGTCTGCAATGAATGTCTTGAAACCAGTTCCAACGCATTCATTTTATTTCAAGTACACCTGTACATTACTGCACTCATAGTTTGAAAACTAAAATGAATGAATCACATGATATATAATTACTAAATGAGTATTTCCCCCATTTCCAACGAAACATTTAGTGCAGTGCACGCATAAAGAACTGGTATTTATAAATGGGTACTCCTAAAAATAGTGTACACTACACTGAGTACACTGAGTATACCTTTGCAAGCCAAAGGCGAGCTCCTTAAATGGCAGAATAATGGGAAATGACGGTTATGAAAAGGAGGGGCAATAGAAAAAGGCAGAATGATGGCAATAGGTACGTAATTCGTACGTAAACAAATTCGATTTAATTTTTTTTTAAATATTTTCTTATGACAGTTCTTTGAGATCCTTACAAATTTCAATTTGATTTGATTTATATTGGAATGTAAAAAACATTATTATTAACCCAAACTGGGTAAAATCCAATTAAACCACATTTTTCTGAAATTAACTTTCTACATAGATGAAGAAAAGATGCATTCGGAAGCACACTACTTGTTGGCGTACCTAATATTTTGCAACTAACTCTAAACAAAAGTGACAATTCAACTTGGTGGAAGTGCCACCACTGCAAAACATCAAAACCTTCATGATAAATTTATTTTATTTGCGTTTTTTATACTATAAGATGATTGCACCTACATGTCCAAAGCTAGAAACCAACTAGACTTTGTAATGGTTGTATTCAGTGGACTCAGTGTACTCAGTGTATTTTGCCCATTAAACATTACACCCGATTTGCTTACAAGCCAGTTCAAGTACCCAAGCGTGGGAGAGAATGAAAACAGTGCACTCATTTTACTATTAGGTTACTGAGTATTGTACAGTAATTGCCTCTTATGGTGTGGGTACTCTAAGTCACCCCACACATATCCCACCTTCAGTATAATTTTGTTTAATTTTGTTCAGATATTGCGGTTCTAAAAAGAGACTTCTGTGAAGGCATTGCTCGTATGACTATTAAAAGTAAATAGGGCGACTTGGTTGTTCTACTAAAAACAGATTTTCGATAAAAAGAATGCATTACAAGGGTGCTTTTATAATAGCCTCTTAAACTGCGCTGAAGTCTTTGCTCCTAAAGTTTATTTACTAGTATGAATTTGTAAATTTGGCAATCTCAAAATCAGATTTCTGCTTGGAATATTTCCATTCGATATAAAAACGAGGGATAACTCGAGTAGTACGCAAAATGAATTACACATGGAAAAAAATTATAGTACACAAGTGTAGACTATTGCTATTAAAGCATCACTTAATTGTAGCCTCATGAATAAGATTGGACATAGAATGAAATGGCACTTGAATAAAATACACTTGTTAATTAGCCATTAAGGACACCACACATATTTTATTTCGTCTTACGAATATACTACAAATTGGCAACGAGAAAGTCAAAATACATCTAAATCGTGTTACGAAGAGATTATATATCTTCGCTCATTAAATCGCTTTACGCTCACCAAATGGTTGTACGCTCATTTAATTGTTTTACAATTGGTATCATTTACATTTTTCTTAAAAGTGCTAGCAGATACAACACCTCCAAAATCATCTACCATGTTGTTCCAGACATCAAGTATTCCAGAATTTTCCCCGAACAACGAAACTTTTTCGATTTGGATATTCACTTTTGTGAAATCGATTGTACTGAAGACACCAAAAAAAAGAGCTTTATTAAAGTCAATAGGTTCTATTCCAAATACTGTCTTACACACTTTGTGTAGTCCAAACTCACCTATTTCCAAAACTTTAACCGAGTTGAGCACAATCTGTTAAAAGTTTTGTGGTCTGAGACACCCTAAATTTCGATGAAAATGCCCTACGCGTACTCATCTTTGTTGAGTAGTTGCTTTGTCTGGAAGCCTAGTTTTACAAGATCTTCAGAGTTAGCAGGCGAATTACCTTGATTAGAGAATGCATTCATAGAGAAATGCAAATATGAATATCTATATTTTTCTCTATACTCTTCGGAAGTAGGCAGTCACGTTGATAGTTCTGAAGCTCTTGGTGAGTAAGTAGTTATTTTTATAAATTTTTGAGGTATAGTCCAAACCCCTCTATTTACATGAGTTTCGTTTGTAAGGAGTGACATCCTAGCACGAAATGCTATCTAATTATCTACAAAGCTGACGGCATCAGTCTATACTGTTTTTAAGTACGAGTATAACTGCATATATCACGTCGGAACCAGGCGATTTGAAGTCATCCCAAAATGTAAACTTTATGTGGCTTTATCCGTTACTACCACTAACGACAGATAATGATTAAATGACTACAGTGTGCTATATTACTCAGCCTACTTGTAGTTCCGGTGTTAGAAAGTATGTTACTTGTCTCTCAGTGAAAGTGAAGCTAGAAAGGAGATTTTCTGCCTGTTTCTAATCTGACTGGCTTTCTTGCCTAGTTGTATTCCACCATGGAACAGTCAGACTGTAAAGTTTTTTCTGATATCAGGCGTGAGTTCAAATCATTTGCTGAGGGTAACGTTCACGTTTTGAACAACTTCTTTTACCTGTTGTGTTAGGCAGTATTTTGAGAGATTTGCTAAACTCGCATCCCAAGACATAATACTCGTATTTCTTGTCTTTCAGGACTCACAGTGAGTTCGGCTACTATGTTTGCTGGGTGGGCAGTGGAGTGGTGTGAAATTTGCCAATCATTGATGCATTTTATCCCACATTTGAGGACTCTGTATGAAAATAGAGTTTATCTTTGTTACGCGTAAATCGCTCGGTTGGTATAACCCAGTGCAACAAAATTTGTGACATATTTCCTTTTCGAATGGTTTGAAATTTATTAAGAAAGTCATTTGAGAATTCTGATTTTCTTTTTAGAGTTGCCAAATACGTTAGTTCACATAGATGTTCGAAAAAAATTTGAAGAGTTGATGTGCGAGCTTGTTAAACGAAACAAGTTAATGTTTCTGTTTTGCTCATATTATTAAAACAAGAGATGAATTTGTATACTCGCGTTTTAATTAAATTTGTTTACACTAATTGATATGTTTATATATAACTATTTGGTTTCTATGGGACATGGCTTGAAGATTATTCTCCATTTTGTACTTCAAGACTATTCCAATGATTGTTTCGTTACACTTCCGCCGCATAATTTTGTTTGCGACTCTGTGCTGTTTTACAATGAACACTATAAAATGTTGCATTTTAATAACAAAAACATATTTTACCAGCAAGTTCTCTTCGAGATTTATTGTTTCCTTATTTCATTATTCTATGTCGTATCTACTTGTACTTGGGTTGTGCACATTATTAAACAAAATTCAGATATCCGATACACCTAAGACACGTTCCTTATGGTTAGACGTGAGCAAAGCCAACATTAGTAGCTGAATGAAGGACGCAAGAACTGCCGTGTTAATATATATGGAATAAAGGTAAGACAATGAGCAAAAAGGATTGAAACTGGCAACATAAACTGGAAATTATCTTTCCCCGTGAATTTTTGTTTAAATGCAGTCTCGGTCATAATTTTCCAGCCTTTTTTGCCTTCTACATCATATACATACATTTTCAGCATGAAGCATGATCTTCTAATAAGTATCGAAGTATCTAATAGCGGGTGGCCGTGGCGTGGCTCAAGTGGTGGTGTATTGGCTTCTCAATCAGATGGTTTGGGGTTCAATACCAGCAGTAACCGAAAGACTTTTTTCAGTAACTAAAATCTCGTGATGGTTGCCAAAATACAACATCAAGTCAATTTATAATTACTTAGTATCGCCATTAAATGTTGGATGCCACCCATGGAGCGAAATAGCCACAGAGCCCAGTAGAGTGTTAAGTTCTTTTAAAAAAAAGACTGCAACACCCTCGCTGCTTAGACCACTCTCAGTAACATAACTACATATTATCAATATCGTTGCGTTGTATCAACTTACGATAAAGTATTCTACGTACTCGTATGTTACTTATGAATTTTATTTCAATTATGCATTTTCTTTTTTTAATTTAAATAACCTAGTTGAAAAAGTTTAAACCTCTGTTAAAATATACGAAATATTTTAATAATCAATTATATATCTCCTCTTTAAGGGAACTTTAAATACTTTTTTACTTCTTAATTCGTTAATGAAAAATTGATAAACCTCTTTTAATTTTGATTTGAAGTTAATGATTTAAAAATAATCTTGATTCTAATAGAAATTTTTTTGTTCAGCAGTCTCAAGGTGGTTGTGGGAGGCGATTTATCTGGAAACTCCTGACTGGCCTACAATTTAAGTTGCGCCAGCAGCGCAACAATCAAGTTCGTAGTGAAGTATTTGCCTTACCTCCCAGTGGTGGTCACCTGTAACAGTTATACCAAAGAAGGTTTTAGAGAAGGTGACGTGGAACTCACAAGCGAACACTGGAGGTGTTCATTGTTTCAAAAGTCTGTGCAACTATTAGTGTACGCCGACGATATTGATATAATTGGCAGAACTCAGCGCTGCATTCGCTCGTATTGAAACGGAGGCTGCCAAATTGGGTTAAGCGGCAAATGAGGCAAAAGCAAGTATATGCTGTCAACAACAAGTTATATACAATATAGACGAATTGGACATAATGTTACAGTCGACAGTTATAATTTTGAGGTAGTAAGAGACTTTGTCTACATTCGTTCTGCTATCAATTCTACCAACAACATTTTAATAGAAATAAAACGAAGAATGACTCTTGCTGACCGCTGTTTCTTTGGGTTAAGAAGGCAAATGATTGGCAAGACCCTACCACGTAAAACTAGTGAGACTCAGTAAGAGACCTTGATCATCCCAGTTCTACTTTATGGTACTGAAGCATGGACTGTGTAATGCGGGTTAAGATATCCTCCGTCATTTCGAGAGAAAAATTCTTCGTGCAATATTAGGTTCCGTTGGCGTTGACGGGGTTTGGAGAAGAAGATTCAACGACGAACTATACGAGTTGTACAGGGATATTGACCTAGGCAGAAAACTGTGAATCAGCGCCTGAAGTCGCCTGAGACGGCTAGCACACGTAGAGCAAATGGACATCAATGCTCCGGTCCGCAGTTCTCGAATTTAACCCGGGAGAACAACTCTTTAAAGGAAGACCTTGCCTTGGTAGAAGGGAACCTAAACCGACTTGGAGCGCATCTTGGAGTTAGCTGAGGATTGGGGTAAACAGGGAGGTAAGTCCCCGGACCTACCCGAATGGACTTTTTTTTATAGGGACGGAGGGAAGACATTGTTTACATTAATTATAGGGCAATATATACTTTGAAACAAGTGTTATAATACACCGTTTGCTACCATACATGCATAAATATGGAAGATGTTATTGTCAATAAGAGTCAAAACAGGGTAGCGTATCGACCATTTCTTCATTATCATTCACTCTCCGCCAGTTAATGAAGGGGTATAATAATTATTCCTGCTTGAAGTATTCCGATCCTGATATTAGCGCGCTATAACTATCTATACCACTCATTATACCAACATTATTTATACCATTACCCTTCGTTTTTGATGTTCTATTATTCTAACATATCAACCGTATACTCCAAATTTGTCTGCTAGCTTTACATGCGTTTGACCCCCGTATCACGTTGGCTCTATCCCCCTTCAAGTTATATTGGTCAATTTTAATAAACCTAAGCGGAAATGGATTGATTGATCAAACACATATTTATGTTGAAGTTCTATTGATCGAATATCTTACGGAATCCAATTTATTCCCATTAAGTGGTATCACCAAAAATGTTGGAAGACATGTGATCTCATCTTCTTTTATGAAACGGATAATTCGAATGCCTTACCGAACAATCACATTTTCTCCCATTTAGATCTTTTCTAGCTGCCTCTATCCCAGAAAATTTCGTATGAGAATGGTTTCAAAATTTTGCCCTATAAACCTATCTATATCTTTGAGAGCAGATTACGTGAAAACTTATGAATATCAATTTCGACTCCGTCTATGACAACACTTGCTTTCCATTGGTTAAACTCCTGCTTTTTATACCAACATTTTCAGCTGTTTTCACTATACATATTATGCATATTTCATTTTTACCCCCAAAGAATCCTTCACTCTGCTATAGGATAGAATTACGCATAGTCCGCAATAAAAGAAATAAGTGATGGCACGTTTATCTGAGATTACGCTCTTATGCAGATTTTCATTACTACCGCCTTATTTATATCCAACTATCTAACTTTTGTCAATCACTATATAGTATATAAAGTATTTCAATCATGTGAATCACAGTTTAATATCTTATCCCGATTGTTTTATTGTTGACAACTACATTATAGCTCGACAATACATCCTTTGATCCGGGATCTATTAGCTCAATTCTTTCACCAATCGTTAGCTAACCACTTCGAAGATTCTCGTCAGCGCTTCTTCTCCTACTGGAGCAGTTCACAAGCGTCATTGATTTCAGTTGACGTTTTTACAGGTTAGTGACGGTTTGGTCGACAAAAAAAATATGTGAAGTGCTTGGCACAATCTCTTATAACTCTTTTGAAGCTCTCCATTTTACAGGGTATTTTTCCTGGTTTCTGGAAAAATACATGCATAATCTCTCTCCACATGTGAAAAGACTAAATTATAGGTCCATCGCGAAGCTGTCTGGATTCCAAAAATCTTGGAGAGCATCAGTTAAAACCCAACACAATATACAAAGTTCAAAAGTTTTGAGAAGGTTGGGTGGGAATCAGCTAAAACCCAACACAATGTAAATGTACATAACTTCTAATTGTTTAATAATGAGACTTAAACCGGACACAGGAACAGACTAACTCAAAAAGAAAGAAAACAACAACAAAAGCTTCCACATTGATCGTCAAGATAAAATTTCAAAGTTCTTCAAACAACGAATTGAACAAGAGATGGAAGCAACACTAGTAGAATGACTTACGGCGGCTCTGCAGACACTGGCCTAAAGAAACCCGACGAGAAGTCGATGTAAAAACAGATCTGGATGGAGTGGACGCAGATACATAGAGCGAACTGCGGCAAGCAATCTGCAATACCAAAGTTGGTGGATAAGCCAAAGAAGTTCCACTCAACAATCAATCAACAAGTTGGGAAGATGCAAAAACAATTACTTAAACAACATTTTAGGGTGCCAGTTAACTATAAAGACATCTCAAGAAAAATCAGCAAATTAAGTGGAAGCTTAATTTTTTATTTAAATTATCAGATGAAAAAAATAATAAGAGATATTAACACATTCGCAACTTATGAAAAATATTGTGAAGAGACAAAAAATACTTTCTAGATAGTCTTAGTCAGTAGAATCAAACAAATCGTGGCAGGGAATCTGCCACGAGAAATTGAAGACAAATTTGTATTACATGACATCAAAAACATATAGTATTGTACACTTGCGTAGGTTTTGGTCATAATTATCTAGATAGAGAGTTTTTAGTAAACGATCGATGATATAACAACAAATCTCACAAACAGAGTTAACATTCCCGCTATCAACACAATAATTCCCAGACAATCAACCAAAACAGGAACAACAACAGGAACAGTTCAGGGCAGGGCAGACAGAATAACTACTGATCAAATTCAAACCAAAATAATGATCAAGACACACAACCAGTTTTTAATAAGTAGGTCAGTTCAATTCAGAAATCTCAACAGCAAATAAAACCAATAGAGGTAGGGCAAACCTCTCATGAGGATAACGGAGAAGAAGAATATATTGAAGAAGCAGGACTGATTAACGAAGAAGTTCAAAATACCGAGGCAGAGTTTTTTACAAATTAGGCCTCGGAAACAAAATTTTTATAAATGTTACAATCGATAAAAATAAGTTCAAAGCTTTACCAGATACAGGTTCTACAATTAGTATTATATTCTGTGTACTAGTGTAGATTGTAGTAGGTATAAGATACTTGAAAAAATAAAGTGGGTGGCCGTGGGTCAAGTGGTAGTGGACTGGCTCCAAATCGGAAGGTTCGGTGTTCGAATCACAGCCTCACCCGAAAGATACTATATATCATCCATTTTTTCAGTTAACGAAAATCAAGTAAGACGAGTAGTTGAGTAGAAATCAACATCAAGCCAACTTCCACTAAGAATTTAGTCTCCCCATTAAATGTTGGATGCCATCCATGGAGCGAATTAACCACTGAGCCCAAACATCTTTCTTTTTCTCTCTATCCCATTTTCCAAAAACTTAACACATGCTGAGGCATTATAAGTGTATTCATATCCACTTGAGTGTTAAGTTAAGTGTTAAGATGAAATTACAAACAATAGATAACACGACAACTGAAATGGTAGTAGGAGTAATAACCCAGATACCCAAGGAGTTTAATTATAACCCCATAGGAGCCATCAAATGGTATGAAAGCAAAAAACCATACGATCTCCTAATCGATATGGACGTGCTCGTATTAAGTAAAATTGTCAAAGCCTTTAACTTCGACAATAAAGTACTTATATTAAACACTCTACTGAAGCCCCCTTGTACACTTCCATCAACGAAACATTTTTCGGTTATTTTGAATTAACCTCAGACAAAAACGAGATAGACATAGTTCATCTAAATAACGAGGAACGCAAAGAAATATAAAGTCTTTTACACCAATTTAAAAATCTGATTTACTACGAGGTAAATACAGACACTATAACTCATCAAATAAAAACTACAACTGACCAACAGATCAATTCTAAACTATATAGACTACCACCTAAATATGAAGAAGAAGTCAGACGACAACTACTAGAAATGAAAACGCAGAGTATAGCAAGCAAATCGAATAGTTGATATGCGTCACCAATCTTAGTAGTAGCTAAAAAAAATAGATAATTCAGCGAGTCAAAAATTTAGGATATGCGTAGCCCATAAGAAAATAAATGAAAAAACTATCGACGATAAATACCCTATACCTAATATACACGGCATATTAGAAAAATTGGGAAAAGCACAGTACTTTTCCTCATTAGATCTCGCAAAAGGGTATCATCAAATAAAGATGCATACCTTTAATATCTCGAAAATGGCATTTATTACACCAAATGGATTGTACGAATTCATTAAAGTGTCATTTGGTCTGAAAATTTGTGTCGTCTATTTAGATGACATACTGGTTTTTTCAACCAGTTTACAAGAACACATTAGTTCTTTAAAACTTAAATTCCAGAAACTCTCCAAACACAGCCTCAAAGTTCAATTTAACAAGGGTTTTTTCATGAAAAAAAACACTGAGTTTCTTGGACACGTTCTAACAACAGAAGAAATGAAACCAAATCCGGTGAGGACTATCCTTTACCTAAAACGAAAAGATAATTAAAAGGCTTTTTGGGCGTCACTAGCTAGCATACAAAATTCATGAAGGACTATGCTAAATTAGCTAGTCCAATGATCAAGAATTTAGAAAAAGATAAAAACATAAACATTTATGGCAGTAGATTTTATAAGCCATATTTATAGAGAAAAATGGTTAAGATAATAACAGCTCACCTGCCTATAAAGTAACTAAATAAAAAATGAACTCGAAAAAGAATTTAGCCAAAGAAACCAACGATGGTTGAAGAACATTTCTCGAACCTACAAAAATAATAACAGACAATGAATTCAAACCCGAAAACATTACAGCATATTTAAATGAATAACTTGTAGACTTACTCCTACATTTCACTCTACACTTCAGGAAAAATTAGTAACAATGAGGAAGGACGATTTAACATCAAATCAGAAAATTCATAGGGCAGTTAGCAACTACAACAATAGATATCAGTCAACAATACAGATGACTCCAGAGGATCAAATGTTTGTGGACTTTGCAACACAAGTCAACAGAATAAAACTTCAGAAAGAAAAACATATAAATAAACTAAATCAGACTAGGAAAGATTATAAAGAAAACAGAAAAATAGTACCAATAAGAATTATAAGAGGAATTATTACAAAAATGTTAGGTAAAGGTTAAAACAAATGGAAGGAGAACATCCAATAAATATTAAAAGACCCCGTATATTTGCAGGTGACGACATTAGCGTTTCTCACTCTAATAATAATGACGTGAGAAACAATGGCAACACTAAAGATTGACAGAATTAGAACAGACAACGGATAGATTGACATCAATATAGGATAAACGGAGATAATATAGAACGCGAGAACGATATTAAATTTTTTTGTAAAGTAGCGCGCGCTCAAGGGGTTAAGGTACCCTTAAAATGTTTGCACACAGCCCGGGCGAAGAAAATTTCGGGAGGAAAGAAGGATAGTTACAGATGTACGCTGGTCTTATATGTCTGAATGTTATAATAACTAGGGAATAAAAAGCTCGGCAGGGCATTCCACAAGCGAGTTGTTCGGCTTATGAACGAATCACGATATTTCAGAATAACTCCGAAAGTGGGCTTGAGAGTATACTGATGAGCTTTAACAGCGAGACGGGTGTTCCGGTTAAAGGTTTGAAGGGGCGGAATGGTACTGGCGATTTTTTTTTTTTTTAAAAGAACTTAACACTCAAGAGGGTATTACTACTCTTAAAATGCCGGAGCACGTGTTAAGTTTTTCAGAAAATTGGATAGAGAGAGAGAGAGAAAGATTTTTGGGCTCAGTGTTTATTTCGCTCTATGGGTGGCATCCAACATTTAATGGGGAGACTAAATTATTAGTGTAAATTGGACTTGATGTTGTATTTAGACAACCATTTATCTCACAAGATTTTAGTTGCCTGAAAAAAAGTCTTTCGGTCACGGCTGGTATTGAACCCCGAACCGTCCGATTGGGAAGCCAACACACTACCACTTGAGCCCCTCGTATGTATGTTGAGATCTTTAAGTACTCTTGCTACTACACGAGTGCGAAAGTGGATTCGTAAGATTGAAGATTCGACGCACTCAACTGTAGGCGGCGACACAGCACAATCCGGGAGTGTTGACCTTGCAACAAAGTATGCAGCAAGCAGATTGGCCATGTCCAAAGAGCTGACAGCTGGAGTTTTAGTTTTATATGCATTTTATTATATTAATCATTAAACTCTTACATACTAACAAAAAATGCTTAAATGCTAGCTTAAAATTACTTAATCTTATACTAACTTACTGGCCCCACACAGGCACTCTAAGCTACTCTAAATTCTTATATCTATGTCTTTCGACTTTATTTACATATATTTAGGAGTATATATTTTGTATACTTAAGGCTAAGAAAAAAATTGTTAACAAAAACTTAGCATATGGGCTTAATTTTTTATAAAAACTTAATATCTAACTTAAAATAAACCTTAGTCTACCTAATCTACATACACAATACATAGATATTATAACTGACAGCTGGAATGTTATTGTTAATGGGCGTTGGGATGGGAGATGAGGCAGAATTTGTAATGTTTTTGATAAATGACCAAAAGCTTTTACTACTTTTGGGGCATTATAGTATTTTTTTCCTCAACTTTTAGTCGTATTGAAATTTCACACGCTTAAGAAAGACGTTACTGTCATTCCTGGCTCGTTTAAACTTTTTTCGGTTTTCCTCTATCGGATTGGTCTTGAAGGACCGACACTTCTCTAACCCTGACAGCCTCTTTACAGCTCGAGTCGTATCATGACTTTTCTTCTGATCTGATACTCTTCATCCGATGAGGGATAAAGGATCTCATTCGAAAGAGAATAGTGTCAGTGATCATATCAGCAGCGGCATCCACGTCGTTATCGAGGAAACATTTTTTTTTTTTTTTTTTTTTTTTGGTGGGTAGGTGTGAAAATCTTCATAGACACTATGAACCCGTTGCTCATAGTAGTGTGAGATTCTTACTCAGTAAAAACACGCATCTCTTCTTATCGACTACCTTATCAAGTAGTTTTCGTTTCAAATAACGTTCGCGTGGGGCAGGTAGCTTTCCAGCAAAAGCACCTGCTAGTACCGCTATTATATACGGATAGCCCTTATCGCGCCAAATCGAATGTTCTCATTCTTTGTAATCGACGCACTATGTTTGTCTCGTCCAGAATTTGGAGTATTTTATTATTACAATGACCATGAAGAGGAATACGGAGTTTGCGAGCAAAGTTCATTATTTCGTCCTCGACGGTAACTATTCCTAAGTGTCTCTGTGGATATCACTGTTTCTAATATACAATGGGGCTTTCACGATTTGTCTTGGAGCTTTGTTTTGATAGCTTTAGAGAATATTTCGGTTTAGTACAGCCCCAAAGTTGTATACCGTACGTCCAAACAGGTTTAAGCACTTGCTTATAGATGAGCAGTTTTTATGCATGCTTAACTTGGAATGTTTTCCTAGTAGCCAGTACATTTGTCTGAATTTATTTTCAAGTTCATCACGTTTCTTCTTAACATGCGGCTTCCATTTCAGTTTTACATCTAGTGTCATTCCTAGATATTTTGCTTCATTCGCATATGGTATTTGTACCGAGTTATTGAAAATGGGAAGGTTGATTATTTTCCGGTAAGTAAAATTAACATGAGCAGATTTGGTCTCATTGAGAACAATTCGCGATATCTTTGTGCATTTGTAGATTTTATCCAAAGCCGTTTGTAGCTTTCCAGTAGCTAACACGACTGAAGTATCTGTAGCTAGTATCGCCGTGTCGTTCGCGAACGTGGCTACTATAGTACCTGATTCTTCCGGTATGTCGCGAGTTTAGAGTAAAAATAATACCGGTCCAAGTACACTTCCTTGCGGAACTGCAGCAGCTATCTTTTTAAATTCCGAGTATTCGGTGCCATGTTTAGCACGAAAAATTCTGTTTTCCAGGTACGATTTCAGAATCGTATGCAGCTCTCTCGGAACAACCTGTCTTAGCTTAAAATTTAAGCCTTCGTGCCATACCTTATCGAAGGCTTGAGACACGTCAAGAAACACACTAGAACATATCTTTTTCCCCTCTAAGGCTTTCTCAGTTTCATTCGTAATTCTAAAAACCTGGTCAATTGCGGAGTGTTTAGTTCTAAAACCGAATTGATGTTCAGGAATTAGACGTCTCTCTTCAATGATAGGTTGCAAGCGCTTCAATAGGAGTTTTTCAAATATTTTAGATATTATCGGCAGAAGCGATATGGGTCTGTAGGACTTTTTTTTCATTTAGAGATTTGCCTGGTTTCGGGACCATTATAACTTCGGCAACTTTCCATTGGCTTGGAACGTTTAATAGTCTTAGCGCGGCATTTATAAGTTGGAGCAGTTTGATCAGGGCTTTCTTTGGCAGCTCCTTGAGAATTTGAGCAGTTATTAAATCATAACCAGGGGCTTCGTTATTTTTCAATTTTTTAATTGCTTCGTTAAGTTCTCGTAGCGACACTGTTTTTATTCTAAAATTGTCCGGTGCCGTAATTATATAATTAGAACCTCCTGTTAACGCCTGTCCATCAAAAGTCTTAAACGTTTCTTCTAGGTGCTCGGCAAATAGATCCGCCTTCTCTTTATCTCCTTTTGCCCATTCGCCATTATTTTTTCTTATGGGAGGAAATTGCATTTGAGGCTTTTTGATTCCTTTCATGGCTTTCCGGAGAGAGTCATTTGAACGTTTTTCGGCAGTCAGACCTTCGAGATATGTAGAGATATTCCGATTTTTGTAATTTCGTATTGCTTCTTTCAATTTGTTGCATAAGTGGTTTAAGTATGTTTTATGCTGGGGAGCACGGGATTGTTGCCATCTTTTTCGCGCTCTCCTCTTTTCTCTTACCAGTTCTATTACGAGTATTTCTGGCGGATATTTTATTTCACTACTTGCTTTCTCTTTTCTTGTAGGAGTTGGAGTGTTGTTCCAGGCAGCGTTCTGCAGGACTTTGATGAATCTGTCGACTTCGTCTTCTATTTCGTTTTGTGTTTTTAGCGACACTTTTAGAACAATATGTTCATTGCAGTAGTTTCTAAAACCGTCCCAGTTAGTCTTGTTATTAGTTAATCTAGGCGCCACTTCTTTCTTAATTAAGAGTATGCTTAGTGTTAAAATGACTGGTGAGTGATCTGAGGAGAGACCATAACTTTCCTCGATATTTGTAGAAATTTTGGCTGCTCCCTTTGTGACAAAGAAGTCTACAAGATCGGGGGGTCTTTGTTATATCCGAAGGCCAATATATTGGTTTTCCTGTCGAGAAAAAGTCAACTTTACATTGCATACCGGCTTCATAGAGTTATCTGCCTTTCGTTTTATTACATCTTGAGCCCCAGAAGGTACGTATGTTTTGAATTAAAGTCGCAACCAATTATAAAATTAGGTCCGAGTGAATCAAAGATACCTTTAAAGTCATTATTTTCTAGCTTGCATCGCGTAGGACAATAAATAGATGCAATGTTGTAGTGCAGGTGGTTATAGTTTACGCGAACCGAACTTAACTGCATTGCATCGCATTCAATCTTCATATTTATAGAGTGCTCAATACAATCTTTAATGAACAATGAGGATCCGCCTCTGGCATTGTTTGATGGGTGGTATGCATGATAAGCACAGTATCCCTTTAGTTCCACACGAGGTCCTTTCCTCAAGTGAGTTTCAGAAATCAAGCAAATGTCAATATTGGCTTTTTGTAAAAGCAATTCCAGTTCGTCGAGTTTTTTAATAAGGCCGTTTGCGTTCCACGTCAATATTTTAAGTACTTGTTTCATATTCATGCTTGAAATCGAGTTTTACGTATTTCTTTCTCGAGATTGCTCAATTTTTCAACTAAAAGTTTATTTGTTCTGCTTTGCTCTTCAAGAGTCGTGAGAATTAGGGAGAAAACGTGAGCCACTGGATCTGGCGTAACACCGCTTTTTTTATTTCTTTGCGACGCAGCTTGTGCATACGTTAGCGCGTCAATCGGTGGCGGCTTTTCCTTTGCGTTCTTTTTTTGTATATCCTTCGACTTTACCACGACGGATTTTCTTTCTTTCACTGCCTGTTCTTTAGCAATATAAGTTTTATTTGTAGTTGCGTTTGGGTTTGCACGTAAGGTTTCTTTAAGCGTATCGCGCCTTTTTTGGAGTTCTTTCGCCACTTCACATCCGCGATAGTTTCCTGGGTGCTTTCCTTAGCAATTTATGCAAGACGGTGGAAGTTCTTTATTTAAGTTGCGCTCTTCTGAGAGATGTTTACCGGCACATTTTACGCAACGCAGCTCTTTTTGACAGTAAGTCTGCGTAAGATTGAAGCCTTGGCAACGCTTACATTGCGGGATCGATCTTGTTGAAATATAACGACCAGTTGAATTTCCTAAAGAAAGAGTTAAGTCCGCTCCTATTGGCTTTCTCTTATCTTACGGTTCTTTTAGGAATTTTTTTCTAATTGTGTGGTCAGCATACGTAAAATTAGCTGATATGACACAGTGGTCCGACGAGCCTAGAGCGGAGAGAAGATTAACGGTGTACTTATCAGGATGAGAAGTTAAACACAAGTTCACGGTGTTGGCGGTATGATTATCAATGTCTGGTATACGCGTGGGCTCATTTACAAGCGGCGTTAAGTCGTTTTCCGCTGCGAAGATCACAGCACACCGTTTTTCGAGTGTTGTCTGTCCAGAATGTCGAAGACACCCACAATTGTATATATTGAAATCGCCCGTAATAACAATTTCAGTATGAGGATACGGGGATACAATTCTTTGAATAGATTCAGACAGCGCATCAAACTCGTTAAAAGTCGAATTGCTGTCCAGTTTGGGGCTTCTGTAAATGAAGCAGTAGTGGAGAATTTGCTTACGGATATGGAATTTCAACCACATGAAATTGAATTCCGGGTTGGAACAGGGACCACATTGTCGCGGAATTTGGTAAGCTACATCACTACGCACATAAATGGCGAGACCGCGATGAGGAACGAACAGTGGCACTAGTTCGTAGCCAGGTAGCTTCAGATCAGGGTAATCTGAGAGGTGTGGGCGGGTATCTACCTGTGTTTCACTTAGTGCCAAAATAGCTGGTCTGAATTTACAGACGTGGTCGTACGCAGAAAAGCGATTGCTTTTTAGCCCGCGTATTTTCTCAATGTCCACCCTAAATTCCCGAGTCATTGAAAGAAGATAAAAACAAACACCGACGATACTAAGCAAAGCTGCGAGGTGAAAATTCAGACGTTGGTTTACTTAATCCAATTGTTGTTGCTGTTATGCCCTTACAACTATAGAAAACAATGCACCAACATAATTCTCACTCACAATCCGCTATGCATCAATTGTTGTCTACACCCAGCCACCGCCTATGAACTAAGTCAATCAATTAATGCTATTAGGGATGTTGGCTCTCATGACGTCACCATCGACAAAATTGGCAATATTGATATCAATGCCCCACAGGGGAAATTTCATCACGATTATTGACAGCTTTGTGATTTTTATAATCTTGTATTTAAGGTCAATAAACTTCACTTATTTTATAACGTCCATGTACGAAACAGCTCTTTTATTTTACTGCTAAATTATTGTAAATTAAATACCCTTATTTAAAGTTAATTTTCTCCCGTTTTGCGAGAAGAATATTGAAAACTTATAGGTGGGCAACGACCCAACTATAAGAAAATAACAAGAAACAATTTATACAAAAATAACAGCAATCGAACCGGGTAAAAACTTAAAACAAAAAAGAGGACTAATACAAATTATAAGAACATCACTGAATTTTAATTTTAGTGGGGCCCCCAACTTATTTCGCTTAATACAAGCTTAGACTAACTTAAAAACTAGGACTTAAAAACTAACAACAGTTAAATGTTATGGGGTAATGGAGTGGTGGAGGAGATCAAGTTTAAGACGAGAAGTGCTTAGGTTAAAAACAAAACGGGGGAGGTTTGAGTTGATCTTACGGAGCATGCGGGAGATTGGTTCGTTGGAACCATAAGAGGTGCGGTGGGTTGGAATTAAGAAGAGACGAGTACAGCGCAAATTACGAGGGTTTGTGTTGAAGGAAATGGAATTGTAAAGGGCAGCGCAATCCACAGAATCAGAGAGCAGTCGATGAATGAAGAGAATGTCAGCTACGTCTCTGCGTTTTCGAGGGTATTCAGATTAAGCAGCTTGAGGCGTTCACGGTAAGGAGGTAATATAAAGGCATCATCCCACGAAGGGCAAATCGAAGAAAACGCCGCTGAATGTTCTCGATTCGAGATATGTGAACTCGCTGAAAGGCGGACCAAACTTGGCTGGCATATTCGAGAAGGGGCCGGGCAAGGGTAATGTAAAGTGATCTTGTCACATAAGGGTTGCAAAATTCCTTAGATCATCGTTTGATAAAACCGAGCGATGAGTTGGCTTTAAGGATTATCTCGTCTATATGCAGAAACAGAAATTTACCTCTCTATCGTATAATATTCCAAGGTCGCGAAGGAATTTTACCTGGGGTACGGTTGGTCATGCAGAAATAAAGTCAAGAGGAAGATTGATTGGACCTCAAAGCAATTTTTTATACACCAAATGGAAAACCTATCGAGGTCTTTTTTAAGGAGAATAGAGTCTTGGGCTGAAGAAATAGTCTTGGGGAACTTAGTGCCGTCGGCGTAAATGGATAGGGAGCAGTATTTAATAATCCTATCAAGATCGTTTATAGTTAGAATGAAAAATAGGGGACATAGATGGCTTCCTTGTAGGACACCAGAAGTGGCTAAAAACGGGGTTGAGAAGACTGATCTAAAGTGAACGCTATAATAACGGTTCTCCAGGCAACAAGATATCCATTTTAACAATATGGGGTCAAGACCGAGGGAAGACAATTTGAAAAGGATCAATTGATGTGATATATTATCGAAGGCCTTAGTGAAATCTCTCCCAATAACATCGATTCCGTTGCCATTTTCTAGGGCTGAAAGCGATACGAATTCAACTAAATTTGTAGTAGTTGATCTACCTTTCAGAAATCCATGCTGGCTGATAAGTGACTTGCACTGAAAGCTTAGAACTTCATATAAAATTTTTTCGAACACTTTAGGTATGTGAGAAACCTTAGCAACGGTAGTTGGTTACTTCATTCTTTGATCCCTTTTTGTGAACCGGGGTTATGAAAGAGGTCTTCCAAATTTGGGGGAATTCCCCTTGTGCGAGGGACAGATTAAATAGAGAGGAAAGTGGGTGCGAAAGATTGGAGGCACACTTTTTGAGGAATATTGCTGGGAGCCCGTCCGGCTCGGCTAAAAATTCATCAATGAGGTTTTGTAACTTTTCTTCGATTAGAGTAGCATCAAAAGATTGAGAGAGAGAGAGCGGCCAATGGAGAAATTTGGAAGGTAATTGAAATATATGGGGTCGGGTACAAATAAGTTGTCTACAAATGATTGTTTAAAAAAGTTTGGAAAATAGTTGGCAATAGTATGTGGGTCGGTCGATGATTTATTATCAAACGGGGGAAAACCGCCTGATTTTCTTTTGTAGTTGACGAATTCATCAAAAGTCTTAGGATCGTTGATAATTTTGGTCTGTGTCGAGAAAGCGGTGATAGAGGCAGTTATAAAGCTGGATGAATTGGAGGTAGGTTCCAAGATAGTGAGAGTAGTCGAATTGATACGAAGAAAAACTGCCCATAATTTGTTTCTTTTGTTTCGCAACGAGCGAAGTCTTCTGTTATATCAGGGAGGGGAAGTGGATGATGTTTTATGCCGAGAAAAGGGGACGTAAAGAGAAATGGAATTAAATATTTGATTGTAAAGAATGGAGACAGCATCAGATAAGGATAGGTTGGTAAAACCAAAAGAAGATTTGCTAAGATAGATATTGATTTTGCGAAAATTTGCTTTATGGAAGTTGTAAGAAGAGATAGTAGGAGAAGGACTGGGCTGGGGTGGGGAGTTATGGAGAAATGAGAGAAGAAGAGGGGGTGAAATTTGTCGACACTTGATAGGGTAAAGGGACAAAGCGTTACTGCGGGGTTCATGTGATCGTTAGTGAAAATAAGATCTAGTTGATAGAATTAGGGACGACATTTACTTGACATGGGCTCGAGTCGGTTATTCTATCAATGAATAGAAATTCATTGGATGAACTAGCGTTTGACACGGTAAAAAATAAGTGACCATCAGATGGAATCCACTTCAGCAGGGGCAGGTTAAAGTCAGGATATCGATCGAATCACTTAGATCAATTAGTTGGTCAATTGCTTTAATAGCAAGAATATAGGATTCGATAGGTAGAGCTGGGTGAATGCAACAACATATAACGTACAGGGACCTATTGGGAAGTGTTATTTTAATTGCAACAAAATCAAGTTTAACAGAAGAAGAGATAGCGATAAGAGAAGCGTTGAGGTTATGGTGAATGGCAAGTAGGTATGAGGGGGATAGATCCTGGCTCTTTAAGACGGATATCAGATTGGTTTCTTTAAGAGCATAGACGTCAAAAGAGAGGCAATGAGGTTTAGACAAGACAGCACGAGTTTTAGAGCGGAAATCTCTTACGTTTTGATAGTAAAATGTAAGAAGTAGTTTGTTACGTGGAGGGGTAGGGAAGTGTAGATGAGAGGCAGGTGAAGAAGTCACATTAGGAACGAAAAAATTTATCATGGTCAGCACGGCTACGCTGAAAATGCGAATCATAGTAGTACATAGGTGCGGAAAGCAGCGAGGTCAACCGTAACCGTAGACAGGCTGATTTTAGCACTGAAAACCCCGAACTACTATTAACTAGTAGACTACAAATTAATAACAACCTATTATAAATAATATTGAACCACCAATTTTTAGTAACGGGTGACCAGACAGCAATGATAGTTTTTCCAACTGTTATGTTTCAGCAGCTGTCAAAGTTACCAATGAGATTCAGCTGACAAATATTCAGTACGGTTTGCCATTTCATCATGCATCATTTTGCGCTTGCTGAACGTGTGGAAATTATTAACAAATATTATCGAAATTCCGGCTCAGTTGTAAATATGCAATGTGAAGTTCGTCGTGAAGGCGGTAGTCATCATAGCTTCAGTGCGCAGGCAATTCGTCGCACCGTGGAAAAGTTTGAGCGGGCGTACACTCTTTTGGATCCCGAGCCACCAGCTAGACAAAAAGTGGTGCGAAATGAAGAAAACATACCCGCTGGAGGGGCCAGTATCCAAGTCGATTCGGCATCGATCAGCTGAATTCGGCATCGCCAGAGAGTCAACCCGGGCTATTTTGCGATTGATTTTGGGCCTCCATCCGTATAAAATTATGTTGAAGCAAGAATTTATGCCGGAGGATCATAGGCAACACTGTGAGTTCAGTTTCGCATAAAGTTCTCTTCTTCAAACTAAAGGCCCTTCACTTTATGGTACTTAGATCCACAAAAGCCCATACCAGCGTGCCATCGCTGTCCTCTCTTATTCAGTGTAACAATTTAGTATGTTAACTGTATTATTATTAATTCGCTCATTAAATAAATGCAGATGGCATCAAAATCTTTCGGCACATTTCGTTCCTCCGAGTGAAGGTCTAAACAGGTTGTCCGCTTGGTGCCAGACTCATTTCCCATGTCCAGAACGCTACGCAAAGTGAACTTTATTCAACTATTTTTGACTATCACCTAAGTAAACTCTTCCTGAAGACTGCCATTTATTTGTTCTATGCCTCTTTCCCATTACTACCACCCTATAGAACTTTAAACTGTTTGGAAGTTTTGAATATAAGAATCCAAGTATTAAGTCGAGTAAGGCTTTCTGGGGTTAGCACAAACAAAAACTCCGGTTTGATGAAATAG
Source organism: Volucella zonaria (assembly GCA_963966105.1). Lineage (NCBI taxonomy): Eukaryota > Metazoa > Arthropoda > Insecta > Diptera > Syrphidae > Volucella > Volucella zonaria. The sequence goes on along the minus strand of OZ014530.1, from coordinate 158,245,603 downwards.
GAAGAATTTTTTTAACCTTAGAAAGCTTATTCATATTAACTTTACTTCTATGGTAATCAAAGGAAGCTATTGTTTAGAAAATTAAACTAAACAGACGAGGTCAGATGACGGAATATTATCTTTTACATTTTATGCAGTCAAACTAAAGCGAACGTCACTGGGAAGAAGGGCGGTTTGGAGAACTCGGATCCCAACAAAGCGAAAAACGTGAAAGCTGGTACCTCATCTGCACCGTATCGTAGGAATATGAATATCTATTGCTGTCATAGACAATATAGTCTTCGGAGGTAAAAGGCAAGGGCAAAAACATTGAAGCGTAGTTGAAGCGTGGAATAAACTGTATACCACAGGAAACAAGCATTTTCATTTTGATGGGTACAAAACTGTTATTCACGGAAACAACTCCTTGGTTGATATCATTAGACTTTTCTTCACGGAGGTTTGAGATGCATAGGATGCCATGAAATTGGAGAGCCATAAGGGTACAAGTTCCTATAAGCTTAGCGCTTACCCATGTCCAAAACTTGGAACTTAGAGCTGATACATGGACTCAACGAGGTAGCATGCCCTTAATTTTCTGCTATACTTTTCAGTACCTCCATATTTTCATCATTACATTTTTTTTTTAATTCAAATGCAAATTCTAAGCGTGAAAAAGAGCGACTTCGTAGTGGAAATTTGTTTTTTGTGATAAACCGTACAAAGTAATGGAAATCGGTAGTTTTATTTAGTGCATCGATTAACAAAGTTATATACCATATTAAACCTAAGTCATTATTTTTTATGTATATCAGAATTTTTTATAAAGTTATATACCATATTAAAGGTAAGTCATTATTTTTTTATGTATATCAGAATTTCTTTTTGTAATTTATTAGTATTTATCACTTGCCTATAGTTTTTGCTAGTGAATAATACTATTATATTATGCTTTTTCTAAGAATTGACCAAAAGAGAAGACAATTTAGTTGTATGTCCCCAAATGGGTCCAATGGGCTGATTGCACATGTTTTTTGGTTTGTTTTCCATAGTATTAGTTTTGGAGTGAACAATGGTGAAGCGCATATTCAATTTTTCAAATGACTATCGAGAGCTCGGGGAAGCCCTAGAAAGTATTTTAAATGAATAGTATGATCTCGACGTCAGCTACGATTTAGTGGCGATTCCCCAGACCCGAGTATCCTCACGAATGAAGAAGAAGGCGATGACGATAATGTGCAGCAAAACATATTTCCGCGTGATATCCCAGTGAAAGTTGAAGTGTTTGAGTCCAGGAATGACGATGAATGGGATAGTAGTGATGTTGAACCGTTACAAAATTGCAGACAAGTTGACACCCAGAAACCACGTTGGCGTAAATGTTCCTACGTTGACTTACCTTCAATGGAGAACAATGTTCAGAATCGAAAGGAAAATTTTGAAAACGAGCTCAAAGACCAAACGCCAGTCAACATTTTTGAAAAGTTGTTTGACATGGTCGTCCTGAACATTAAGTTATATGCTGCATAATATAACAACCATGAGTTTCAAGTAACTGCAGATGACTTCAAAGCTTTTTTTGGAATTCTAGTCTTGACTGGATATCATTCACTTCCTCGAGAAAGGTTGTACTGGTATCTTGATGAAGACTGCAATGTTAACATTATTTCAAAAGCAATGTCTAGAAATCGATTCATGGAAATAAAGAAAGTCCTGAATTTCTGCGACAATGAAGCTGCTGCCGGATTTGCCGATAGGATGTTCAAAGAACGACCACCTTCTGACTCGCTGATCAAGAAATTTCTTCAGTGCAATGTATTATACGAGAATCTATCGATAGATGAGTCTATGATAAAGTATTTTCGACGTCATCCAGCTAAGCAGTTTATAAGAGGTAAGCCAGTGAGATTTGGATACTAAAAATGTATGATTCCAAGTTCAGATGGTTATTGTTAGGCTTTCGATGTATACTACGGTAAATCAGCAGGAGAAACCAGTAATGATCCTTTGGGATCAAAAGTAGTGAAGAATTTATTGAAAAAAGTAAATGTCGTTCCCAATAAGCTAAGGTGTATTCTGACAACTTCTTCACGACTGGCACTGTGAGGGAAAATAGGACCAAAAAATGTCCACTACTATCTGTCAAAGAGATGAAGAAGAAAAATAGAGCAGAATTTGACCATCGATTCGATACAGCCAATAAAATTTTGTTTGTGCGACGACTTGATAACAGCGTTTGCACCGTGGGTACAAACTATGACTTTGTTCACCCTCTGTGCAAGGCTAAAAGATGGAGTTCTGCAGAACAAAAAAAGGTAGGCGTAGACATCCTTTTTGCTTTTCAAAACTATAACAAAGGCGTGGGAGGAGTCGATCAAGCTGATCAGTCAATCGCAGTATACAGATCAGCTATACGAGGAAAAAAGTGGTGGTGGGTACCTTTTACCTACATGTTAGATTTGGCTGTAGCTAATGCTTGACGTCTTCATGTTCTGCAATGCGTCGAATGCCACATGAAAGCACACTGGCAATGTAAAAGATGCATTAAAACCTTATGCATCAAAAAGCATAAGCCCATTGGCCCCATTTGAGGACGGCTTATTTTTATATGTAAGGAATATTTTTTTTTGTTTTTTTTTTTTGCAGAGCAATGTATAAGTAGACTCTAATGGTACGTTAATAAAGTTTTTTTTTCAAAATGTTTTTAATAGTTTGTATTTAGTTGCAAATACGAGCACCCCCAATTACAACGGAATGCTGACAACAGTATCTGGTAAATTGACTATCAGTAACAAAAAAAAATTACCTGGATAAGCGATAAAATAAATATGCATTGCCAAAAAATTATTCTTAATTATTAATTAATTTTAATGAAGCCGAAAGTAATATGCCTTCGCTATTGTATTACAAGAATAATTTTATTAATTGGCGCCAGGAAGTCCGTTTGATACAGTATTATGCTCTAATAGCTAAAAAAAAAGCAATCACTAGTGCGAGCATGAAAAAAACAAACCCGTACTTAGTGAATAAATGATAAATTAAGCAAGTGTAAGAAGTAAGACGCTGACAATAACCAAGTTAGAATTTAAGCGAGAAACGATTTATAACAAAATAATAGATAACAACTAGTATAACTAAATCCATTAAAGTGAATAGTAGACACATTTTAAACAACAGTGTACGTTAAGGCAAGAGCTTTCTTAATATATCTCAATAATAGGAGTCTTTGTTATTCCCCGGAAAATCGCTTTAACAACAAATAAATTTTTGTTCCGCAAAAATACTTTAATACTTAAACAAGACATGATTTAGAAAAAAGGATGGAAAAACTTTCTAACACAATTTCATATTGATTAAGTTATTGTTCATCCTACTGCGCAATATAGTTTTTCCTTTTAGACTTTGATCTCTAAGTAATTTAATCATGTCAAATCTACATAACCAAATACGTACATCTCATTTAAAAATACAAGCAGATGCTTGTATACCCCAGCTCCTTTTATTCACTTTGGCATACCAAATTTGTTTATTATTGTAGTTAAACGTTAGCATATCCACAATATAGACGAACTCTCTACAGTCGTTCTACTTACTACTTAGCTATTGTAGATCCACAGTATTCTGAAACTCGAGAAGGTTCCGATAGCTTTAATTGGAATTGATGTAAATGGAAGATTGTTCATCTCTAGAAAATTATGGTAAAAGTATCAGTTGTAGTACTACAGTCAAGAATACTTTCTGTGGAAACGATTAAGATCTTTGGTTAGTCAAGATCGCGAAGTGATGTTATAATCCATTCAAATACCACTTACAGCTGGTGGCGGGAAGTATGATTATTAAAATGGGTTACATACTCGTAATTAAATTGCTGATTCCAATTGATTTATTACCAAAACGTTGAAGCCTTAAATAGTAATTAATTGCTTATTCAGCAATTAGACAATAAGCTAGTGAACCTGCATCAGTTCACCGTTCAGTTTTGCTTATTGCAAAAGCGTGTTTGACCTATTTCGTCGTTGTTTATTTTCGCTAAACGGTGAATGCACTAAACCAACTTATTGTTTAAAATTTTTGTTTATGCGTACCTTAATACTACATAACTGAACACTAATTGTGGGAACGACATGTTTGAATACAATTAAAAATGCCCAACACCTAAATTTTCTCTACACTGCTTACTTATGTAATTCGAATTTTCTTTGTGCAAACATCTTTTAATCAGTTGATCCGGTAAACTTATTGCCTCCTCTTTAGTATCCGCGCCAGTTAAGATGTCATCTACGTACGTTTTTTCGATGATGATCTGAGCTGCTCTTGGCATTTTAGTGGTATTCTCCTCACTTAGCTGTTTCAGACATCTTGTGGCTCGATATGGTACTGCGACCATTCTATAGGTGACCGTATTCAACTTACATACTCGTATCGGTTCCGCCGTAGCAGCTTTCCAGAGAATTATTTGATAATTGCGTTGTGAATCATCTACAAATTTGTTAAGATACATTTGGCGAATATGGTCGGTAAATGCATATTGGTTCGGTGAGATGTCTTCAACTACAAGTGTCATCAGCAAATGCACTACAATCTAGAACCTTCAACGCCAGGCAACTAAAAGCTTTAGACAGATACTGGGCATTCATTCCTCAAGGTTACCAAGAATGATGACGCAAGAGCCCACCAGCGACTATCAGCTTACCTGACTTAACAACCTTCACATCAATAACATAAATATAATTTGGTGACTATAGTCTGAAGGAATAATCCTTCATCATCTGCATTGAACTACTACTAATAACAATTAGTTAAAAACAAAACAAAAAGGGAAAAAACCATTTATTTACCAACTTTAACAAGAAGGACAAAATGGTTTCATCCTAGGAAACCTATAGAAGGTGATGTAGTCATTATTGTGGACGAGCATAATCCAATAAATACTTGACCGAAAGGCCGAATAATACAAACTCATCCCAGTAAAGATGGACAAGTAATATCAGCTGTGGTTCATACAGTCAATGGGATATATACACGACCAGCCGCGAATGATGCAACCGGATTACCAGGGGGGAGTGTTGCTAAACCTGGTAACACCACCTAAACGTCAACAAATAATATGCGGCGAATTAAATTCGACGCCATTTTGAATGGCCGGCTTCCGGGCTTACCTTTGGGATTGAGGACTCGAAACAAGATGACATGGTGAATAAAACAAAATTTTAGCTTTGTAATTGTAATAAATAAAGTATATATATTTTTTTTTAATACCATTCATTAAAAACAAATTTAGAAGGAGAAGTAATCACACTTGCCTACCTTTCCCAGAGCATCAACATTTTAACAATCTTCAATATTTGTAACGATTAAAGACTATCATAAGAGTAGAAAACTTAATAACACCTGCACGAGCAACAACAACAGCAGCCTTTGTTGTATTGACTGCGCGGTAGGACTATAGGTTGAATTATCATACAATAGATAATAGGTGTAATACTCGTAAATATGTATTGCAAATAAGTTATTCCTTATTTAAAATAAAGATTAAGGCAATTTGCCTTAACTGTTTTCAAGTTATTAACTTCTGACACCAAGAAGGCTACTACAATATAAAGGCTATGAATAATTCCAATTATCGCAAAATCTGGCTGCATGGCTGCTGTAATATTAGAAAGAAAGTGTAATAAACTAATATGTCTGACGACAGGACATCTCCCGTACAATCTGACTCAGAACTGTAAGAACTGTCAGAAGTGGTTACACATACTGGGCTGTGACTCAAAAGCCCATCACATTAGGAATGGGAAATTTATACCTCCAAATAAAAGACGTGAGTGTCCTTATGATTTTATCTCATTTTCAAATCATACCGTAAGTAATAAAGGTAAGAAAAAGACAGGAGGTAATATTGTAGTTATCACATTTTTCTCTAAAACAAGCCAATTACAAAAAAAATGGATTTTGAGGGTAGATAACGAAGCGCCCCTCTCAGACCATCGTTGGATATGCTTTGAAATAAACTTATGTATTCTGCTTTTTGAGTTCTTGAAAGGCAGACTGCACTCGGTGACAGCACTAAGAATTGCAAGCTAATCTATACAACGTTAACCGAAGGTTTTGAGGAAGTACATACATATCTATGGGAAAAAACTGCCAAAAAGGACTCAAACGTTAATGATGTGCTAGTTACTTTCAACAGAAAGCATAAGACATTACTATTCAACCTGATCAAGCTGGATGGAACATAACTCAGGTTTCGGATAGTGCATAATATGTTTGAGGGATTCCTGACACAAATCTAAGTTGCTATCTTAATGTAAGTTAAAATATTAAGCATGCTTATAACGCTCTTTTTATCTGGACTTAGAGTTAAAACCCGAAACAGTAAATGTAAATTTCTGGTACAAGCAATGTTTTCTAATCGGAGGTTCTAGCTCTTCTTAAGACGGTCTACTTGTAAAAGTAGAAGTATGAAGAAGGCCGACTTGAGATGGTTAGATCTAGCAAGGTTAAATGCACCTTCTTATTATTGTGGACATTTCCAGGTACCTAAGAATAGTCCCAAACTCAGCAAAGAGTAGCTCAACATTTTGTTTTCAATCCTATCAGCATTTCTGCTAAGGAAACATCCCTGAAGGTCCAGATTGGTCCAGAAACGATTAGATTCTAAACGTAGATTACAAGAACTATAAAATGCTACTCAGTTTCTCAGTTTCTGAAGGGAAAGCATTTCAATTGGCCCCTGAGGAATCACAATGAGCCATTGTACGAGTACAATACTACTCGGAATAACCACCGAGTGGCGCTCCCATTATTCCGATTTGAGTTCTGTTTATTTTCTTAAGTTGATAAATCTGTTGTTGATATTTTCTCTAAATCTTAGCATCATAGCTTGACATTTGCAAAAGTTACGTAGCCAAGAGTACATCTATCTCTGTGTGTGTTGGCGATTTTTTACAATTTTATAAATGGATTTAAATTTGCAACAATCGACTTGTACTAAATTTTGCGTAAAAAACGAAACAGTGTTTCGGCAACGATTCTCTAAAGAAAATGGTCATTTACCAGTGGCACGAGCCGTTTAAAAGTGGTCGTGAGTCAATCGAAGATGATGAATGCAGTGGCAGACCATCGACATCGAAAACCGATGAAAACATTGATGAAGTAAAAGAAATGTTGGTCAATAACCGCAAATTTACCAAATTAACCAGCGAAGGATTTGAACATTGTCTATGGTTCCGTCCAAGACATTTTGGTTAATGATTTGGGTTTCCGTCATGTAGCTTAATTTCATGCAAAAAAGAGGCCGTGTTGACGTCGCAAAAGAGATGATTTGTGAGGCTGAATCCCATCCCACTTCCATCAAAAGGATCGGTACTGGAGACGAGACGTGGGTTTATGAGTACGACACGCAATCCAGACATCAGGCAAGTGAATGGCGTTCACCAAATGAGCCGAGGCCAAAAAAAAGATCGTTTTCAGTCAAAAAAGAATGCAATGCTCACGGTTTTCATGGATTACAACGGTGTAATGCATCATGAATTTTTGCCAGAAGGCCAGACAGTAAACAAAGAGTATTATGTGGGCGTTATGAGGCGTTTGCGTGAAGCAATTCGCCGAAAGAGACCAGAATTGTGGGCAGAAAACTGGTGGATTTTGCACCATGATAACGCACCGTCGCACAGTACCATCATTATTCGTAATTTTTTGACGAAAAATGCAATAAATACCATCCAGCAGCAACCGATTTCACCTGATTTGGCTCCCTGTGACTTCTTTCTGTTCAATTGAATTAAAAAATCAATACGGGGAACGCGTTTCAGCAGCCGAGAGGAAGTAATGAAAAAATCGTAGGAAGAACTGATGGACATACTGAAAACCGAATATAAAAAATGTTTCGAGGATTGGATCAAGCGCTGTGAAGGGGACAATATATGTAGATTTAGATGAATAAACTTGTTGGTTGAAAATGAAATTGTCGAAATATATAAATCGAAAATAAAAAAAAGATAATTTCTGCAATTTGGAAATATGTATAATGAATTTTATTGTTCGATACTTAGGTGATTTTTCCTCCTGGTGTGATGCCTGCTGCGGTTTCGATCCAAATGGACGAGTGTTCGGTCCTTGAGCAAGATCTTTACATTAAAATGAGTATACAATATTTTATTGAGAGAAACTGAGAGTAAGTTATTAAGCTACGATATTATTTACGATATGACAGAAGAAATTGAAATTAGTTTAGTACAAAAATGTAAGTTTGTAAGTTATCAAAATATCAGACATTCGTAAGTGATTATGATTACAAGCAAAATTCATTAAACTACAGTGAATGAAAAGATTCTTGAACAATTGGATATATTCTATAATAACGCTCGTTATGTTGAGTTCTAAACACTTGTATTTTTAATTTTCTGAATAAATAACTTTTTGATCAAGGTGGTATATCGAATATAAGAAAATACTCGCAATAACATTTCAGATTAATAGTAAAATAAGGGAACCCACTCAAAACCACTCCTTGCCCCTTCATACAACAATGCTTTTATAATTTTGTTTTTATTGTAGTAGAAAAACTTAAAATGGAGTCTCCGAGACCAAGACTTTTTTAAAGGCCACAGTATTGGGAATGCCAATGTTTTGGAGAAAACTAAATAGAGTGATATTCTGCCTCGCAGCAAAGTCAGTTAACTTAAGTCCGTAGTGTTATCTAGGTCCTGTTCTCCTATTGTGAAACCAAAGATGTCCTCTTATCCTATTTCACCGTTAAAATTACCTGAAATTGTTTTAAATCATACTCAGGATATTATTCGTATGTTTAATCAAGGAGCTCGAAACACAACCTTTGATTTTCATTTCCTGTTAAGGCGAAAAGGGCAATTAACTCTTCATGCGAGTTACTCCAGGACTTTACAGACTTTTCTGAGCCTACTGCTTACAACCAATCCCCACGCAAGTCTGTTCTCTGTAGCAATCACAATATGACTGTTACGGTTAGGGAAGAGTTCATGCGCTGTACGATTCCCGCGGCGGGCATGCACACGAAGGAAACGACAGAAAAAAATGAATTGTTTCACTTGCCCTTCGAAGAATTGGCGACAATTGTAAAGCGTTGCTTTAAGTTGTTCACAATTTTGTTCAATAAAGAGGTGAGGGGTGATAGGATCCGAAAATATACGATAGGGCTGCCGACGCTGGTCAATGGAATGTTATAATGCGACTTTGTTGGAGTCAGATCGACATATTACGGGATTCAAAGCTTACAGACAATGATGGAGCTCGTCCGCTACTATTCGAAAGATCCAGACATCGCCTCCATAGATATGGAAAATGATCCCGAAGAGGCTCCCAGATATCTTATTTGGACACCTCAAAGATTTGAAAATGTACCCGACACATTATTGAGAATGGTACGTGAAAATTAAGCGCACTTCGGTAATAACTGGAGAATTCAAAGCCAAGGTTAGTATGTACGTCAAGGCAGTGTTCAAAGTATGTTGCTTTTTAATGTGATGCAATTTGTTTTTTGTATTGAAACAGTACATTAGCGAGTCCGGGACGATTGTTTTTTTTTTGTGCAACGAAGTGGCATCCATTCAGCCAACTCTTAGTAATTGAATAAAGGCACTAGCACATTATGAAGTACATAGTTCTAAGAATACCTGCAATATTGCATTACAAAACGCGGAAATCGCGATTTTGACATCAATTTAGAAGGCGTCATAGTACCGAAGATCGAAAAATGTAAATATTTACACTCTGTTGTTAACTACCAAGTAAATTGCAATGGCGATATCGCTCATAGGATAGCAACGCAGATATATACATATGTAGGAGTAATACCATATGTAGAACAAGATGCAATTTAACGCATTACATATTTTAAAGTTTAATAAAATATAAATCCAGTCAACGGCCTCGCCACACTGAAAGCATCGGTTCCCACTATACGAGGGCGAAGGTAATCTGTTACATGGCCCTTATCAGGCCCATGCTTGTATTTGGATGTCCCGTGTGGTTCAATGTGAGAGCACGTTTATTGGAAAAGATTCGGGTGTTTGAGAGGGCTTGTCTTAGGACTTGACTTCGCTTATATAGAACACCAGAGTCCGAGTACATAAAATTTTATCCTAATGAGGTCTTGTACAATAGGCCGAACCTAATAAGAGTGGACAATTTCGTCATTAAGTTGACTCGAAGGCACGTTGTAAGAGCAATGACCTCATCGAACAACCTGATCGCAGGGGCTTACTACCCCAATTATACGAGAGCGGGTCAATAAGTCCGCAGGCATCTGTCAGTTGACTCCTGTCAAAATTTAAACTTGCTGCGTCAGTTAGTTTGTGTTTGACAGCTATTTTTATAAGACTACTCACTAATTTGAGGAGAAAATGGAAAAAAGTGAATTTCGTGTGCTTATTAAGCATTATTTCTTGCGAAAAAAAACCATTACCGAGACCAAGGCTAAGCTTGATAAATACTATGGGAACTCTGCACCATCGATTTCAATGGTAAAAAAGTGGTTTACTGAATTTCGTTGTGGCCGTACAAGCACTGAAGATGCCGAACGTCCTGGACGCCCAGTTGAGGTCTCTACACCCGAAACAATCGAAAAAATTCACGATATGGTGTTGGCCGACCGAAGTGCGAAAGTGCGAGAGATTGTGGAAGCCGTAGGGATCTCGCATGGCTCAGTGGTTTCAATTTTGAATGATCACTTGGGCATGAGAAAGCTTTCCGCAAGATGGGTGCCGCGTTTGCTCACAGTCGACCACAAACGCAATCGTGTAACAACTTCACAGGAAGGTTTGGCGTTGTTTAATCGCAATATGGAGGAGTTTTTGCGCCGTTTTGTAACCACACCAGAGAACAAACAACAGTCAAAACAGTGGGTTTCTAAGGGTGAATCGGCGCCAAAGAAGGCCAAGGTGGGTTTGTCAGCCAATAAAGTTATGGCGACTGTTTTTTGGGATGCACGCGGGATAATCCACATTGACTACCTTCAAAAGGGAAGAACAATCAATGGGGAATATTATGCCAACTTATTGGACCGATTCAATGACGATTTGAAAAAAAAACGACCTCATTTGGCCAAGAAAAAAGTTCTTTTCCACCAAGACAATGCAAGGGTGCACACATGTGCAGTTGCCATGGCAAAAATCCATGAATTGGGCTATGAATTGCTCCCTCATCCACCCTATTCTCCAGATTTGGCTCCGAGCGACTACTTCTTGTTCCCAAACCTGAAGAAATGGCTTAGTGGAAAAAGACTTGACTCCAATGATGAAGTCATCTCGCAAACAAAGGCCTATTTGAGGACCTCGACAAATCATTTTTTTTGGAAGGGATAAAAAAATTGGAGAAGCGTTGGACAAAGTGTATAGAGCTCAAGGGAGACTACGTTGAAAAATAAAATTATTTTTTTATCAAAAAATCTGTATTTTAATCCAAAAGTTACGGACTTATTGACCCCCTCGTATGAAGTGTATACGTATTGTGTCTTGTATACATGTGTATGAATGTATTATATGCAAGTAGGTTAAGTAGATTAAGATTTATTTTGTTGGTAGTCTGTAAGTTTTTAGTTTTAAGTATTAAACTCAAAAGAGTCCATATACTAAGTTTTTGTTTTTTAAAAATGTATTCTTAGTTTAAGCTGTATTGTCTTAAATATAAGAATAAGAACAAAACCTGTCAAAACGTCGAAAGACATAGTTTAAATGTTAGGATTAATTTAGAGTGCCCGCATGGGGCCAGTAAGTTAGTATAAGAATATTTTTAAGTTATTTAAGCTAATTTTTAAGGGTTTTTTGTCTAGCATGTAAGAGTAAATTAAGTATATAAATAAAAATGCATTTAAATTGAAAAAAAAAATTGCATCGGTTCCCACTAGATCACCGAAATCAAGCAGTGTTGGACGCGGTAAGTACGTAGGTGGTTGACCACATGGGAACTCAGAACTCCGCGTGCTGTTGACAAAACGCGCCACATGGGCATAGTATCCCGGCGTTAAATCCCGGACCCTACAAATTAATTTGTATCGTTTCCTTCTTAATATTGTAATAATAATAATAATAAAATATAAATAAGAAGGACGAATAGCGTTACTTACTCTAAAAATGGGCGTTTGTCTTCCTTTCTTTTCGTATAAGGTCCAAAACAGGTTTCAAAATTGTTTGCGAACATTTTGTTTACCTCACACAATTCACTTTTAACTCTTATTTGCCTTAAGCGTGGTACCCCAAAAAATATACTTCCTCCAATAGTTAAATTACCACCTAAATTTGACTGGCATATTCCTTCAATAAAAGTTGTCCTCGCAAATAGCCAAAAGTCTTCAATTGTCGCTAGTTCAGCAAAATTTACACCAGAATTTTCTTCATTTAAGTTAATGCGATTGAGAAATAATTTATTGATTGTGTGGTTAAAATAGTATACGTCAATTTCTCTAACTGCCATGCTTACTAAGAAAAGATAAGAAATACTAATTATGTACACTTTTATGTTATAAACTTATGTAAGTTTTACACACCTATTGTCGCCACCGTCAAGAATAGTATATATATGAAGAATTCTTGAATTTCCTGTTTATCAGAGTAATAATTCATTAATATTTTTTTAGGACTAAGAACTTGACATACACATTTATTTTTTAATTACATATCAATAAGAGAGCACTGCGATTCGAAATACATATATTAAAATTGAACTTAAATTCAGTTTTTTGATAAAGTGAATTTATACGTGACCATATTCTTAGATGTTTAAGCATTTGTTACCCCAAATTAAAGTACCAGCAGTTTTCTAGAGTGGGGCTTTACCTTAGGTGCCGTACTTATGATCCTTCGTTTGTTGGGGCAAATTGTATATGGTTTGAGCCTCGTTAATTTGAAGACCAAATGGTTAAGCCTATTTCTGTATGACGGTACGCTAATGGCGTAATGATGATGGACAATTTTGTTGTGCCTTCCTCCCCTTCGCACTATCTGTTTCAGCAATATTCTTTCCAAAATCTGGTTAATGTATAACCCTATTTCCAAACTGCACATTGCATCAGGTGCTTTTCAATATTATGTGAAATAGTTTGATTAATATTGATGAAATTCCGAATTGCGCAATACCCCAGTAGAGCTCAAGATGGTTAATACTTACACATGCTGCTTCGTAAGTCGATAAATAAGTGTAAAATGTTAGTCTTTTTATCCGATTTGATTTCGTATCAATTTGAAAAATTCAAGTGTTAATAAGATGTATTCTAAGAAGAATTATCGGAGTGTTCTTCAATATGTGACAATGATGATATGGAAGTTAAACCTTTTTCAAAAACCAAGTGTCTACCTTAAGTGTAAAGCATCAACAATACAATGATGATGTATAGTACCTCGGGAAAATGGTCTATCAAACTCTCCGAGTTGAAAATAGTGATATTCTCCACACGCAAATTAATTAGAGTTACTTGAAAAAATTAAAGGCAAGACCACACAGTTTCAAAGGGCAGAGAAATTGACACTCCAAGTCATATTATGTTTTTTATGCTGGTCCATATAAGACTGCAAATTTTGACATGCCGCTGTAATAAAAATACAAATTGTAACGGTCCCATAAATCAACTGATCCAGTATACATATGTATGTAAAACCGATCAAAGTGTCTGGAGTTTATCTCCAGAAAAATGCTTGTGAAATAACAAACAAATATGTTTCTTAACAAACCATTTAGAAACAAGTCTCCTTTGCCTCAGATTTTCTTGTATTACCATTGCACCATAAATAAACAATAATTAAAAATGGAATCCATGCAGGGTCTTAATCTCAGTCAATAAATTTATGGGATAACTGTTCGCACACCAATGTAAGCCTTATCAGTGGTTTCAGCAATATTTCCAAAGATTTTTATATTACCCGGTTTGCGTCTGAGGAAATGAATGTCCTATGCTTGGAAATGATCATCAGTTTATCTTCTTGCCAAAATAGAATTGAACAATTTAATGCTCTCGCATATTTATCTATTATAGTTCAATATTGGAAATCTTCATCGTGGTATGCGAAGCAAATACGCAACAAAATTAATGAATTTGCTTATTTTTTGAATACAAGTTATTAATACTGCTTTATTCGCCGAAACTTGGCTGCATAAAAAACATAAATTTACCTACATCTACCATTAAGTGTTAACGTAATGATCGCATTAATAAGCCAAGGGGTGGTGTTGCAATTGATGTAATTGATAATGTCGGCATCGAATTAAAATTTGGAAATCAAAATACGGCTAAAATTATTGGTACTTATTTCTCTAGAGCCGTACGCCTAGCATAAACAAAGTGTCAATCAAAGCTACATAAGCTAGGTGTACTGACTATGAATGGTGAATCTCTCGTCGAAGTAAACCATAACTGAAGATATTGGGATTGGGATTGATTAAGAGATAATTCTCAAGGAAACATTCTTTTCGATGTGAAGTTCTCGGTTCAAATTTCTAGTTAGTGTCATCCTAGTCCAACATCTGTTGTTGACTTATTTTACTTATTTTGCTTCCCCGTATTATAGAGCAACCAGCTCGTTTGGGCTCTGGCGTGTAGTAATGGATTCAGGTTTCACCAACGGGGACAACTCGATGCTAAAATTTCCGCGGACTTCGCTTACAAGGCTCCACGCACTGTTGCGAAGTAGACAGCCATAATGCTGTGAGCGGTTGGTGCAAACAAGTTATGAATATTGAGAATACCGAAGTTGCAAATACACCTCTTTGAAAGGTGCAGCAACTTTCCGATGGTACAATACATTCGTGCTTCTGCGAATTCCGTCTGAGTAACTTGAGTTGGAGTTGCGATGGAGTATTTGTAACTTATGTGGGAATAAACTGATAAGTAAACAACTATGAACTACATAAGGAGAAGATACGAGGAGCGTTCAACATATTCTCGATATCGGGATGAAGCTGTGGTTGTATATATAAATTGACTTATTTATCAAGTAATACTATTATTTTAGTGCATTCGTGTAAAATTTCATATAAATGTGATTATTAATTCGCGTTTTATCTCTAGTTAAACAGAATCATAATGGCAACTGAGACGATGATGGTGAAAATTGAGCATCGCGCTGTAATTAAATTTCTCACTAAGCAAGGAAATAGTGAAAAAACTATTCATGAAGAGATGGTGGATGTTTACCAGTGTTTCGCACCTTCATTATCAACTGTGCAAAAGTGGTCAAGTGAGTTCAAGAGAGGCAGAGAGAGCATTGAAGACGACCCCCGCTCCGGCGCCCCGGCTACTGCTTGTACGGGAGAAAGCATCAAAGAAGTCGAAAAACTTGTTCTTGAGGATGCCCGAATTAAGGTGAAAATGATGGCAGAGATCACCAAGCTTTCAATTGGTACCATTCACACCATTCTTCATGACCATCTTAACATTTCAAAGGTCAGTACAAGGTAGGTGCCACGAATGCTCACAGCGCCTCAGAAAAAAGTGAGAATCGCAAGCTGTAGAGAGCTTTTGGAGATGTGTAGTGAGAACGCGGACGGTGTTATGGATCGAATTGTTACTGGGGACGAAACATGGGTCCACCACTATGACCCTGAAAGCAAACAAGAGTCCATGCAGTGGCATAAAAAAGGAACAGACCCACCGAAGAAGTTCAAAGTCACTTCGTCTGCCGGGAAGCTCATGGCCACAGTTTTTTGGGACTCAAAGGGAATCTTGCTTATTGAGTACAAAAAAAAAGGTGAAACCATCAACGCCACATCGTACGCTTCCACTTTGCATAATTTGCGGGAGGAAATTAAAAAGAAAAGACGGGGTAAACTCGCAGCGGGTGTGTTGCTTCTTCATGACAACGCTCCTGTTCACACGGCTGCTGTGCGAGTTTCCAAGGCTGCTGCGCGAGATTGTGGTTTCGAAGAAATCCAACACCCACCCTATAGTCCAGATCTTACCCCTAGTGATTATTTCCTGTTTCCGGATTTGGAAAAATGTCTTCGTGGAAAAAGATTTTCGGATGATGAAGAACTCAAGTCGGTATTTTGCAGAGAAAGAGGAAATTTATTTTTTTGAGGGTTTAAAAAAGCTTATCTCAAGATGTAACAAATGGATTGATGTTAGGGGAGATTGAAAAATAAAAACAATTTAAATTGAATTCGCATTTTCCTTCATATCGATACCGAGAATATATTGAACGCCCCTCGTATCTCACAAACACTTTATTTTATTTAAATCTAAATATAGAAAGCGCATAATGAAAGACCCTTTACAAAACGAATTGTATGAATATGTAAATTACGAACTAAATTCCAAAGAAAAAGTTAATTTAATTTTATAGTTAATAGTTGTGAAAATTAAAGAAATTAGAACTGGGCAGATATCCAGAGAACTTAGAACCGAATTTGATTTACATAAAATGAAAACAATTTTATATTCTTACCTCCCAGAGAGTAAGCGGAATTTACAAAAAAAAAACGAAAACGGATCTAAATGTAAGCAACTATGAATTCAAATTAGTTTAAAATTCAAGTCGATTTAGGTCAATAAAGGGTTTTAGAAGAAATGTTTCCAAAACCAGTAGTCAAAATCAAGGTAAACAGAATATACCATAAATACAAGCATAGGCAATTTCAATCCAGTTAGTAATTTCAACAATAGATCAGGGGAGTTAAGACACGAACTTTCAATCCATCAGGACAAAATAGAAATAGTAGCCAAAACCCATGTTCTATGGATGTGAGTAATGTTTCATCAAACGAAGCACAAAATCCCTATCAAAACCCAAATAATTTAAATGCTCAAGAAATAAGTCGTGTAACCCGATAAATTTTCTAAACTAGTCCTCGGACATAAAATTGTTTGCAATCTTGCAATTAAAGACAAAACGTACAAAACATTAATAGAAACAGGTTCGACCATTAGTCTTATAAACTCTTCAAAAGTAGATTGGTTTTCTTTGAAGAAAAAAATGTGTTCCTTATATCTATTTACCACAATAGAAAAAGTTAAAATATTGTAATAATTACTGACGCTCCTAAGGGATTCCGAGTGAGTCACAGTGTAAAATGAAGTGGTACCAGATGAGTTTGAATAATAAAGTCTATGATATGCTTATAGGTATGGATTTTATAAGAAAAAGTGTTTTTGAACTAAATATTACCTGCAACTAATTAATACCATTAATATTAAATTATAGTGAGAAGACTACAGTAGAATGCTATGAATTGTCAAACCAAGGCAATAAAGATATAGGTTTACTATACCTAAATCACTAGGCCACTTTTATTATTTGCGTAACGTATGCTAAACCAAGCTTTTGGAGATAATTTATGTTATTATGGCATTTTCCACTCCAAGTTACAATATGGTATTGTTTGTTGGGGAGACGTGTATTATAATAAGACACAACCTCTGTTTTTACACAAATATGTCCTGAGAAAAATCTGTTGTAAATTTTATAGACATCCTAGTTTTCCTTTGTTTTGTGCCGTAAAAATTCTTCCGGTTCCTCATTTATTTGTTCTAAGGTTTTAAAATTGTTGTTTTTAATCTCCGGCAATCGTAATTTTCGTTTAATTTCTCGTCACTATCACTACCCAATTATCTTACCACTACTTATCGTAATTTTTTTTTTCTGTTTTGCCCTATCGGTTATTTAATGAACTCTGCAGTCCATCAGGACAATAACAATATCTGGAACCTTTTTAAAACGTATTAAAATGTGGCTATTTAGTCTTGATTATGATATGTTAGAATCTTGTTTATCTAATATTTTGGTTTAATCATAGTTTTTTCCCTTTCTCGTTAGCATTTTTCTTTATTTTTTCTGAATTAATTTATTTTCATGATTTTGGTAATGTTGTAGTTTAAAGCTTCTTGTTCCTTTTTTTTAAATACTACTATAAAATCTTTAAGGGTCACCCCACCCCATAATTTTATTTAATTTCGCTCCAACAAATTGAAGTAACATTCCACACTATTCCATACCCACTTTTAAATACTGAAGGTCACCTATCTTTCTTATAATTTATATTTAGAACTTGAATTTTCATATTTATATGTAGTGAATTATTTGACTGTATCTTAAACCAATTAGAAAGTAAATAAAGCTACTACTATAATCAGAAAAGGGAATAATCCGAACATTTTTAACGATTTTAATCATTTACTTTGTAAAGATGGTTATCGTTAAAAAACACCGACTATGAAATTAGAACTAAAATCGACCAATAATAATTTTTCGTCTATTTTCCGGACGAACAAATTTAGATTGTTTGTCGATTATATGTAGAAGGCTTAATGATACCACAGTAGATGATAAATATCCTCTACCTAATATAGATAATATATTGTATTAGATTAGCTAGGTCGAGCTCAGTATTTCACGAAGCTGGATCTAGCCAAAGGCTATCATAAGACGGTATTTGTTACACTAAATGGTCTCTGTGAGTTTACTCGGATGCACTTTGGGCTTAAACGTGGTTGGAGCACACTTTTCAGAGGCTTATGAACGAAATATTGCGAGATCATCTAAACAAGATTTGTGTATTGTATAGGTAGTTTAACTAGGTGATATTCTTACATTGTTTCAATTAAAATAATTTTTCTAATGTGTTAGCTAAGCATAATCTATAAATGCAATTCGACAAATGCTCCTTATTAAAGGGCGGCACTGAATTGTTGGGGTATGTTTTAACCAGAGTAGGTATAAAACCGAACCTAAATAAAATTAGATCCATAGTAGATTTTCCCCTACCATCAATAAAAAAGAGGTTAAAGGGTTTTCTAGATTAACGGGATGTTATAGAAAATTCCTCAAAGATTACTTTAGAATAGCTAATCCCGTGAACAAATTCTTAAAGAAAGGATCAAAAATGAATATAAATGACCCTGAAAATGTTCAAAAAACTTACAAAAACTATAATCAATCATCCCATACTAAGATTTTCAAATTTCAAAAAATGCATCCAATTATGCAATTGGGGCAGTTCTCATCAAGGAAGGCCAACCCGTTTGGTATGCTTCAAGGTCCCTGAATGACCATGAAAAAAACTATTACTACTCAGCAACAGACAAGGAATTATTAGCCAATGTTTGGGCAGTCACTTATTTTCGTCCTTACCTATGAGGGAATAGATTTAAAATAGTGATCAGCTAATCAAATATATACTATTTACTCAAAACAAAATGGGGCCAACTAAGTTTTTAGGCTCTCATTTGAAAAAATAAACGGTCGAATGCATGGGTCGGTAAAAAGCTCACCCTGTCTTCTCCACACGCGTACTCCTTTATTGTCACTAAAAAACTTGACCTTACGTCTGTAAAGAGTACAGGCCTCCAGATGTCCATAGTTCAATCCGAATGCTCACGGACGTAACTTATAGTAAGCGCGCTGCCCGATGTGCTCTTCTCAGTTTCGGTCGAATGGCGCGCACTCTGGACCGTTGACCATCTTCGTGGAGACGATTACATACGGTTTCACCACTTACTTGAGTGCCAGTAGATTCCCGCAGTCGATCTTGTAATGCCCAGGCGGTTACGGTACGTTCCCGACGTCCAATTATTCTTACGTACCGGTCTTCTTGCGCAGGTGTGACTCTGCTTCTTCCTGATCCAGGTTTCCTTGCTATTCTCCGTTTCCTTGGAAGCGTTCCCAGACATTCCGGATAGCTCGGCGCGATACACCGGTACTTATTGCTACAGACCTTTGAGATACTCCCTCCTGAAGCAAATTTACCGATCTTAATCCGTTTTCGATATCCATATTAAGCTGAAAACCGGGCATGGCAATCACAACTAATAATGTTGTCGAAGAAAACAATTACAGAAAGTAACACTTTGAGACAACGCTTAGAATTAGACTAAGAAAATAAGTACAGGAAATTTTGCATTAGTTGTTTTTTAGAGCAATTTCTCTGCCTAGTTGGAGGCAACGGTAAAATTGTTGCTCAAAGTATTGATAAATACTCATAGAGATGCAAGCTATAGAGTTAAATACTTCGCTCGATAATGTTTACCAATAGAGTAATTTTAGATAAAAATCAAAATAAATCATTGGTGGGCCCTATTTTGTTTTGAGTAGTTTATATATGACTAAGAAATATAATGGAAAAGAATTTTCAGCGAGGCACCGAAGGTGGTTGTTAAAACTATCCCAGTTCTGTTTTGACATAGGGTATCTCAAAGGGAGTACAAATAAAGTCGCTGATTTTTTGAGTAGGATAAAGAATGTAGACAATTTGGAAGATGATGTAGCTTCTGAATAAGCAAAGGTTCACTCTGACCAGAACCACAACTTGATCATTTCCCTATCAAGGAAGAAATTGTCGATAAATACATAAAAGATACAGCTAATACTAATAACATTACCAAAGAAATGAACACAGTTCATGAAAGAAATATGGTCCAAGTTGATAGGACTGAAAATCACTCACGTTGGGAACAATTATGTAAAAAAAAACTATAGCATCAGCGAGTGTATTAAAGTTCAACAGGTTCTGTTAGAACTCTTTAGGGAAAATAAAAACTAGAGATGTTAGGAATACCATGAGGGCACAGGAAATAGATACTGTGGAGAATTTGTGTAGACAAATATCCTTGTATTGTACCACACTAAATAAAGTTGTCATTCAGGTATTTCAGAAACATATTATAATTTAAAAAATAAAATGTACTTTCCTATTAGTACATTAATTATAGATATTTCCAAAATAATAAGAAACTGTCAGACCTGTCAGGAGGGCAAGTATGGTAGAAATTCCATAAAACCGAAGTTTAGAACTACAAAAACACAATCCGAACCTAATGAAATCTTACATATGGATATCCACTGGCGATCACAACGATGAGGCCATACATTTTGCAATCGATTTTCACTCTTTATACCTGTTTGAAATTTTGTACCCACTTCTAACAACCCAAATGTATGGCCTCTTCCTAGTGATCGTCAGTGTATATCATTTCAAAAAGCACTTTTATTTGATGTTCAGAGATAAGCTGACAAAAAAGGAATTTGGCTATAATTTAGTCAGCAAAAACTAGGTAAACAAAATCGAATGTATGGAAGAGCAATTCACGCTATTCGAGAAGCCTACAAAATTATTTCCGATAATGAGTTTAAGTCAAATAATATAAGAGAATATCTCAGGGAAAATTAAATAGAAGTTCCCACAACCAAACCAAATCCCCATACAGTTAATGCGGATATAGAACGACTACATTCCCCCTTGATCGAAATTGTTTTGACCATAAGAGATGAGAACATTTCAACAAATGGGTAAATGTATAGAACAATTTAGATATACAAGATGTCCCCCAATTTGCGAAGGATAATTCGGGAAGCGATTCTTGGGTATATTCTAAGAAAAAAATCGTTCTACAGTAGGGGTCTATCTCTAATGTTGACATCATTTATCGAGGATTTTAGAAAAGGCTTACTTTGGTGTTAACGAAAATTGCTCTGTTAATACTAATGGTAGAAACTTTGATTAGGACTTTATCTTTAGAAGAACTACTAGCTTTTGTAACTGCGTCTTCAGATATCCAATTTCTAAGCCAATTCCATTTGATTTTTGACATTGAGATCATTTTTCGCCAGAAAATGTGTAATAAACATAACGTTTTATTATTTTTTTCTCATGAACGTAACAATAATTATAAAAAAAAATCATCAACAAGGTTGCAGAACCCATCGATTTTATGTTGCTATGTTACTTGAGAAAACCTTCAGCAGGAATTCATGATTTTATACTTCTAACAACAGTTGACAATAAAAGTGGTTTGCCAAGAATTAATAATTTTCCAATAATTTTTTTTTTAATTACATAGCTATTAAAAAGTTTTAAAGCGTATTAGTTTATTTGGCTTCCTATCAAAACCCTCATTTTCTTACCTTGTTTCTTAAAAGTTCTCAGAAAGAGTTAATTTTGGGATATGGCATAAAAGATTAGAAAAAAAATTAATTCATCAATATAATTTTTTACTCCAAGGTTACAGTTGTTTAGACACGCTATTTGAAATGTCTGCATTTACAAACCAAGAATAAGCAGACATAAATTATATCTATAGGCTGTGCAATGTAAGTTCAACTAGAGCGCGACAAAGATACCATGAACTTTATCCTAACTGACGACTTCCTAGTGAAGGTGCGCCTGGAAATACGTATTGAAGACATCGAGAAACGGGACCAGTTTTTGTTAATCTAACCGGTACATATTAAAGCACGACCATCTTCTTTTGAAGTATTTATTAGACTAAAAAGTTAAAAATGAAAAACATAAGAAAAAGAGCCGAAACGGGAATTCAAAGAGAGCGATGCAATTGGGTTGTAGAGTTGCCATAATAACACAGTCATCATAAATAATACTAATCAACAGTTTCAAATACACGACATAACGCGGGATCTCGTCAAGCAATGTTTCCACACATAAAATTGCTAATGTAATGCATGGAGAAAATCCATACCATACTACCATACACCTGTTCAAGGGCTGGTTCCCGATGATTTAGAAAAGAGACTTGAGTTTTTTAACTAGTTGCTGGAGAGAAGCTTGGATGTCAACGAGTTTGTTAGCAGAATTCTTTGGATGGACGGCTCTCAATTTACAAGAGATGGGATCACAAATTTTCATAATCTTCATACATGGGCTGCGGACAATCCACATACAAGGACATAAATCATTTTAGCACAAATTCAGCGTCAATATGTGGACAGGTGTAATTGTAAACAAGTTAATCGGCCCCTTCAAACTGCCACCTAGGCTGAATTCTACAAACTATCTGGAGTTTATGCGAAATGATTTACCAAAACTATTGGAGGACATTCCACTGATTCAACTAGCTTCACCATGTTTCCAACAGGATGGTGCTCTAGCCCACTATGGCCGTAAGGTTAAGATTTGATGAAGAGTACGGTAATCGTTGGATAGGAGGAAATGGACCAGTTCACTGTCCTGCAAGACCTCTTGACCTTACAGTATTGGATTTTTTTGTATGGAGAAGAATAAAAGAATTTGTTCATTCAACAGAAATAGCAACTTTAAGTGAATTGGAAGAGCGTATTCTCCAAGAGTCATCAAAAGTGAGGCAGCAGTTAGTATTAAAAAGCATTCGCAGTGAAATTCAAAAGCGGACTCTGGCATGCATAAAAAAGCAAGGAGGAGACTTTGAGCACATGTTACAACTGGCTCTCGATTCTACTGGTAGCAATAAAACACACCGCTTAGGTATTAAGAAATCAGGTTTATTATTAAAATACGATTAAAATTAATGCTTTGTACTATGACAACCACGTAAGCGAATAACCCGTCGACTTTGCTGAGTTAGTTTGCAGACTGGTTAAGGAATTTACTTTCGTTCTTTTCTGTTCTTGTCATTGTGCATGTGCGTGTATGTGTAAGTCGGTTGCATCGCCGCTTTCTGTCGTAGTCGTTCGTTCGTTCTTTGTCTGCTTCTTTTCCCACAATCAGCTATCCTGACAGATCATTCGCCCCGAATAAAGGATTCCAGGGCTTCATGTTTTCAGCGACTGTCGTTGTTCTATTCGGGCCCTCGTGTTCGCCAACTTTACTACGTCATACCTCCCATGTTCTCGTTTCCTCACGACCATGAATGGGCCCATGAACTTTGGCTTGAGCTTAGCTCTGGTTCTGAACTGCTTATGCTTAATGGCGACAAGTGCATTAGGCTCATACTCTCTCTCGGGCTTTCGGGTACTATCGAAAGTTCTCCTGTTCTCCCTTTGTACGGCCACGATATTTTGACACACTTCCTTCCTTATGGTATCTCGTCCTGCGTGTAGGTCCCGAACTTCTGTTTCAGCTAACCACTCGCGTATTTCTGGGTATTCGGACATTCGCATTTCCAATCCAGTCAATATTTGGAACGGACTGAACTTTGTACTCCTTGAAGGTGAATTATTCAATGTTCGCTGTACCCGGTCCACATGCTTGTACCAATTCGCCGGGTTTCCTAGACAGGCCTTTGCCAGCATCGGCAAAATGATTCTATGAATCATTTCCTCGCGGTATACCTGTCGCGATCATAAGGTATTGGATGTTTTCGTCTCTGCAATAGGTCTCGAAGGCAGTTGATGTGAACGCCGCCCTCCTGTCTGTGATGACTCTCCGTGGATTACCGAACACACTTGACTGCCTTTCCAAGCGATCCACGACTTCAGCAGCTCCCATACTCTTCGTGGGATGAAGCCACACGAATTTAGAAAATCCGTCTACTACGACCAAAATGTAATTGTACGCCTTATGCATCTGTTCTATCGGTCCCAGGTGGTCAATGTGATATGTCTCTAGCGGCTTATCTTCCTTATCGATCAGTGTCAGCAGCCTTTCTCTCTTTCCGGCTTTGGACTCTGATATCAGGCATTTCACACATCCCCTAACTACTTCGGTTACCTTCCTGGTTACATCTGGAATAAAAAAAAGGCTTCCCCAGCATATCCCGCGTTTTCTTTACCGAGAAGTGTCCCTGCTGATGCGCTATCCCGATCAGTTCTTTCACCATCTCGGATGGTATTTCTACTAGTTCCTGAACGGGATCCTTGTATAATACTTCCCCCTTCATGAATAAATCTTCATATTCTTCCCTTTCCAGGATCTTTCGAACCGCTCTGGTCCACTCATCTCTCTGTTGCTCTCTCCTTTATCCGGTGTGTTGAACGGAATATCTTCCGTTTGATATCAGACACATAAACCAAATTGAGTTGTGAGACAAGCACTTGAACCTGTTCACTTGATGAAGATGTTGTGGCGGATTAAAACGCTTGGTTGTTGATCAGTATTGACTGTATTAAACTGACATTTATTTGTTGGGCGAATGCCTCTTTTATACATTACAACTAATAACAATATTGCTTACATCAACTAATAACAATATTGCTTACATCAAGAATCGTATAACTAATAACAATATTGCTTACATCTAGAAATATCATTAATGATCTAAATAATGAACATTATTTAGTGTTAATTACTTAATGGTATGACGCAACGAAATATGCTGACGAGGTGTTAGGTTCGTTGTCGTTTGCTGTTCCTTATGCTCCGTTCGTTGCTCCGTGGTGTTGATTATGCATTTATGACTTGATAGTTCGTTCGTTGCCCTATGTGGCGTGTTGTGAAATACGCATTGGTTTATTTGGCCTGAACACATCTCTTATAAATTGAGATTCGTCCGTCCAAAGAATTCAGCTAATAAACTGGTTGTCATCCAAGCTCCGATTTATCAACCAGTTAGAAAACTCAAGTCTCTTTTCCAAATCATTGGGAAGCAGTTCTTGTACAGGTGTATGGTGGTATGGATAAAGATTTTCTCCATGCAGTACATTAGAAATTTTATGTCTGGAAACATTGATGTGTAAAGCTAAGCGTCTGGTGCTGATTGATGGATCAGTTTTCTTTCATCCAGTATTCTTTTATCAGCCGAAATCCTTCTTATTTGTGGCGCTCCCGCATTCGGTAGTGTATTCGAAACTGATCCCGTTTCTCGAAGCATTCGATACGTATTTATAAATACTCTTTTATTAGGAAGTCGTCGGTTAGGATAAAGTTCATGGTATCTTTGTCGCGCACTAGTTGAAATTCCATTGCATAGCCTATAAACGTAAATAATGTCAGCGTATTCTTGGTTTGTAAATGCTGACATTTCAAACAACGTTTCTAAGCAGCTGTAACCTTAGTGTAAAAAATTAAACTGATGAATTAATTTTTTTTTCTAATCTTTTATAGAAATGGTATAATGGTTTTCCAAATAGGCCTTCATACTCTAAACCTAACTCTTCTGAGAACTTTTAAGGGTAAGGAAATGAGAGTTTTGACAGATAGTCAAATAAAAGAGCACGCCTTAAAACTCTTTAATAGCTATGCAATTTAAAAAAAATATTGGAAAATTAGTAATTCGTGGAAAACCACTTTTACGAGTATGTTATGTTATGTATTGTCAACTGTTGTTAGAAACGTTGGTAAAAAATCATAATTTCCTTTTTTTACCTGTTGCAGGTTTTTCCAAGTATCATAAAATCTGGGGATTATTGTGCACACTGGATGATGGTTTTTCGTTTTATTGTTGTTACCTTCATAAGAAAAAAATAGTAAAACGTTATGTTAATTAGGGATTTTCTGGAGTAAAATGACCTCAAATTCGAAAATTAGCATGGGCAATGAAAATGGACCAGGCTTTCAAATTGGATATCTAAAGAATTAAATAAGATATCAACTTTATTTAAGCTTCGTTATAAGGGCTGGTATTTCTTCTAAAAAGAAAGTCCTACAAGAAGTTTTTACCATTAGTACGAGTACTAACAGAGCAAGTTCCGTTAACATGGGTCAGCGTACATCAAAGTAAACCTTTTCTTAAATCCTCGATAAATGATGTTAACATTGGAGATAGACCTTTACTGCAGAACGATTTTTTTCTTAGAATATGCCCAGGAATCATTTCCCACCTTGTATAGTGAGTAATTCGGGAAGCGTTTACTTTGTGGTTTATTGTTTTCCTTACTGCTTTGCCTACTGCTTGCATAACATCGATCAAGCTCTCGTTTTCTGTAGGTGGGATGTTTTTCACCGCAATATCGTTCTTAAATAGCTCTTGTTCTAATGAGTTAATTTTTGATTCCATTTCATGAATCTTTTGATCTTTTTTTGCATTATCTTTTTTTAACTCTTTGATTTCGGTAGACAGTTTTTGCAGCATATTATTGTTTACTGTAATGTGTTGGTTAATTTGGTCATACTTGTCTGCTGTGAATTCGCAACTTAATCCTATTTTCGAAATTTCTTTTCTCTGTTTTTTCATTTCATCCAAAATCGCAGTGTTATTATGTGATATGGTATATTCATACTTTCACTCGAGGTTGTATCGCCATTTACTAGGAAAGGTAATCTCCTTGACCGCCAAAATGCGCTGATACTGTAAAAAAGGTTATGGTGCCTTGAAGTCCGTTCATATTTAGGCAGACATGCCAAATTTCAGTGCGATACTGTCTTCAGTTTTGTTTTGACAGCTGATGGTTGTTGACGTGCTTGGCATCATGTTGAGTATGGACAAAAACGATTTTCGTTCTCTCATAAAACATTATTTTTTGAGATGCAAAACGGCGAAGGAAACAAAAGAAAAGTTGGATAAATATTGTGGGGCTAATGCTCCGTCAGATTACACCATCAAATATTGGTTTCGAGAGTTTCGTGGTGGCCGCAACTCCACTACCGATCAAGTCCGCAGCGGTAGGCCCTCCGATGCGGTTACAGAGGACAATATCAAAAAAATACATGAAATGGTGTTGGCTGACCGGAAAGTGAGGGTGCGCGAGCCAGCAGATACCACAAAGATTAGTACTGAGCACACACGCCATATTTTGGGCAATATTCTGCATCTGAAAAAGCTATCCTGCCGTTAGGTGCCGCGAATGACCAAAAACACGAACGCGAAGCACAAGTTAAAATAAGATGTCATTACAATGACAAGAAAGCAATACAAAAATGAACTATTGTATATATTTACAGGAAAAAAACCTTTTCAATTATTTAAAGAAGTGTCTAACAGAATGTACAATAAGATGGTCGCTATTAAAGCAGACAAAATTTCAATTGGATGAAGTAGTCATTGTCATGGTTGGAGATCAATTTGATATTAAAACTATGTGTAGAAATAATACAATAAAAAACATGCAAGATGTTCATCGTCCATAAGATGCTTTGCAATGTCCACTTATTTTCTGGGAATAAGAGGGTATATCAAACAGGGAAATCATTCAACAAGTATGTACATTTATAAATTGTATGTTAAAAAAAATTATATTAAATTTAGTTGCTGAAATTAATAAAAAGGTCACCTATATGAACATATCGATTGAGATAATAAAGAAAACTACATCTTGAAATACCGTCAACTTCTTCATCAATACATTGTGCATATGTATGCAAAAATTTAAGGCGAACGTTTGCGATGCATCCAATTTAATCAAGCAAAATCACGTTCGGAAGAATACATTATGTACATTTACGTGATGCAATGAATAATAACATTGATGGCAATTTCAATATTAATGAGATAGGAAATATATATTGTACATACTACCATCTTCATGGTCACATGTGAGAATATATACAGGATCCAATGACTTAAGTTCGTGTTTATGGTCGACCAGAGTTGTTTATAACATAATCCAAAATGGGATGAAAGATCAAAAATCATTAGTGCCAGGATAAAAACCAATTGATGGGCATGTCGTAGCTGCACAGGTTTTCAAAGAAAAATTAAAATCTCCTATTGCTTTTATTGTTAAGTATTTGGCGAAACACGCTGCTGCATGTACTCTGTTGAATGGCAAAAACGTGAACTACCTCATGCACAAATTTTATTATTTGGGCTGAAATACCTTATAAAAATGAAGGTCCGGAGTTATTTGATATCGTAACAACCAATATGATTCATTGTCCATATGGTGCAATGAATATAAATTCTCCGTGCATGGAGGAATGCACAAAGAGATTCCCGTAGATATCACATACAGATACAATAACTTGTATCGACGGATATCTTTTATACCATAGAAAATGGTGGACAATCGTTTACACTGCATATATGAGAAATATTGAAAATTGTGTTGAATTTTATGTTGTTGATGTTGATAATACATAGATGGGTAGTACCGTATTCGCCATTATTACCAAAAACTTATAAAGCGAATATTAATGTTGTGTTTTTCAGATCTGTCAAATCTATCAAATTATAGTGATGGGATGTGGATGCTGATGCTCGTAATCCCATCGGTAGCGGGAAGGAGTGTTCCCTTAGCTTCTTGTTATTTGGCTATCGTTGGGGTGTAGGTTCCAGGGATCTTAACCCACCCGTCATCATCGTGTTGGGACGTCTGGACTTTCGCTGAAGCCTGATTACGAGCACGGCAATATTCTCTCCAATGTGAATCATCTGAGATTCTTCTCCACTCCGAGTACTTTTTTCTACGGTGCTTTATAGCATTATGCACTTCCGCGGTGAACCAAGGGATATTGAAAAATTGATTGTATTGGTATACGAGAAAAGTTCAAGTTGTGTGTACAAAAAATAAGATCATGATCGGATACACCTTCTAAAGATAGCAAAGCAGGTAGCATATGAATTAACCACAGCCAATATATTTACTGCAACACAGTCTAAGAGTTGTTGAGCTCTAGTATCCGCTTTTAAGAGATCAGCATTGAAATCTTCACATATCATAATGTGTTCATAGTTAGCTAAGAAACACTGTATTTCGGAAAATATGGGTTCATGTGAATATCTTCCATTAGGACAATATGCAGCACCAACAACACACTTAACACTTCTATAGCTGACTTCAAAAGGAAGTTATTCTGTTCCACTATTTCCGGATTTCCCAGTAATTTTACAATTATTATTATAAAGCGAAAGGCTGCAGTAAATAGCTACACCACCACCAAAAGTATAAGTCACTCTATCATTCCAAATCAGCTTATAGCCAGGAATATCTTATTGACAATCCGATATATAAGGTTTAAACCGAGTTTCTGATATGCAGATTGTGTCCACACCAGGGTCAAAAAAACTATGATTCAGGTAATTTAGCTTTGAACTACTCAAGCTGCGCGCATTCAAATAACATACCGTGAAACCATCGTTTACATCAGATAAAATTTTTACCACTGTACGTATTGAAAACTCCGCCATGTCGCCAGACAAAAACGCATTAACCATCATGAATAGTTTTGAGAAGCAAAGCAATTTGTCAAAGCATTAGAATAAAATAATATTTGAGCTAAGTAACTACAGTTATACATATTATGAATGGAAGGTATTGAGCTGAGCTGGGCGACATAGTCAGTCCTTTGTTTGACAACCAGGCATTTTGCTCAGCATGAGAGGAAAGACGAATTGAGAGCGGATGATTGTTGTTATTCTCTGTACTGATGCGAAACGCATCAATGTGCGGTGAGATCTGGACTTGCAGTTTGGAGGCGATTTTTTTGGTGAGTTCAATGACATCTCCTTTGTCGTTGAATGGAATACCACGAATAATTATGTTACTCTAATTTCCGCTAATTTTTCGTTTACTCTTAAGTTTTCTTCCCTCAGCTCAGAGATTTTGGTTTGGCATTTTTCCACGCGCAGATTTAAGGCGCTAATAGTATCGCCTATTTCTTTTTTAATGTTCTTCTCGAACTCAGACAGCAATGCACTGAACTTAGCCATTAGACGTATTTCCTATTCTTTTAACTGATCACATAATTTGATAGGTTGTATTAGATGGGTTTGTCTGGAATGGGAACTAAAGAGGTTTTCTCTTTCTATTTGAGACTTTGCGATCTAGTAGCCATGATGAAGAGGAATGCACTTTTTTTAAGAATTTATCTGTTACTTGTGTTCATGATGATGATTGCGTAACAAAGTGCAAATATTGGAGAAAAATTAAAAGACAGATCGATACTTAAAATGAAAATGAAACGGACTTATTTTGTTTATATCGTTAACCGGTTAAAAAGATTTCGAATGCCAGGAGCAATTACAGGCACGTCTACTCAATTGACATAGCCAATTGTTCAGGAATAAGCATTTTGATTATAGTATTAAACAATTTATAAAAAATGTTGAATATACCATATTTTCGTTTGTACCGTAAAATATGAACATGATATTTAGATTGTGCGTATTGTTGCTATTGTACTTCTATTTTCTCAAACTTAATATTCACAATGCCTTAAGGATTTTAAAGAAACACATACATTAAAAAACAAATATATTACAATTGCATAAATTACAAATACATTAAAATAAATCTAATTAAGGACCGCACAACGTTTGCCGGCTCAGTTATAGTGTAAAAAAATGTTATATATTGTATATATCTGTACAAAAATGTGGCTTGTTTTTTATGTATATCTATAAAGTTCTTAATAAAAATGCAAGTTCTTAATAAAAATGCAAGTCGAATTAAATGTCTTAAGTTTATTTACGCAGTTTTCATTAATAGGAAATGAATAGGAATAGGAAATAATAGGAAATGAAAATAATTTAATATGCGTAAAATTTACTGACTCACAATTTGGCAGCTGACGACTGCGGCTTAAACCCCTATTTACACTCGACCTAACTCCTTTACTCATCAGTCTCAGATAACCAAGCTTCTTCGTTTCACGTTATCGCAACTGGTAAACGTGTTGATGGGCCCTTCTACATCTGCAGATTTTCTGACCTGATAACGCCCATTGCCGTTGACTTTCGTGATCTCGTAGGATCCAAGATACTCACTCACTAATTTTTTGCCACCAACAAACTGTTTACCACGCATTGCGACTAAATCTTCAAGTTTAGTTTTAGTTTTAAATGCATTTTATTATCTTAATCATTAACTCTTACATACTAACAAAAAATGCTTAAATGCTAGCTTAAAATTACTTAACAATCTTATACTAACTTACTGGCCCCACACAGGCACTCTAAGCTACCCTAAATTCTTATATCTATGTCTTCCGACTTTGTTTACATTTTATACTTATATATACTTATTTTCTATGCTTAAGGCTAAGGACTAAATCTTCAACTTGATATCCGTATTCACCTTTCCACTTGTTATGAAACTGCTTCCTATAGGACGGCTGCGCGAGTTAAGGAACGTATTTAGGAATACAAAATCAAAACAACAACACCCAACAGTAAACAAAACATGTTTATCAACTGGTAAACGAAACTACCCAAAACATTTTTCCAGCAAACAAAAGAAAAGAAACACAACTTTATCAGCCAACAAACAAAAGAAGAGAAGAACACATTATCAGCCCACAAACAAACAACTCGATCAGACCGCAATTAGTATAAATAGCAGTAAGCACAGTAATGTAAGTCAATCTTAAATTTGTATCAATAACGGAAGCACGTTTACGGTGCCGAAAATATTTACATTTTTTGATTCAATACAATCCGAAAAGATTAACTGGGGGGCTCAACCGGGATATCCATATTATATACTATCCAAAGAAGCCAAGAGACATCCTTGAAATATAGGACTTAAAAAAATTCCAAGGGAAGCACTGCCAACACTGAGTACTTGAAAAAAGTGAGAAAAAATTAGCACATACTACATATTTCAACAAGATTCACAGCAGAACCTGAAAAAACGGACATCACCGAATCTGAAAAGAACAAAAAAGTTACTAAAAAAACCATATCAAAATCCAACAACTACAACATGAAGACGTCCTTTTAAATATTATTGATCCAAGAGATATATGGAACTACATACTCGTATATAAATCATTACCGCTTATTAATGGTGACAAATCGCAATACCAATCCTGGCGATCTCAAGTTTGGACTTTTATGGACAGCATAAAAGGTTTCTCCACCCATCCACGCTACAACAGTGCTCTGGGCATAGCTCACACGAACATTATTGGCACTGCTACAGATATCATTGCAAACCATAACACAAAGATGCATTTCTATGCCATAATCAACCGTTTGGATTACACGTTTGCTGACCAGCGCCCCACATACTATATCCTGTTAGACGAGGTGAAAAGAAAAACGCAAGGAAGGAAGACATTGTCTGAATTCCACAGTGAAGTCAGCAAGGCTCTCAACCTGACATTATCCAAGATTGGATGTAGGAACAAACGAACTGAAAAGGGGAACACACATATGGGCTCCTGGTGAAACGAAACGAGTCAGTTGAAAGGTAACCGTCAAAGAGCTTGTGACGAATAAAAATTAAATCCGTTGTTCAAAGTCTTTATCTTAATAAAAGTTGTTTAATACTTACATATATGTTACGTATACAGTTTACAACCTCAGAAGTGGGATCAACACAAGCCACGCAGTCAGAAATAAATGAAATTAGAAACAAAAACAAATCAACAAAAGTCTAAAGTAGGAAACACATGATATAGTCCGTACCAACTGAGTTTGCCATTCTACTGTGCAGGTCTCTTAAAATTTTTTTTATCATCACTTAAATTGGCAAATATGACTTAAGTAACACGAAAATGATCTACATCCCAATGTTGCTGTCAAGATCGCAGTTGCGATTTAACTGAGGGTGATTTTTTTATTTTCTTTCTATTAAACTGAAGTTGAGAGCGCACTGATGGGGCGGCCATTTTCTACCTGAGGTATAATCGTTGTGTATATCCAGTTTTCCAAAAAATTATTACAACCCTGGAGGGAGAGGAAATGTAGATCCTTATATGCCAAATTTACTTCCAGAAAACTATATTCCGATAAAATATAAAAAAAAGTTCTGTATATCTGTTGGTACTGTATGGGATTTGCGTATGATGACGATTGGATAAACGAAGCAGAAGGTCTCAAATGAATTGATTGTTTGATTGTATTTGAATGTACCTATACGGTTTTTGATTATTTTCTAATTATGCTTTCGTAGATCATTATTGCTGGCAACTACAGTGTCACAACAAACGTTTTTTGTTTATCTGATTTGATTTGCGCAAGGCACGTAATAAATGTAATTTTTTTTAAAAAATTATTTTTTGTGAACGAAAACGGTTTTTATACCCTACTTAAGGACTGAAACGAATAAAATCTGTAAATTTTAATACGGGCTATACTCCCAATGCGTAAAAATTGCAATCCCATTTTGTACCCAAATCAGCCTGTATGTTCTCTAGTTTCAGTTTTTTATTGATTTTAGTTCGGTGCGGTTTAAAATATTTATAAAAAATGAGTCAAGAGGAACGCCGTAAAAAGATCATCGACAAATGGTTCGAAAATACTTCGCGTCCAAACCATTTCATCGAAAAAAATTTAAACATTGCATGCAGGACAGTGGATTCTGTTATTAAACGATATTTGGAGACGTTGACAGTTAAGCGAAAACAGAAAAGTGGAGCTAAAAGTGGACCTAAAAGTGGAGCACATGATACAAATTTGGAGAGGAAAATAGTGGGTACCATCGTAAAAAACCGGACTATGTCATCCAGAGATGTTGCTCGGAAATGTAGTACCATCCAAACAATGGTACAAAGACCTAAAAAACGTAACGGTCTAAAAACACGAAAAAAAAACAATAAATACCAAAAGTTACTGAAAAGCAAAAAAAGTCATAAAAACACGAGCCCGAAAGCTATATGAGTTGATCGGCAACAAGAAAGCGTGCTTGCTTTGGATGACGCAACTTATGTCAAAGCCGACTTTACTACTCTTCCAGGTGCGCAGTTTTACAACTCGTTTGAAGCTGAGATTCCTCCGCAATCAACAACATCGATTGGGATGGAAAAATTCGGGTCAAAATATCTCGTTTGGCAGGCCATTTGCCAATGTGGACACAGAAGCTCATCGTTTACTACAACGGGAACAATTAACGGAGAAGTGTACATTAACGAGTGCGCAAAAAAACGGGTGATTCCTTTCTGAAACAAACACGAGGGTTCAACATTATTTTAGCCAGATTTAGCTTCAGCTCACTATGCTCATGCGACATTGAGCTTTCTTGTTGCTAAAAATGTCGAATTTGTCCCAAGAGACATGAATCCATCTAATGTTCCACAGTGCCGTCCCATTGAAAGGTATTGGGCTTTGGTCAAAGCTAAATTGAAGAAAAGTGAGCAGTGTGCAGACATTCGAAAGAAGTTGAGGAAAGAATGGGAATCCAAAAATTTTTTTTATTTTTCGTAATTGTGAATGAATTTAATAAAAACAGAGTTTTAAGGCAAATAAAAAAAATTTACATGAATTATGAAAATATTTTTTTTTACTTTGAAGGTTCCAAATTTTATTCGTTTCAGTCCTTAGTAACTGAAGGCATGATTTCTTGTCACAAAAGAAAGAGGGTAGAGTCAATTTGAAGAACTTTCAGTTTCATAATCGGTTACAGAATCATCTCCTAGGTTGATAGCTATTGCATCCGATATTGTGTCCCACATCAGCTCATGAGAAAAGTATTCCTTCTCTGTCCTTATAACTTTTGCACAAACTTTGTGCCAATCTTCAACTGAAATTTTTGAAAATCCGATAACTTAAATGTTGTGTTTTGGTTTCCCACTCTTGCCTTGACAGTTGCCCAAATATTTTCAATAGGGTTGAGATCTGGTTTATAGGGTGGCAATCGTAGTACTTCGTGTCCCGCGCCGTGAATTATAGCGTCAATCTTATGCTTTGGATGGTGTATAGTTCGATGTTCCTTTATAAGCTCATAAAGTTCAAGTTTAAGCATCTGCGAACTATGTGGTATATTGTAGTGGGTAAGCCATTGTTACATCTCAAATTTTCCGATACCAGAACTGATTTGCTTGTTTCCCTTTTGTTGTGATATGTTGCGTTGTCCATTACAATAACTGAAGGTTCTTCTATGTTATTCAAAACTTGATCTGTCATACATTTAGAGAAATTTTCAAAATCCATCTCATCGTGATAACCTCCCGTTTTAGTTCCAGATTTAAATAAAAGCAGGGCATTATTTACGTAGCCTTTCTCGCCACCTGCATGCGCCATTATCAACATCTGACCCTTTGAAATTGGCACCTTTAATTCACGTCTGGTACCATCAGTCCCTTGCCCTTGGTCTTGTGTTTGAGCTGTGAATATAGCTCTCGTCTAAGTAAATGATCTCATATCTTTTTGATACGAGTATTTAACCTAATTTTTTTCGCACAGAAGTTTACGGTTGTTCTCTGTTTTTAATCATTATTTTTTCCTCAAAGTGAAAGTTATATATAACTCGCTGAGATGTCAAAGTCGTCTAATGCAGTTTTCCATTTTGTTTGTGGTACTTTTTTATTTGGTGATTTAATAACACATATGGGATTATCCGAACACAAACTCATAGCTTCTTCCAATTTTTTGTTAACAACGATCTTACGGACCTGACTTCCTATTAGTTTTCCTTATACAAATACAATTTCCTGTATTTGTATAAGCTTTTGTTCGAGCAATGCTATTATTTTAGTAAAACTAGACGCCAAATAGCAAATCCATCATTTATATGCGTTGAGTCTAGCTTCATTACAATTAATGTAATTAATAATTGAACAATTACTATTACTAATTAGTAATTAGGTAAATGTAACTAAAAAATGTGATGGACTTTTGGTAGTAATTGAATAAAAAGTATGGCGTTAATAATTTTTTTAAGTGATTACTAAAAAAAAGAAATAAAACACTTAAGCAATTTTATTTCTAAGACCTAAAATCCTATCTTAAAGCCTATGAACCAAAAAACCGCAAATTATAACACCATAAAAAACGTGTTTCTTAGGTCATATTTGACAATTTAAGTGATGATAAAAGAAGTTTTAAGAGACCTGGGCAGTAGAATGGCAAACTCAGTTGGTACGGAGTATACTCGTGGAACAATGTTATCAGTTGGATCCAAAAGCCGATAAGGATTACGCACGGAAACGGATAGCGAACCTGAGGACACCATTCAGCAGGGAATATAGAAAAATGCAAAATTCCAAGGGCGCCGGTGCTGGCACAGACATTGTTTACGAGCCCAATCTGTGGTACTATGACCAACTGGTAGTTCTTAAAGACGGCAACGTTTCAAGAAAGGGCTACTCCACATTGTCTTTTTCCTCGGATGATGTCAACTTTATTGAAGAAGACCTTGCCTCTGAGGTGTGTACCAATTTAAAAAAAAACTATTCATGTATTCTCAATATAAGTTTTTTGTAGATGTGTAATTCCCCACCTCAGACTCCTGGGGTAAGCGATGCTGGCATTTTCCGTTCATCATCATCATTATCTGCTCGGCAAAAAAGAAAAAAAATCGTTAGAACAACAGCAAAATAAATTTTTTGAAAGTGCCAGTAAATTTATGAAACAACCAGAAGAAAAAAAGGATGACGAATTCGATATTGTGGGAAAAGGGGTTGCTGAACACTTCAAAATCGTGGAGCCAATACAACGCCTGATTGCTGAAAAAATAATAACGGAACCAATTAACGTTGGAATCGGCATTCAAAATCTACCTGTACCCTCAGTTCACTAAGTCGAAGTACCAACATCAGATGATCATGCTAGCAGAGATGGATTTGCCTCAGAGGTATCTGAATTTTTATTTTGAAATAAGCAGACATAAGTAAATTATCATAGCCTAAGGCCTCTTGACGCTCTGGCTACTAAACTACTCTGTAATTTTAATTATTCTGTAGCTATTCAATAAATAAATAAAGTAAATTATAACCAATGTTTTTTTTATTAGTTTTGTATTTTTCTTATACAAAGAAGTTGTGTTTAATTTTTGATAAAAAATATGAATTAAATACATAAGTAGCAATATGAAATAAAGTAAATGAAGTATTTTTAATGTTTTGTAGATTCTTAGTTAAATTTTTTAATCCGGAAAACCTGAGCTTCTTCTAGCAATTCTCCAAGTGGTAGCGATTGATACTCGGTTCTATTTTGACTACGAGCCAAGATTTTATGAAGAGTTGGTGTGAGTTGTTTTCCTCGATATTTGTGCTTTAATAACTCTGCTGTTTTGTTGGAATACTGAATACTCTCCAAACTTGACAGTGTTAATCTTTCCGTTGCAATTCAAAACGTTAAGTGTTACTTCAAACCTCATTATTACCTCTCTACTGACCGCAGCTCTTATAACTGTTGCTTCTGATTCTTCGAAGTATTTCCATCATTGGTATTTTATAATCCTTGTTTTGGTCTATCAACATGGAGCCCAATCTCATTGCAAAATGCTTCTGAATCTCTGTTTTCTTCTTTTCACCAATATCATCTCTCTCTTGTCCAAGTGAATATGGAAATTTCAAAATAAATTCCATACACCTAATTCTTGCATGTAATAGAGAGATTCCATATTCGTAGCTAGGTTCATCATCAATTGATTCATTTTCATTTTTGAAGTTTTGTAGCATATAGGACATGACCGCGTTGACTTTGTATCTCTTATTTCATTGAGGACTTTTTCATCAATCATACTTAAAAAGAACTCGTGGCTGAAGACTATCCCCCTTCGTCATTAACTTTATATAGAGTTGGTGGAATATTAGCAATTTAACTTATGATATCGTTGACTTAACTCCAGATTCCTTTGCATATTGGAACATTATTGGTCGGCAAAAATGAACTGATGATGGATGAGGGCTACTCCAATGTTTTCTACTGTTAAGCCTCAGTGAACAACTGAGGCCATAAACATGTTTGCATCTGTTTCGTCATCTGTGTGTGTTTATTTTTTGCTTGTAGGCACCTTGCCAAGATTATCCTCCCAGACCCACTTCCTTTGTAAAGTAAGAATTAATTTCCCATCACTTTTGCTTTCTAAAAGCCCCTTGCAGTATGATCCAACATGTCTAGAAGTTTCACGCTAGCTGATATTTCCGTGATTTCCTGGAAATGACTCTTTTTTTGTAACTGTTATAATTCTGTAGGATGGAAGTACATCGACGTTGTATTTTCTCAGGAAACTTCTTAAAATCATACATTTTCCTTCTGATAGACCCAACTCCATAAACAAAGCCAATCCATTGTCAATATTATACTTGATAGGATCCTTTTGTTGAGTAGAAATGTTTTATTTAATTCTTTTGACTCGCAGTGGGCATGCAATAGAGACTGCTTTGGTTACATGGCTTTCATCTTTTGATTGTCCTTATTGTTAAGGCATTAGAAAGATTGTGGTTATGTTTTAGGTAACATTTATTAATTTTTGTTTTTTGTGAATGTCGAGCACTCAGTTATTGATTTCCTTGGCCTTCCTTTTTATGACTTTGATGTATTGTACATACTTGGTTAATCATACGTTACTTCTGTTTTTTCAGTATGGAGACAATTTTCCAACCATTCCTTGTTATTTTTGAAATTCCTTCTCGATTTACAGGCTGCAACCTGCCTTGATTGAAGATGAGCATAAATTGATGAATATTTTTTTTAATTTTGAACACCTTTGCACTGACAAATTTTCATCGGACAGTTGCCAATAATTTTTTACGCCACACATGAACTCTTTTTTATTCCAGACGTTGACAAAGATTTAAAATAAATTGTCGTATGAAATGCCTATTTTAACTTTTTAGCTAAAATGTTTTTCAATACAACCGTTGATTCAGTTTAACTGATCATTTGAACAAAATGGTTCATCTTTTTATACAGCACTGTGAAAAATTATAAGCCCGAACCAAAATTTTAATTTTTCGTGTGATAAACAATTATTACCGGTTTTGTTCCAAAATATTTACAGTTAAACCAAATATTTCTTAACACCGGCCGTCGGAATAGATTGGCGTAAACCGAATGAAATACGAAGATTTGTATACTTTTCTTTTTCTGCAACGCATTTGGTGTTTGCAACATATTTTTTTTTTTAAAAAAGAACTTAACACTCAAGGGGGTATGAATTCACTTATAATGCCTCAGCATGTGTTAAGTTTTTTGGAAAATGGGGTAGAGAGATGGGATGCCATGGGTGGCATCCAGCATTTAATGGGGAGACTAAATTCTTAGTGGAAGTTGGCTTGAGGGTGATTTCTAGTCAACTACTCATCTTACTTGATTTTCGTTAACTGAAAAAATGAATATGTCTTTCGGGCGAGGCTGGGGTTCGAACACCGAACCTTCCGATTTGGAAGCCAGTCCGCTACCACTTGAGCCACGGCCACCCACATACGTATGTATCTTTACAACATAAAAAGGATTCATTGGAGCATAGCTCCAAGGATATAACATGTTATTATTTAACAGTTGATATGATATTATTTTATCTTTGACACATGAAATTAACAATTCCACTACTCTCGTGCTGATATAGACATTAGATGGAGATTTTACCGTTATTTTTGAGCTTTGAAACAAATAGAGTATTTTAAGTAACAGCGTCTTGAGAGCGACGGGTGAATCAGTGAAATTACATATTAAGATAACTATCAGATAAACGCTTTTAATTTTTCAACTTGTTTCTTTCAAATACAACGTGTACAATGGTCTAAATAGTGATGATAGATCATAACGAGTAATCTACAAAATTAAAAAAAAAAAATCAACTGTATTCGAGACTTCAAGTTGTTTCAAAGTCACGTGTATGCTAAGTTTGGTTGGAACATTGCTTACCTCAGATGTGACCAAGGAACTGAATACTTATCGAAGGAGCAAAAAAAATTCTATGCAGAGAAAGGAATTCAATGGGAAACGACGGTTTTTTTTTTTTTTTATAATCGACGCGCGCTCAAGGGGTTTTGTACCCTTAAAATGTTCGTACACAGCGCGGGCGAAGGAAATTTAGGGAGGAAGAAAAGACAGGTACCGATGTACATTGTTTTTAAATGTTTGCAAGTTATAACGACCAGGAAACACAGAGGTCGGCAGGGCATTCCATAAGCGAGTTGTACGGCTTAGGAAAGAATCACGATATTTAAGAGTACGTCCGAAAATGGGCTTGAGGGTATACTGATGAACATTCATAGCGAGACGGGTGTTACGGTTGAAAGTTTGAATGGGCGGAATGCTACTGGCGATTTCAATGGAGCACTGGTGGTGGAAATAGCGATAAAACAAAGTGAGACAGGAGACTTTACGTCGATGTTCGAGGGTGTCAATTGATTGACTGATATTAGTATCCCCAATTAGTTTTATCACACGGTTTTGAATCCTATCTAGTAGGTGCAGAGATGTTTTAGGAGATGTGTGACCAGATTTAGGACGGATGAATGCCTTATATATTGTGGCCAGATCAGAGCGGGTAAAATATTTCTTACATCGCTTGAGGAAACCTAGACATTTCGCAGCATTTTTGGCGACATCGAATATATGGTCATTCCAACGTAAGTTGTCACTGACACACATACCGAGAATGGAAAGTTTATCGGTTTCGACGATGCAAGTGCCATTCATGGACAATGGGTGGGTGTTTGAATTTCGCTTTAATGACAGCAGACAGCATTGAGTTTTGGAAGCATTAAATTCCTCTCGTCTGATAGTTCCCCAGTTTGAAATGCTGTTAATATCGGAATTTAATGAGCTTAACATACGCTGCCGTTCCCGTTCTACAGCCGAAGAGCAGGGACGAGAGTCCGGGAACGAATACGAAAAGCAGAGAGTGCTGTCATCAGCAAAGGAATAAATTGGATTAGAAGTAGCAGACA
Source organism: Volucella zonaria (assembly GCA_963966105.1). Classification (NCBI taxonomy): domain Eukaryota; kingdom Metazoa; phylum Arthropoda; class Insecta; order Diptera; family Syrphidae; genus Volucella; species Volucella zonaria. The sequence goes on along the minus strand of OZ014530.1, from coordinate 158,204,575 downwards.
AGAGATCGTTAATGAAGATTAAAAAGAGTGTCGGAGACAGAACGTAGCCCTGGGGCACACCAGCATTTATTTTGTGAATATCAGACTTGAAAGCGTCCAAGACAACTTGAATTGAATGTTCCGAAAGGTAATTTCTAATTCATTGAATAAGAGAGTCATCGATCCCAAGAGCACGCATTTTCGACAAAAGAGCCTGATGCCAAACTCTGTCAAATGCCTTAGAAATATCAAGTGCAACTAACTTGCTTTCGCCAGATTGATGTACGCTTTGGTTCCACTTTTTGGTGAGACATGCCATCAAATCACCAGTGGACCTGTTGCTACGAAAACCATATTACCGGTCATTGAGAAGTTTTCGTGTTTCGAGATATTTCATGAGCTGACGATTTGTCAGCGTTTCCATGACCTTGGAAAGAAGGGACGTAAGTGCAATGGGTCTGTAGGAGGAAAGAGAAGAAGATTCGCCTTTTTTAGGGACTGGCTGGACAAATGCTGTTTTCCATCTGCTCGGAAAGAGTCCTAAAGAGTAGGACTGATGAAAAAGCTTACGCAGTGGTTTTGCCAGCGTAGAAGAACACCTCTTCAGAAGAAGGGGAGATATACCATCTGGACCAGCGGATTTATGCATGTTGAGATCTTTAAGTACTCTTGCTACTACACGAGTGCGAAAGTGGATTCGTCCCATTGTAGATTCGACGCACTCAAGTGTAGGCGGGGATAAAGCACAGTCTGGGAGTGTTGAGCTAGCCGCAAAGTGTGCAGCAAGCAGATTGGCCTTGTCCAAAGAGCTGACAGCTGGAATGTCATTGTAAATGAGCGTTGGGATGGAGGATGAGGCAGAATTTCTAATGTTTTTGACGAATGACCAAAAATTTTTACTGCCTTTGGGACATTGTAGTATTTTTTGCCTCAGGTTTTGGTCATATACAGCTCGAATCATACCATTCCTTTTCTTTTGGTTTGATACTCTTCATCCGATGAGGAATAAAGCATCTCATTCCAAAGAGAATAGTTTCTGTGATCATGTCAGCAGCGGCATCCACGTCATTATCAAGGAAACATAACGACCAGTTAAAATTCCTAAAGAAGTTGTTAAGTCCGCTCCAATTGGCTTTCTCGTATTGCCATACGGTTCTTTTAGGAATCTTTTCTCTAACTGTGTGGTGGGTGTACGAGAACTTAGCTGATATGACACAATGGTCCGACGAGCCTAGAGGGGAGAGCACATCAACGCAGTACTTGTCAGGGTGAGAAGTTAAAAACAAGTCCAGGGTGTTGGCGGTATGACTATCAACGTCTGGTATGCGTGTGGGCTCATTTACAAGCTGGGTTAAGTTATTTTCCGCAGCGAAGATCTCAACACACCGTCCTTCGGATGTTGTCTGTCCAGAATGTCGAAGCTAACCAGAATTGTGTATATTGAAATCGCCTGTAATCACGATTTCAGTATGAGGATACAGGGATAAAATTCTTTGAATGGAATCAGACAGCGCATCAAACTCGTGGAAGGTCGAGTTGCTGTCCAGTTTGGGGCTTCTGTAAATAAAGCAGTAGTGGATAATTTGCTTACGGAGATGGAATTTTAACCACATGAAATTGAATTCCGGATTGGAGCAGGGACTACATTGTGGTGGAATTTGGTAAGCTACATCACTACGCACATAAATGGCGAGACCGCGATGGGGAAAGAATAGTGGCACTAGTTCGTAGCCAGGTAGCTTCAGATCACAGTGAGCTGAGAGGTGTGGGCGGGGATCTACCTGTGTTTCACTAAGTGCCAAAACAGCTGGTCGGTACTTACAGACGTGGACGTACGCAGAAAAGTGATTACTTTTTAGCCCGCGTATATTGGCTACGTCCACCCTGAATTCCCTAAACATAATCACAAACAAACACAGTAAACACCGACGATACTAAGCAGGGCTGCAAAGTGAAAATTCTGACGATGGTTTACTGAATCAAATTGCTGTAGGTGTTATGCCCTTACAACAATATGAAACAGTGCACCAACAAAATTTTCACTCACAACTCGCTATCCATCAGTTGTTACATACACTCAGTCACTGCCCGTACCGTATGATAAATATCGTAACGGCAGCGACCGAGTGCAAGCAGCAGTACTATGACCAGGAGTGGGAGAGGTGTAGGATTCCCACACTGTGTGATAATTTTTTTTTTTTTTTTTTCACACGCGCGCGGTGGTTTTGGGTTTTTTTTTTTTGTTTTTTTTTTTTGTACAGCACGGAGAAATACGTGTGCACTCGTCGGTGGTCGGCACGGTTGGTTACTGTCCGAGCAAAATGGTGTAGCAGAACTTTAAATCGAGGCGTGGTGGAAAAGGCTCGAACGATGATAGTACATAGAGTTAGATGTGAATAAAGACATGTGGGGAAGGCAGTGCTGAGTGCGACTTACTTGTGTAGCAGATAAAACACCAGCAGAGTTACGGTATGGAGTAAAACCAGATGTGAGCAAATTAAGAATTTTTTGCTGTCAAGCGTTTGCACTTCCTCCTAAACAAAGAAGAGCTAAATTTGATGCTAAAAACAAAGAAATGGTAATGGTTGGGTATGCAATTAATGGGTGTAGGCTGTGGGATCCAACCCCTCAAAGAATAGTTAATTTCCCGGAATGTTAGGTTTGTTGAGTAAAATTTTCCATCGAAAAGCCAGGGGAGCAGCAATGAGGAGCTAAAGATTATATGTGCAGCTGAGAAGAAGATGTCAGTGACAGAAGGGGAACATGAGTCAGTCATTAATGATGAAACGCAGAAGGGCTTTGGGAGTGATATGGTATGCTGGATTCTTATGAGTTCTGGTAACAAACAACCGCAATAGGTATCTTTATCCCCTTGAAGGTTTTGAATAGCTTCTGCTATTTGCTTTGAGATATCTACATATTCACTTAAAAAATGCATTTCATTTTCCTTCAACGGAGGTAATTTTAATATTTTCATAGTTTCATTAAGACGTTCCTGTACTGCTAAAAGATCTTTTATGGAATTATAATAAGAGTTCCATAGGGTTGCGCATGGAGTAGTTGGTAGAATCGCTGTTATCTCCAAATATGTTTCACATGCTTTGGTGATTGGCACTTAGCTAAGGCCGCGTCATGTAATTTTTTATAAAAAGTGTTTTTAAATCTTGTTTGTCGGAAATCGGAGCTGGAAATCAAATGCAAAGTGTGTGTTGCGTATCTTTCGTGTTCGGGCAGGAGGCAATCATTTTCCAAATCAGATGAAGCATCTGAGAAAGCCTGTAATAGTAAATCTTCATCTTCATTATCTATATCGAGTGGTATTCTTTCAAGATCTTCTGCATGTGACTCATATTCAGCATTTTCAATTATCTCTGAATCGGATTTCCAAAATACTCCAAAAGCTTTAACTATATTTGAACCATTATCTGTTACAGTTTTTACAATTTTCGATTGTTTTAGATTATGGCCTGAATGTATATCAGCTAACATTTCAGCAGCTTTGTCATATGTGTGAGCCCCTTTAACTCTTTTGCAAGCAATCGCAGCACTTTTCCTCTCTAAAGACTCGCTTTCAATCCAAATAGCTTCTTTTAGAGAAGGACCAAATATCAGCTGTACTACACACATATTCTACAGTATTTAACTCACCTTCAATTTTTTCCTTAAATTTATTGTACTAATCAGTAATTTTAATTTTGACTGAACGAGAACCTACAACATTTCGAGGCTTCGTTAGTTGTTGTGCTTCTTCAATCAAAGCTTTAAATGATTTATACTCCACTATTGATATTGGCGACATAGATTCAACAATAATTTGTACAATCAATTTGTCTAAATTTACAGATCTTGAACCAGGTGAAACACTTGTAAGAGTAGACTGCTTCATTTTTGTCCATGTTACTGCTGATTCTGAACCGGTACTGTTTCAGAAAATTTGTAGTAAATGTTATGCTACCCTTTATTATTTTTGGACAGACATTGCATTCTGCAGACACATTTACATCATCACTTTCATCGAATTGTTTAATATCTTTGAAGCAATGCTTTAAAATTAGTGGTATATTCAAATTAATATTATTTTCTTCATACCTGAAAACACAAACAAATATAATTTTTAGATTTTGAAAATTTGAAAAGAAAGTAATATATACATACGCGGTCATGTTTACGTTTCAATACTATAGTAACTGTGAGCTTGAATTCTTTGAAATTTGGTAAACGCGACTCGACATGATCACTGCAACACAAAGCAATAAAAAAAGGACGAATATGGCGGCACTGGGGGTGACGGCAGCTGGCAAAAACAACTAGACCACAGAGTCTGAAGCCTTTCAATGGGTTGATTTACCTAAATTTTAAGGGTGTGTTCAGTGATGAAAAAAAACAAAAAGTATTTTAGCAAAACAAAGTATTTACGAAATGCTAAGATATCAAAAGAATGTATCTAAATAGGTACAAGATACAAAATGAATTTTTAAAAAAGTATTTCAGATGCAAGATGAAAATACGTATTTGGTATCTTGTATCTGCATTTCAGATACTTGTATCTTAAATAAGTCACATCTCTGCCTAATTGTTTGAATACATCTGTCTTTTACAAATCCTTGTGGTACTCCTACTCTCACTTAGAGTATCTTTGATGTTTGGTCCTTACATTTTACATAAAAGAAGAGGTAGCCATAGCCACTCTTTTATTATTTTTTTGTTCATGCAAACAAAATCAACTCCGCTCTTAGCCCACTTTAGTGAAAGGCATTTATGCATGTGAAAATGCATTTGTAACATATTTTTGTCTTTAGACATTTATATAATACATATTAGAAGTATGATTTTTAGCTATTCACAGTGCCTTAACCAAAGTGGTTTCCAGGGGACACGAACGCGGACGTGGCAGAATATTGACCCCCACCACCTCCCATACCTCACCACCGCCTTGGTTTTTTTTTTTCAAGTATTCATACATTATGTAGATTGTACATAAGTAAATATTTATTTTAGTTTGCATATTCATATGCAAAATTTGCAACTTTTTTGTCTTTTGTTTTGGATTCCTTTTCTTGTTTATTCTCTTGTCAATTTTTCCAAAGCAGAACTACCACAAGAAAATTGGCTTTACCAATTTTGTGCGAATAACATTTATTTGTCCTTTCAAACCAATCTGGATAGTGCAAATTTGTTTTTGAGATACATTGATAAACTATATTTTCTCTAAGTTTTAGTTTAGTTTTAAATGCATTTTATTATCTTAATCATTAACCCTTACATACTAACAAAAAAATGCTTAAATGCTAGCTTAAAATTACTTAACAATCTTATACTAACTTACTGGCCCCACACAGGCACTCTAAGCTACTCTAAATTCTTGTATTTACGTCTTTCGACTTTATTTACATTTATTTTTTTACATATATATCTTGTATACTTAAGGCTAAGAAAAAAATTGTTAACAAAAACTTAGCATATGGACTTAATTTTCTATAAAACTTAATATCTAACTTAAAATATACCTTAGTCTACCTAACCTACATACGCAATATACACACATATATATAATACACAATTATATACATATATTAGTATATACCTTTGTATATACTAATATATGTATATACCTTTGTATATACTAATATATGTATATATTTCTTAAATGCTATATATTTTCTCTAAGATTAGATGCAAATGGACATTTCTGAAAGCAAGTGGTAAGTACTTGTTAAAGTTGATATATTTTGAAGTACTTGTCTGATGGCCAGGCAAGTATTGGATTTTCATTCGAGTGTTCATATTCTTTCAATTTGATCAATATTCCCGTGAGATCGAAATTGTTTTTGTCCTTTGTCAGTTCTCATAAACTGCATTCATTTTTTTAAGTGTTTTATAAAAACAGTAACCTACAAAATACCTTGTGGCTATGTCATTCATTTCTGTCATTTTTATTGAAATCGTGTCTTCATCTGGTAATTCTATCGCTAGAAGTTCGGATTCACAATATTTGGCTAGATCGAATATGTTTTCATTTTTCTCTTGCTCCTGTGTTAGGACAATCTTTGTTTTATTTTCAGAATCCAACACAGCATTCCAATCTAACTGTAAATATTCAGAATCCTCTTCTTCACAATTAGAAAATTTTGACTTAAACAAACATTTTACAGCCATAATTTTGGCCAGTAATGAGCCAAATTCAGACGGGTTTGGATTATTTTTATTATAATTTCTTACTCCTATTTTTCAAAAAAGGCTTTCAAGTGGGTCCTGATTGAACTTGTTAACGTACATATATGATGTAACCCACAGTAATCATTGAATAATTCTTTTTTTGTCGTTAAAATACTTTCAATTGTTACAATCAGGCCCTTACAGCGGAAGGGTTTACATTTTGCATTGATTGGTTGAATTTGTTTTAAATGTGATAGAATTTCTTTTAAAAATTCAATATTTGAGTCATTTCGAATAAGTGCAGATCTTCCATTCAATAAATCAAATATTTTATTGATTTTATTTACGAGTATAAATTCTGCTGTTGGTTGCGCAAACTGTGCAATTTTCTCTGGAAATTTATTCAAGCATTGTAATGCATTAACTGTGCAAGCCACGGATTTGCTTAGTACTTGTGCCGCTAGTTTCATATTCATTTTTTGAAATTCTGTAAGATCTATATGAGCATATTTTAGTTTTGGACACATTTTTGTGGTATTATTTTTTACTGTATTATAGATATACTCAATTATTTTCCAGCGTACATCCCCATCCAGAGTTTGTAGGTCTCTTAAAAGATCGTTTCTTACACTTTTGATTAAATGTGGCACATCATACCATACATTCCATACACTTTTTCTTCTTTATAAAGAAAGGAACTGTTGTCCTCATCCGGCTTTAATTTATTGAAAAGTCTTCGATTCGTAGGGGCTTGGTCACAACAAATGTCTCTTACGTTTAGTCCCAGATTTCTATATACTCGTATGTCAATACAGTTGGATACTTCAATTTCGAGCAGCTTTGTTGGTATATTGCTTGGACAGATTACATGATAAAGCACTTGTTTATATTTACCACATACCACCTTGATCAAAAAGTTCCCCGGGGACACCACCGTGTGGCGCTCCCATCGTTCCGATTTGAGTTCTGCTTGTTTTGTTAAGTTGGTAAATCTGTTGTTGATTTTAACTCTAAATATTAGCGTCATAGCTTAACATTTGCCAAAGTGACGTAACCAAGAGTATATCTACGTCTGTGTGTGTTAGCGATTTTTTACAATTTTAGAAATGGATTTAAGTTTGCAACAACGAACTTGTATTAAATTTTGCGTAAAAAACGGATTTAATGGTGCGCGAACGTTGGAAAAGTGTTTCGGCAACGATTCTCTAAAGAAAACGGTCGTTTACCAGTGGCACGAGCGGTTCAAAAGTGGTCGTGAGTCAATCGGAGATGATGAACGCAGTGGCAGACCATCGACATCGAAAACCGAAGAAAACATTGATGAAGTAAAAGAAATGTTGGTCAATAACCGCAAATTAACCATCAGAGGGATAGCGGAGGACTTGAACATTTTGGTCCAAGACATTTTGGTTAATGATTTGTGTTCCTGTCGTATAGCAGCAAAGTTGGTGCCAAAAAACCTAAATTTTATGCAAAAAAGAGACCGTTTTAACGCCTCAAAAGAGATGATTTGCGAGGCTGAATCCGATCCCATATTCGTCAAAAGAATCATTACTGGAGACGAGACGTGGGTTTATGAGTACGACATGCAATCCAGACATTAGGCAAGAGAATGGCGTTCACAAAATGAGCCCAGACCAGAAAAATCACGTCAAAAAAGAAGGCAATGCTTACGGTTTTCATGGATTACAACGGTGTAGTGCATCATGAATTTTTTCCAGAAGGCCAGACAGTAAACAAAGAGTATTATTTGGGCATTATGAGACGTTTGCGTGAAGCAATTCGCCGAAAGAGACCAGAATTGTGGGCAGAAAACTCGTGGATTTTGCACTATGATAACGCACCGTCGAACAGTGCCATCATTATTCGTAATTTTTTGACGAAAAATACAAAAAATACCATCCAACAGCCACCGCATTCACCTGATTTGGCTCCCTGTGATTTCTTTCTGTTCAATTGAGTAAAAAAACCACTACGGGGAACGCGTTTCAGCAGCCGAGAGAAAGTAATGGAAAAATCGCAGGAAACATACGAGTATTCGAAAACCGAATATAAAAAATGTTTCGAGAATTGGATCAAGCGCTGGCATAAATGTGCTGCAGTCGATGAGTATTACTTTGAAGGAGACAATATAGATTTAGATGAATAAACTTGTATTTTTCATTTTCTGAATAATTAATTTAATTTTCTGCATAATTACTTCTTTTAACATCAGTGCAAACTAAATTAGATGTAAGAAGGGAAAACGAAGAAAAAGAAGTTCAAGAAGTAATAGGAGAAACATATTTGTTAGTCTAAGTTCAACATTCAACTAATAAAGTTATTTTGATATTACAAAGTGCCGGAGTTTTATTATATCTCGACCAACAATTGTGAGAGGCTTGGTTTAACATCATCACCTACCAACATGCGTATTCCATGCATCGGTCTGGACCAACTGAAGTCACAAAGAAGAGTTAATATAACACTACGTTCCAAACGGAATACCTTCTCAATCAGACTAGAAGCATTCGTACTTAGTTATTTTATATCACCGTAGCCAAGCAAAATATTGGATACCACTTTCCGGAGTACACTGCACAATAGTCAGCTAGCAGATCTTACTTTCCACGAACTTGATATTGACGTTCTTCTGGGAACCGAGCTATTTTTCCAACTCCTCTCTGTTAAGCAAATTAACCTAGAATTAAACCTACCTACTTTGCAAAACATATTTTTCCGTTGGATTGTAACAGAAGGAGTAGAGCAAATATTCCACAAAAATGGCTACATGTGGTATGTGCTTACGAGAAAAAGAACAATAAGCCGATTCTGGGACAACGAACAACCAGAAGTTCAAGCAAAAGAGCAAGCAATAGCAGAGTGACGATGTGAAACATACTTTGAGCAAACGTGCTGAAGAGACAGTAAGGGCCGGTTTATAGTGAATTTACCATTCTCGGATGATCAAAAAACCCTAGGCCAGCCAAAGGATAAAGCTCTCCAGGGATTCCTATCAATCGAAAGAAGGCGGATGAAACAACCACAGCTGCGCCAGTATTATGGAAGAATATCGGAAACATAGATACAACATGGTGGCAACTCTATACCACCAAGTCCCTGTTTTCTTCCACACCATTACATGATGAAGCCGGAAAGCAGTTTTACAAAGTTGAGAGTTGTGTTCGATGCCCCTGCAAAAGCCATAACTAATATTTCACTCAACAACATTCTTCATGCAGGACCAACACTTCAAGGTGAACTTTTTAACATACTACATACTATGAATCCGGCTGCCCCGCTTTGTTTTTACAGCTGACATTGGAAAGATGTACCGGAAAATTGATGCTGGTAATAGAGATAGAAATTATGAACTTATCTGGTGGTGAAATAACCAAGAGGACCATTTGAGGCGCTATCAATTAAATACTATTACATACGGAACGTCGTCCGCCACATAAGGACTGAAATGAATAAAATTTGGAAACTTCAAATTAAAAAAAAAAATATTTTCATAATTTATGTAATCTTTTTTTATTTGCTTTAAAACTCTGTTTTTATTAAATTCATTTATAATTACAAAAAATAAAAAAAATTTTTGGATTCCCATTCTTTCCTCAACCTCTTTCGAATGTCCTTCATAAGGTTGGTGACAGTTACATCCGTGATCTTTTTGGACGCTCTTTTCCATTTAGCACTAAAATCTTTTACGTCCTTTGCACACTGCTCACTTTTCTTCAATTTAGCTTTGGCCAAATCCCAATACCTTTCAATGGGACGGCACTGTGGAACATTGGGTGGATTCATGTCTTTTGGGACAAAGTCGACATTTTTAGCAACAAGAAAGCTCAACGTCGCATGAGCATAGTGAGCTGAAGCTAAATCTGGCCAAAATAATGTTGAACCCTCGTGTTTGTTTCAGAAAGGAATCAACCGTTTTTTTGCGCACTCGTTAATGTACACTTCTCCGTTAATTGGTCTCGTTGTAATAAACGATGAGCTTCTGTGTCCACACTGGCAAATGGCCTGCACACGAGATATTTTGACCCGAATTTTTCCATCCCAATCGATGTTGTTGATTGCGGAGGAATCTCAGCTTCAAACGAGTTGTAAAACAGCGCACCTGTAAGAGTAGTAAAGTCGGCTTTGACATAAGTTTCGTCATCCAAAACCAAACACGCTTTCTTGTTGCCGATCAACTCGTATAGCTTTCGGGCTCGTGTTTTTATGATTTTTTTTGCTTTTCAGTAACTTTTGGTATTTTTTGTTTTTTTTTCGTGTTTTTAAACCGTTACGTTTTTTAGATCTCTGTACCATTGATGATTGGTATTACATTTCCGAGCAACATCTCTGGATGTTACGATGGTACCCACTATTTTCCTGTCTAAATTTGTATCATGTTCTCCACTTTTCGCTCCACTGTTCTGTTTTCTCTTAACTGTCAACGTCTCCAAATATCGTTTAATACTCGTAACAGAATCCACTGTCCTGCATGCAATGTTTAAATTTTTTGCGATGAAATGGTTTGGATGCGAAGTATTTTCTAGCTATTTATCGATGATCTTTTTGCGTTGTTCCTCTTGACTCATATTTTATAAATATTTTAAACCGCACCGTACTAAAATCAATAACAAACTGAAACTAGAGAATATACAGGCTAATTCGGGTACAAAATGGGATTGCAATTTTTACGCATTGAAAGTATAGCCCGTATTAAAATTTACAGATTTTATTCGTTTTAGTCCTTAGTTGGCAATAAAATACCTGCAGCGGTTGGCATAGAATGAAGGTGCCAGATCTCTCCAGAGTTCTGCAGCGCAACTTCTATGTCGCCGATGTCATGACTGGAGCAGACAGCATGATCACAGCCCGTGATATGCAGCCACAACTTTTCTCATTAAATAACACGGCAGGTTTTAAACTTCGAAAATGGCGTGCCGAAAAAAGATTTGACCCTCTTGGATTATTCGCTCCAGTGATAGTCACTGCCAAAATATACTTGCAAGCATTGTGGGCACTAAAGCAGAATTGGAATGTCGCTTTATCACTCGAGCTGCATACAAGATGGACAAGATTCCGAAATAGTCTTCTATCCTTGGAAAGGATCCAAGTTTCTAGACATGTCTTTGGAAGCTTCACGCTCCTCTCAGTTACATGCATTTGCTGACGTATTCGTCAACTTACTTTTGGACTGATTCAGGAATAGTTTTAGCATGGATAAACTCAACTTTAGCCCACTTCCAGGTTTTCGTAGGCAACTGCATTGCTTCTTTTCACCAACTATCCATACCACAGAAATGGAGACACGTCAGATTTAAAGTGAGTCCAGCAAACTTGGTATCTAGGGGAAAAACTGAGCAATTTTAATTTGTGGTTTTACGTACCACCCTTCTTACAATACATTGACACAATTTGGCCTCCTCCATATACAAAGAACACTGAGTGCAATTTGGAACGCAAGCGTTCTGCAGCAGCCAAAAAAGAAGACTGTCCCATCCATCACAGAAATTCATTTAAGAGGCTTCAACACATTATAGCATACGTACTTCGGTTCACCAATAAACAACACAAGACAAACTTTAACACACCGGAACTTCAAGCTAGATTAGAAAACGCAGGCTAAAATCATGCAAAATGAAGGGTTTGAAGAGTTGGTGGAAGGTTGGAAGCATCAAATTTTCCATACGCTTCAAAACATCCAATGCTCCTTCCTTACGGCCATCCTGTCACTAAAATGATATTAATTGGCATACACTTGAATAATCGTCACGTTGCTTCACAGGCTTTACTTGCAATCGCTAGAAAAACTTCGCTCAGTTGATGGAAAACGTTCCCTCATCACAAGATCAACCTGCAAGACAATTTGTAAATTCTGGAGGGAGTTTTGTATACCAGTTAAGACTCATTTCAAGATACGAGGGAAGCGACCTCAGAAATCGTACATCGCAGTATTTTTCTGTTTTTCAACAAAAGCGATACATATCATGGGCCATGGAATGCGGCTGTGTATGCATAAGCAGGAGATGAAACAATCTATTAGAGGCATTTACGATTCTGAACAGCGCAATGAACATACATTCTACAGCAATGAAGCTGTAAGCAATTTACTTGCGAGTAGAGCAACATGAAAAGTTAGCACTCACTACACTCATAGCACGCGAGACAATTGATGTACTCAGACACGCCATCAGAATACAATGGGACACCAGCACATTCGATGAAGACTCTTTTATCAATGAAAAGTCTCTTCAATGCGACCATGCGACGCATCTGTGATGGTAGGACGGACGACTAGTTAATATTATCATCCAGTTTATTGGTGGAATTCAAAAATCGCGCAATTACGAGCTGAATGTCAGCGCTCAAGAAGACTATATCCAGCATAGGTATAAATTAACGCGAAGTTTCAACGAACTGTGCTACATGCGCAGATGTGGAAGTGGAAGGCCTTTTTCCAAGAAAAGTGTAAATTTATTAAAGGAGTAGCTATCGACAGCAGAACAACAAATCTCTAGAGTCATAGCCGAAGAGATACTTGACGCTTGCAACAGATTTGGGAACAAAAAAGCCGCTGGATCAGATGGCATACCAAATATAGCTTTTAAGGCTGTGGTCGAAGCCAGAATGAACATATTTGTATTGAAGAAGCAGGGGGAATACTAGAACAACAGTGCAGTTTTAGAAAGGCACACTAAACAATTGATGCCATTAAAGCGGTTTCTGATACAACAAAAATGGCCATAGAAGTACGACGATGGAGAAGAGGCACAAAAGAATGCTTTCAACACCGCGAGTTGGGTACATATTCTAGAAGCGCTGAAATATGAGACAGAGTGTGTTACTATACCATACAAATGGTGTTTGATAGAGTACAAGGTCAAAGGAGGAGTACCCCAAGGATCGTTCCTGGGCCAGTACTGCGGAATACAATGTACGTTGATATTCTTCGTCTTGATCTACCCGACGCGGCTAAAATCGTAGGTTTCGCCGACGATATCGCTCTGGTCGTAACAGCAAAACATGTAGAAGAAGTTGTCCAAATAAGCAATGGAACAACTTCAATTGTATGACGGAGACTGGCACTATCTGGTCTCACATTAGCTGAACACAAAATGGAAGCGGTATTAATTACAAGTAGAAAACAAAAATAAACCATTGTGCTCACAGTAGGTGAACATGAAATATCATCCAAGTCAGAAATAAAATAACTTAGCGTCATGATTGACTCAAATTTGTCTTTTAAGGAACACCTGGAATATGTGAGTTGCAAATCTTCGAGGGTGTGTGCCCCCATAATGCGTATAATGGAGAATATAGTGGGATCCAGGTATAATAGGCGAATGCTCCTAGATAAAGTAGTTACGTCAGTAGCTCTTTACGGATCGCGAATCATACATGAAATCATATGAAAAGGAAAATCAAAGCAGCGAATAGGTTTTTTACAGTCAGAGAAATCAGCGCATCCCTTACAATCTCGGGAGATAGCAACAACGCAACAACTCTTGTCAAAAGGCCGATGGACTTTTCGCCTTGTTCCGACTGCTGAAACTTGTATAAACCGCAAACACGGAGAAGATAATTTCTACATAACACAACTGCTAACGGGACATGTCTGTTTCCGGTCATATCTACACTGTTTTAAGAACAATGAATCCCCTCTCTGTCCTTTTTTTAATAATACTCCTGAAGACATGGAGCATGCCCAAGATTCCAGCTACAAAGAGTAACTCCTCGGGGAATACTGAAAGAAGCACTAACTCTCGAGAACGTAGTGCGCCACGTGCTAGAATCGGAAAATAAGCGGAGTAGGGTGAGCCTCTTCGCGCGAAGTATATTCACACGTACTCACACGTGCACATATACGTACTTAGGCCGCAGTATTAATCACCACATATATGTACATATACCCGCTTATGCATACTCGCATACTACAATAGTACGAAGAGATACTGCGCAAAATAAAAGCGGACCCCACATTGGGAGCCGTTGGAAAAGCGGTATCAAGGACCAGAAGGACGCAGAAAGGTGCTCTCTTATTTCAGCTCAAGGAGACGGATATAGTAAAAGAAGCCGAGTTTAAAGGCTCTATAAGCCAAGCACTAGGGTCGCAAGCGAATGTAAAGGCTCTGACCCACCGTGTTACTGGCGAACTAAAAGATGTCGATGAAGTAACCACCAAGGAAGATTGGCAGGGTCATCTGCCGAATTAGTGAAAAGGTACTGCTAAGTATTGCAAATGCCTGGAATTTGGCCGCATAGCCAGCTCAGGATATTTTGAGACAGACAGCTAACAATGAGGGAGCGGACATAAGCCTGGTCACCAAACCGTATAAAATCTTGGACAGCAACGTATGGATCTGCGACTAAAGAAATCTGGCGGCAATAAGGACAATAAACATGTGGCAAACAGACATTCCAAGAAACCAACATTCATGGATATGGTTTTGTCCGCGGAAAAAACATTGGCATACACTTTTTATAGCTTTTATACGCCACCAAATTGAAAAATGGGTGAATTTGAAGAAATGCTAGATAATTTAGCTGTAGACGCACGTGGAAGATATCCAATTGTTATAGGAGGGGATTTCAATGGATGGGTAACAGGGAGGGGAAGCAGGTTTACGAACCCCAACACCCAACGTAAGGCGGTGGTAGGCTCTATTGTCGATATTACTTTCCTTAGTAACTCCCTCCTTCCAAAAACAAAATGGAAAGTCAGCGAGGAATATACGCACAGTGACGAGAGAAAACAAACGAAACAACCCAAACTTACTGGTCCTAAATGGAAGGACACACTCGTTGATAAGGTTACGTTTGAAGAAATAATTAATAGTTGCAATCTGATCGAAAACAGAAGAGCAGCGAATTTGATGAGCAAGCTTACTCGTATTGTTACTACAGCATACGATGTATCAATGCCCAAAAGAATCGCCACCGTCAAAAGAGCGCCGTGTTTTTGGTAGAATGATGAAATTAAGGCACTCAGAGTAACGTGTCTATATGCTCGTCGGAGAAAGCAGCGGTCTAGAAGAAGGCCAAATTTCCAAGAGAATCTTAACTCGTTTAGAAGGGCAAGACGCTACTTAACAAGTGTGATCAAAGAAAGTAAAGCGACATGGTTCAAGCGCCTGTGTAACGAAACTGATCTAAATGCTTGGAGTACAGCATATAGAATGGTAATGGCCAAAGTCAAGGGCTCCACAAAGAACATGCCCCACTGTGCTAGCACCTATTGTACAGCACCTTTTCCCACAAAAACCAATTTGTACGCATTATATCGAGGAAGAGAACAAGGACACAGAAATCGCACAGCTATCAACGGACGCACTGATCAAGGCAGGCAACAAAAATAGATGATAATAAGGCGCTTGGACCCGACGGAATTCCAAATAAGGCCGTAAAAGCAATTGTCCAGAAAAGATCAGACATGTTCATAACAACATGCCAGAGATTTCTAAAGGAAGGAATTTTTCCTGACCCATAGAAAAAACAACATTTGGTTGCCAAAGGGAAATAAACCACCAGTTGAACCATATCCATATCGGCCAATATGTCTTCTAGACATCCTGGGCAAGATTCTGGAACGTATCATTTACGAAAGACTATTATCAGTAGCTGAGGAAAAAGGAGCTTTATCAAATCGCCTTCTACTATAGGTGTCATAAAAGCGGTAGTAGACATTTGGACTAAAGCGATAGAAGGGGAAAGATGGCCATGGGGCAGAAAGGAATATTACGAAGTGGTAACAAGTGATGTTAAAAATGCCTTTAACTAGGTAAGCTGGTCATCCATAACAATGACACTTTCTAGAATGCATACACCACGTTATTTACTTAAGATAGTAAGAAGCTATCTCAACAATAGGTAGCTTCAATATAAAACAGAAGATGGTATCAAGCTTTACAGTATATCTGCAGGAGTATCACAGGGATCAGTACTAGGACCATTATTGTGGAATATTATGTACGGCGGAGTACTGCGGCTGGCGTTGCCACGAGGAGTTAACACAATAGGTGTTGCTGATGACATTGCAATTTGTAACACATTAACAAAGTAGAATCTGCTATAAATGCTGCTACTACGCATATAAAAGATTGGCTATGTTCAGCTGAACTTGAACTTGCTGACCACAAAACTGGGGCGATTTTAATAACCAGTCGTAAGACCATGGAATGTGCAACTTTCCGGGTTGCGGTCCAAAAGAGGATTGAATTATTGAGCTGGGAGTAATGTTAGATAATAGGCTGCAGTTTGCACCACATGTGCTCTCTGTCAGGGAGAAGGCATCTTTACTACAAGCGGCATTATCATGAATTCTACCAAATATCGGTGGACCTGGTTACACTAGAAGGGTGTTACTTTTAAAACTGATCAGCTCGGCTCTGCTTTACGCTGCCCCGGTTTGGACCATGTCACTAGTCAGACGGGATTCTTAGAAAAACTTTGGTCGGCATTCAGACTATGCATATTAAGCACGATATGTACGTAGTTCTCGAACGATATCGGATGAAGCAGCATACTCGCGGATGAGATGTTAAGGATATACAACAAAATTGCGTCAAACCGGCACGTAGGAACGCATGGGATTAAAGAGGAGGAAAGGATGGCCTCAATAATTCGGTGGCAGAATAGATGGCACAACACCACAAGAGGCCGATAGGCCTAGAAGTTAATTCCATCTAAAGAAGTGTGGGTAAACCGGACACATGGGAACCGCAACTACCACCTCACGCAGTTCTTGTCCGCTTACGGGGGGTACCGTAAATATCTGTACCGCATTGAACACGACAACTCTTCCTTGTATCCAAATTGTCCAAATGACGACGAAGATCCGGAGCATGCAATATTTTATTGCAGTCGTTTCGCAGAAAGAAGAAGAAACGCACCGAGTCCACAGTCCCTTGTCAAACATATGTTAATACGAAACTGGGCTGGAATTTGTGAGTTTATAACCGGTGTGTAAAAAGGAGTTCGCTGAATCGAACAGGTATGACGTGCTGACACAGCAACGGCTTAGGAGATAGCATAGATGCTGACCAGCTCCGCCAAGTAATACCTCAAGGGAGTGCCGCGGGGAGAGTGGTTGAAGTGTGCAGGGCGTGGTTTGGAACAGCCACAAGCAGACATACCGATAGTCTTCGGTAGCTTAAAGCTACTTCCCTACCCCACGAAGTTATGCCTTACGGCGGTTCCGTGGGATGAGATGAGTGCATGGTTAAGTTTTCTTCAATACAGCCAATATATTCTAATATCTTTGAGACAGCATAACTAACTTCTATTTCTTCCGGTTGGCATTGCTTGCTGTAGCACTATCATGTGTACATGCCTCTTGCCAACTTCTTCAATTATCGCTCAACAGTGATTCTATGCATATTATAAAAAGTTTGTGTTGATACAACTGATAGAACTTATTCCTTTCAATACAATCATTTTATTCAATACAGTTACATTTTAGAATTTAACCGCTTTTTTCAGCCACTATTACTTCACTTCATCTTCTGCTTAAGCCACTTTATCAATACTCGTAATTCACATTTCAAATTCCACTTTAAAACTGACTTGTATATCTTGCTAATATTTATACTCCCCTAACATCTTTCGAGAACATTCTGTATAATCCAGCCTTTCATACACTTTTCCGTCTGGCTAGAAAATTTAACACATGTTGCCATTCTCCATTCACCAATTTTCGAGTCTTCTGTTGAATCGCAGAATGTTAATCATCCAAACGGATAACACCATATGAACATTCAGTGGAAAGCATTTTGTTCAGTTTACAGAGGCAACCTGTTTTGCCTGCTATTCAAGATGTGTACGTTTAAATAAAATTATGGCTATGTATAAAAGCATTTCCTTTCCTGAATTCTTACTTAAAAGCTCATCGAAGTTGCGTCAAGCTATCTCTTTTTCCGATCGCTCATTGCCTATTTATGGTGCGTAATGCTCCAAGTTTTATGGTTTATTAAAATTTTTATGGCCATTAATTTTATCAATTTTTCTAGCCTTGCGAAGCAGTATGATGCCAATCTTTTTGTTTTCAGAGCCTGTATGCAGCCACCTTCAGCAGTTGATGAACGCGGCTTTCCCTTTCACAACTTTTTACAATGTTAGTTGTTTTTTGTGTGTTTGGTGTTTGTCACTGTTTACAACATCAAAACAATAAACACATAATAGTTATTCAATCGAGATTTAAATAAAATAATTGTAATTTATTTATCAAATATTGCTTGGAAATGGCTTGATTCGGGAAACTGTAATTTCTAATAAATTTGTTATCAGGAGTTTTCTTTTATATTTGTGAGTATGGCAGGGTTGAATCCAAAAAAAAACTTTTTTTGAGTATATACCATACATTGTACATATCATGAAAAAAATAACCATTGAGAGAAAAACAAAATAGGAAAAAATTAAGGTGAGGTAGAAACTTTGAAAGAAGAATTTCAATTTTGTTTTCCTACTAGTTTTGGGAAAAGTACTCAATCCATGTATAATATTTATTATCTTCGATAAATCTTTATCTTCCTTAGGTCTTGAATATAAGCATCCATTCTTTTTGAAATTTCTTCTAACAAAATTACTTTTTGATTCAATCTGTAAATAAAAAAAAAATAATATACAGTAGGTATACATTTTGAATATGGTTTTATGGTAGAAACGTTTCTATACAAGCTAATGTCTGTTTTTTAAAAAAATGGTGGCAATTGATCCTTGTTAATAGTAATACAAAAAAATTTACATCTATAACGAAACTATCTTATTATCGCATCTACTCACAGGCTTTTACACATTAAGCATAAGCAGCGCGGTCCATCAGCTTTACTGTTCACCCGACATCTGATAAGGAGAAATTGGAGTTTCAGAGAAACAGATAGTTAGTGGATATACAATACATATGCATATATTTTACCCTCTAGGTAATTTGCCATTACTGATATTAAAAAAGAAATGTGGACAATTGATTTAACGAATCGTACTTAAAAATATTATCAATATGTCTGGTGAAAATCTGTTACAAGTTACAAATGATCAAACAAACTATTGCAGATACAATGTCCAGCTATTAGGAATAGCGTTACCAAATTTTAAGAACCTAATTAGGTTGTGTGTTGCTGAAAACCGAATCAATGGCTTTATTTACTGTTTTGTGTCTTCATCTGAAAGCTCTCAATATGCCAAGAGGCAAAACAGTCGAACTTTGTTTGCACAAAGTTGATGCAGAGTAATTATTATTTTAAAGATGAAATTATTATTGAAGAGTGGAAAAATATCGAAAAGAGGGAGAACGAGCAATTATTAGTCCTGCCATAAGTTAATAAATCCCCTGTAACATTTTACCCTGTACTGAAAATGACTTAAGTGGTAAATATAATAGAGTTACCAAAAATACGCATAAAGGTATTTTATTATTTGTATTCAAAACAAAATTTTAAATTGTTCTTAAAACTCATACACACTCGTAAACAGTATGTCTTCTTCCAACTCTGATGGACAAACTTGAAAGCTGTGGGGATATATTCGGTGAAATGGCTGTGGGGTAAAATAAAACAAGCTGTAGGAGTTGTGCCCAGGCGGACAAGGTCAAATACCAGGTAACCGTTGACGAGTATAACGAGTACGAGAAGAATAATCCAAAACAGGCAGCGAAGCGGAACAGATCTCTAGATGAGACCCTCCAACGCCCAGCCCCGAAGAAAACTAAGGTTGCCGTGGATACTGCTGCTAAAAGAACAACCAAACCAACCATGTCGTTGGCCAGTGCCGTAAACCACGACTTTATCACAAACGGAATGGAATCTTTTTAAAAATTACAGAAAACCAGCGAGAAATGTGAATAGCGAAAACTACGGTCGGATGACCACATCATTTACGAGTAAAAGTGCATACATCTTAAGGCTTAGTTAAAAAGAACGTGTTTTTAATGCTGCGGAGAAATAACGTCGCGTTATTACAGCGGCGTTAGAAAACACGTTCTGTGTGATAGTTTCCATGATTTCAATAGAAAACAACGCGGCGGTAAAACCCGGTGGTGGAAGGCGGCGTTAAAACACGCTCTGTTTAACGTGCAACGTGTCATTGGACGTAATAAAATCTTTGCCAGATTTCAGCGGAAACGCTAGTACCTATGTTAATTGGCGCGAAGCTACTAACAATTCCATGACATTATATACTAAGGGTAGTCGCAGGTATTTTGCTGCGCTAACTATTCTCAGAAACAAAATAGTGCATAATGCCAATGACGTCTTAACGAATCATGGCACGGTTTTAAACTTAGATGCAATTATAAGCAGGCTCGATTTCGCTTATGCTGATAAGCGCCCTGCTCATATAATCGAACAGGGATTGAGTATCCTTCGACAAGGAAATTCATCCCTAATAGAATTTTATAATAGTGTCAATAAGAAATTGACATTACTTATAAATAAAACAATAATGACTAATGTCACAAATAGTGCACTAACTAGAGAATTAAACAATATGAATCGCTGAAATGCTTTAAGAATATTTATTACTGGGCTGAACGCTCCACTTTCAAACATATTGTTCTCTTTATCTCCAGAAGATTTACCTAGTGCATTGGGAAAAGCACAGGAGTTAGAATCAAATAATATGAGAGCAAATTTCGCTCTACAATTCGGAAGGTCTCAGAACCATCAAAATAATATGAATCCAAGAAATCATAATAATCTTAGATTTCCTGAAAGGAATCATAATCAACAAGTTAATTTACCCAAGCAAGAACCTATGGAATTAGGAAGCTCCGTTAATAGAACGAATAGCAGACAAAATGATTTCCATTTCCAATAAACCTCCGCACGTAAATCATAACCAGCAAAATTGGACTCAAAGACCTAATTGGAATCAAAATCCAAACCGGCAAATTTGGACTCCGAACCAACAGTCAAATTTTCGTAACGAGAAACGACACTATGAGAGTGCACAACATAGTGCACAACCTCCTATAAAAAACCAACGAATTAACAATTTAAATGAGAGCGCTTTTTTAGACGAGCATCTCAATTGCCCTACATCTTCCGAGATAGCGACAGATCAGGAAAAGGTCTAAAAATGTTAGTGCACACTGGTGCTACAAATTAATTCATCAGGGAAAACCTGAAAAAATATATATTTCAGAGGAAAACTCTGAGAAATCTATTATGAGTCAACATAATATGAAAATTGAAAATAATTTGATCACTTTGAAATCCAGCAATTTCAAAGTAAAAGCCGATAAAGATAACGGCAATATTAAAAATAAAATAGAAGACTTTAGAAATGAGATTCTAGACAAAATAGAATCAATGCATTCAAATATAAATACAAATGTATTATTCAGAACAGACGTAAAGGCCGGAATTCGTTCAATTGTTGAAACTGCTACATGTAGTAAACGATATCCATATTCTTTATTTGTAAATACCTTTGTTAATAAGGAAATTAATAAAATGTTGAATGACGGAATCGTTTGACCTTGTAAGAGCCTATATAACTCACCTATTTGGGTAGTACCAAAAATTGGTATTAATGAAGATGGAACACCAAAACTAAGAATGGTGGTTGATTACAAAAAATTGAATGAAAAAACTGTATCGGATCGATATCCAATCCCCGATACAAATGTCATACTTTATAATTTAGGAAAGTCTAAATATTTTCCAACTATAGATTTAGAATCTGATTTTCACCAAATACAAATGAGTGAATCAGATATAGAGAATTCCGTCAATAATGGAAAATATGAATTCTTAAGAATACCATTTGGATTGAAAAAAACACCAAGCATCTTTCAACGGGCAATGGATGATATTTTGCGAGAGTATATAGGAAAGTTTTTTCATGTTCATTTAGATGTCATTATTGTATTTTCACAAAATTTGGAAAAACATACAAAAAATCTAAATACGATAATTGAAACCTAAAAAACCGCAAATATGAAAATATCATTAGAAAAATCGAGATTCTACCAACAGAAGTTGAATTTTTAGGCTACACTGTTGAACATAACGTCATTAAAAAGGATCCTAGAAAAGTAGAAACAATATCCGAATATCCAATACCAATAACACTGAGACAACTCAGAAGCTTCTTATGTATGACAGGTTATTACAGAAAATTCATCCAAGATTATGGATCAATAGCTAAACCTCTAACAAAACACTTAGCTGGCGAAAACGGAAAATTTTCGCAATATTTATCCAAGAAAATAGAAGTAAAATTGGACCAAGAAGGTATTTTAGCTTGCCAGAAATTAAAAAATTTATTAATTAATCAAATAGAATTGGTACAACCAAATTTTAATAAAAAGATGCTTCTAACAACGCTATTGGCGATATTTTAACCTATTATTTTCATATCGAAAACATTAAATCCCACAGAACAAAATTATGCAACCAACGAAAAAGAGCTTTACGCTATCGTTTGGTCATTGAAAACATTGAGAAACTATCTTTATGTAGTTTCAGATCTAGAAATCCATACAGTTTACCAATCTTTAACAACTTTTGCAGTCTTGAGTCGTAACCCTAATGCAAAAATGGGGGAGAGTACGATAACTTAGGCGCCAAAAATTAATAACGGTTTTTTGTAGAACAGTTCAATACAAGCATTTTCTACTATTTGGAGGGGGGGGTCTACCTCGTCCGGTTTAGGAGGTTGGTTGGGGCAATTTAAAAAAAATTACTTAAAATGAAAAAAAAATTATTAAAAAACAACCGCAACACTTACAATGAAATACTGTAACGGGTTTGAAGGCCATAAACCCGCGCTTTAATCCTAACTTTAAATTAAGTCCTTTATGTTATTAGTTTTTGAAAAATTCGCATGCAAACTCAAAATTTTGATAAAAAAAAATTAAAAAAAAAAGTTTAGATCAATTTTTTTCAAAATTTCTGAATTAGCTTTTTGTGGACAATTCTTGTATCAATTTGGAATCGACCACAAAAAACCGAATGGTTTTATGTCTTCTTGTTTTCGAGAAAATTGACAATTACTATTTTTGTTTTGCTTTTTTGGTATTTAAGTGGTCTTCGCAGTCGTTTCAGTGAGTCGATGTGAGTGTTTTTTGTGAAAATGGAAAAAATTGAGCATCGAGCTGTTATTAAATTCTTGTTTTTGAAAAGCAATACGCCTACGCAAATCAAAAATGAGTTGGGTTCTGTGTATGCACCATCATTTACACAGTGAAATTTTGGGCAGCTGAATTTAAATATGGCCGTAAGAGCTTGGGAGATGATGAACGTTCGGGACGTCCGAAAACTGCAACCACTGACGATAACATTGCTAAAGCTCACCAAATGGTGACCGCCGAATTAAAGTGAGATAGATAGTAGAGGTTATGAAAATGTCCAAAGAACGTGTTTGTTACATATTAAATCAAGATTTATACATGAGAAAGCTATCCGCGCGTTGGGTACCGCGTTTGCTTACGTTAGACCAAAAACGTGTTCGAATGAACATTTCCAACGCTCTGTTGGCGCAGTTTAGGCGCAATAAATTCTAGTTTCGGCGCCGATTAATTACTCTAGATGAGACGTAGATTAATTACTGTGAGACACCGTTATATGCCCGAAACAAAAATTCAGTCAAAAGAGTGGACTGCAAAGGACGAGCCGGCTGTTTTTTCGGCTGGGAAAGTGATGGCGACGGTTTTTTGGGATAGTAAAGGAGTTATCTTAATCGATTATCTTCAAAAAGGAAAAACGATTACGGGAGCATACTACGCATCATTACTTGCGGAAAAACAGCCACATTTGCAGAAAAAGAAAACCCTGTTTCACCAAGACAACGTGCCGTCTCATACCTCAGCGGTTCCCATGGCGAAAATCCATGAATTATGGTTTGAACTGCTTAGCCATCCGCCTTATTCAACAGATCTTGCCCCAAGCGACTTCTTTTTGTTCCCTCATCTAAAAACTGTGCTCAGAGGACAGAGATTTTCGTAAAATGAAGAGGCAAGCGTGAACAATTATTTTGCAGAGAAAAATGCCAAGTACTATTTGGACGGGTTAGAGAGATGTTAGCATCGCTGGGTGTGTAGAGTTACAAGGAGACTATGTAGAAAAATAAAAAAAATATTGAGAAAAAATGTCTTATATCATTGTTCGGTTGGAAACTTTTCCCTCGTATAATGGGAGTTCAAAAATACAATTATTATAAAATAAGGCAATGAGAATTATTTTAAAGTGCAATACGAGTAGATATGTGGCGATAGAATTTATGTTTAGTTCGTTGAGTTCGTTCGTTGAAATGGTTGTCTGCCAACAAAGAGTCATATTTAATGTGTTAATATTTATTTATAAAATAAAAAATAACTTAATTCCGAGATATTTATTAAATTATGTGCACTATGTTGGAAATGTTCAGCCTGATTTGTTAAGAAATACAAATAATTTTAGATTACCAAATCGGAAAACTCACTTATGTGTATATGTATAAGAGATTTAAAATGTTTATTGAGTTTCCCAACGTGGCAGAAAATGAAATAAACTTAATGACATTTAGAAAATTTCCAATCAAATTTACAAATGAAAAATTGTAATATTGTTCGTTCTTCTGCCATGAAATAAATTTATTTTTAATATACTGTAAGCCAATCATTTTTCATTTTGTACTGAACATTTAATTTGAATATTAATAGCTTTCAAAAAACCTAAATAAAATTGTTAATTAACCAACGATGAAAAATGTTTAGGAAGAAAAACCCTTGAAACAATATAAAAGTAATTAATTATATTTGTCTAAGGATACGAGATCCAAGTGAAGGAATATATTGACGACCAAGTTGTTCGTAGCCGCAACACACTCAATGGGCTTACAGTTTTCTTGGCTCATAATATAAAAATTGTAAGAGATCGTATTTATTAATTACAATAGGTGGACTATTATGTTATAATTAATCGATTGAGATGAATTCAAAGAGCAAGTTATAGTGTGAAAAGTACAGTGATTAACAAAAATGTTTATGTGAATGTATGGTAAGTATATCAAAATTGTACAAGTGTATTAGAAAGTAAGTTATGTTAATCGTTGTTGTAGTTTAATCTCAAATAAAAATAATAAATAAACTAAACTAATATACAGGGTGTCCCACAATTCGTCAAGGATAATTCGGGAAATGATTTTTGAGTACACACTAATAAGAAAAAAAATTCTACAGTAAGGGCCTATCTCCAATGTTCACATCAATTATCGAGGATTTAAGAAAAGGCTAACTTTGGTGTACCCTGACCCATGTTAACGGAAATTGCTCTGTTAATACTAATGGTAGGAACACCCTGTATAGAGGGTGTGCGGTTAAATACGTAGGCATATATCGGCTACCAACTGAATGGCATGCCAATAAATCGGGCTAATGATATAATTTAATATTTTCACCTCTGTACAGAACTCCGAAAACGGACCCAGCCTCTCATTATACTATCCCAAGGATAATAAACCACCAGAAGGTAGTCCACGGCATAACATGCTAACAATACGACAAAAACTAGTTCTTCACAATAAAGCCCATGATTTAATGCGAATATTAGGGATATTAGGCTTAGTTATAGGAAACTTACACTCGCATAGAGG
Organism: Volucella zonaria; assembly: GCA_963966105.1. Lineage (NCBI taxonomy): Eukaryota > Metazoa > Arthropoda > Insecta > Diptera > Syrphidae > Volucella > Volucella zonaria. The sequence goes on along the minus strand of OZ014530.1, from coordinate 158,178,895 downwards.
CATAGTGTCTCATATTTCGAAGATTTCGCTAATAAAATAAGGAAACAATTATGAAGAACTTACGCATCATTTTCCGTTGTTTCTTCCAGATTTAAAATTGTCTTTAGCAAACTGTAATTTAAAAAAAGAAAAAAGAATTTAGTCAGCCTCACAAACGTAGGAGAAATATGTAGAATTAGATGTAAGTAGTTATGTATAAGCATTACAGAATGCAACTGTTAATAACTTAAGTATAAAAGGACCGCACGAGTTGAGCGCGCTCTCTTTTTTGACAGAAGCTTATCGTCAGTTACCACCATCGTCACTACATCCATCCACGAAACAACCAACCATCACCATCGCTGAATGTGAAATTAACTTTAAGACTAAGTAAGTAACAAAGTAAACCAAACTAAAAATATTGTCTTAAATCTTACTAAAAACAATTGTATCCCACAATTTGGGGGCTCAACCGGGATTTCTGTTCTGTGCTTCCATTAGCCGCGGAATTTCTTTTGTTCAGTCTCGTAGTGCACAAAATAAATTTCAACCTCCCGCACATTTGAAGAGGGAGAAGGCAGTCACACAGAGCAAAAAAAATATAAATAAAGTTCACCGTTGGATTGTTGCCGTTTGATGAGTATACCCCGTACAAAAGGTACTGTTTTATTATTAATTTAAAGTAGTAGTAGTATTAATACAAAGTAGTAGTAGAATCTGCCTTTATTACTATAGTTTCAGCGGAACAGAAAGGTCACCAAAAGCAAACCGTTGCCATTATTTTACAATATTCTGCCATTCGGGAGTGCATTCTTTTTATAAAAGCGAAAAATTTATTAAAGTAAGGAAGCCAACAATTTTTTTTTTCGATTTTTTTGATTTTTCCTTTGGTCTAAAAATATTTTTCGTAATTTTAAGGAACATATTTCTGAAATGGGAGGAAAAAATAAGGATAGCACTGCTAGAAATAATAGTTCAATAGATATTTCAGATGCTACAAGAGCTAGAGCAGAGAAGAGAGGATTTAAGGATGAGAGAAAAAGAGTCAGAAGAGCGAGAAAAGAGTGTTCAAAAAGAGGCTGAAATTACACTTTTACAAGGGTAGGTCGAATACCTGTGCAATAGAGGTCAGGGTGGTGCATCCTTTCAAGATGCTTCTAGCACGTTGCAGTGGTTTAGTGATGATGATGAGTACAAAATACAGGGTTGGGAAAGCGTAGCCGCTTTAATGAAATTGAGTTCATTGGAGAAGCTACTTTTTGGTAGAACACTTTTGTTTGGTTCAGCCTCGCAGTCTGAATCCGGCATTAGTTCTTGGGAGAGTGCAAAAGCGTTTTTGGTAGAATTTGAGGCATCAAGTGCCGAAATACATCGGAAGCTCTCTGGGCGTAAACAGCAGAATGGAGAGACTGCTCTGCAGTATTTCTTGGCGGTGAAGGAGTTGGGTTCTCAGGCGAAAGTTGACGAAAAGTCAATTATTCAATACGTATTGAATTCGTGATACGTATAACAGCAAGATTATGTGTTACGGTGCAGATAATTTTAAATATTTTAAAAAGAAAGTAGATATTTATGAGGCATTTTCGGAAAGGAATCAGTCTTCTTTTAAATTTAATTTTGAAGTTAATAGTAGAAAGTTAAGTCATTTTACGCGTGGTGTTCCAAAGCCGACAAGTATTGTCTACTTCAACTGCGGAAACAAAGGCCATCGTGTGAGGGACTGTTGTAAAAAACAGGAAGGATCCAGGTATTTTAAATACCGATGATTTGGATACAAAGCACTTGAGTGCCCTAAGCTCAACAAATGTGAGGATAGGCAACATGGGTCCAAGAGCAAAATCAAACTTCCGGAAACTAGTTGAATTTAGGAGTACGAGACATTCCGTTAACGCGCTCACAGACACCGGTAGTGAGGTTGCATTGTTACAAGAAAGCGAGCATTCCAGTATTGCAGCGATACATACTAAGGCTTAGGAAATTGTCTGCAAATGGAGTGGAGACGTTAGGAAGTTCCAAAACCCGGCTTCTCTGCGACGGTAATTCTTTCGACGTGGTCATTCATGTCATTTCTAACCGATATCTCTCAATTCCTATGATCTTAGGCCAGAATATATTTTCGAAGACGCAATTGTTGATAACTTCTGGCGATATAAAAATTAGAAAGCTCGAGAATCTTTTGAAATATTTCGAGGAAATTTTTTAAAATGTTTCGAGGTTGGTCTGCCAGAATAGGACAGAGACTTTAATGTAGGGAACCAAGACTATTTAACGGTCGTGAGGAAAAGGTAGAGGAATATAAACCGATAAAGAGAAACAAAGATCGATTTGAAATAAAAATTATTTTGAAAGATGAGAACCCGATTTTTCAAAATCCACTAAGGTTATCACTTTTGGAGAAAGAAGTAGTAGATAATCAAACTGAAGAATGGCTCAAGAAAGGCACCGTCGGAAGTTTTTCGGAATTCGCTAGCCCCATAGTGGTGGTAAATAAAAAAGATGGATCTAAACGCCTCTCTATTGATTACAGGAAACTAAATAAGCAGGTTGTTAGAGATCATTTCCCACTTCTAGTCAGAGAGGTCTCTGCGACACACGAAACTTTTCCATCCTAGATCTTGAGGATGTTTTTTTCCACGTCTCGGTTGCTGAAGAAAGTAGAAAGCACACCTATTTTGTTACACCATCTGCTCGATTCGAGATCACGTGAATTCCTTTCAGGCTGCGCACTTCCCCAACGGTATTTCAGAAGTATTGTATGTCAATAAGATATTTCAGCCACTCATTACGCAAAATATGGTTCTAATATATACAGACCATATCATCGTACTCGCGAAGCAATACCGTGAAGCACGTATCAGGCTCAGATAATGGCACCCCATACGAAACAACTGACCAAGGCGACAAGTTATTGTGTGCACCTAAGGGAATGCAAAAAGAAATCATTAAAATCGTCCACTATCAAGGACATTTTGGAACAAGGAAAATGGCGGATGTAATAAAAAGAGAATACTCTATTCCTAATCTAAGAGAAATGATCGAGAATTGTTATCGTAATTGTATTTAATGTATTTTAGCGGAAAGGAGACTAGGTATGCAGGAAGGTTTTTTGAATCCTATCCCCAAAGATGATCGACGATAGATACCTACAATTTACACCACGTAGGGCCTTTGGCAGCTAGCAGGAAGCAATAAAAATACGTATTTGTTGGTTTAGATAGCTCTTGTAAATATATCCAACAAAAACCTTATCCACTAAGATCTGCAATGACTTAGTCATTCCGTAGTCCAAAACTCGCAGTAACCGATCAGGGTTCAGCGTTCCCTTCAAGCGATTTCTCTCTATACTGCCAAGAAGAAAGTATAAAACACATATAATTTCGCTTATGCCGTACGATTCCGTTCTCCGTTACATCGCGACTTATTTGACATGTACCTATTTCATCTATTACTCCCCTTAGATAACGCAACTCTTTGCGACGACTTGCGTTCCTGAGAAGCCGTATTTACCGCAATAGTCTTGTCGGTATGTTTAGTCTCATAAGATGGCTGAACTAAGCGCTCACCGAGCCGTTGAACAACAGGATGTCCGAGTTGTGGGACCCCGTAAAGTTATTGGCATCACTGTTCATGGGCAACGAAGTATAAAAGGACCGAATGAGTTAGGCGCGCTCTCTTTTTTGACAGAAGCTGATCGTCAGTCACCACCACCATTGCCACAACCATCGTCGCCACAACCACCGTCGGCACAACCACCACCACCCAGCAACCACCACCGTCATCATCGCTGAATTTGAAATTTACTTACTCTTAAACTAACAAAGTAAACCGAACTAATAATATTGTGTTAAATTTTAATAAAAAGAGTTGGAATCCTACATGTAAGTTAAGATAATCGTTTCCTAGAATAAGATATCGCTAAACTGCTTATTGAACCTCAGCACGATTAACACTCAATTTTAACAGCATCAGCTGTAAACAAGAGCATCCGGACACCAAGTCAAACCTGTCATCGACACATATCGCTCCTGATCAACTGTAATCGTTTGAATCGTTTGACCTTGTAAGAGCCTATATAACTCACCTATTTGGGTAGTACCAAAAATTGGTATTAATGAAGATGGAACACCAAAACTAAGAATGGTGGTTGATTACAAAAAATTGAATGAAAAAACTGTATCGGATCGATATCCAATCCCCGATACAAATGTCATACTTTATAATTTAGGAAAGTCTAAATATTTTCCAACTATAGATTTAGAATCTGATTTTCACCAAATACAAATGAGTGAATCAGATATAGAGAATTCCGTCAATAATGGAAAATATGAATTCTTAAGAATACCATTTGGATTGAAAAAAACACCAAGCATCTTTCAACGGGCAATGGATGATATTTTGCGAGAGTATATAGGAAAGTTTTTTCATGTTCATTTAGATGTCATTATTGTATTTTCACAAAATTTGGAAAAACATACAAAAAATCTAAATACGATAATTGAAACCTAAAAAACCGCAAATATGAAAATATCATTAGAAAAATCGAGATTCTACCAACAGAAGTTGAATTTTTAGGCTACACTGTTGAACATAACGTCATTAAAAAGGATCCTAGAAAAGTAGAAACAATATCCGAATATCCAATACCAATAACACTGAGACAACTCAGAAGCTTCTTATGTATGACAGGTTATTACAGAAAATTCATCCAAGATTATGGATCAATAGCTAAACCTCTAACAAAACACTTAGCTGGCGAAAACGGAAAATTTTCGCAATATTTATCCAAGAAAATAGAAGTAAAATTGGACCAAGAAGGTATTTTAGCTTGCCAGAAATTAAAAAATTTATTAATTAATCAAATAGAATTGGTACAACCAAATTTTAATAAAAAGATGCTTCTAACAACGCTATTGGCGATATTTTAACCTATTATTTTCATATCGAAAACATTAAATCCCACAGAACAAAATTATGCAACCAACGAAAAAGAGCTTTACGCTATCGTTTGGTCATTGAAAACATTGAGAAACTATCTTTATGTAGTTTCAGATCTAGAAATCCATACAGTTTACCAATCTTTAACAACTTTTGCAGTCTTGAGTCGTAACCCTAATGCAAAAATGGGGGAGAGTACGATAACTTAGGCGCCAAAAATTAATAACGGTTTTTTGTAGAACAGTTCAATACAAGCATTTTCTACTATTTGGAGGGGGGGGTCTACCTCGTCCGGTTTAGGAGGTTGGTTGGGGCAATTTAAAAAAAATTACTTAAAATGAAAAAAAAATTATTAAAAAACAACCGCAACACTTACAATGAAATACTGTAACGGGTTTGAAGGCCATAAACCCGCGCTTTAATCCTAACTTTAAATTAAATCATTTATGTTATTAGTTTTTAAAAAACTCGCATGCAAACTCAAAATTTTGATAAAAAAAAATTAAAAAAAAAAGTTTAGATCAATTTTTTTCAAAATTTCTGAATTAGCTTTTTGTGGACAATTCTTGTATCAATTTGGAATCGACCACAAAAAACCGAATGGTTTTATGTCTTCTTGTTTTCGAGAAAATTGACAATCACTATTTTTGTTTTGCTTTTTTGGTATTTAAGTGGTCTTCGCAGTCGTTTCAGTGAGTCGATGTGAGTGTTTTTTGTGAAAATGGAAAAAATTGAGCATCGAGCTGTTATTAAATTCTTGTTTTTGAAAAGCAATACGCCTACGCAAATCAAAAATGAGTTGGGTTCTGTGTATGCACCATCATTTACACAGTGAAATTTTGGGCAGCTGAATTTAAATATGGCCGTAAGAGCTTGGGAGATGATGAACGTTCGGGACGTCTAAAAACTGCAACCACTGACGATAACATTGCTAAAGCTCACCAAATGGTGACCGCCGAATTAAAGTGAGAGAGATAGTAGAGGTTATGAAAATGTCCAAAGAACGTGTTTGTTACATATTAAATCAAGATTTATACATGAGAAAGCTATCCGCGCGTTGGGTACCGCGTTTGCTTACGTTAGACCAAAAACGTGTTCGAATGAACATTTCCAACGCTCTGTTGGCGCAGTTTAGGCGCAATAAATCCTAGTTTCGGCGCCAATTAATTACTGCAGATGAGACTTGGATACACCGTTATATGCCCGAAACAAAAATTCAGTCAAAAGAGTGGACTGCAAAGGACGAGCCGGCTCCAAAAAAGCAAAAACTGTTTTTTCGGCTGGGAAAGTACTTGCCAAGCTGAAGGCAGAAATTGCAGAAAAACGGCCACATTTGCAGAAAAAGAATGTCCGGTTTCACCAAGCCAACCTCAGCGGTTGCCATGGCGAAAATCCATGAATTACGGTTTGGACTGCTTGACCATCCGCCTTATTCATCAGATCTAGCCCCAAATGACTTCTTTTTGTTCCCTCATCTAAAACCTACGCTCAGAGGACAGAGATTTTCGTCAAATGCAGAGAAAAACGCCAAGTACTATTTGGATGCGTTAGAGAGATCGGAGCATCGCTGGGAGAAGTGTGTAGAGTTACAAGGATACTATGTAGAAAAATAAAAAAAAAACTTGAGAAAAAATGACTTGTATCATTGTTCGGTGGGAAAATTTTCAGACAATCCTCGTATGATATTTTCTTATGAAAAGTGATTTAAAAAATATTCTAAAGTAGCGAGGCCATCAAAATTTTTAGCATTTTGAGTATCTTCGTCGTTGAAATCCATGTTTTCTTCCTCATTGGTGGTGAACATTTCGTAGATACTATCTGTCACTTGTCGGGAAATGTTGGTTAAGCTGATGCAGCATTTTATAACAGTAACTGCTCTCATGGTTTGCAAATTTTTTTTCAGTCGTGTGGGCTGTCTGTGGCCCAATAATTGCAATTATTTCCTCTGCCTTGCATCGAGTCAGGCGAAATTTTTCATTAAAATTGAATATCTCCGAAATGACAAAGTTTATTCGCGGTCGATAATTTTTTTTAATTAAAACATAATCGTCACTTTCGCTACTATCGCTACTACTATGCCTTCATCGCAAAGACATTTTTTCGATTACTTTCAATATGAAGCAAAATTTGTAGGACGAATTACACTTCAACTTTCAATTGTAAAATATTCTCACATACTAAACAAAATTTGTAAATTAACTCACAAATAAGTCAACTTTTCACAAATTTGTAATTTGTAAATTACAACTATATGTTAAATAGCTTCTGGTGAAACGAAAAGGGAAATATTCCCACAAACTTCCCTTTGTAGAATACAACTACAAATTTGTAATACCCAAGGTTTGGTGAAACGACATAAATCAACAAAATCACAAATTTTGTTAAAAAAATGCTTGTAAATACAAATTTGTAAGTTGGTGCAATAATTGCAATTCATTGCACACCTGAAGACTTGTATGAAGTGAAGCAAAAAATAAAAGAAACCTTTAGTAACCAATTTCTATATATAAAAATTTTCGAGATAGATATAACGAATAAAGTGGATCAAAGTGCAATAATATGCTCGCATCGTCCTTTTTTCCAAATAATTCTTACAATATGTTTGTGGCTAATAATCAGAGGTTGTAGCCAATCCATACTGGAACTCTGATTGCACTAAGCCATAGTAGACCGTTTCTAACAGATTGCGAGAGCAAAAAACTCTTAGATGATATAGCATATACGTAATTGTTAGAAGATACTTTTTAGTGAAGAAGTATGTAAACCCCAGTTCATTTTATTGTCAAAGTGTAAACCCAGGTACTTAAAGTCAGCAACCCTTTCAATCACAAAGCACTTGAATGAGCAACTAGGATCATCGCTATTGTTATTTGACCAAGTATTCATAGGATAAATATCAGTATTCACACACACATTGGTACAATCTGTACTGTGGAAGATCAAATCTGGCGAATGTAGATCCAATGCAGGTAAGTTGAAAAACATAATCTTCGTTTTATCGCTTATTACTAGCTCGTGCATACCAATCCAATGCCTTAAGACTTCTAAGTCATGTTTTACATCAGCAACCAAGTCTAAAATGGAATTATTGGAGTATGTACAAGCTATATCGTCTGCAAAACCAGTTTGTGTGCCCTTCAAATTTTGACTAAATAGAGAATTAATAAATATTAGGAATAAGATGGGCCCAAGAACGGATCCCTGTGAAAATCCAATCCGAATATATTATTGCGATCCTAAACATAGTACCACGAATGGTCAAGTAGAAAGAGTTCATTCTACAATTATTGAAATTGCAAGATGCTTGAAACAAGAATTTCATTTAATATAGTAAGTGATCTAGGATCAATCTTTAGAGCTGCACAGCAATTCATTCGGTCACGAATCTTAAATCTTGTGACGTCTTTTATAATAAATTACCCACAATGAAGTGCAACCAAAACTTTCTTTAGCCCAAGATAAAATGTTAACTCGAAATAATAAGAACAGAAATATTAAAAATTATAAACAAAACGATATAATTTATGAAAAACTCATAGGAGGCAGAAATAAACTTATGTCTAAGTATAAAAAACAAAAAGTTAAAGAAGATTTCGGAAATAAAGTCCAAATATTCCAAAACGATAGAATAGTTCAGAAAGAAAATATTAAAACTTAACTTTTTCTATTTTATTACAGAAAATGTTTTTCTTATCAATTTTATATCTTAACGACATTTGTGTCTTCAGAAATTATTGATTATACTTGGGATAATTACATCCTAATTACAAATGGAAACGCCGCAATATATGGTATAAAGAATATGGTGAAATATTCCATGTTACAAATCTAACTTACGAGGAGCGTTCAAACTATTCTCGGTATCGGAGTGAAGCTGTGGTTGTATATATAAATAGACTTATTTATCAAGTAATACTATTATTTTAGTGCATTCATGTAAAATTTCATATAAATGTGATTATTAATTCGCGTTTTATCTCTAGTTAAACAGAATCATAATGGCAACTGAGACGATGATGGTGAAAATTGAGAATCGCGCTGTAATTAAATTTCTCACTAAGCAAGGAAAAAGTCAAAAAACTATTCATGAAGAGATGGTGGCTGTTTACCAGGGTTCCGCACCTGGTCAAGTGGTCAAGTGAGTTCAAGAGAGGCAGAGAGAGCATTGAAGACGACCCCCGCTCCGGCGCCCCGGCTACTGCTTGTACGGGAGAAAGCATCAAAGAAGTCGAAAAACTTGTTCTTGAGGATGCCCGAATAAAGGTGAAAATGATGGCAGAGATCACCAAGCTTTCAATTGGTACCATTCACACCATTCTTCATGACCATCTTAACCTTTCAAAGGTCAGTACAAGGTAGGTGCCACGAATGCTCACAGCGCCTCAGAAAAAAGTGAGAATCGTATGCTGTAGAGAGCTTTTGGAGATGTGTAGTGAGAACGCGGACGGTGTTATGGATCGAATTGTTACTGGGGACGAAACATGGGTCCACCACTATGACCCTGAAAGCAAACAAGAGTCCATGCAGTGGCATAAAAAAGGAACAGACCCCCCGAAGAAGTTCAAAGTCACTCCGTCTGCCGGGAAGCTCATGGCCACAGTTTTTTGGGACTCAAAGGGAATCTTGCTCATTGAGTACAAAAAAAAAGGTGAAACCATCAACGCCACATCCTACGCTTCCACTTTGCATAATTTGCGGGAGGAAATTAAAAAGAAAAGACGGGGTAAACTCGCAGCGGGTATGTTGCTTCTTCATGACAACGCTCCTGTTCACACGGCGCGAGTTTCCAAGGCTGCTGCGCGAGATTGTGGTTTCGAAGAAATCCAACACCCACCCTATAGTCCAGACCTTGTCCCTGGTGATTATTTCCTGTTTCCGGATTTGAAAAAATGTCTTCGTGGAAAAAGATTTTCGGATGATGAAGAACTCAAGTCGGTATTTTACAGAGAAAGAGGAAATTTATTTTTTTGAGGGTTTAAAAAAGCTTATATCAAGATGTAATAAATGCGTTGATGTTAGGGGAGATTATATTGAAAAATAAAAACAATTTAAATTGAATTCGCATTTTCCTTCATATCAATACCGAGAATATATTGAACGCCCCTCGTATCTCACAAACACTTTATTTTATTTAAATCTAAATATAGAAAGCGCATAATGAAAGACCCTTTACAAAACGAATTGTATGAATATGCAAATTACGAACTAAATTCCAAAGAAAAAGTTAATTTAATTTTATAGTTAATAGTTGTGAAAATTAAAGAAATTAGAACTGGGCAGATATCCAGAGAACTTAGAACCGAATTTGATTTACATAAAATGAAAACAATTTTATATTCTTACCTCCCAGAGAGTAAGCGGAATTTACAAAAAAAAAACGAAAACGGATCTAAATGTAAGCAACTATGAATTCAAATTAGTTTAAAATTCAAGTCAATTTAGGTCAATAAAGGGTTTTAGAAGAAATGTTTCCAAAACCAGTAGTCAAAATCAAGGTAAACAGAATATACCATAAATACAAGCATAGGCAATTTCAATCCAGTTAGTAATTTCAACAATAGATCAGGGGAGTTAAGACACGAACTTTTAATCCATCAGGACAAAATAGAAATAGTAGCCAAAACCCATGTTCTATGGATGTGAGTAATGTTTCATCAAACGAAGCACAAAATCCCTATCAAAACCCAAATAATTCAAATGCTCAAGAAATAAGTCGTGTAACCCGATAAATTTTCTAAACTAGTCCTCGGACATAAAATTGTTTGCAATCTTGCAATTAAAGACAAAACGTACAAAACATTAATAGAAACAGGTTCGACCATTAGTCTTATAAACTCTTCAAAAGTAGATTGGTCTTCTTTCAAGAAAAAAATGTGTTCCTTATATCTATTTACCACAATAGAAAAAGTTAAAATATTGTAATAATTACTGACGCTCCTAAGGGATTCAGAGTGAGTCACAGTGTAAAATGAAGTGGTACCAGATGAGTTTGAATAATAAAGTCTATGATATGCTTATAGGTATGGATTTTATAAGAAAAAGTGTTTTTGAACTAAATATTACCTGCAACTAATTAATGCCATTAATATTAAATTATAGTGAGAAGACTACAGTAGAATGCTATGAATTGTCAAACCAAGGCAATAAAGATATAGGTTTACTATACCTAAATCACTAGGCCACTTTTATTATTTGCGTAACGTATGCTAAAACAAGCTTTTGGAGATAATTTATGTTATTATGGCATTTTCCACTCCAAGTTACAATATGGTATTGTTTGTTGGAGAGACGTGTATTATAATAACACACAACGTCTGTTTTTACAGAAATATGTCCTGAGAAAAATCTGTTGTAAATTTTGTAGACATCCTAGTTTTCCTTTGTTTTATGCCGTAAAAATTCTTCCGGTTTCTCATTTATTTGTTCTAAGGTTTTAAAATTGTTGTTTTTAATCTCCGGCAATCGTAATTTTCGTTTAATTTCTCGTCACTATCACTACCCAATTATCTTACCACTACTTATCATAATTTTTTTTTCTGTTTTGCCCTATCGGTTATTTAATGAACTCTGCAGTCCATCAGGACAATAACAATATCTGGAACCTTTTTAATATATTGAACGCCCCTCGTATTATGAAATATTAACGCAGGAAACGCATTTTAAATAAAAAGTTGGAATATGAAACTTTGGTATTAAAGACGATATCATACATATTAATATGGCTGATGATTTAGAAGTTGGTTTAATAGAAACACTATTAAAACAATTAGCAATAAGTAACCATAAGCAAAGAACAGGAATAGATGAATTAGGAACATTATGGAAATGGATAGCGAGAACCCCAGACTATGCCGTTTTAGCAACTATAAATAAAAAACTTTCAGAATTAACAGGAAATAATAATACACAGTTCACTACGAACTCAGAAATTTTTGAAGCAATAAATTTGTTAGGGAAGTCAGTACGAAACCTTAAAATGGGTTCACATCATAGAATGAATAAACAGATGTATAAATTGATTATAACTGTAACTGAACTACAAAATATGATACAGACCATAACATTAGCTAAAATGATTTCACCCTCTTTTAAACGGGAATTGTTACAAGGTGCACCAAACAATTTTTAAGTCGAGAGAATTTGGTAAAAAAAGAAAAAGGCTTTTATAATATTTAAGTGATGAGAAGTATTTGTATAAATGTCAGGAATGGGTAAAAATACTTAAAAGTATTTGGTGTGTAACGCACCTGCACAGGAATTTGAAAGATTAATTATGTATCAATTACCGTTGAATAGTGAGGTTGTGCGCGTTGACGTTGTGTGTGTATCTGAGACGTGGTTTGATCCGAGGGTAAATGACGAGCCATACTCCATGTGCGGTTATAAAATCTTTCGCGCTGACAGGAAAAATAGAATCGGTGGTGGCGTTGCTATTTATGTTCGTGATAGTTTAACTGTAAATCCTCTGTTTGAGTCACCACCCGATAGTGATTTTCAGTATTATTTTATAGAAATTGAAAAAAAGAAATGCCTGTTTGGTGTCGTTTACAGACCCTACAATAATATTGACCTGTCATCGCTCTTTGACTTATTAGAAAATTATTCGTGGTTATACTTGCGAACTATTGTGTATGGTGATTTTAATTGTAATATTCTTGAACATATGGGATCGTCATCTTTTATTGATTCCATTAAAATGCTTGGTCTTGATGTTGTAAATTCGACCATTCCTACGCACTTTACTGGTTCCAACAGCACACTCTTGGACATTTTTATCACCAGTGACTGTCAGGAAGTGTTCTTTACCCAGGTTTCCGCTCCTGTTTTTTCTAAACATGACCTCATTTTTGCCACTTTTAATCTAGTCACCAGTAATAAACAATCGGTTTATACATTCAGGGACTTTAAAAATCTAAATGTGGAGCAACTTCAGCAAGAAATCCTTTGCCTTGATTGGGATAACGTATTTTTTGAAACATCAGTTGATGCCCAAGTTGAATTTCTCCATTACGTAGTTTTAAAGCTTTTCGATAAACATGTTCCTCTAAAAAGGAAAGCTGTCAAATGTAATACGAGTAGCATAAAGTGGTTTACCTCTGAAATTTTTGAGGTAAGAAACAAGCGTGATGCTGAATTCAAAAAATGGAAACGATTTCGGATTCGCGAATACTATGACAGTTATCGGTTGTTACGTAACATAGTTAACTCGAAGATTAAAGAAGCCAAACGTCGCTATTATGCCAAGCACTTCGATCATAAACTTCCAACCAAAACACTTTGGGCAAACTTACGAGAATTAGGTGTAGGTAGTAACTTGAAATCCATGGTAGACCAGGTCGATCTTAACGAACTAAACAAAGAATTTGCTAAAGTTCAAGCGATATTGCGCCCAAATGGAAATAATATCCAAACGCCACACACTGGCTTATTTGAATTTCGCCGGGCGGAACAAATTGACGTTGCTAGAGCTGTGTTAAAAATTAAATCTAACTCTGTTGGTGTCGATAACATCCACCCAACTTTTATCAAATTAATATTACTATACATACTTCCAGCTTTAACATATATTTTCAATAATATAATAACAAGATCCACTTTTCCGTGTGCTTGGAAGCAAGCTAAGATTATACCAATCCCAAAAAGGAAAGCAGTAGGCAACTCGTCAACTGAATATAGACCTATCGCTATACTTCCGTATTTGTCAAAAATATTTGAAAAAGTTATACACCATGAAATATCTAGTTTTCTTCAACAAGAAGAAGTTCTTTGCGCCTACCAGTCTGGATTTCGGAAACACCACAGCTGCACAGCAGCTCTTCTAAAAGTATCCGACGACATGAGAGTTGTAATAGACAAGAAACAAATCACCCTTATCGCTCTCCTAGATTTTTCTAAGGCCTTTGACACCGTTGATCATGAACTACTTGTATCAAAATTGATAAACTTCTGTAATTTCTCTACATCAGCCGATAATCTCCTACGGTCCTATCTGGTTGAAAGAAAACAAGCAGTTCATGTAAGCAATGCTGTGTCAGATTATATTGCAATTTCAGTTGGTGTTCCACAAGGATCCATTTTAGGTCCCCTACTTTTCGCAATTTTTATTAACGATCTTCCCAAATGCATTAAAAGTTCAAATTTTCATATGTTTGCTGACGATATCCATGACCTAAAACGTATTCATTGCTGGGCAGATGAAAACTTTCTGCAGCTTAACCCAAGAAAAACGAAGTGTCTTCTCATAAATAGAAATCCGTTATCTCTTATAAACGTTCCTCCAGTATACCTTGGTAATGAACCTATAGAATTTGTAAACAAAGCCAAAAATCTTAGTATTTGGTTCAATACAAAATTAACCTGGGACGACCACGTTTGCTCACTTGTGGGAAAAATATACGGATGTCTTAGAAATCTCTCCCAATCTCAAAACTTCACACCAGTAAATACGAAGATCATGTTGGTCAAGGCCGTGCTCATTCCTATGATAACGTATGGCTGCGAAATTTTTTGCTGCACCGGCGCCTTTGTCAGACGTAAGCTCAACATTGCTTTTAACAATGTTGTGCGATACATATACGGCCTAGATCGTTTTGCTCATGTGTCGGCCTATACCAAAAATATTTTTGGTTGCACACTCGACCGATATTTTGACTACTGCACAATCAAATATCTACACAGGATTATAATCAACCAACAGCCCCAATACTTATGTGATAAGGTTTTCGCATTCAAGTAGATCTTTAAATTTAATTGTACCTCGTGTTGCTTATCAAGTTACGGAACGACAGTTTTTGGTTCACGCCATTCGCCTTTGGAATTCACTCCCCCTTAATATAAGACGACTCTGCAATACAAATAGCTTTAGTGAAACTCTCTTTCGACATATAGCAGAAAACTAGAAGGAATACCGAATATAAATTCCACACCATACAAATATTTTATTGTAATTGTTCAAGGAAGCTTATAAATTTTTATTTTTATTTTTTTTTTCCTCTTTCAAACACATGTTAATATTTTAAAGTTTACTTTATTGAGAAGAATTGTAATTTTAGTTTAATCTTAAATCGCTTATTAATTGTATCACATTTATAGCTTAAAGATTTGAATGGTCTATTATAAATGTCGTTGTTATACTGCAATAAAAATACTGAAATACTGACAAGTAAGAAAAGAATATTAATAAAACAAAAAAAGTAATGGTATCAAAATAAATTCTTTTTAAATAGGAAGCTTAAGTAAATGGGTAGAAGCTATAAATAAAGAGGACTTAATTCATTCAAAACTTTTGAATGACTATCGGATTTGTGGAAAACATTTTTCATGTAATATGTATGAAACATCGAAACGGTCTGCATTTACAAATAAATTTATACCAGGAAACGATGCTACGGAAGTAACAGAAATCAAAAAAGATGTTGTAATGCTAAGCAAGAGGTCAGGGGAGGACAGAAAAAAATGATGAAGGGAGAATGCGAAATACTCAAGACGTGGCTTAGAGCAAAAATGAAGAAGTTGTACGCTCAGGTGACGAGGACAGTATTCAGCCTTTTATTTTTTCAATAACGAATAAACGGATTCAAATATTGTAATTGAGAGTGAAAGCTTTGAAGACGAAGTATTGAAATTGAGAGCAGAGTGTGAAAGTTTAAAGAAACATATTATTTAAAAAGAGAGTGGCGATTTCTATATAGCAAAATCCAAGCCAATTTTACCACCGAAATTAGCACAGATTGTCATAAATATTAGGCATTCTCGCCAAGGATTCAAGTATTCAAGTGATTTTCAAAAAAAATTTGCTTAAGTTTATATTTTATATCTCCCACAGGTTACAATTTTTTATCTTAAAACATGAATTTCCCATAAAAAAAACATTATTGAGATTTGTTAGAGCTTGGTCTTCAGGTCCTGTTTAATGCCTTAAAGTTCAAAATACAAAACTTACCAGAGATAGCAAAATATCGTATGATTTGTTTAGATGAAATGAAATGAAAACAATTTATGTTTCAATAAGTCTTTCGGAGAAATAATAGGCTTAGAAAGCAAAAAAATCCAGCTACCTGATAATTATGCCATAGTTATTATGGTTAGGGGTGTAACCCACCATTCCAAGCAATTAGTAGGGTACTATTTGTTAATTTAACTCGTCTGGCGAAAACATTAAAAGAAATGTTATATAAGTGTGTTAACCAACTTTTAAATGTAAATATGAAACCTGGATTAGTCATATCCGACCAGGGCGGAAGTTTTATTTTCCTCAATAGACTTCCAGGAATTCCAACAAATTTTCACGTTGAAAGTACCTAAATTTATTATATACTATATTTGACACACCGCCCGTCTGGAGAAATTTCATGAAGTACGAAATAATAGCTAGTTGTAAAGACATTGTTAGTTTTTATTTGTGGGACAAAAATTTAACTTTCAGACTTACTTCAAAACTAATTAATGAACACATTCTCAAAAATACATTTCAAAAAATTACACTTAAATTTGCAGCTCAACCAATTACTGCAACAGTTGCCTCAGGTCTATATACTCGTACACTTGCTAGCGTAGGCGTCTTCAAGCACAATTAACACTGCTGATATAGTTGACAAAATAGATTCCCTTTTTGATATTTTTAATTCGAATAAAAAAAATTTAGGGGAGCGTTCTTTGGCTGTGATGATCAAATGGCTTTTTTAAATAATATGAAAATTATTCTTAGTAATCATTGACAATAGCTTAAATGTTACAAATAAAATGAAATTCATTACACTATTACACAACGAATTGCATTCAGTTGAAAAATGTTTTTTTTTCACTATTTCAACTCTCGGTTTAGAAGTTAAAATTCGCAAGTTGGCGTTCCCTGGGATATTTGTGACAGATGACATAAATATGTCACTTTCGACTTTGGATTTCAGATTTATAATTGCGGACTGTTATTTAAGTAACGTTTACAAAGAGAAAAAAACCAAATAAGTGAAGAAAAGTGAAGCAATGGAAAAAAATACAAAAAAAAAAGAATACCAAAAATAGTGTACACAGCGGAGGAGGAGGAAGATTGGCTCGTAAGGAATGTTTTGGAGTACAGTTCCATAATTGGAAATAAAAAAACGGACGGTGCGACGAATCGCGACAAAGACAATGCGTGGGAGAAAATTGCAACCGCATTCAATTTTGCGCGTTTTAGTTTTTAAGAGACGCCAAAAAGACCGGTGGTGATCTGCCTAAAAAAGAACTACCTGCATTGAGCGAACCAATGCAGCAATTGGCGGTGCTTTTGACGTCTTCTACATTGGGTCTTGCTGCAATATCCGGGGATAGTGACCATTTAACAGCCAACCAATCAGCACTGCAATATGTTAGCCGGGAAATATCTTCATCTTCTGACCAGATGCAAGTAATTTCTGTCGAAGAGATCCTCGTCGATAATGGGAATAGGGCATTCTGTTTAGGCGATGAAGACGCGAATGCCACATTTGTCGACGAGGCGCATGGCAATGTACTGGCAAATGTAAGTGATCACCCGTGTTCAAGTAGTGAAACACTGAGAATGGTCGAATTCAAAAGTACAAAACATCACAATACAGAATCAATGTTGTCGAACGAAGGTACAGTTGTTGACCGTACTTGGGAGAGAGTAAATCCTGCCAAATTGCGGAAGCCTTTAAACACCCTATTGCACCGTCGCCGGAGTAAAAGGGAATCGAAGGAAATCCCAGCGGCCAGCCCTAAGTAAAACCCAAGAATTGGCAGAAGAAAAGCAGCAACATTCCGCTACCAAATATAGAATTGAAATTAAGATTTTAGAGGGCGGGAGAGGGCGGGAGAGGGCGGGAGAGGGCGGGAGAGGGCGGGAGAGGGCGGTATAAGTTTGAACGCGAACGAGCTGTCTTAGATCTCAAATGAGCTGCAATTGAATGTGAACGGGCTGAGCTCGATCGGGAGTGTTCGGCCATTTTTTTTATAATTTGCACGCGGTCAAGGGATTAAGTACCCTTAAATGTTTGCACACAGCGCCATTGAGCTACAGCGGGCAAAAAATCAGAGTTTCAACGCCTTCGTTTATTCACTTTACAACAAACGTCCGGTAATATTCAAAATTCAATGACACCAGTCCCAACGCCAGCAGCAAAAAAGACTATGATTGAGTAATTTATGTTTGTTTAAGTTTTTAGCTATCCAATCAAATTCCTAGTATAAAATGAATTTTTACTTTTATTTTTTATTGATGGATTTTCCCTTGATCTAACATTGGCTGAAAATAAGTTCGAACTAATCGACAGCGGATGTTGTTTTGGCTGCCGATGGTGCTCCCAAAAGCAAACGGAACATATGCGGCGGCTAGCACATCAGCGAATCCGGGCATTTCCTGGTGGCTGCTATCAATTTTCGTCTATAGCTATGTTACGGAGGACGGTACAAGCGATGACGATTGATTGCACAGTTTCAACCCTGGACCTTAAGCCAGTGGCCAACACTGTAAACCACCTCTTCCAAATGCCGTACGAACGTTCGACGCAGTTTCGAGTCCGAATCTGCGATTCATTGAATGGATTTTCAACAGAGTTGTTGACATTCAGGAGAAGCGTTGCAAGGTAGCTCCTATTTGTGTAGCCCGAATCACCAATAAGAATGAAATGCCCGAACTCGCCTTCTTCGAATCGTTTTTTTAAGCCCGGCATATTGAAAACGCGCTGATCATGGGTGGAGCCCTTTTAAAGAAGAAAACAATAAAAATTGATTTGAAATTTGTACTAATTATACGAGCACAATACCTGCCAACGAGCGATGATATCGTTTATTTTTAAATTCGCAGCGGAAACCTTACGATTTCTGAAATTTTCCGGATCAGCCCCATCTGGCGACTGAATGCGGATATGTGTGCAATCTATCGCGCCAATTGTTCGAGAGAATTTGGCTTTAGCGAAAAAGTCAGGTGCTGCCAGCAATCGTTCCCTTTTGCGTTTCCGGCATACGAATGAATCGTGGTGCAAGATTAGCAATAGCTCCAGACACACGTTTTAACACATAGTGCACTGTTGTAATGCTAACCCCAATGAAATCTCCAATCGCCAGTTGAATTGATCCAAGTGCATAATATCGTAAAACGATTAATAATTGCGTAATTGGCCGTAGTTCACGCGATCTAGCAACAGGTAAAACAACAAGAATCTACCAAACTTTAGTGTGCATTTCGAACCAACTCGAAATGCACACTACCGTCTCTTGTCATATAGCAACGAATCCGTTATTAATTCAAGAACCATCATTGTCGTCCGTTTTGAGAGACGAAAACGATTGATATGGTCGCTGTTGTCCCATTTGTTGAATTCAACACGTGGAAGCATCTTGAATTGCCGTCCTTCAACAGACAAATTTTCTCCGTCTTCTTCATCTTCACTCCTCGAAGAAGATGATGGCCAATTCTCCCAGAAATAATTAGCGCGAAACATTTTTATTTATTAATCGTATTTAAATTTTAATATTTAATAATACAATTATTTTCGACATCCGATGTCAAGAGCGAACTGTCAACAACTATAGTGAATAAACCAAAATTAAACAAAATCCTAAGTTTGCTCGGATAACTTCTACTATTTCGGGGAGTTGAGAAATCAAAAGTTGACCAACTTTGGATTTTCTCAACTTTTGAATATCGTAAGTTGAGACAGTTAACTTTAAGGGAATAAAAGTAATTTTTTAAGTTAACGATAAAAATTCCCAAGTTGTGTTCAACTTCGAGTGAATAAAACGTCCCTTAGATAATTTAGAAAATCTTGAAAATAAATTTTTATCAAATTTTAAAAATGTTTTTTTTGGAAAAAAGTACAGAATTTAAGCTATTTAAACAAGCTGAAAGATGAATTTATTTATCATAGCTGCGATATGCAAGATACAGTTCATTTAATAAAATTATGCGTTAGGGTAAGGATTTTTAACACCATTAAATTTTGTAGTCGAAGAAGTAAAGTAATTAACAATAAACACAAAATGTTGAGTGTTACGCACATGTAAATATTTATGTGTACCTTTAGCCTTTAAATTAAATTTTTCGGTTTTTTTTTTGGGAGAACACCCTGTAAATTTGTGTTTTAATTCCAAACGCACATCTTTCCTTTTCATCCTTTTCTTGCAAATGGTTTTTTATACCTATGAACTTTTCACAATTTTAGATTAAAAGAAGAAAGTGTGTGTGTCAAGGTCACAAAAAGATAAGCGTATTTTGACGAAGTGTCTCCTCTTATTATATGTAGATACTCTTTGCTTTGGTAAAATCGAGTCGTGGTCTAATGAAGATGAGTGGTAAGCTCATTTTAACGATAAGTTGTCATCGTTATAGAAGAATGGTACATTCGAGTTAGAAAAACATACGATATGGAAGTCATACGCTGCAGATGGATTTTCAAACTGAAGACAGATAAAAATGGTAAGCCTTATGCACGTGGAGAACCACTTGTAGCAAGAGGGTGTCAGCAATATTACGTATAGCAATACGAACAGTAATGTCAGTGTTGATTCATAAAAGTTATCCAGTTAGTCTATGTAATGGATGTGAGGACAGCATTTTTAAATGTGGAAGTGAAAGACAGTGCGTATATACAATACATACAAGTCCCTACAAATTTGAAAGCTTGAAAGGGTTTGATATGTATGTGAAAAGGCTTCATATGTATTAAAAATTGACTTGCCGGGATCTAGTTTTACACAATACTAGCTGACCCCACAGGCGTCATTTCAAATTCCAGAAAATCTGTGGTCAATTGTCCATTGCAATTGATGCTTTGTGTTGAAATATCTGCTGGATGGGTTGCGGTCGGGTCGATATTGAATTGTATTTCCCTCATTGAAGCACTCTGTGATAAATGATATTTTTCGTTTTGTTGTCAGGCGCGAAAACGATCAAAATCGATTCTTTTTCCGGCACGGGAACCTCCGACATACAGTTGACAGTGTGAAAAACATTCATTTTCCAGATTCAGGCCACAAACACTCAACGATTGGCCTTGTGATTTATTGATTGTCATGGCGAATACGAGACGAATTGGAAATTGGATTCGCTTAAACTCAATTGGCATATCGGTTGGGATTATTGGAATTCTCGGAATGAGAACTTCCTCACCTTTGAACTTTCCTTTTAGTACTCTCGAGTGAATCACATTGCTTATGAGTTTTGTGACCGCTAAACGCGTTACGTTGCATAATTTTGGTTGATTGAAATTGCGAGACGACTGAACCAACCTTCAATTGTAAATTGTGCAGTGGCAAGCCAGGCACATCCAATGAATTCAAAAACTCAGTTGGATAGTTGGTTGCTTCGTCTTCGTTTGTTACACAGTCGATAGATTTGAAGAAATGCAGGGAACCAAATATTTGATTTTGAATTGTGCGGTTTAAGTGATCCACATCCTTGTTCTTTGCCGCTAAAATTGCTCTTTAACTCAATCAATTGTAGTTTTTTTGATTAACAATGATGTTCGGAAACACTTTGTTGATAAGCCTCTCTTGAGACGAAATTGCAAAAATTCGGTGGGAACGAAATCAATCTATTCGATGTGTCGACAGGAACACGACCATTACCGATAGTTAGCAGTTGATTGGAGAACACTTCGGCAGATGGATCGTTAAGCAATGCAACTCGCATGTTTGTCGTCAGATGAATTTTCTTCACATAACGCCACAATGTCGGTGATTTGAGGCAAGCATTGATCTCATCGGCAGCGGTCGATCGTGGTATTACTGGTAGTGTTTGCTGGAAATCGCTTGAGAATAAAATCAATGCACCCCCAAAACGTCTTATGCGATAATGTGCATTAGTCTCAGATAATGATTTTGCTTGCTACCAAAACTTTGGCCATTGCTGAATGTTTCGCTATGTTACATGTTGGTTCTTCAACCGCTGGAAGGTTTAAAGGCAATTTCAGTGCCGAATGAGCGGTTCGGCAACCTTCCAGCAGCGTAGCCGCTATTCCAGAAGAAGCAACTGCTACAGCTATTTCTGATCTTGCACGAACTGTAGACAAAATCGATAATATGAGGAATGTTTTGCCAGTGCCACCAGGCGCATCAAGGAAAAACTTGCCAACATTTCTATCATCAATTGCCTTCATCACTGTTTATTCCACGATCTGAGGATGGCATTCCTAACCTGAATAACAAACTGCCGCAAATGAGGTAGCACATGTCTTCTATCAAAACCAAAGCCTGGTTGTGCATCTCTTCATTCATCTCAAGATGGGGATTCTCTGAATAGACACGAACTCGGTGCATAATGTCTTCTGACATGTCATCTTTATACTGGTCCCACAATTCACGTGGATTCGATGGAAAACATGTAGAAAAAATGATCGCAAATAATGTGCGTATCTGACTTAGAGATGCGGAAACAGTTGCTTCAGCGGTTGTCGTGTCCCAATGCCTATCGTTTTCAAGCAAATTGAATTCCTGACATGCAGCACGAAATGTTGGCAGCACTACACCATTGGCAGTTCGAAGTGATTCATATGATGTCGGCCCACGAACATTCACCAGCAATAGTCGCAAGTAAAAGCATTCATCATTCTTCGGATGAACTGTATAAATACGGGAAAGAGCTTCAGTAGAACACATATCCAGATAACCAGGAACAACATCTCCTTGCTTTCGACGTTGAAATTTCTTCGATGAAGTATTCCAAGTGTAATAACGCGGCATCTCTGAGTAAGGTAACGTTCGTGCAAACGGATCACTTTGGCAAATCGGGAAGAAACTGGTCAATGTTGTCGCTGGTGGGTTTTGAGCACGTTGAGCGGCATTTGCTGCAGTGAAATAAACTCGTTGACCGTTCTCCAGATGCACTGCCAAATGTGTAACAGTCGGAGAGCGTTCGTGAATGGGAAATGAGAATATACGCCAAATCGCCTCATTGCAGCTTTCGTACCGACCAACTTGATAGCGCGTGATTTCATCATTGGGATCAGGAGCTTGAAGACTAAAAGCCTCCATGTCACTGCCTTTCGTGACATATTTGCAGATGTACTTGATGGACTTCACTGAATTGCAATACTCCACGTTACAATGCGCCCTGAATGTTTTGGAAAGAAGTGACGAATACGGAACACCCCAAGAGTTGTCGACCACGAAATCATTTCCTTTCACTTTGAATGTGATGGTTGTACTGGCATCATCAGATGATCGACGCCGATACAGTGGCTAACCATCGTTGCCAGTGATGGTCTCATCAGTCAAATCTACTCCAAATGGATCGGTTTCGGTATCAGGAATCTCGGCACATGTGATGTCATCAGTTTGGTCTGGTTGCGTTCTTCGACTAACTAATTGAGAATCTGCGCATGCGGCAAGCCTCTTTTTTGCCATTCAATCGAATACATCCAACATCGAGTATCCCCAAAGACACGATGCTTAACAATATCAGCGATCGGATTTTTTTGCCTCAATACACGTGCGGTGATATCGTGCTGATCTTGATGTTTGGCCAGGAAGCAGCAGTTGAACAATTTCTATCCACGTTGGATTGCACGTGAAGGTGATGAACAGGTCTGGACGGCCGTAATGACATACATATGTGGGCTGCCAACGAACGTCGCTGGTAGAATGGTCAACCGATCAATATCAGCTGCATTTCCTTCGGTGCAAATTGCATCGCGTACATGAATGTACTCCCCCGCTCCGCTTCTATTTTGGCATACATATCGACGTAAAATTGGCGAAATCGAAGCAAATAGTTATCGACATTTTGACGAATCATCAAACGATAAGCGTAAAATTCATTGCGCTAACTTTCTTGGTGGTTTCCTCACCTAAAATGATATTAGTGACATCAGTGTCATATTGAAATGAAAATTATTGTATTATGATATCGACACTCACCGGTCAATGGATTTATCATCTTGATGTTGATATAATATCCATCGTCTCCTTGCCAAAACATTAGTGGGTATTGCCATGCATCGTATGAACGATGTGTTTCTGATATTCGTTGCAATTGCCCGGAGTCCCGACGTCTGAGCACAATATTGCGTGATTCCAAATTTTCGCCAACAACCACAACTGCAATCTCATCTATTGTTGGAGCGTTAAATTGGCATTCGTGAGTTCCAGCAGGTCGTTTATCCGCTCTGATCACGACTTTATAGTCATCACTTGGCATGCGATCCAACGCAGTTTTGAATACCTGAACCAATGCATGATGTTCATGAAGTAGCTGCATGATGTTCGAAGAATTCCTCTTCTCATTGCTGTATTGATTGTTTGGCGCTGATCAAGTTGATTTTCCACATTGCCCATGAAACAGATTTGGAGGAATTTATGTTGTGCGTCTTCAAGCGGTAGCAATGATCCAATTCGATGGTGAATTTGGCCATGGATCTGTAGACTCGATGACGAAATTAGAATCAATGATTTTCTTTAATTTATTTAATCTTAATTTCTTTAATTAAATTTAATTTCTGTAATCTTTTATTACCTTGAATGTCGGATTGAATCTGCATCCATCAATAATATCTGCTCCAATTGAAGTCATTTGAAAGCATCGGATATATTTCTGAGTGTTCGATAGAAAACGACAAGATTCTGGTGTTTCACCACGAAGCAAAGAATGCAATGTCTCTGGTCGCAAGGGCAATGGTGGTAGTTTAACCTTACTACTGAGACAGCACAATACAGGCGTTTCTCCAGCGAACTTCAATGCACCGCAATGGTAGCACACAATCTCCATTGGGCCAATCTGAACGGAAGGATGCGAGCTGTAGTCTATTGTGCAATCGTAATGAAACGCTACTCGATTCAAATTAACATTTAAAGCACTTCTTCTTACGCGTTGATTTGCATTTTCACGTTGTTGGGTTGTTTGATTTGCTCGACAATTTCTCATTGTTAACTGAGCCGTTTCTTTTACTGCCTGCCTTTCTTCTTGCCTTTGTGATGCACGAAGTCGGGCATACTAACACGGCGCTATTCTCGTGCGATTTCTTCATCCGTATTCAATCGATTGGCGATATTCCGAACTCCACTTGCATGACGGGTTCGATGTAAAAGACTAGATCTTCTGGCTCGCGGCATTGCGAATAACACTGAGAAATGAATGTCACGAAAGCAATTAAGGAATTATCGATACGTACATGTGCACAAATTTCATAACCTCACAAAATAAACATCGGTGCAAACATGTGCTCGTTGGCAACTTACCGTTTGAAAATAGAATTCCACACCAAAATGAGCAATCAGAATGAAATGAACAGCGATTTCGTATTGATTTTCAAAGGAATCCACCTAAAAATTAATTGCACAATCCGAAATTAACGTTTGGATTGATTGCCGATGCGCACGCAATCACAAAGAACACAACCATTCACAATGTGCACTTCATCAAACTGAACTCACCTCTATGAAATCCCTCTTCGCTGGTAATCGATTCAAAACAATGTATTAAATCAAATTGAATTACAATAACTGTCGAAAGCTGATAAAAATTTGATAAAACTTGAAAAAATGGTGATAAATCGCAACACACGTCTGCACGGCACAATAGTATGCGATGGAAAGACTGTGCAAATGAATCAGCTGTCAACAGTTGATGCACACAACGCCATCTACCGTCAATACCGGAACCAGCATTTGAAATCATGTTTGTTTTTAATGTGTGCCAACAAAAATTGCTACAAAAACAATTGTCACACAAATTTGCTGCAAAAACAGTTTTCGCAAAAAATTGACAAAAAAAAAAATTGCCACAACGTAACGTAAACATAAACGTCATCTATCATGAAAATGGCGTTGTAAAATCTCTCCATACAAAATGTATAGGAAAATGAATTTTCTTCATAATTTTTTTGTCGGAGATTTTTCGGGAATTTTCTTGGGTATTCTTCTTGTTTGGCCGAAGACCAGTCCGAATTGGTGTGAATCATCGAAATCGGTCAGGGCGTTCTTGAGTTATAAGCGTAGTAACTAACGTCACTCTCTTTTATATATTAACAAGATATGTTGGTGACCTACTACTAACTGGTGAGAACGAGGTAACGAGTATGCTTTCTAAAGAATTTAAAATGAAAGATACAGAAGTCTTTGAGCAATTCCTTGATAGAGGAATGCAATAAAATACAAGGAAAGGCAGTCATGGCTGTGCATGTCTCGAAACATGGATAATTTTAAGAGTGAATCCACACCTGTAGTCATGCCGAAGCGACTCCATAAAAGTGATACAAATATTAAGATAAATGTACTGTACAGAGAACTTATTGGGAAAGTGATGCATTTAATTTTGTGTAGCATAAATCTGGTCTTAAGTTTCGCCACATCCCAACTCAGCCGCTGTCAAAATGTTTACTGTTCCGATCAATGGAAAAGCAAAGAGATTGGTAAGTACGCTATCTTAAGGAAACTAGAAATTATAAATGGGTCTATACCAAAAAAACCATATGAGAAGCCACTATTTGAATTTGGGGTTAGGCCACTCTAGAGTCCGTAAAAATAGGCTTTTTGTGATTTTTTTTGAGGAAAAATATAAAGTAAATTGAGATTACAAAGGTAGAAGTTTATTGTACATATGATTGACTGTAAAACATAATTTCTATAGAATTATTTATTTAGAAATGGCGGCTACATTTTTGTTACATTGATTCTTGGCCGAATGTCGCACTTCCAAAGTCAAAATTGCAAAATTCGCAAAAAAATCGCCAGAAAAATGTTAATGACAAATGAACTATTCCATATAAAAAAGAATCCTACGTACTTATTTATACAATATATTTTAGTTAAAATTTGAAGTGAATTTGTTGAAAATTCTTTAAGTTATGGGTGTGGCTAACTTGAAAAATGCAGTTTTGAGATAAAAGCTTTTAAAATTTTAAGTTATAGAAAGCCTACCTGTCGGCCTTGTACTATACTTTAAAAAAAAGTACTTTGAGATATTTCCCGGCGATTATTATTCGGATAAAACCGACAGAAAGTTTAAGAATGGATTTGTATTCAAAGTCTTTGAAAATCTCGTAAGCCGGACATTCAAGAAAGAAATGGCATATGATTGCGGGGACAACTTTCACATTTGATGATTGAAGTAGAGACCCTTGGCATTTATAAAGACAACCAGAGCTGTATTAAAGCAGTCTACAAGAGAATAAAAAAGTCAACCATATTCATGTGAAGTACGATTTCAGTCAGCAGGAGAAAAGGAAAGTTACTCCAGAGTATGTATGGATTTCAAATCAGGAAGCAGATATACTTAAGAAGGTACATATATATTACAGCATTTGAGTAACTTACTGAAAAGTTGGGGCTTATATAAATAGCAGGGGTGCAGTAGTAATGGATCAGGTATGCATAATTAATTTCATTAAAGTCAGTCCAAAGTAAAGATAAAAGAAGAGAAAGCAAGGAGAAGTAAATTAAGTTCATGAAGTAATAGGGCAAACAGAAATTTTTAGTTTAAGTTCTACTTTCATATTGAAGTTATTTTGTTATTTCAAAGTGTCGGTATTTTATTTTATTCGACCAAATATAGGATTTTAAACTTTACGTGGTATAAGATTATACCAAGTACATTTTAATTATTACTTAATATTTGGTTTGAAGCGTTAGCCTTACGGATAACGATACTGCCCAAAATCATATTATCAGTCTTTTTTGAAGTATGGTGTTTTTGTTTATTATCAGACCGCTTCCATGGTTATAGCCGTTATATGTACACCGTTAGAAAAAATCTAAATATGTGGACCTTGTGTATTTATCTGAAAATAATCCGAAACATATTAAATGGTGAATTCTATGGTAATTCGACCAGGTAACTACATACATACATACATAGGTACTTTATTCGGTAGGAAAAAAAACATTTTAATTTCCCGTCCAATGAAATAGATTTCTTAAAGATGACATTGACACTAAACTTGCAGCGCTTCCTAAAATCTCTATAAATATTTCAAAACGTAGAAAGAAACAAATTCTCATTGAAATATTGTCTTCAAATATGGATCTTGAGTATAAAAGAAGCGTAAAATCGCGGTAAATACAAATTATTATATTGGGATGCGGAACGAAGAAGTCCGATGGTTTTCTTAGACTAATTTATTAGGAAAGAACTTACAACTTAAAGCTTTAAATGACTTATATACCACGGCTTATGTACTTTATACATACGTAGATCATACACCCGACTTTTTAACCTTATAAGTGTCTGCTCATAACTATAAATAAACGGGTTCTTAAATCTAACCTCCCAATTTTTACTTTTACGAAGTTGTTTACCCTACAAATGATTGCGCGAATTATTAACACTAATGAAATTCCTAACCTTTCCAATCCATTTCTTTACAATTGCGGGACTTTTATTATCTCATTATTCATATACATATCTTAGATACCATACCTCATTATCAAAATTTAAATCGTGTTCAGATTTCAGCTTCAACGTTTGAGTTTGATACATATTAGTTACTGGAAATGCGTTCACCTTCAATTTTTGAAGGTATGATACCTTCTTCTTTTACACCTTTTCCTTAAGTCTTAAAATACAAAGTTGTGTATTTACCGGTTATTAGCATCCTTTGCCTTTTTGTTCTACTGTCAAGAAGATACCTTTTCAGACCCGCTTTTACCCTCTGCATGGCCTTTTCTGCCAACTCAATGCTCTTATGATTATACAGAGGGGATTTAAGAACTTTAATGCCGTTTGCATGACAAAAATCATGGAAAGATGTTGATTTATAGAGTAGTCCATTATCGTTAACTAACTCAATTAAAAGGCCAAATATAGCGAAATTTGTCCGCAAGATGTAAACTTGTGTATAAGCTTTTATATTTTCCATTATCTTTACATTAACCCATTAAGAAAAAAGTCCATTAGTGTCAAAAAGTTGACGCTGGCCAGTTGGAGAACTTTATACTACTTGGCTTATTAGAAGAAAAATCACACACTTGACATTTGCCCACAATCTGATCTATGTCTTTATCAGTAACCAACTACCAAAGAGAGAATCAGACCAACAACTTCATTTTGAATATACCTGCATGTCCAGAATGTAAAACTTCCAAGACAAAATCGCGTTTTGATCCCGGTATTGTGATCCTGCTGCTGTCATATCAGAGATATCTCATCCCTCTTACCACAAGAATCACCTCGAGTTCAACAACTCGCTCTCGCTTAAGTAATAGATAACAAACTCGATGAAACCAATATAATTTTACAAGAAACTATCCTAAGTAAACAAGCGATAAAATAACCTTTGGATTCCTAATCAAGCAAACCCCATTTATAGCATTATCACACAATAAAACCATTCATAGAACAAGATAAAGAACATATACGAGTATAAATAGCAGTTAGAATTATTACTTTCATCTATAAATAATTTTATTTTATCTCTCAAAGAAAAGTCTGGGAAGAACTAGTTATCCGTAAATAAAAAACCACCGTGTCCGCGAGTGAAACAATCAGTGATGCTGCGAAAAAGGAACAAACAATTAAAACACACGACTAAAAATAATAAATCTCTAAAATAAAGGCCCTCAACGAAAAAGAGGAAGCAACCTGGAAAGGAAAAAACCTCAAGTTAAGAATATAAAAGAAAAATCAGTGACAAAAATTAACCAGCCAAAATGCATTCAGCAAACTCAGCAAGATCCTTGGACATCAATTCATAGATGTACCTAGAGAAAATCCAAAAATTCGATGGAAATCGATATCTTACCTA
Organism: Volucella zonaria; assembly: GCA_963966105.1. Lineage (NCBI taxonomy): Eukaryota > Metazoa > Arthropoda > Insecta > Diptera > Syrphidae > Volucella > Volucella zonaria. Next base: position 158,149,307 of record OZ014530.1, on the reverse strand, counting down.
TACAATACAGGGAACAACATTGTCAAATCCAAACTGACAGGAAAAGCACGAAGATAAATGGAAATCCATCCACATCTCAACAAATGGAACAGCATCAAAACTATACTCGAAACAAATTTTGGAGGATTCGGAGTAGCTGATCAACTCTATGAAGAATTAAGAGCAGCACAATCTAGAGGAAATGTACTAGAATAACCACACAAACTAGCCATCCTAAATCAAAAGAGTAGACAAGAAGTTTTACTCAATGATGTGAATCGAAATATACAAACAGCGTTAAAAATGTTCATCACACGCTTACCAGTTTACATGAGAAGGGTGCTTTTTACTCTAAAACCTACTTCAAGCCGCATTATACGAATTAAGCCAAATAGGATTTCTAAAAGAAGAAAGAAGACAACAAAGGACCGAACAACCAACAAGATACCCCAAATCATTATTGTAAAAGAAATTCACAACAAAGAGACAACAATAATTGCTAACAAAGAAACGACAACAGTTGGAGACCAAGGATGTATTAATCTCAACAACAGGAGCAACGTTACTCATAATTCAATAATCACCATCATATTCCAGTCAAGACAACACCAACTATCAAGAAGATGGAAAAACACCATCCGCACTTACAGGTAATCACAAAAAATTTTCAGAAACTAGCCCCGGAAACGTCAAAACTCTCAAGTGAGGAATTAGAAGAGAGAAAGAAAAAAAGAAAGCTCTATATGAAAAATTATAGAGCTAAACAGTCAGAGGAGGCCAGAGCAGTTCGCTTGCAGCAAGTGCGTCAACACACAGCTGAAATCCGAGCCTCAAATTGCATTTGAGCTCAAAAACAAATACTGCACCATCTAAAGCTTATTGGAACAATCTGGATCCAGGCTCTATTCCAGAGGTAATCGCGGACCTATCACAAGCTGAACAAAGGCTGATTTCGCGAATTATTCCATTCGTAAAAATTATTAAATTAAGTGGCGTATTTGGGCAATATAGTTTTCGAGGTCAAGCGGTATTGTTCGCTCAGGATGTTTTCGAAGTTACTGAAAATCTTCCGAACATGTTACCAAGAACCACAAATAATACTGGAATAGCTGTCATTACTGAACGTCTTGAAAATATTAACGTAACACGACAGTTTTCAGTATCTAGGCAAAAAGTATATGATGCACTGAATTGGTAAGTTGCTAACAATCCACTTTACAAAGACGTCATTATCGATCAGAACGTTGTAATTAATGATAAGGGTATTATAAAAGTAGAAGAATCACCAGTAGAGATTACTGTAGAGACGAATGAAGAACCTACGGAGGATGCTAGTGCTTACATGGGAATCAGCGATTTATCGAGAATCGTACGTGCTTCGTGTCATCAAGGCAACGATGACATATTCACATCAGGATTCGCAGGCGTACAATGCTGTGCAATGCCACTGCAAACATCCTAAGGGCCAGTATTCTTTCACCACAACATTGGTCTACATATATCCTTTATTTAAATATGATAACAGGTGACCAAATCTACAGCAATATACGGTTCCAAACAAAGAGAAATTTAACTGCTTATCCTATTGAAGCTAATGGTTACCTATTGGTGCGAAATTTCATTCCGATCAAAGATGATTTGATCACATTCGACAAAAGGTTTCAGATAACTTTTGACGAAGAATCAAGCATATTTGGAAGCTTAAATGATAAATTTAACGAAGCAAACTTTGGTCACACTCTTCGTCAAGGTTTGGAAGATCTGTTCATGGAGCATAGTGCAGGCATACTAATAACAGAAGGACAATCATTCAGAGTAATGCACTATGATAATAAATATTACTTCAGTAACTCTCTTTCTTGTGGTCAAAAGGGATCCAGAGCAAACGACAAGAATGGAAAAGCTTGCATTATCGAGTGCGATAATTTAGACGAGTTCATAAGGATTTGTAAACGTACAACAGGCAGCAAAAATGTGCAGTATACTCTTGATTACGTTGATGTTGAAGTCTTTGATGTACATGATGATTTTGAGGAGACAGAAATACATCAGAGTACTGAGAGTACAACAGGAATTGGCTCATCAAACAATTCCACTGCAGACATCAGTGATGGCACCGATTGATGTAATGCAACCGAATGTGGAAGATAAATTACTGGTCTTTCGAAATCTTAATGAAATAACCCGCAAAACGAAAGACAATATTGTAAATGTGGGTCATGAATTGAAAGCAGAAGAATTTGCCTGGTACTTTTTGTTTCCCTATGGAAAGAACGATTTCAAAGAGCAAAGACCTGTGAATATTACAGCGTTAGACTACTTTCAGTTCAGAATTTTGGGAATTTTATGCCTTATTGTTCTTTGTATATTATCGAATTAAAAGCACTATATCGGCATGCTGCAAGAAAATTGTTAATAAAGAAGGAGCAGTCGAAGACGTCCATCTTTATGTCAAAAATTTGAGAGGTTCTGCAGCTATTAGCTCAAATCAGATGTTTATGATCTCCAACCTACTTTGTAACATTTAGTTCAAATGATCTCAATTGGTTAGATCAACGAAAAGCTTTGTTGATAGCTGATGGTAGGCCTAATGTTGATCCTAGTACACTTGACATTTATGAGACTCAACAACTTATCGAAAAATATCCAGTAATTTTGAGTCGGCATTTCATGGTTAGAGTAAATGCTCTAATGAAATTTATCAAAAATAATGATGAAGTATTTGGCGGAAAAGTAAAAGACCATTGGTGGCGTATAGAATTTCAGAATCGTGGCAGCCCTCACCTTCATATGGTGATTTGGATTGAAAATCATCCAGACTTTGACACGGAGGACGGGAAGTTTCTTCTTGATTGTAACTATTGCTGTAAACTGCCTACAGACGAAGAGGATTCAGAGCTTCGTGAATTTGTTAAGAAATGTCAAATTCATCGGCATACACAAACTTGTACAAAAAATAATACCTCTGTAAGATGTCGATTCAATTTTCCAAGTCAAGAATGTAACGAGACACGAATAGTGTCACATTCTTCAGATAATTTTCTCCGTAATGGTGGCAGAATTTGTTTACTTAAGCGTCGAAATTAAGATGCTTGGGTAAATAATTACCACCCAGAGTTATTGAGACTGTGGACAGGTAACATGGATATTCAACCGCGCGAATCAAACGAAACGATAGCTTACTATATTGCAAAGTACCTATCGAAAGCAGAACCTGAAGGTGTAGATTCTGGAATCGCGCAGGCAATACAGAAAATTCAACGCGAAGAGACTGATATTTCACGCAAGCTGTTCAGGATATGTATGAAGATTCTTCATAAACGACAAGTATCAGCTGCAGAATGTGCGTATCGACTTTGTCATATCCCATTACGTTATAGTTCGCGAAGTTGTATTTTCCTGAACACAAGGAAGCCAGAACAGCGTTACCGAGTATTGCAATTCGACAGAAGCGGACACGCAACTGGCTACTATAGTAACATCTTTGAAAGATATGAAAAACGTCCGCTACAACATCCTGACTACGATTTTGTGAACATGAGCCTTACAGAGTTTGCAATGTTATTTGAACCTTTCTATCCGAAAAAGGTAAGTGAGACCGAGGAAAGTGTTGATCATGATGCTTATGAAGAACATCTAAACATGCGTCGCCAACTCATCACGTTGTTAGATGAGAGCAAAATGGTTGTGGGATATGTCTCTGCAGTCGTCAGGGTACCATACTTTAGAGCAGCATCGGATCCAGAAAACTTTTTCTACAGCTTACTCGTTCAATATATGCCTTATCGTTCAGAAACTGAATTACTTGAAGATTTCGACAATTCGAAAGAGGCATTCTTAGCTCGAGAGAATCGTTTGAAGAAAATGAGTAGACATATGCGCCAACATCGACAGCTTGAAAATGCATTTAACCAAGTACATGCATTTGAAATTTTAGAACAGCCAGAGATTATAAATCCTAAAGCTGGAGAGGAAGAATTACCAGACACAGAAATGAGCAATGATCAATTTCAGAGAGCACAACAGGCTATGAATATTGATCAAAGACAATTGTTCATTTTTATTACAGAGAGTATTAAAAATCAACTTAATGGCGATATTAAGCGAGAGAAAATTTTCGTAACTGGTGGAGCAGGCACCGGGAAAGCATTTGTCTTTAATGTATTGAAAAACCAAGTTAACCGATGTCATGGAAAATCGGTCGTGAAAGTTGGTGCTCTCATTGGAGTTGCAGCACGGTTGGTCGGTGGATCTACACTACATCGTTTGCTCAAACTTCCAGTTCAAAAAGATGGAGTTATTGCTAGTATGCCACTTCTTACAGGTAATTATTTAAGAGGAATGCGTCAATTATGGCAAAACGTTGAGTTTCTGATCTTTGACGAAATATCTATGGTACTTTATGAGATGCTTTACATGATCGACTCTCGTTTGGCGATCTAATGTAGTTACCACCTGTTCGAGTACATCAAGTTTTTCAAAAACCAGACCACATGAAGCCCGCTACACATTTGTGACGGCAGTTCAGCCTGGTTGAACTCAAACAAAACATGCGCCAACAAGGAGACACATTATTTATAGATGTGCTTAATGCCCTAAGAGTTGGAGAATTGACGTCTAAGCATCTTGAAATAGGTAATAGGACTTAGATTCTGTGATACCTAACGAAATCAATAAAACAGGAGGTCTTCCTAAAGTATTGCAAATATTCGTAGAAGCTAAAGTGATGTTAAGGTCAAACATTGATGTGTCAAGAGGATTAGTGAATGGCAATATGGGCTTCATTACAGAAATTATCTGGCCAAATTTTCGCAGGGGCCAAGTATATGAGGAAGACATTCCGTCAGTCCGTATCGATTTCGGTTCAGATGGTATGCACGTAATTAAACCAATATCGATACAGTTCCCAATAAAATACAGCTATGGAACTGCTGAGAGACGAATGTTGCCATTAATCCTGATTTGGTCATCAACCGTCCACAAGATGCAAGGTTGAACGAACAGTTGATCATGCAGTCATTTATCTAGGACTAGTCGTGGAAGATCTATGGACGGTATTCGAATTGAAGAACTTGATTGCTCAAAGTTAACAGGTAAAACCCTCTGTAACAGTGAAGCATTAGATGAAATGGTTCGATTACGAAATAATAAATCATAAGACTTGATCGATATGACTTTTCCCAAATAATATAACATCACTAAGTCTTGCTGTTTATATTATCAACATAAAAATTTTGCAACTGTCCGCCCTCTGTCGGAGATTTACAGTACTACCGACAAAAAATAAACATAGTTTAAAAAAATTAAAAAGCACGCTTTAATGATCACATCGAACTAAAAAGTGGAAAATAAATATAGTTTAAAAAAACTTAAAAACACGCAATATATAATTTTAATATATAATTTAAAAATTATTTCACAATAATACTAATCTTTTTCGTTCATTTATATTTTCTGCCTGTATTAAAAATTATTTGTCGTTTTTTAGTTCGATTGGTCATTAAAGCGTGTTTTTTAGTTTTTTTAAACTATATTTATTTGTTCTGATTTTGTTTAACCTATATACGCCAGCCGTGCCCAAACGAGGACACCTAAATAAATACTGTTAACTTTTTATTATTTCTGTTTTTTCTTCTTTCTTTTGTTGACATTTGATGGTTAAGAAGCTGTTGACATGTCACTAGACAAAAGAGTAATCAGAAATAGTTATAAGTGATTTTGCCGCACATCTTGTTTAGTTGTTTCAGTGATCAGGAAATACATAAAATAAGTAATTTTTATTTGTAAGTTTTTCCACTAAGTCTGTTAGTTTTCTTACAAAAATTACATAAATATATTGTAGACTATAAAATAAATTTTATTATCCGAGGAAAGTTAAACATCGTTTATAGAAAGTAAAGTTTTATAACGGTGTCACCAATTGGGGCCAGTGGGAACATCAGAGGTAAAAAATTGTATAAAAAATAGCTAAACGAACATTCAGCAGCCATAACGACTACCTCGGGCTTCACAAAGCACTTGATGCTGTAATGCTTGAGGAAGACGATGTTACAGAGATAGAGTTAGTTGCACTTCCCCCAGAACCAAGTGTGCTAACCGATGAACACCATATTCAGAGCAATGCTATTCCGCGAGACATACCAGGTAGAGTCGAAATATTCACGAAAATTTGTCCATTGACGAGTCAATGGTGAAGTACTTTGGGCGGCATCTGGCGAAACAATTAATACGGGACAAGCCAGTGCGATTCGGCTACAAAAATTGGATGGTCACAGCTTCGGATGGATACTGTTACGCCTTCGACTTGTATTGCGGAAAATCTGCAGGAACCAATCCTAAAGAGCCATTAGGTACAAGAGTGGTAAAGCTATTACACCACAAACTAGGCAGAAGTACTAAAGACCGACCATGTGGTATTTTTTGACAACTTCTTTACTAGTTTCGAATTGCTCCGAGTTTTACGAAAATCTGGTTTTCGTGCAAAAGGTACCGTTCGCGAAGGTAGAACCAAGAAGTGCCCTCAAGTTGGAGTGAAGAAAATGAAAAAGAAAAACCGTGCTAAATTTGACTATCGTCTCGAACAAGTCAATCAAAATTTTTTCGTTCGTTGGCTGGACAACAGTGTCTGCACCATGGGGTCGATCTATGATAGCGACCTCCCTCTGGAGAAAGTAAAGAGATGGAGCGCAGTGGAGAGGAAAAAAGTAGACGTAGGTATTCCGCACGTTTTTCAAAGCTACAACAAAGGTATGGGTGGTGTAGATCAATCAATTTCATTGTATCGCACTGCTATACGTGACAAAAAATAGTGGTACCCTTAAAATGTTCGTACAAAGCGCGGGCGAAGGAAATTTAGGGTGGAGGAAAAGACAGGTACCGATGTACATTGTTTTTAAATGTTTGCAAGTTATAACGACCAGGAAACACAGAGGTCGGTAGGGCATTCCATAAGCGAGTTGTACGGCTTAGGAAAGAATCACGATGTTTTAGAGTACGTCCGAAAATGGGCTTGAGGGTATACTGATGAGCATTCATAGCAAGGCAGGTGTTACGGTTGAGAGTTTGAATGGGCGGAAAGCTACTGGCGATTTCAATGGAGCACTGTTGATGGAAATAGCGATAAAACAAAGTGAGATAGGAGACATTACATCGGTGTTCGAGGGTGTCAATTGATTGACTGATATTAGTATCCCCAATTAGTTTTATCGCACGGTTTTGAATCCTATGTAGCAGGTGCAGAGATGTTTTAGGAGCACCTGACCAGAAGTGGGCATTGTACTCCAATTTTGGGCGGATTATTGTGGCCAGATCAGAGCGGGCAAAATATTTCTGCGACATCGAATATGTGGTCATTCCAACGTAAGTTGTTACTGATACACATACCGAGAATGGAAAGTTTATCGGTTTCGACGATGCAAGTGCTATTCATGGATAATGGCTGGGTATTTGAATTTCGCTTTAATGACAGCAGACAGCATTGAGTTTTGGAAGCATTAAATTCCACTCGGTTGATTGTTCCCCAATTGATTATGCTGTTAATATCAGAATTTAATGAGCTTAGCATACGATGCCGTTCCCGTTCTACAGCCGAAGGACAGGGGCGTGAGTCCGGGAACGAATATGAGAAGCAGAGAGTGCTGTCATCAACAAAGGAATAAATTGGATTAGAAGTAGCAGACAAGAGATCATTAACGAAAATTGAAAAAAGTGTCAGAGACAGAACAGAGCCCTGGGGCACACCAGCATTTATTTTGTGAATACCAGACTTGAAACCGTCCAAGACAACTTGAATTGAACGTTCCGAAAGGTAATTTCTAATCCATTGAAGAAGAGAGTCATCGATCCCAAGAGCACGCATTTTCGACAAGAGGGCCTGATGCCAAACTCTGTCAAATGTCTTAGAAATATCAAGTGCAACTATCTTACTTTCGCCAGATTGATGTACGCTTTGGTTCCACTTTTCGGTGAGACATGCCATCAAATCACCAGTGGACCTATTACTACGAAAACCATATTGCCGGTTATTAAGAAGTTGTCGTGTTTCGAAATATTTCATGAGCTGACGGTTTGTTAGCGTTTCCATGACCTTGGAATGAAGGGACGTAAGTGCAATGGGTCTGTAGGAGGATAGAGAAGAAGGTTCGCCTTTTTAAGGACGGGCTGGACAAATGCTGTTTTCCATCTGTTCGGGAAGAGTCCTAAAAAGTAGGATTGATGGAAAAGCTTACGCAGTGGTTTTGCCAGTGTGGAAGAACACCTCTTCAGAAGAAGGGGAGATATACCATCTGGACCGGCGGATTTATGCATGTTGAGACCTTTAAGTACTCTTGCTACTATACGAGTGCGAAAGTCGATTCGTCCCATTGTGGATTCAATGCACTCAAGTGTAGGCGGGGACAAAGCACAATCTGGGAGTGTTGAGCTAGCCGCAAAGTGTGCTGCAAGCAGATTGGCCTTGTTCAAAGAGCTGACAGCTGGAATGTCATTGTAATTTGTAAATGAGAGTTGGGATAGAGGATGAGGCAGAATTTCTAATGTTTTTGAGGAACGACCAAACATTTTTACTGCCTTTATGACATTGCAGTATTTTTTGCCTAAGTTTTTGGTCGTATTGGGATTTCACACGCTTGAGAAAGACGTTGAAGTCATTTCTGGCTCATTTAAACTTTTTTCGGTTTTCCTCTGTCGGGTTGGTCTTGTAGGACCGAAAAAACATTTCTCTAACCTTGACAGCCTTTTTACAGCTAGAGTCGTACCATTGCTTTCCTTTTGGTTTGATACTCTTCATCCGATGAGGGATAAAGTTTCTTATTCCAAAGAGAATGGTGTCTGTGATCATATCAGCAGCGGCATCCACGTCGTTATCGAGGCAACATAACGACCAGTTAAAATTCCTAAAGAAGTTGTTAAGTCCGCTCCAATTGGCTTTCTCGTATTGCCATACGGTTCTTTTAGGAATCTTTTCTCTAACTGTGTGGTGGGTGTACGAGGATTTAGCTGATATGACACAATGGTCCGACGAGCCTAGAGGGGAGAGTACATCAACGCAGTACTTGTCAGGGTGAGAGGTTAAAAACAAGTCCAGGGTGTTGGCGGTATGACTATCAACGTCTGGTATGCGTGTGGGCTTATTTACAAGCTGGGTTAAGTTATTTTCCGCAGCGAAGATCTCAACGCACCGTCCTTCGGGTGTTGTCTGTCCAGAATGTCGAAGCCACCCAGAATTGTGTATATTGAAATCGCCTGTAATCACGATTTCAGTATGAGGATACAGGGATACAATTCTTTGAATGGAGTCAGACAGCGCATCAAACTCGTGGAAAGTCGAGTTGCTGTCCAGTTTGGAACTTCTGTAAATAAAGCAGTAGTAGATAATTTGCTTACGTAGATGGAATTTTAACCACATGAAATTGAAATCCGGATTGGAACAGGGACTACATTATGGTGGAATTGGTAAGCTACATCAATACGCACGTAAATGTCGAGACCGCGGTGAGAGAAGAATATGGCACTAGTTCGTAGTCAGGTAGCTTCAGAGCAGAGTGAAGTGAGAGGTGTGGGCGTTGATCTACCTGTGTTTCACTAAGTGCCAAAACAGCCGGTCTGTACTTGCAGACGTGGACGTACGCAGAAAAGTGATTACTTCTTAGTCCGCGTATATTGGCTACGTCCACCCTGAATTCCCTAGTCATAATTAAAAACAAACACAGCAAACACAAATACCGACGATACTAAGCAAGGTATGATGGGGTCAGTCACTATCCAAAAAAAACTATCCCAGCAACTAGGATATACCGTGTGTCATAAGAAAGCACGTTGGCAATGCAAAAAGAGTGGACAAACTTTATGCGTTAAAAGAGAATGCTTTGAAAATGTTCATACTGCCTAAGCCCAGTGCGCTCTTTTTTTTGTTTCTTTATTATTTTCTTATAACATTAATAGTTTTTACCAATTAATAAAGAAATTTTGTTATTTCCACCGCGAAGTTTTATTTGGGCCTAAATGGGTTAATAATGAAGTGTTCATCCAAGGTTTAAAAAATTTAAGTTTCTTATTCTGGTGATGTTCAATAACAACACTGTTTGAAATATAAAACTGCAATTTCTTAATGAACGAATCAAAAACAGTATCCCAAAATTCGAAATTCAAATAAGATTTCAATTTTAAAAAGTCAACTTTTTGTAATATATTTTAACAAGAGAGTTGTTTTCTTGTAATACTGGTGTTTAATTGAAATGATATTAATTTATGGTCTGAAATATTGGGTCTACAAGTAAGTTTCCAGCGTTTTTTTTCCAAAATTTGAAGTTTTATTATGAAAACATAGTTACAATGCTTTATTCAAAGTATCGTCCATCGGAAGCTACAACTTTCCCCCATCTTTCTGGCAATTTATGAATTCCGGACCAATAAAATTTCTCGTCTTTCGAGCCCAAGAACGTATCGAGCCAATTTTTGATTTCCTCTACTGAGCTGAAGCGTATTCCCGTAAGAGCGTTCTGCATCGAACGAAACAAGTGGTAGTCAAATGGTGCCAAGTCTGGACTGTAAGGCGGGTGAGGCAGAATTTCCCATCCACTATATTCCAAATAGTTTTTCACTGAAACCGCAACATGTGGCCGAGTGTTGTCGTGATGAAAAATGACGGACTCATGCCTGGTCTGATATTCTGGCCGTTTTTCTTTTAATGCCCGCTTCAAACGAATTAGTTGGGTTCGATATAATGGTCCTTTGATGGTTTCACCACTCGGAAGCAGTTCGTAGTATACGACACCCTTTTCATTTCACCATATGCAGAGCATGACCTTATTCACGTGAATATTTCGTTTCGGCGTCGATTGGGCGGGCTCGCCGGGCTTTGTATACGATTTTCTGCGTTTAGGATTATCATAATAAATCCATTTCTCATCACCAGTGACAATACGATGCAAAAATAATTTATTTTTATACCGCTGCAGTAATATTTCGGACATGCAAAATCGCCGTTCGAAGTCTCTTGGCTTCAATTCGTACGGCACCCAGTTTCCAACCTTTTGAATGAATCAGAGTGCTTTTAGGCGCAGGAAACGGCTTGTTGCGTGACGCCCAATGATGCAGAAGGTTCTTCTTGAATCTAACACGGATCCTCATCCACTAAAGCGTCCAATTCCTCGTCTTCAAAACATTTCGGCTTTCCGGGGCGGTCTTTGTCTTCAACTCCAAAATCACCACTTTTGAACCGTTTGAATCACTCGCGGCACGTCGATTCACCAATACATTCCGCCCCATAAGTTTCCGAAAGCCAACGATAGGCCTCAGCCGCACTTTTCTTCATATTAAAGAATAAAAGCAGCGCTTCCCGCAAATGACGTTTATTTGGCTGGAAACTTGCCATGATTTTGCTCGATAAAATGTACGACACCGATAGAACTGCTCAAATATAACGCTGCAAAGTTGTTGACAGATACAAAACCTACAAATAAAACACATGGGGTCTGACATTTCTGCCCGGGATCCACTGGTGGCGCCATCTCTGACAAACGCTGGAAACTTACTTGTAGACCCAATACTAAGAGCGAATACATTTGTATTATAATTTACTTCGACATTTTTGCTTAACCATACGAATACATGGTCTAGGCAAGAGCTAAAGCGAGTAGGTTGAAAATGGTCAGATTTCAAACCAAACGATGACAATACAGATAGAAATAAATCCGTGTCAGAAGAATCACACAGAAGATCAATATTAAAATCGTCCAATAATACTATATTTTTTGATTTTTGTTCATCCAGAAACGTGGAAAATTCATTTAAAAAATTGTTTACGGGACACTTATGTACAAACATATAAAATAATAATGAACCCCTGATACTTCGCATTTAAGACAAATTATATCCGCACACTGCAAATTAACTTTACTTATGGTGCAGTTTGAAATGCTATTACTATAAAAAAAAACAGCGTATGTATCGTGGCAAGCAGCTTCAAATTTAAAATTCGGAATAACATCATAATCAGACATTTCATAATTACTAATATACCCAGATTTCTGAAAGAAATATAATATCTGGTAAATGATCCAAAAGTGCAAGATGGAGTAGAAAAGTATTAAAATTAGTTCTTAGGCTACGAACATTCTGATGTACTATAATAGAAAATCCCGAAGATTGTGAATTTACTCTATGTTCAATACAGAAACATTTTAAACTAGATGATAATGAGGACGAAGTATTATTGCAAATGATATCTATTTGGGGATATATTCTAGTTATTAATATTTGAATATTGGTAAGATCCTCAAATGAATTTATCCGCAAAGCTCTATCGCCCTATTTCCTTCTAATGAGTATTTTTGAATCTCTTACCCAAAGATATTTACAAATAATACTCTTTTTTAGTTCATTTGCCTTTTTAAAAGAGGCCTTGAAAAATTAGTAAAGCAATCATTAATATATATCAAGTTATTCCCATTGCTGCTACTGCTAGAGCTGAAGTCATCGCCGTTGATGTTGTTGTTGCGTTGAGAATTAAATATTCCTGATTTGCTGTCTTGCGTCTTCTTTATAACAGCTTGTTTCCTTTGGAGAGTTGAGAACTGAATACAGATGATGTTTGGATGCATTTTTCTTTTTGATATTTAAGGGATTAATATAATAGGAGTCAATTTCGCTGTCATCGACCTGGTCGCCAACAAAAGTTCTTAATAATGTTTGAACTTTTTTTTCACATTATTATTGTTTACATTGGGTATTCCAATTATGTCTACTGCGCTCTTTTTTTCTCTCAGCTCAATAAAACTCAGCTTCACCTCCAATGATTCAATTCTCTTAATAAGAGGAGCTTTTTCTCCTCAAGCATTGAATTCAGCTTCACCTCAAATGAGTCAATTCTTTGTTTTAAATTTATTAACTTTCTGTATATTATTTGCAGAGTAATGTTTTGTTCCGCATCCTTATCATTACGGGAATTAGAACTGGATGATGACATCGTAGGAATGAGAATTGATGTGGATGGGCCAGTACCACTTGAGAGATCCTTGTTGTTATACAGACCTCTGTTAAGAGCAACACTCTCAGAAGTAGTAGGAGAAGAAGTTGCGGTTGCGCTGTTAATGGGAGCGTCAACAAACTTCAACGGAAAACAGTTATCTTACAAATAACACCACAAATTGTACCGAATTTATTGGAAAAATTATTTTAATGAACCTTTTGCCGTTGCATTTTTCACATTTCGTTTACACTATCCCACACGATATAAAATTTTACGGCAAAGGACGAAAATAGCAAACAAAAAAGATAAATAAATAAAAAAACTTGCCTTTTATTAAAAAAAAAAATTAAGAAAAAGGGGAAAACCAACGAAATCTAAACAAAAATAAAAATCAAAAAAAGCTCAACAATTAAAACAAACTATCGCACTATTGCAACACAAAGCGAATGACACACATTTCATCTCCTTTTGTTGCCCGTATTGTTATGTTACCACACATGTCACCTACATGTTATGTTTCAAATTATTAACCGACAGGATCTTGTCTCATTTACATGTAGATAGTCAACAAACTCGCACTCGCAGTCACACAGCACACAACTCTTATGTCAAAAGAGGTACGACATACTCCAACTGCAATTGGGTACAGTAAGGTACATGATCGAGGACACTTGCGGACAAAAATCGTCCACCGCGCGGAAGCATGTTCGGAAGTACAATATACATTTAAATTTATCTTTGTTGAAATTAAAACTTAATTTAAAATGTTACAACTTAATCTATTGTACTAAAGTAAGCAAGTAAACGTAACGTAAGGTTAAGATTTTGCTATTGGATGACACTTATTGTAATACTGGACTATGGAAGTAATTTCCGGAAGAATAAACTCTTTTTGCTGTTACACCTGAACAAGAAAGGACGAGTTTTATTTAAACTGCATTTTTCGACCGGTATTTTACCCCACACATATCCTACACAAAGTATCTAAAAAAAACCCTACACACCCCAACATAATGGTATGAAAATGGGCGATCTGTAAAAGTAACTGTTGAAAAATGAAACAAGCAATTGTTTGCATTTGCACCGATTAAGTTATGTGCAAATACAAATGGATAGGAAACTTTATTGTACAATTAATTTAAGGGTTTTTATACTTATCGTGTGGTGTGTGCTGCGATCAAATCCAAAGTGGAAGAAGTAAACGCGTAATGAATAAATTAGAGCCCAATTGTTGCACTCTTTTCTACCCAGTATTTCGCACAAGCATTAACGTTGTTGTTGCACAACCTGCGCTCACGACGAATGAGCATAACAAAGAAAGACTGCAAAAATGCAAGCACACGCAACACGATTGATCTACATCAAAGATCAATGTGATTGATAACAATGATAGGACTTATAAGAACAATTTGAATATCGAAAGAAAATTACATCTTACAGAAGATTAACAAATATCTAGATATATACATATGTTACTCTCTGAATTAATTAACAATTTTTGCACATAAAAAAAAAAAAAATAATGGTTGTTTGAGTCCCAAACATGCCGCCCCCCCTGAACGAGTTTCAGGACATCGGTAATGCTGCTAGCTTCGTAATTGGTCGAACGAATGTTCCCCCGGAGGTGCGAATTGTAGCGACTCGTACACGTTGATCTGGACCCTCGTTAACTGCTTCGATGCGTCCTAACAGCCACTTTGTGGGAGGTAGATTTGGCTCTTTAATCACTACTAAATCGCCAGGCTTGAGATTGATTGTGGGTTGTTGCCATTTGGGTCGCTCCTGTAGAGTTGTCAAATACTCCATGTGCCACCTCTTCCAAAAGCCTTGGATCATGTTTTGGATATGGTTCCAGCGACTTAGCCGATTTGTTGGTAACTCCAGGTGACTAGGCTCAGGAACAGCTGTCAAGGGTTCACCTACGAGAAAATGACCTGGTGTTAGAGGGTTTAGGTCAGTATCGGACATAGAACATAAAGGACGAGAATTTAACACAGCTTCTACTTGACACAACAAAGTACAAAACTCTTCGAACGTTAAGATAGAATTTCCTATAACGCGTCGTAGGTGCAGCTTTACTGACTTAACGCCAGCTTCCCACAGGCCACCGAAATGAGGTGCAGATGGAGGGATGAAGTGCCATGATATACCATCCTTGGCAAGAGCGGCACCAATGGTGTTGTTGTGTGTTTGCTTCAAAACTAATTTGTGCATCTCCGTGAGACACCGTCGAGCTCCTTGAAAATTGGTCCCGTTGTCGCTAAAGATATTTGAACATTTCCCACGGCGTGAAACAAATCTACGTAAAGCAGCGATGAAGGCGTCTGTCGTAAGATCGCTTACCAGTTCCAAGTGAATTGCTTTCGTAGACATGCATATGAATAAGGCAATGTACGCCTTTGACATTTTTGCCTTGCGACATCGAGACAATTTAATTAAAAAGGGTCCAGCGTAATCACATCCGGTATTTGAAAATGGACGGCTCTGCTGAATCCGATGTGATGGTAGATCACCCATTATCTGCTGACTGGTTTGCTTACGTTGCATAAAACATTGCTTACACTGGTGAATTGTTTTTCGGATTAGATTTCTGCTACCCATGATCCAAAATTCTTGCCGAACGAAAGCAAATGTCTCAGATACTCCTGCATGCAAATACCGTTGATGAATATCTGAAACGATCAAAGAACAGATAGGACTATTTTTTGGTAAAATAATAGGATGCTTAATGCTGAAAGATACGTGGGCATTCTTAATGCGCCCACCAACACGTAGGAGTCCATCCTCATCTAAGAATGCTGAGTACTTCAACAGTTTTGATTTTGGCGATATTTGGTGTCTAGTACGCAGATTTTGAATGTCGCTTTCGAAGGCTCCAAGTTGAATCATCTTCAAAATAATAATTTTTGCAGAACGAATTTCGGAGTAGGTCAAACCATGGATGTTTCGATTTGAACTATCCGTTTTGCAATTGTTCACGAACCGAATACAGGATGCAACAATGCGTTGTAGTTTATACCACGAAGAAATCCTTTTTAGTAGTCCCTCAAGGACAGAACCATTTAAAAACGTTACCAAAACCTGTTTTGGGGTTGGCCTTTCCTCCTGTGAAACCGATTTAGAGTTTGAAATATCAAGCTGTATTTTCAATTCTGGCCAATGTTCCTCAGGTAATGATAGCCAGGATGGACCTGACCACCACAGACAATGAGCAGGAAGACGAGAGGGCAGAACGCCACGTGACGCACAGTCTGCGGGATTTGACGCTGTTGGCACATAACGCCATGAATACCTCGGGATTTTCTCCAAGATGGATGCAGAACGGTTAGCAACAAAGGTTGTCCATCGGCGGGGGTTAGAAGAAAGCCAGTGTAGTACAATTTCGGAGTCGCACCATGCGACTGTCCTGCCGATATTGGCCGTTACCGATGATTTCACCAACGAAAGAAGACGAGACAATAGCAAAGCACCACACAATTCGAGTCGAGGGATGGACACAGGTTTTAAAGGGGCCACTTTTGTTTTCGCTGCAATGATAGTGGTGGTAATATTTCCCTGGGGTGATTTAGAACGCGCATACACGACGGCGGCGTAGGCGAGTGTTGAGGCATCCGAGAACCCGTGAAGTTCTATGTCGTCACCGGATTGAAATATATGTCGCGGAACTTTTATTTCTTCAAAACATAGCAGTTGTTGGCGGTAGGAACTCCATTTTTCACAGAGCGCTATGGGTAGGGGATCGTCCCAACCTAATTTTAATTCCGACGACCAGAGCTCTTGAAACAACATTTTAAAAAGAACAACAGACGGCGCGAGAAGTCCTAATGGGTCGAAAATACTGGCGATTTCAGAAAGCATTGTTCGTCGAGTTACCGATGCGTACGATTTGAGGTGATTAGAATTCAAGCGATACGATACTATGGGGGTTCCAAAACATGCCGAGTACTTTGACCAGCGATTGTGAACGTTCCGGATCGAAAAAAGAGTACTCACAGTCTTCAGGTGGTTGTTTTGCGAGAAGAGCCCAACAATTTGAGCTCCATTTTCGAAGCTGGAGGTTAGCAAGCGACAACAACGCGACTATTTCCGATTGCAAGTCTATCAATGTTTGGATTGTACTTGCACCCGTCATAATGTCATCGACGTAGACATCATTCAGCAATATTTTAGCAGCCTTCGGATATTTTGCTTCGTAATCCTCTGCGATTTGCTGCAATACGCGAACCGAAAGAAAGGGTGCCGATGCTGTACCGTACGTCACTGTTTTCAGCCGATAGTGTCGTATACTGTCTTTTGCACTTTCACGCCATACGATGCGTTGATAGTTAGTGTCTGAATCGCGAACCCATATTTGCCGAAACATTTTCACAATATCTGCCGTAAAGACATAACGATGTTGTCGAAACCTCAAACACACTCCGATCAGATCGCGCTGAATTGGTGGCCCGATTAAAAGTTGGCTATTTAACGAAATTCCATTTGAATCTTTGGTCGAACCATCAAACACGACACGTAATTTTGTGGACGAACTATCGGGTTTTAGAACCGCGTGATGAGGCAGATAGAATTGCTGTGAAGGGTCTTGGTATATTTCGTGGCAAGGGATTAAGGACATATGGCCGAGGTCGAGGTATTCCTTCATAAATCTGGAATATTCTTGTTGCAATTCCTGATTGTTTCGAAACCGATGCTCCATCGAGTTCAAACGCGAAACCGCCGTATGAAGAGTGTTTCCGAACCGAGGGGAGATGGTCTTAAACGGAAGAGCGACAATGTATTTTCCGTCAGGCGATCTTGACACTGTTTTACGAAACTGTTCTTCAGCAGCGTCATTGAAAGAAGAATTGGCTTTGATGCAAGCAATTTCTTCGAGCTCCCAGAATCTTTGTAGAAGAATGTCTACGTCTATAGCGGAAACGAATGACGATAGACCACGATGGTTTGGATCTGAGAGCTCTCCCGAAATAACCCACCCGAATGACGTATTTTGAGCGATAGGTGTGCCTTCGGGCCCGCGTAATTGTTCAGCTTCAAGAATGTTCCACACTTTATCTGCACCCAAAAGCATATCTACCGAGTTGGAAATGTTAAAGAGCGGATCGGCTAATATTAGTTTCGAAAAATGCTCCCATGTAGATGCGTCGAACGATTTAGATGGTAACTTTGAAGTCAGCTTACCGAGAATAAATGCATCTACCGACAACTGGGTTGAGTTCACTCGCGAATGGATTTGGATTGAAACGCATCCTTTAGTATGACCCGCTTCTAGCGATGATAATCCCGTGACCGATATCCGAGCATGTTTGCGAGGAAGTCCTATTCTTTGCACAAAAGATTCCGTGACGAATGAAGATTGTGAGCCCGTGTCCAACAAAATGCGACAATCAACGAACTGCCCCCGATTATCTTGAACCTTTGCGAGAATTGTTGGCAAAATAGTTTGCTTGCGAATGCTTGGTTCAAGCGAGTGGTTACTGACCAGTGGGGGTGCCGTATGAGGAGTGGACGACGAACATTGCGAATAATTTTGTGTTAAGGAAGGTGGGGTATCAGAATTCGAGGTAGATGGAACCGACACGGAAATGTTTGTGGAGTCATCCTGATGCACCAACGTGTGGTGACGAGATTTACACACACGACAACGGAAACATGACCGGCATTTATTAGCGGAATGACCAATGCGAAGACAATTGAAACACGCGGACTGGGCTTTAACGATTTTCCTACGCGAATTAATGTCTGAAGATAGGAATTGAGGACATTGGGACAATAGATGATCACTTTTACACACCGGGCACTGATTATTTGAGGACGATTTAGCATGATGAGTTCTAATTTGATTGGATTGTTTTGAACGCGACGCAACCGAACGATTAAGAGTCTGACAAGCTTCTAGCGCATCACACCGGAGTTCAAGAAACTCGATAAGGTCTGAAATCGAGCTATCATCACGAGAACCAACTTCCTCAGCCCATGCTTGCTTTGTTTCTGTGTCTAATTTCGCGAGCAACAGAAATATAAGCCAGGGATCCCGACCGGTTTTATTTAACGCATGAAGTCCACGAATGACTTCATCTGCACCGTCCGTAATTCTTCGCAGTGATTGGACATTCGGAGTAGACAATGAAGGCAGAGTCAAAAATGTTTGGACAAAGGATTGAACAATTAAATTTACCCGATCGTAGCGTCTTTCGAGTCGATCCCAAGCCTCAACGTAATTTGCCTCTGAGATCGAAATGTGTTTTATAAGATTGGCCGCATCCTCACGCAAAAACGATTTCAAATAATGAAATTTTTGAGTTGCTGTGAGGTCGGGCTTACTATCGACCGAACCAACGAACAAGTCCTTAAAGGATGGCCAATCTTTATAATTGCCCGAAAACGGAGGCACCACTATTTTAGGTAAATTGATGGAAGAGCACGTGCTCTTTGACGAATCTAACCTCTTTAAGAAATTTTCCTGTTGACTTACGAATCTTTTTAAAACCTCGGGCTCTTGGAATTGCGATTGTATTGCAGACTGTCTTTCCTGAATGGCCTTTTTTAGACCAGAATGCGCCACAAAATATTTATCCTCGTATGACCCAAACTCTACCTCGAACTCTCCAACTTCACTTTCATCAGCCTGTCCAATAAATTCATTATGAAGCGACACGAATTCGGACCATGCTTCTACGACTCTACTCAATCGAATTTCGAGCATCTGAATTGTAGTATCCGAATCAATAGATGCAACAAAATCAACCGCACGAGTTAAACACGCCTTTGCATTGCCACGTTTCTGCTTAAGTGCATTCATTTTTACAACCCGACACGATAAAGTCTACGCATAAGAAAAAACCAGGTGAAATGCTGTAAAGCTTGCACGGAGACACCTTTTTCAATTATTAAATTATTTCAATAACTTAAAGGGAAACCCGTTAAATAAGACCGTATAAAAGTTCTAGATGAGTTTGACGATCTAAATCTAATGTCCGAATTCACACACGCGGTTTTTTCAACATTCTTTGTTGAAGACTGTACAAGAGAAAAAATAAAAATAAAATATAAAATTCACCATGCACATGCAAATTAAAATTGTCTATTTGTAGATTTATTTCAAATTTATCCGGCTCGAAGGACCAATTTTTTGTGTTGAAAAATGAAACAAGCAATTGTTTGCATTTGCACCGATTAAGTTATGTGCAAATACAAATGGATAGGAAACTTTATTGTACAATTAATTTAAGGGTTTTTATACTTATCGTGTGGTGTGTGCTGCGATCAAATCCAAAGTGGAAGAAGTAAACGCGTAATGAATAAATTAGAGCCCAATTGTTGCACTCTTTTCTACCCAGTATTTCGCACAAGCATTAACGTTGTTGTTGCACAACCTGCGCTCACGACGAATGAGCATAACAAAGAAAGACTGCAAAAATGCAAGCACACGCAACACGATTGATCTACATCAAAGATCAATGTGATTGATAACAATGATAGGACTTATAAGAACAATTTGAATATCGAAAGAAAATTACATCTTACAGAAGATTAACAAATATCTAGATATATACATATGTTACTCTCTGAATTAATTAACAATTTTTGCACATAAAAAAAAAAAAAATAATGGTTGTTTGAGTCCCAAACAGTAACATTTCGAAAAATTCCTGAATTTTTTGGTCACCATAATAGCCCTAGTGAGTCCGCAATTCGTGCAATGGTGAACCGTTTTGAAGAAACTGGGGACCGGAAAATCCATACGAGATTCACGAAAAGCCAATGCATCCAAAAAAAGTCACTATATGGTGCGGATTTTGAGCATTATTGGCCCGTACTGGGAAGTGAGGCTGGAGAGTCAGTTACAGTGGATGGAGAATTTTATCGCAACATGCTGACCGGCAATTTTTTTTTTAAATTAAATGAATTGGGTCTTGGACGATCTCTGTTTCAACAGGATGGTGGTACCACCCACAGAAGCAATAAGTCAATCAATTTATTGCGTTCGAAATTTGAAAATCTAATTATTTCCGTTACGGGAGAAGTTGATTGGCCTCCACGGTCAAGCGATTTGACACCTTTCGACTTCATCCATTGGACTTATTTGAAGAGTAAGGACCCAGCGACAATTCTGGATCTCAAACATAACATTCAAACTGAGTTTGCGGCCGTTGACCCACTTATTCTTCAGAGAGTGTTGCTGCACCGCAGGCTAGAATTCACATTCAAAATTTAAAGATTAAACTCCCAAGTCCTGACAAAGCCGAAGTCCAAAATAAATTCAAACAAACAGGAGAACTTCTTGGGATCAAATCCAATTTTATTTTCTGCGAAATGTAAGGTTTGTTTTTTTCTTAATTCATTTTACAATTATCATTTTACAATTTACAATTGGTAGGAACACAAAAATTAAGGACAGCGGTGGGCAACAGGTATTCTTGAAAAAGGCCGATAAATTTTTCACGCGGTTTTCTTTGTTCTATAGTGCCGTATACTTAACGTATTCTCTTTTACGATAAAAAGAGACGAAAGTGTTTTCACATTATGTCATAGAAAATTTGCCACTTTAAAATAATTATGAAATTATTTAAAAGGGCTTCATGAAAAAAGGTCATAGATAATTTTGACGTTCGGATGGTCGGCTGCAACAGAAGCCGTGGTGGTCACATGTACGATGTGGTATTCTATTTATAATTGCCATATACCGAGCTTTATTAATAAATAAAATCCTACATTGATTTCACAATAAATGTGTGCTCAATTTAATGAAAACTGCCACACTACTCGTAGCTGTTAGCTTACTCTTCCATTAAGCATATAGTATATATGTACATGTACATATTATAAATATTCAAAATGATAGAAAAATTTTACATATTCCCCAACATGATAAAAAAAAAATTCAAGAAAAAAATGACAAAGACATTAATCTGGAAAACCTAGGAATCGACCACCTAAGAAATTTAGATAAACTCAAAGAATTACATTTCCAATGTAAAATTCACCAAAGAACAACATACTCTGTAATACCCAAAGTTGTAATAATTACTTTAAAAACCTTTTTATAAAATGTAAAAATAAAACAAATCTTGCCATCTCATCTCATCTTCGTGCGGGGGTGTTATGTTAGAGATATTTCCTCCCCTCATCACCTCGAACCCAAGAACTCCCTTTCGCCTTAGTAACAGATAATAACCTCGACGAAACCGTTATCATTTTACAAGAAACCATCCTAAGTAAACAAGAGATAAAATAACCTTTGGATTCCTTATCAAGCTAACACCATTTATAGAATTATCAATCAATAAGACCATTCATAGAATAAGATAAAGAACATGTACGAGTATAAATATAAACGTTAAATCAGATAGAATTATTACTTTCGCCTATAAACGTTTTTATTTTAAATCTCAAAGAAAAGTCTAGGAATAAAAATTCTCTTTTTCCATGACAGAATTCTACTGCCTTCTATAGACAAAATTGACTGTTTCTGGAAAAATATATTACTTTCAGCTCGAAGTGGATTCTTTCAGTCACCTGATTCTATATTTTGATAAGCCTCTCTTAAAAGTAAATCAGTCTTTATTGCAATTTCAAAAGTGCAATAAAGTCCAAAATTATGTATTGGACCTTTTTGCATTTCGTGGCACCATATTTACTCACTTACATTTTTAACGGTTAAACCATGTTTTTCCCTATTGAAGTACAGCCTCGTGCTTCATTTGGCATTATTTTGCTTTGCAAAAGTGATATTTCCAGATATGGCCTTATATCACGGCACCAAAAAACATGTATGTTGCTCTCCTCTACTTCAGTTCCTGAATCTGTTGGTAAACGACTAAGTCCATCAGCTTTACTTATGCTAGCTATGCTATAGCCCTTCTTATATACTACTTCTTACTTTTACATTGAGAACTCTATAGCCCAATGTTGTAGCCTCTGCGCAGCTATAGGTGATAAACCATTTTTATCATCTATAATCTACCTCAATGGTGATGATGATTGGTATCCCACAAACTTGAAGGCTCAACTGGATAGTTAAATCCACGTCCGGGATTGTAAACAATTAATTCCGCATCGGCAAACCTCATCAAGGGTTTAAAAAAAAATCGGATTCGCGAAAAAAGCAAAACAATACTGAAGTGAACTTGTTAGTGTCTATGATCAGTGATGCCAGATTCCACAATTTATCGTATTCTTACGATTTTTGGACTTCAAAATTTGTATACGATTTTTGAGCAACAAATCCAAAAATTTCACGATTTTTCAAATTTATTCTGATTTTAATATTTTTCAAAAATTCACTTGTAAATTTCCAAATTTCTTCTAAAATTTAATGTTTAAAATTTTCGATTTTTTTCTTCAACAAGATTTTTTAAAGGTTTTAAATATAAAATATCGTAATGATAAGTTTAGATTGACTTAGAAATTTTGCATTGGACAAATTGTTTACAGATGTACAAGTTAAAGATCGATTGGATTCTTTGAATGTAAACAGCAACGATGTAGAAGCATTTAAATAGAATGGCTTGGATTTCTACACTGAGCTTGTTCATCAAATCTTAAAAAAATTTTGACTTTAAAAATGAATTACTTCATAGTTTAACACTTCTAAATCCAGTAAGCGCAAAGAAAGTACAGTCTTTCTTATCCATTATTCAAAAGTTTTCCAAATATAATTTTAATTAAAAATATTCAAGCAGCCAATGACAATTCCGGGAAATAAGAAACTTAAATTTGGAAAATGTCTTTTCCGAATCTGCTTTTCCAATAGATTTAACAGAAAAAGCAATGTAATGAAAATTTATAGTTTCCGATAAAGAACAACTTCATTTTTAAAGTTCTATCACTTTCCATTTCATCTTTCATAAATGAAAAATATTATGTTGTATTAAATTGAAGTATAATGACGTTCTTTTGTTTTTTTTTTCAACAAAATCGTTTTTTCGCGATTTTAAAAGCTAAAAATTACTATTTCAATGAATATCATCAACAACTCATCAAAGGGATATTGCGCGATTCACTCCTATGTACAATAGTTAACACGTTCGCACGCGTAACGTACATATATATATGTAGGTACACGTCTTCGTCGGTGGTGCATGACGCTCATACACGCCATTTAAAAATCTCCAGGATATTATGCCTGTTTGGGTTTGATGGGACATGAAGGATAATATTCTAAAAATTTAACGACATGACGTGTAGAAACGTCATAGTCATAACCATCATGCAAAATGCATGAGTTTAATTTTTTATGTCGTTGTGAGTCGACGCTTTCCAAAAATAAAAATTAAACAATTTAATAACATACGAGGGGCATTCAAACTATTCTCGGTATCGGGGTGAAGCTGTGGTTGTATATATAAATTGACTTATTTATCAAGTAATACTATTATTTTAGTGCATTCACGTAAAATTTCATATAAATGTGATTATTAATTCGCGTTTTATCTCTAGTTAAACAGAATCATAATGGCAACTGAGACGATGATGGTGAAAATTGAGCATCGCGCTGTAATTAAATTTCTCACTAAGCAAGGAAAAAGTCAAAAAACTATTCATGAAGAGATAGTGGCTGTTTACCAGGGTTCCGCACCTTTATTATCAACTGTGCAAAATTGGTCAAGTGAGTTCAAGAGAGGCAGAGAGAGCATTGAAGACAACCCCCGCTCCGGCTCCCCGGCTACTGCTTGTATGGGAGAAAGCATCAAAGAAGTCGAAAAACTTGTTCTTGAGGATGCCCGAATAAAGGTGAAAATGATGGCAGAGATCACCAAGCTTTCAATTGGTACCATTCACACCATTCTTCATGACCATCTTAACCTTTCAAAGGTCAGTGCAAGGTGGGTGCCACGAATGCTCACAGCGCCTCAGAAAAAAGTGAGAATCGCATGCTGTAGAGAGCTTTTGGAGATGTGTAGTGAGAACGCGGACGGTGTTATGGATCGAATTATTACTGGGGACGAAACATGGGTCCACCACTATGACCCTGAAAGCAAACAAGAGTCCATGCAGTGGCATAAAAAAGGAACAGACCCCCCGAAGAAGTTCAAAGTCACTCCGTCTGCCGGGAAACTCATGGCCACAGTTTTTTGGGACTCAAAGGGAATCTTGCTCATTGAGTACAAAAAAAAAGGTGAAACCATCAACGCCACATCCTACGCTTCCACTTTGCATAATTTGCGGGAGGAAATTAAAAAGAAAAGACGGGGTAAACTCGCAGCGGGTGTGTTGCTTCTTCATGACAACGCTCCTATTCACACGGCGCGAGTTTCCAAGGCTGCTACGCGAGATTGTGGTTTCGAAGAGATCCAACACCCACCCTATAGTCCAGACCTCGCCCCTAGTGATTATTTAATGTTTCCGGATTTGAAAAAATGTCTTCGTGGAAAAAGATTTTCGGATGATGAAGAACTCAAGTCGGCAATAAATGGAGGAGGAGGAAATTTATTTTTTTGAGGGTTTAAAAAAGCTTATCTCAAGATGTAACAAATGCATTGATGTTAAGGGAGATTATATTGAAAAATAAAAACAATTCAAATTGAATTCGCATTTTCCTTCATATCGATACCGAGAATATATTGAACGCCCATACCCTTTTACTGTTGCCTTGGCGCGGGCGGAAAGATAGAAGGAGGAGAAAGGAAAGCATTGTTGTGATGTAGTGGTTTGAAACTCAGGTGTGTTTGGTTTCGATATTGGCTCTCCAGAGGTGGGAGTCCGAATAAGAAGGAGAGATTTTCTACACTTGGAATGATTCAGGTTGTGAATTTTAACGGTTGTTTTGTGCTTGAAAACTCTACAACAGCCAAATCTACATGTCAGTGTTATGCCTTCACACGCAGATTTTTCTGACTGAGTTCCAATTACACAAATGAAAACTAGCCGTGGCTAGGATTCGAACCTTGACCCTCCGAGTGAGAAGCGATTGCTAGTACCACTACACCACGGCCACCCCCCAGTTCGGATGAAGAGCCGTTCAGTGCAGGAAATGACCTTGACCCTGACTTCGTTGCTGGCGAATGTGAAGGTAGTAGCAGTAGCAGCATATTAGGTAAGATACTTCCACCAGAAGATCCGTCGGATGAGGGAATATTACCCGAGTTAAATATAGAAAGCTACGAAACGTGGTACGGCGATACAAAACCGATAATACAATTCGGCTTTGACAGCAGCAAATCGGGTATACAAATACCGCTTTGTTCAGAATTTACACCGAGAAAAGCTTTTGATTTGATGTTTACGGATACTATCTATTAGTCAACTGTACTAATGTCTATGGGCAACGGCAAAACAAAAATTCAACAGATCTGCGTAATCGTTCATAACCCAATTTTCGAAACGTTGATTCTTCGGAAATTCTCAAATTTATTATTTATGTTTTCTCCAAGCCCAATTCAAGCCAGCGAAAATTCGAAATGCATTTTCTGGAAATCCTCTTTATTATCATCTCGTATTCCCAAATGTAATGTCGCCAGCCAAGACAAGTATACTCTCAAAGTTATGGGTATTTTGAATTTATTCAACCAGCAATTTCAAAACGTGTATAAGCCAGAATGAAAATTATGCATTGATGAATCATTGTTTCTCGCTTGCATTTCCGAGAATACATAAAAAAACAAAAAAGCGAGCTGTGCGATCCAGATGGTTACGCCCTAAATATTGAAATTTACCAGGGAAAAGACCTAAATAGTAAAGGGAGAATCAAAAATAAATAACTTGGTTTTACGTCTCATGAATCCTTACATTTCCAAAAATCATTATTTGTTTATGGAAAACTTACAATAGCGTTATTGTCTCCAATAAGATATTGGCTCATCAAACCCATACAACTGGCACTTTGTGCGCAAACAAAAAAAAAAAATAAGCCAAAAGAAGTTACAAATCGAAAACCCAAAAAGGGTGAACATATATGGAGAAGGCAAAATAATGTTTACAGAAACTTACACGTGATAACCACAGCATAAGTTTTAAAAACTGTATATAAATAATCGTAACAAAGTTCCTTCTACGAAGCCCCATAATGTCAACATGGGCGCAGTCGACAGGCTTCGTGTAATGGTTTCATACTACTCCAGTCCTCGTAAAACTGCGTTGGTACGTTGGTACAAAAAAGTTATATTTCACCTCATAGATGTAGCTATTTCCAGCGCATACTTCATTTATAAAAAACATTCGAACAAAAAAATGTAATGTTTGGAATTTGAGAGCATCTTATACGCGATCTCATACAACTTACGGGAAACTTTAAAGATGCCCGATACTTTTTATTTGTCAAGAGTTTTAAACCTGATAACATAAAGTCGTGGATTTTCCTGAAAAGATACCTGTAATACAAGGGAAGATGAAATCAACTTTCCGGAAATGCCATCAGTGCTACAAAAAAAATATTCGCCGCGAAACCTCCCTAAAGTGTGATTCTTGTGTGGATAATCCACCACCATGCGCAACTTGTTTCCGAGACTTCCACGCTGAGTTACCAGAATTTTTCAATTAAAATAATACTTATTGTCATTACACAGGGTGTCCCCTAATTCGTCAACAATAATTTAGGAAATGATTCCTGGGTATATCCTATTAAAAAAATCCATTATACAGTACTCGTAAGGGTCTATCTCCAATGTTGACAGCATTTATCGGGGATTTAAGAAATGGCTTACTTTAGTGTACCCTGACTCATGTTAACGGAAATTGCTCTGTTAGTACAAGAGAAACTTCGTGAACTTTATTTTTAGAAGAAATACTATCCTTTGTAACGGCGTTTAAATAAAATTGATATCTCCTTTAAGTCTTTAGATATTCAATTTCCAGGCCTGTTCCATTTTCATTACCCATAATAATTTTTGGCTTTGAGGTCACTTTTCTCCAAAAATGACTAATTAACATAACGTTTTACTATTTTTTTCTTATAATAATAAAAAAAAATCATCAACGAGTTTGCAGAAAAACCCGTAGATTTTATTTTACTTGGATAAAACCTGCAGGAGGTGAAAAAAGGAATTTGTGATTTTTTACCTACGTTTCTAAGGACGGTTGACAATACTCGTAGGAGTCGTTTTCCAAGAATTACTAATTTTCCAATATTTTTTTTTCAAATTGCATAGCTATTAAAGAGTTTCAAAGCGAGCTCATTTATTTGACTACCTGTTAAAACCCTCATTTCCTTACCTTGTTCCTTAAAAGTTCGCAGAAAAAGTTATGTTTGGGATTTCAAGGCATATTTCGAAAATTTATCAAACCAAAATGGTATAAAAGATTAGAAAAAAAATATTTTATCAGTTTAATTATTTACGCTAAAGTTGCAGTTGCTTAGAAACGCTATTTGAATTGTCTGCATTTACAAACCTAGAATACGCAGACATTATTTACGTTTATGGGCTGTGCAATAGAAGTTCAACTAGTGCGGGGCAAATATACCCTGAACTTTACCCTAACCGACGACTTCCTAGTAAAGGAGTATTTGGAAATAGGTATCGACGGCTTCAGGAAACGGGATCAGTTGCAAATATGTGACCGAATGCGGAAGCTCCATAAATAAGAAGGATTTCCGCTGATGAAAGAATACTGGAAGCTGTAACAACTGATCCATCAATCCACATCAGACGCTTAGCTTTGCAATTCAATGTTACCAGACATAAAATTTCTAATGTACTGCATGGAGAAAATCTTTATCCATACCACCAACTGCTTCCCAATGATTTGGAAAAGAGACTTAAGTTTTCTAACTGTAATCGTTGGATAGGAAGAAATGGACCAGTTCACTGGCCTGCAAGATCTCTTGACCTTACAGTGTTGATTTTTTTTGGATGGAGAAGAATGAAAGAACTTATTTATTCAACCGAAATGGCAACTTTAAGTGAATTGGAGGAACGTGTTCCCGAAGCATCATCAAAAGTGAGGCAGCAGTTAGCATCAATAAAAATTAGCATTGAAATCAAAAAACGCGCTCTAGCATGCATACAAAACCAAGGAGGACACTGTCAGTACCTGTTATAATAGTTTTAGTATGCGCATAAAATAAAAATTACCTAAGACCACACAAAATAATTTTTTATTCATAGCTTTTGGAGCTTAGCAAAAAAACCTTTTTTTTAAATTTTACCTGCTGTAGGTTTTCCTCAAGTATCATAAAATCTGTGGGTCTTTGTGCAAACTTGTTGTTGATTTTTTTTACTATTGTTATTTTCATAGGAAATAAATAGTACAGCATTATGCTAATTAAGCATTTTCTGGAGAAAAGTGACCTCAAAATCAAGAGTTAGCATGGGCAATGAAAATGGAACAGGCCTAGAATTTGGATATCTAAAGACCCAAACAAGATATCAACTTCATTGAAACACCATTACAAAGATTGGTATTTCTTCTAAAAATAAACTTCAACTCGGAGTTTCTAGCATTAGCACTAACAGAGCAATTTTTGTTAACATGGGTCAGGCTACACCAACGTAAGCCTTTTCTTAAATCCTTGATAAATGCTGTCAAGATTTTGGAGATAGACCCTTACTGAAGAACGATTTTTTTCTTGGCGTATGCCCAAGAATCGTTTCCTAAATTATCGTTGAAGAATTAGGGGACACCCTGTATATATTCCTTACAATATATGTGATAAATCCATGCTTTCGTGATTGTGTCGCAAAATAATAGTGACTACACTTAGATACTAACTGTTGCGTTTTACCCACTTATTCACCGTTGAACCATCATCATCCGCATCATCTGACTACAATCATCATAGTTCATTCACATCATCATCATCCGCATCATCTGACCACAATCATTATAGTTCATCCACACCATCATCATCGCTGATCCATATCAGCTGACCTCAACCATCATCAATATCACCGGTAATGCTACTAATCGGTAAGTGACTATTTTATGTGACATAACTATATAACACTGCGATCCTTATTGCAAAGCACTCCAGTCAAAATAAAAAAAAAAATATAAAATAAACTACGATCCTTATCGCAAGGAATTCCAGTTCCAAATGAAAGAACTGCGACCCTTATCGCAAGGCACTCCAGTTAAAATAAAATCAAAGAAAAAAAAATAAAAGAAATACGGCCCTCGTCACAAGGCCCTTCAGTTAAAATAAGTAATAAATAATAAATAAAGGGAATATATTCACAAAACTATGAACTATTTGATCTAAAAATATAAACTTTAGAAATCGATACAAATTAAAGAACTACGTAATTAATAATAAATAAAAATTATATATTCATACAATTATAAACTATCGTATATGATCTTAAAATATAAATTTCCTATGTCCATACATAGATACATAATTACTAAGCATTTAAATCAATTTATGTCGAAACAAAAATCTAGACTTAACCCATACAACCTAAGAGGACTTTCAAAGAACTTATACTCTATCCCAGAAACAATGAACAATAATCAATTAGAGCAAGATCCTAACGTATTAACTAACCACAGGGACATATTAAATTAATTAAGAATTCCGAATGTCATCAAGGATCTTCCGAAATTTGACGGCAACCAAAGGCTTTTATATGAGTTCTTCAATAATGTGGAGGAAATCCTGTTCTACGTTAAAGGAACCGATAACACCCCATACGGGATGATTTTGTTGAGAGCCATACGCAATAAGATTGCGGGTCAAGCGAATGAGATTCTCAATATGTGTGGAACTCCTCTCAACCGGGATGATATCAAAAAGAATCTTATCCTACATTATTCCGACAAACGTACAGAAACATCCCTGATAAGAGATCTGCACCAAATAAAACAGCTAAGCAAAACAGTTGAATCTTTTTACGGGCAAATAATAGAATTACAATTTGCTCTTTGCAACAATGTGCTGATCCACGAGGATGACGGATCTCTAGTCATAAATGCGCGTCAACTCATTTCTCTGCGGAATCAATGAGCCTCTAGGATCCAGAGTCAGAGCTATGCAGCCAGGCTCTTTGGCCATAGTATCAAAAGTATACTCAAAACCTAAACCATTACAAACCCCATGAATATAAACCCTACAATTCCCCACAAGACAGGGCTCATTCAAGAAATTCGAACCCTGGCCCATTATCACATAAAATAAACCAAACCAGACCTTCCAACTCAATAAATCCACATACTAAAACAAACCCAAACACACAGAATAGTAACCCAAGACACCAACGACCAACAGGGCAGTCTCAAACTGATCCAAACCTGACAAGGCATCACCCACAAATCAAAGCATCCTTTGTCAGCAAACCAGAAACTCTAGAAGTGAAAACATAGTTTAGTTTTAGTTTTAAGTGCATTTTATTTTTTAAATCATTAATTCTTACATACTAACAAAAAATGCTTAAATGCTAGCTTAAAATTACTTAACAATCTTATACTAACTTACTGGCCCCACACAGGCACTCTAAGCTACTCTAAATTCTTATATCTATGTCTTTCGACTTTATTTACATTTTATTGAAATGTTTGTATACTTAAAGCTAAGAAAAACATTGCTAACAAAAACTTAGCATATGGACTTAATATCTAACTTAAAATAAACCTTAGGATACCTAATCTACATACACAATACACACACATAGATATTATACATTCACAATTATATACATATATTAGTATATACAAAGGTATATACTAATATATGTATATATTTCTTAAATGCTAGCCTAAACCTATGTAAGCTGGCCATCGCTATTCACAGAGCAAATAGATTGGTCAGCTCTGCCTCATTAGTGAGGCTGGTCCGTAATTGACGGAAACGACGACGAAGCATCTTCTCCATCATTCAACCACCAGAAATGCTGGTGCTGCCGAACGACATCCCTCTTATCGCGATTCCCCACCGCCCTACTGCACCTGAGACGATCCACACTGCCGTGTGCGACGTCTCTGCCGTAGTTGAGTCGCCTGTCCCCAACTTTCCGAGCGACATGGAAGATTAACGGGACCGCTGATCTATCCTGGATCAACCCTATCTGATCTAGGTAGAGGAATGCTTCCGGTGGAACGAAGCCGTCAGAGCGCACACTCTCGTGGTAAAGGTAGTTGGGGTAGTAAGTCCCAGATATCAGGTTATTCGTCGAGGCCATTGCTCTTGCGATGTGTCTTCGAGTCAGCTTAATTACGAAGTTGTCCACTCGTATTAGGTTCGCTCTGTTGTAAAGGACCTCATTACGATAAAATTTTTTGTACTCCGACTCTGGTGTTCTGTACAAGCGAAGGCAAGCCCTAAGGCAAGCCCTCTCAAACACCCGAATCTTTTCCATTAAGCTTGCTCGCACACGGGACACCCAAATACTAGCATGGGCCTGATAAGGGCCATGTAGCAGATTACCTTTACCCTCGCATCGAGTTGGCTGCTATAAAACAGTCTCTTTGTAAGGGCAAAAGCACCTTCAGCTCTGGCCAGAGCAGCATCTACATTTTTATCAAAATACAGAAACTGATCTAGCCAGATCCCAAGGTATCTGACTACATTTCGACAGGCAAGAGGCTGTCCGCGTTGTCCAATGATCGAGAACTTACGCCAATTTTTCCTGGTATCCCTAGAGGCTCCAGACAACAATTTTCAAAAAATGCACAATTTAGGAAATAATAATTATCAACAGTTGAACAGTTTTTTTTCGAGAATGAGCCAACTAATATCGTGTATGAGGACAATTTTTCTAAACAAGCCTCGAACAAGTCACAGGATACATAGATCGAAAGAAACATCCGGCAATCTTGCCATACATAAATATTTCATCACCCTTCGGGTGACCCCTGCCTTTCCTCCTAGACACTGGGGCTTCGACATCATTCATAAACCCCGAATTTATACCACAAGATAGGCAGATTAACTAGGAGACAATTACCACTACCACAGTATTCAAAAAATACCAGTTGAACAAAGAATCAATTATCTCCATTTTTGCAGAATTCAATCAACCAGGTTCCTTAAAATTTCTGATAATCAAATTGCACGATTATTTTGACGGATTACTGGGTATTGACGCACTATTATCACTTAACGCTAAACTTGATCTCGAAAACAAAACCCTTATCACAACAAACGCCACTGACGAAATCCATCTCAAACCCAACTACACTTCAGTTTAACTCGTAACACTTTCCAAATCTACAATATTGGCGAAACTTCCTGTCGATAAGGAAAATGGCAATATCTACATCAACACAACAGAACTAAACCCACATCTGTACGTAAGTCAAGGCCAATACAATGTCGAGAGCTGGTACAGCACATTACAACTAGTAAACCTTCCTGAAAACGACCAAAAGATCATCATTGAACAACCCCTAAATGGTGAAGCGTATGATCCCATTAATTTCATCGAGATAAATAACTTCAAAGCGAAACAGAGGACTATGAACCACCCAACACGTACGTAAAGGACTTAAACAGAACAAACCATCTGAACGCAGAAGAACGCAAAAAACTATATAGAGAGGGTGAACCACTCTCCTTTACGAATGAGATCATAAAAACCACAGACGAAGTACCAATCCATACCAAATTCTACAGGTATCCGTTTATTCATAAGGAAGAAGTAAAAAACCAAATCACTAGATATAGTTATTCTCCATGGACCTCTCCAGTTTGGATTGTCCCGAAGAAACAAGATGCCAGCGGACGTAAAAAATGGAGATTGGTCATTGACTATCGGAAGGTCAATGATAAAACAATATCCGATAGATACCCAATTCCGAATATTTCAGAAATACTGGATAAACTAGGCAAATGTCTATAATTTACAACGCATGATCTAGCAAGCGGATTTCACCAAATTGAAATGAACCCAAAACATATACATAGAAAAAATGGCGTTCACAGTTGAAGGAGGCCATTACGAATTCGTAAGAATGCCATTTGGTCTTAAAAATGCTCCTTCGACTTTTCCAAGTGTAATGGACAATGTCCTGAAAGAACTCATTGGAAAAGTTTGCCTAGTTTACCTCGACGACATTGTCATATACTCCACATCCCTGCCAGAACACCTAGAAAGTATAGAACTGGTATTCAAAAAATTAAAAGAAGCTTACTTTAAGATTCAGTTAGACAAATGTAAATTCCTCTAGGCCTAGGGCGTGTGATCACCTCCGAAGGCCTAAAATCAAACCCATCGAAAATCAATGCCATAAAAAACTTCCCATGCCAAGAAATCGAAAATAAATAGAAGCTTTCTTAGCGTTTAAGTTTAAGTTCTAAGTTTATTTCCATTGCCTTTTCGCTTATCTTATACATACACATAATATACATAATAGGTTATTATAATAAGTTCATTAAAGACCTCGCTAAACTAACTAAACCCCTTACTAGCTGTTTAAAAAAGGGCTCCGAAATTATCAGACAACAAATACACTGAAGCGTTCTAAACATGTAAAAACATGTTGATGAATGACCCAATCTTACAACATCCAGACTTCGAAAAACCATTTATACTTACTACAGATGCTAGTAACTTCGCCCTGGGAGCCGTCCTTTCTCAAGGTCGCATATGTAACGATAAGCTTATTTGTTTCGCTAGCCGCGCCCTTTCGAAAAGTGAAAAAAATTACTCCACCATAGAGAAAGAACTCTTGGCTATTATCTGGGCCACAAAATACTTTCGCCCATATCTCTTCGGAAGGAAATTTCAACTAATAACCGACCACAGGCCTTTGACTTGGCTTATGAGCCTGAAGGAACCGAATTCCAAACTTGTTAGGTGGCGACTCAAGCTTGAAGAATTCAATTACGAAATCATTTTTAAGAAGGGCAAACTAAACACGTGTGCAGACGCCCTTAATCGTATCAAAATTAATAACGTTAACCAAGAATTATTTAACAATCACGAAGGAACTTTGAGCACCGTGCATAGCGGCGAAGGAAACTTGAATGATGGAATCCCCATATCGGAGAAACCACTAAACGAATTCAACATACAAATAATTCTTGAAGTAAGTAACACAGGTTCACCAATGACTACAGAAATAATATTTAAAAATAAACAAAGAAGGACCGTTCGAAGACCCCAATTCGATGAGAAAACAATGGTAGACATTTTCAAAAAATTTTTCCCTCCAAATAAACTCAGCGCAATATATTCAAATGATAACGCATTTCGTCTAGTACACAGGACACCTACTCCAAATTCTTCAACCAAAATAAAACGTTCCGATTAGTTAGATGCACAGAAATCCTTAGGGACATTAGATTAGAGCACTTATGGAAACTACCACGACAACTTAAATCACAGGGGAATAAATGCAACTTTCTTACATTTAAGGAAGGAATTTTACTTCCCCAGAATGAAAGAACTGATAACGAAAACGATTAATAACTGTGACAAATTTAAGATTTTGAAATACGATAGAGACCCAGCTAAGCACCATTTTGAAAAACCCGAAATTGCACTAAAACCACTAGGAATTATCCATATAGATTTATACAACATTAATAACAATATTATCCTTATATTAACAGATAAATTCGGATACACTCTAAGTTGTAGAAGCAGCATAACCATCTTAAGTGGCATAAAGAAGTACATCAGCCTTGACGGTATCCCAACAAAAATTGTATGTGATCAAGGATCAGAATTCATAGCCAATATTTTCAAAGACTTCTTTTAGCCTAGAAGAGATACTAACGGAAAACTTCATAATTTATAACAATTCTTTACCCGGCCCTAAAGGTTTAGGAAAATCCTCGATTTCTCAAATGAACACGAGTATCTTGAAAAGCTAAACGAATTCCTTAATGAATTATATTCAAAAATTAAAAAAAGTAAAAAATATTACTGACGTGAGAATAGAAAATTGAAACAATTCCAGAGAAACCCCGGAAGAAGTAGTTGAATGCAAACTAGTCTTTAGAAAAGAAGCTAGACGCAACAA
This sequence comes from Volucella zonaria, assembly GCA_963966105.1. Taxonomy (NCBI): domain Eukaryota; kingdom Metazoa; phylum Arthropoda; class Insecta; order Diptera; family Syrphidae; genus Volucella; species Volucella zonaria. The sequence goes on along the minus strand of OZ014530.1, from coordinate 158,113,519 downwards.
ATTAACACCAAGACTCTCAAAATACATAGCAAAAATAAACAAGAAAAAAAAACAATTAATACAAATGAAAACAAAAAGTTCCATAAATAAATTGCGAAAGAAACACAAAAGACTTAACAAAAAAAAAAATAATAACAAATTTTTATATATGTATATACATACATACATATATACAAATATATATATATATTTAACTTTAAGCATTAATTAAGTTACAACACAACACTCATTTAACATTGATACGAGTCCCCCAACCCTTCCCAAAATACTTATACTAAAACATTCAACCACCTTATCCCACTCAATGAATAGAAATTTTCAACATTCTCAAAGAGCATAGCATATTAACCCTCCGACTAGGACCATCTAGATATATCACTAGCTTCCAAAATTTAATACACATCATAAATCTCGATGACTACAATAACAGCATAGAAGAAATCACTAACTCTCTTCATCTCTTCCAAAAACATACTACTATTAATAGCTCTTTTTAAATAACAAAACTTAAAATTGAAGAACTTAATAAAAAATTCCAAACACTTTACCTGTTTAAAAGAAACCAACGCGGACTGATGAATGGATTAGGTTCATCAATTACGTCATGTAATTTAAATTAATGATCAAATATAAAATATTAATACTAACGTTAACGATTTAGAAAATTCATTAGAAAAGGAACATGTACTAAACTTTCAAATGATTGAAAGATTTAAAAATGTAAGTAACCACATTAATACAGAACAAAACAACATAGAAAACTTCCTCAAAAATTCAGCAAATAAAATTAGAAGAGAACACGACTCACTTACAGACCTATAATATTTTAAGCAACTTAATTTCAATATCGACCTGTTAACCAATCACATCTCAAACATAGCAGTAAACTAAATTTCATTCCCAAACTCTTACTAACATATGATGAATTAATGCTTATAAAAAATAAATGTTACCATTTATGCACTTGAGCAAAGTTATGAATTTCTAGGACTGCAAGCCTATTATAATGGATCAAATATTATATTTAATATCCGTATTCCTATAATGTTAAAAGAAAAATACTATATGTATCATATCATTCCCCTCCCAATAAATGACACAAAAATAATAACAGTCAAACAATATATAAACCATAATGAAAACCACATACAGCACTTCGAAAAACCCTGCCCCAAAATAGAAGGTACCTATTATTACTCGGCAACAACCCTGGAAGAAGACACCAAAAACTCCAAATGTATCGGGGAACTCTTGGGCAACATGGTTGCACACTGTTCACTCAGCGACGTGGGCACAGTCACAACAATAACACAACCGCAACCCAATTTTAATTAACGTATATGAGTTATTAATAAACTCTACGTGCAGGCCAAAAACACATTTTATAGAAGGCACAGTCTTGATACACTTCGAGAAATGCAACATCGAGGTTAATGGGATAACATACCAAGGCAACCCAGACACCTTCTTCCTCCATCAAGCAGTAGAATCCATACCAATACCAGAACAGGCGTGTTAAGTTTACGAAAACTACAAGACTTTAACTTCAATACAGAAGCCAAGATACTAGAAATGAGATCCACCACGGAGATGGCCAACTATGTACTTAACGCTAACAACAGTAGTTATCATCTTTATCATCATAATCATCCTGGCTACCTCTACTCGTATAATCAAAAACCATGTTTACAAAACTTCCACACCAGATCACGTAGTAACCCTTCACTCAACATACGCTCCTGTCCAAGAGACATCACCACCTCATCACTCCGAGACCGCTTCGATAACATCACTTTGGCCATCGCTTTACTCTAAGGAGGGAGAAGTTACGATCGCAATACGCCAAGGTCAACTACCTTGACCGCCAATAACCCCCACAACACGAGCAAGCTACACACTGGGACAACCACAGCAATCAACCGGATGTAATTGGAACGAAATTCCTTAATAAACCAAATCAAATCAAAAACTTGCCTAACCAGCACAAGTAATTGTATCTCCTTAAATTCAAAAACGACATATTCCACTTTCTCTAGTTTTGAGATATTTAAAAAAAAACGTATTTAGAGACGAGGCCTTAGAGAATCTTGAAATAAAATTGTTTTTATGTTTCTGTTTAGATCTTCAATCCTAACTGCATATCATGTTTCTTTTGCAGTCAATGCGCCTTTGAAATATTTTACCTTGCATTTTGGAATACTGTTGTCAGTAAATGGAATAAATGCGTTTTGAAATTTTCTTTTCGGAATAGATTGTTTTTGAGAATGAAACAGATACAATTTAATTTTTTAATTTAATTTAATTTTATTTATTAAATTTAGATTTTTATAAAATAAGTAAATTATATTGGGTATATAACTTATTTCGTGCGGTTTTTTTTTCAAAATTTGAACGTTTGTTTAAGAAGAACATGTACAATAGTATTATTCAAAGTATTGCCTATCTGAAGCTATGACTCTTTCCCATCTTTCTGGCAATTTGTGGATTCCATCCCAAAAGAACTGCCCCGGCTTGGCAGCCAAGAATGAATCAAGCCAATTTTTGATATTCTCTGATGTGAACCGTATTTCACTGAGGGCGTTCTGCATCGACCGGAACAAATGGTAGTCAGAAGGGGTAAGGTCTGGGCTATAAGGCGGGTGGGGTAAGACTTCCCATCCACTGTTTTCCAAATAGTTCTTAACCGGAATAGCAACGTTGGGCCGAATGTTGTCATGATGGAAAATTATTACCTCGTGTCTGGTCGCATATTCCGGGCGTTTTTCGGCCACTTCTCTCTTCAAACGGATTAATTGTGTTCGATAGCGTTGTCCATTGATGGTTTCACCCAGTTTTAATAGCTCATAATACAGCACACCCATCTGATCCTACCAAATACAGAGCATTACCTTCGCTCCATGGATATTTGGCTTTGCCGTTGATTTGGCTGGTTGACCGGGTTTCACATATGATTTTTTGCGCTTGGGGTTATCGTAATGGATCCATTTTTCATCACCAGTAACAATCCGATGCAAAAATGACTTCCTTTTGTGGCGTTCCAGCAGCATTTCGGACATGCAAAACCGCCTTTCGACGTCTCTCGACTTGAGTTCATGTGGAACCCAATTTCCTTGCTTTTGAATATATACAGCTGCTTTTAAACGTTTTGAGTGACACCCAAAGATTCTGCGAGCTCTTCTTGTATTTGGCAACAATCTTCATAGAGTAATGCTTCCAGTTCTTCATCTTCAAACTTTTTTGGCTGCCCAGGACGTTCATCGTCTTCCAAGCCAAAATCACTACTTTTAAGTCGTGCAAACCACTTTTGACACATTCGCTCAGCTAGCGCATGTTCACCATAAACTTCCACCAAAATACGGTGACTTTCGGCAGCAGTTTTCTCCCGGCAAAACCACTTTTTCAGGCACAAAGTTCGACATATTTGAGTGAAAAAAAATTATTGTTTTTTACGCTTCAAATGAATGACATATACTGAAATGACGTACAATGACAGTAGCTTTCCAACGCATGTTCCAATGGAATAATACAAGTTACCCCATCTCTTAGCAAACCGCATGAATTAAGTTATAGACCTAATATTAAATAATAAATTAACAGAAACGTAAAAAATTAAAGAAATTCAAATATTATTTTAATATTTAAAAAAGCTTACATACATATTTACGAGTATATAAAATCTTTTAGATAGATAGATTTTTAGTTCGTTGGTACTCAAATATATTACAGAAATACTGTTATTGCACATTTTACAGAGATTTGATGATTTAACATTTTATCTTTCTACTGAAACATTATTTTAGTTCTATTAAGGATGCGTGGAGAAAAACCAGTCAAAAAAAAATTTTAAGGAAAAACGAAAACAATATAAAAAACAAGAAAAAAAAAACAACAAAGGATATGCATATACGGAGATACATATCGAAATAAACTTGCGTATATGTATGTACATAAAACGATGAATAAACACATAAATAAGTGTGAATAAATATACGGAACATAAATAAGTATATAATAAATAAATAAATAAATAAATAAATAAATAAATAAATAAATAAATAAATAAATAAATAAATAAATAAATAAAAAACAATAATACATACATAGAGATGTACATATGTACGTATACAAATATTCAATAAATAAGTAACAATAAATTATTAACATATTGTAAATAAACATATACTAATAAATATGTATACCCAATATTTATCAATCATAAGTACATAATTTATTTACAAGCGGATTATCAGCAAAACTACATCTTCTTTTAAACGTATTATTAAGCTTAAGGGTTCTATGAACAATCAATTCAACATTCGCTCTTACTTGAGTATCACCAAGGTTATGCCATGGTAAATCTAGCATCGTTTTTAAGATCTTATTTTGCGAGACTTGCAATTTGTTTATGTGTCAAGTTGCAGCGTTGCCCCATACTTGGCATCCATATAGAAGAATCGCCTGGAAGATTACTTTGTGCAATATAGTTTTATTGTGAGTGGAAAGTAGTGATTTTTTATTAATAAATGGATACAGCATCTTTATTGCTATTCCTATTTTCTTTATGGTTTTAGTGATATGGTCCTTAAATGTAAGCTTAGTATCTAAGTAAATACCTAGATATCTGACAGAGGGTACCCAATTTATATAGCTTCCATTCAGTAGAAGTTGGGAGCTGGGAAGAAAGCAAGACTTTCTTTTCCGAGTGACAAAAATAGCCTGAGTTTTTACTTCGTTTAGCTTGATTTTCCATTTGTGGTAATATTTTAATAATATTTCCATTCCATTGAGATTCCTCTCAATATTAAGACCGAATTCATGAGATGAAAATATTGCGGTGTCATCTGCAAATATGGATATATCACAGTGCGGTAACTTTGGTATATCCGACGTATAAATGTTATAAAGGATTGGGCCAAGAACTGAGCCTTGTGGCACACCCGAATGAAAGTATATTAGGTCAGAGGTACTACTATTAATTTGTATTTTTTTTTTTTGAAAAAAAGAAGAATAAGTTATAAAAAAATGGTTAGAAAAAAATGAGTAATTTAAATTAATTAAATTCTGATTTCTCTATCCGGTTCATGGGGCTCGGAAATTGGGTCAGCTTCGGTGTTGTTTTGTTCCTCATGGGTTTCATTGACGTGTAGAATATCCCTATAAAACTTGAGCAATGCCAATGATTTCCAGTAAAATCAACGTCATTCAGCTTTGCATTTTTAGGTTTTATACCTAAAGGCAGTATTTTTGGAGCCATTGAAGAAAAGAGTTTGCCCTTCTTTGTATTTGGCCTTGTTTCTAAAATATCTGACTTATAAAAAGGTTCAACCCGAAGCCCGATTTTCCTCTTTTTAATATGAACCTTTTTGATGAGTTGAACTTGAAATGCCAAGCGATGGTGCCTTCGTAAATTTTATAACTTCGTCCTTAAAGTCTAAAACAAGACATTCGTCAGATCCCAAGTTCACAGCAGTGCCATGTTCCTGGTAAATGGACAAATACTCATCAACAGCCACTATGGTTTCCTTTGCTCTAACTTTTCTTTTGATTTGAGCAAACACTCTATCTGGTGGTATGTAGAAGTGTCCAGTAATAGGGAAAATCAATTCCAGAGTGATAATGTGACGTGGTGCTCTTTTTGCTAGCCAGTACTCACACATTCCTATCATGATGGAGATTTTATTTTGCCCACCACATCCATCAGTAACCAAACGAACTGTTTTAATACCTTCCAGATTTGTAAGGCAAAACAGGTGAAATACGGCTAATGGAATTTCGGTTGACCCTTTGGGTCGGTTGTTTGCTGTCCAATATAGTGATATAGGAAGACATTTTCTTTTGTTAAAGGAGAGTGAGAACTACCTATAACGAGGCCAAAAAGATACAAATATATTTGTCGACTATAATACTCTGCCTGATCCGAAACTTTGGCGAGTGTCATATTTTTTTGACAGTCAAAAGACATTGTCAACAAATCTTCCCTTTCCTCTAACAGGTCAAAAAAAACGAAGCTTTGTCATTAACTGAATCTTGTTTTCTTCTTCTCGTTCGATTTTTAAGAGTTCTTTTAGTTGAAGACATGTCGAACAGACATCTTATGACGGGGGCTTAAACCCCAGATTAAAGCATGTCTTAAAAACCATACGGAAAAAACTTAATTTAGCTTGGTTGTGTTGACGGCTCTGATTGAAACCCTTCCACATTTTAATAATGGAAAGATCGCCATTACGATTTTACGATTTACGATTTGCGGCCCGGGTCAACTCCGGACAGATTTGTTATTGCTTATTGCAAGCTTATTCTTAGAACTAACAATTTTCACTTAAAACTAAAGATAAAAACTAAAGGGTGGGAGCGGTTAAAAAAAAGTTAGGGTGTGAGGCATAGGTGGAAATAAGAGTGTTTTTAAGAGAGAGTTTGGTGAGATGGTAGTCGAAGAGAGGCAGAATATCGTTAACTTCACGAAGCATTCTAGACATTGGCTCCAAGTGTCCGTAATTCGTTCGGTGAAGATTGAGCCGGAAAAGTGGCACAGACCTAAGATTGCGTGGGTTGATATTAAAAGAAATAAGTCGAAGTAAAGAAGGACAATCGATATTCCCAACTAAAATTTGGTGAATATAGAGAATGTCGGCAACTTTTCGACGTATAGAAAGGGGTTGTAAATTTATAAGTTTCAGCCGGTCGGTATAAGGTGGTAAGTTTTGGCTATCATCCCAGGGAAGACCACGTAAAGCGAATCGTAAAAACCTGCGTTGAACAGCTTCTATCCGGAGGATGTGTGTTCTGTAGTAGGGTGACCAAACTTGGCTTGCATATTCAAGAAGAGGCCTAACAAAGGTTATGTAAAGAGATTTGGTAACATAAGGATTGGAAAACTCCTTAGACCAGCGCTTGATGAAGCCAAGGGCAGAGTTGGCTTTCTTTATTATATTATCAATGTGAGAACGGAAATTGAGTTCCTTATCACAGATAACACCTAAATCACGCAACTCATTCACTAAGGGAACAGGCAGATTAAAGATTAGATAGCAGCGAGGTGAAGTAGGGGGCCGCTTACGGGAATACGTTATAGCCTGACACTTATTGACGTTAAGCTCAAGAAAATTCTTCTGACACCAAGTACAAAATCTGTCAAGATCTTCCTGCAGTGGTAGGCTGTCTGAGGAAGAGGATATATATCTAAAGATTTTCATATCGTCTGCGTAAATAGATATGTATGAATTTTTAATGATGCAATCAACATCATTAATGGCCAGAATAAATAGTAAGGGGCCAAGGTGGCTGCCTTGAGGGACCCCAGAGGAGGCTTTAATTGGGTCAGAAATCATGGACCTAAATAAAACATAGTATTGTCTTTCATGTAAATATGATTGAACCCATGTTATAAAGTTTATTTGGAAACCAAGAGCTTTTAATTTCAGAAGGATTATATCATGTGAAATCCTATCAAAGGCTTTGCTGAAATCGGTGGCAATGACATCAACTTCATTTCCAGATTCCAGTGCACATAAAGTTACGAATTCCGTTAAATTGGTGGTCGTAGATCTACCTTTGAGAAATCCGTGCTGGTTTTGGGAAACAATAGGTTTACAATGGAAAAGCATTATGTCATAAATAATGCTCTCGAAAAGCTTAGGTATGCAGGACAGCTTAGCAATTGGTCGATAGTTGGAAATATCATCTTTTCGGCCTTTTTTATGTAGGGGAATAATAAATGACGTTTTCCAGGTCGAGGGAAATAATCCCTGGGTGATAGAAAGCTGAAAGAGAGTTGTAAGAGGTTGGGCTAGGTGCATTTCACATTTCTTTAAAAATATAGGGGGAAGATCATCAGGGCCGGCGGAATAATCATCTTTGAGGTTTATTATTTTATCTTTGACTTGCTCTAAAGTTATAGACACATATTCTAAAGTTGTTTGTGGGCAGCTATTTAAGTAGGAAAAGTAAGAGTGGTCTGGCTCTTGGGAATGGATGGCGAACGCTTGGCTAAAAAAAGTTGCGAAGAGATTTGCTATAATTTGGGGATCCTCCGAGGACTTATCTAGAAAATTCAGAGATGATGGATAGTTATCCGATTTACTCTTAGTTTTGATGAACTGAAAGAATCGCTTGGGGTCGGAAATGAGTGTGCGGTCCATAGTTGGTGGTTTAAATAGTTGTCATATAGAAATTTATTAGGGCAGACTGGTAGTAAAAGAAATCGATGTCGGAACGCGATATTAAGTAAGTACGCCAGAGCTTATTTCTCTTATTACGAAGAGATCGCAGCTCTTTATTATACCAGGGTCGATTGCATCAACAGCTAGCTGGTAACCTTGAATTGGTTGAGAGGGGCGAATATAGCAGCAGCAAATATATAGGTTGCGCTTGCAAATAGGAATTCTAGCGCATACAAATTCAAAGAATGCAGTGGACGATTTTTTAAAGGGTTTAGACTCAAGACGAGAGTGTATAGCTAGAAGTACCCCACGGCCATATAAATTTTCCTCTTTATCTAGACCGTCGCCACGGTGTAAATCAAAGTCTTGGGAAAATAATTCATTATTCTTAATATTAGGGGTGAGATTGGTTTCTGTGAGTGCAAAAATGTCGTAGGGCAGAATCTGCGAATTAAGATGTATGGCAGAAATCTTAGTTCGTAATCCTCTTACATTTTGATAATACAGGGATAGATATTTGGGAGGCTTCGGCAAAGAATTGAGTGGTGGGTTAGGAGCGATGGTAGTTTTTGAAACTAGACCGTGTTCGCTGGAGGTATAGTATGCGTTTGGAACTTACGTGAGACGCAAAAGAAGAGAGATCATTAGCCACATCATCAGGAGTCATATCTAATTGCTCATGAAAACGTATAAAAAGTTGCCGCAGATCATTGTGATTAGTGGGAAGGCCTTCTTGCAGAATGGAAACCATTGCATTGGTTTTCGTTATACCGTCTATACAGACAGAATCTGGCTTATCATGTAGATATGCGAGATATAAACGAACATTATCGTATAGTCTGCGGTCTCGTAGTCGAGAGAGAACATACCGGCCATCTTCCCCTGAATCGATAAGGTGCTTGGTTAACTTTGCCTTTGGAGGAAGTATGGGGTCTAAAAAAGAAGGTGGTGTGGTATTAGAGTGGGACTCAAGCTTAGAAGATGGGGAGGGATTTAAAATATGGGAGCGAATAAAGTTAGGGTATGTCGTTTTAGTTTGAGTGGGATGAGGAGAAGTTGTTGGGTTTTTTAAATGATTGAGAGGAGGATCAAGATTGAAAGATACACGTTTGGGAATTGGGTTAGACGGTGTGGAAGAACGTTTTGTGTATACGCTATTAGCAGTATGAAGTGAAGAAGGAGTGAAGAAAGGGCATGTCCCAACTTTAAAACTCTAGTTTGGATCAGGAGCTTGTTTGTTAGGCTTTGGATTTTTTTTGTGAGAGTTGGGCTTTGGTAAAGGGTTAGACTGCTGTTTTCTAGGTTTAGTGGGATTTGAATTAAAGGTAGTATCCTTACGATGTTTGTTGTTTCCTTTATTTAGTTTTACTCTTTCCATGGTTATTCCACCCAGATTGATGACGTCGGAAGCAGGGTTGATGAACATCCATTCATATTTTAATGGGATGCTTACCTTGAGGGTGTTGGTGGAGATCTTACGGCAGTTGATGACATCAATTTTAAATTTAGATTTGAAGAGACTAGTTAGCCTGGCTCGATCGAGATGTGTACCTCTTATTAAAAACGCAACCGATTCGGCTTTGTTGGAATTGTTCAACTTTTTGATTCTATTGTTCCAGTCCGAAAGTGTCCATAAGGTGCCAAGTCGTGAGATTGTGGGTTCAGGAGTTGGTGTATTTGGATGAATTTCCGGAACGGGTTGTGGTGGAGGAGATGATGACCCAGGAGTTATTGGTGGTTCCATTATTGCAGATTCAAGCATCTCAGTCAGAATCGAGGTGTTGTATGGTGCAGTCGGTAGAGCTTGGGATTGCACCGGTAAATCGTCGATTTTACTGGAAGCTATCCGGATGTGATCAGTAATTTCGTTTAAAAGCGCGCGTGATTCGGTTATCTCACACATTTGGCACATGATATTTATGAGCAACTGATCATTATTTGGCGGAGAGGGAACGCTACTTCGGGACGTACTTTGGAGATGAAAATCGAGGGAAGACCGTAGAGAACCTAAAGAGTCTGTTATTGTGGGGATGTACGATTTAATTATGGATTTAACACTGTGGGATATACAATTTTTTAAATCTTCACTAATTTCGTGTTTATCGTTTCGTTTAATTAAATCACTATTTTGAGCCAACTGCATAGATAAGTTTCTCAATTGACTCTTATTATAGCTTGCAGATTGTTCGAGGGAAATTGATAAGTCTTCAACTGTTTTTAAAATGTCATCATATTTGGTGAATTGATTTTGAATCGATTTCAATGCATGGTTGTTTTCCGCCGCAAAATTGTTGACCGAATCACTGAGACACTTAATAGCAAGCAAGATGTGGGACGGAGTGATGTCCTTGCACTCATCACAATAGAACAAAAAGTTGTTTTTAAAGTCTCTTAAATACGCGACGGATCTCTTACTCAACCCAATGCATAGGGCGTGGAACGACTTGCAGCAAAGACCACTGCAGATCACCATAACAGCATTTGGATCACTTGTTAAAGAGCAATTTGCACTTCCACATAATTCGGACATGATGACGATGAAGTTAGGGTAGGTCAGTTGAAAATTTACGCAAAAGGCGGTGAATGAAAATTCGGTTAACTTTAATATTATTAGGCAAACAGATCGAGTCAGCAAAATAGTTGAAAATGTACACAAAGGGCGGTGAATGAGAATTGGGTTATTAAGCACTTTTACACAATAAACAACAAAGGCGATGACCGAGAAATAGCTTTTGCGAATTATTGCAAATTAGGCAGGAACAAATTAAATGAAAATAAATAAGCGGAGCGAAATTAAGCACGTCTGAACTTAATGAATGACAACAATGCAATGTTGGTATTGTAGGTATTGTCGTTTCGTGGTTCTACTCCGACAAATATGCACTTCCAGGGTTTTAAATTTTTTAATAAAATTAATAATCAGTTCCTTCATTTCTCTTAGTTTAAAGCTTTTGTAGTTATCACCACGTTTCTCCGAAGGAAGTGATCCCGTTTTGAAATGGTTATTACAAACAGTTCTTACTCGACTGGCTTTAACTCCAATTACATTCAAAAATGTCTTCTTGCAAACTTTAATTGTGTGCTTTTGTTTTGTTCTGACAGTATAACTTACAGAAAATTGTTTCCTTGGCCCATTCTTCGGATTCGGGTCAGTACGGTCAGGCTTTTGAATGTTGCAATAACTTAAAATAAATGCATCCTGTGCGACTTTTACATAGTGAAGAAAAATTATATTATAAATATACTTAATTTTGCCATAAAAGATTTACTTATCGTTCTACTTTAGCTAGCTGACGCTTCCTATTAGCAATATTTGTCATTTTTTTGCGTGGATATGCAGTAAGAACTGGTGATTCGATTGATTCCATGTTCACTCTTTACAAAATTGCATCCGCACTTAACAACACAATAAATCGAACTAAAAATAATATGAAATTCATGCATAATAGTTTGACAGTAACCGATTTTCGCGCCAAAATTTGGAATACATTTATTTTGATTCAAACGACAAAAAAAAAATTTCAATTTACTTTGGAATAGAGCTACTTTGATTATAAAGTGGAATAGATTTGTTTTGATTCAAAAGAGCCTAAGGAATACGTTGCTTTGATTCTAACCCTCATATTCAGATCAAAATATCTCTGGAATAAGTATACTTTTGAAAGTTTCAATTACAGTTCGACAGATTTTAAAAAAATTAAGTAAACTGCATTGTTAACTAGACTTTTTCGAAAAGTGTAATACGTTGTTTCTAAAATTGTAAAGTAATCAAATTTAACATATAAATAATTGTAAATTAAAGTTTAAAGTTAAAGAAGCATTGCGTATTGTTCAGGAAAAGGTTCTTTTTTTATCTAATTCCGCGGATCCCTCAACATAACTCACGAACGTGTTAAAAACCAAAAAAAAATATATTTTTTTTAAAACTTAAAACTGCGACGATCGCAACAGTGTGTGTGTAACGGACGGATGAATTTCAATTGTGTCACTGTGTTGCTCCAACGAAAACAACAAGAAGAAAAAATACGTACAGCTGGCAAAACATCCAGAGTGTCGTGATTGCTAGAGGGAATATGGAAGAGTTGATGAAGAAGACGATGACGAAGAAGGAGTAAGAAGTTTTTTTTTTTAATTTTGGTCTAAATGCACTAAATTTAGTGCTGCCATTGCATAATATTGGTATTTTGTATTTGCTCTCTTTTAAATATTTTTTTGTCATTACCATGCTGTTGTATGACTAAGTGTATTTTGAAATATGGTATGTAATGTTAACACTATGTTGAGTTTGACGGTTGAAGAGCTCTCACTCTGTTTTATCCTTATTTCCACCACCAGTGCTCCATAGAAATCAGTAGTAGCATTCCGCCACTTCAAACTTTTAACCGTAACACCCGTCTCGCTATGAATGCTTATCAGTATACCTGCAAGCCCACTTTCGGACATACTCTAAGATATCGTGATTCATTCCTAAGCCGTACAACTCGTTTATGGAATGCCTTGCCTAGCTCTTTATTTCCTAGTCATTATAACCGTCAAATATTTAAAACCAACGTCCACCGGTATCTCTCTTTCCATCCTCCCTAATTTTCCTTCGCCCGCGCTGTGTGCAAACATTTTAAGAGTACTTAAATTCCTTGAGCGCGTGCAAATTGTAAAAAAAAAAAACGACGACTGGACTGAACACGTCACTACAAGACAGGCTTCTAGAGAATTTCGGCCTATCCCGCGAGTCACATGCTTACAACTATGCAGGCTGTACCGATCTTGGCAACAGAAAGAAAAAGCCAAGCCATGTATTGTCAGCGGTATTAGCAGCGGTATTAGCAGTGGTATTAGCAGCGGTATTAACAGATGCAGTTGTCCCCATCATCCCATCACAACAGAAGCCAACAGACAACAGAAGCCAAGCGACAATCCCATGAGGCCAAACACTCTGTTGCCATGCATGAAGAAGCTGCTGAACGAGTACTTATCTCATTTTCTCTTTGTTGTTTTGTACGCTGCATGTAAGCCCAACAACAACGCTCTGCTATTTTTTCTTTTTTCTTTTGCTAAGTGTACTGTAAGGAACATTGTGAAGGATAGGTTTCGTTTTTTGTTAAAGTAGTTTTAAGATTTACTCGATGTTTGGACTCTACTGAATAAAGAGCTCTTATTACAATAGAATATTTTGGTGTTTAATTTTTCTGGGGACCACGACTGACTCCCACTCATATAACTGGCGCAGTCGAAAAAAAAAAGTGCAAAATTATGTTAATTTAATAGTCTGGAAAATAAGTAACGTAAAATATTCAACAGCGATTGAAACAAAAATCAGAAGTAAAGTTACAAAAATAAGGTGATAAAAGCTTAATTGCATTAGACAATTAAATTCGTTTGAACAAAAAAGGAGTTTGATAAGAAACTAAAAGTGCTTTCTAAAAAGTAAAACAAAGCAAAAAATGGGAAGATCTAGTGTGTTTAGTTGAAATAGAAATAATAAAAAAAGAAAAACGACATTGATCAACAGAAAACAAAACAAACCCAATAAGAGGAAGAACCTAAGAAGAAAAGAAAAGTTCCAAGTATGGCGAATTCACAATCTCTTTTAGACGAAGTTAAAGACTTACCCGAGTTTTCTGGATTACCAGAAGAATTAGATCTTTTTATTAAACATGTAGACTTTATATACAGATTTTGTGAAAATTTAGATGAAGTGTCTAAAACACTTATAGATTTTAAAATAAGGCAAAAAATTAAAGGCAAGGCCAATATAACGTTAATAAACAATAAAAATCCAACTTCTTGGACTGAAGTAAAAACTATTTTACAGGCGAATTGTTCAATAACCGAAAGTTTCGAGTGTATAGTAGACCAAATTAAAATGTTAAAGTTCGAAGGTTCTGTGGAACATTTGTTTGAAGCGTCTTTAAATTTACTTACTAAGCTAAATATAAAATCAGGTTTTACTGAAGATATTCCAAGCTGGTATAATAGCGAAGAAAATGAAAGAATGGTTCTTAAACTTTTAATTAATAAACTACCTAGTGAACCAAAATTGATCCTTCAGGCAAGGAACCCATCAGGGTTTAGAGAAGTTAAAACTATTCTAGTAGATACTGACAACTTTCATAGGACATATTTTAATTATAATCAAAGCAGTTATAGACGATCTATGGTACATAATTCTAATCAAAATTTACTTTCGCAAAATAACAACAGTAATTTCCGGAAGAATACATATAATTTTCGCAATAGTAACCCACAGCAATTTCAATATACCAATTCGCGAAATATTCCAAATGCTAATTATCCCAACACAACAGGAAATCGTAGTTTTAATAACTAATAATACTTCTAACTATATTAGACAACATACTCCTAGATTAAGCTCCTCTCAAACAAATCAACGATCAATGGAAATCGATCACTTCCAAGCACAAAATTTGCCTAATTCTAGCCCTAACCAAAATCTGCAAAATAAACAAAATCCAGACGATTTCAGGTTTCAAAATTTTCCTTTAGGCACATTTGATCACTTCCCTGCATAGTCGTTAAAACCACTTCACGTCCTATAAAATTGTTAATAGATTCCGGTGCAAGTACTTCTATAATTCAGAAATGTTTATTTCACTGTTCCTTTAAATCGGATCTTGGAAAACCGATAATACTCAAATCCATCAATTCAGATGTTAGCGTTATTTCAAAAATTACAATACCTTTATTTAAAAAATTCAAAAGGCCAACAACAACATTTGAAATGCTTGAAACGGATTTGACTGGAGACTTTGACGGTATTCTTGGCTGCAATGTTTTAAAGCCTTTGCAAGCAAAGATTGATCTGGAAAAGTCGGAACTTAACACAAAAGAAGCTACTTTGCCCTTAATATTTGACAATACTTCATCTCAATTAACAAAAACTGAAATTCACGAATTAAATCAGAACATAGTTGATATTAAATTCGAGACACCAGATATTGGTGCAATTACCGAAAGACTTAAACTAGAAAACTTAAACAAAGAGGAAATAAAATCATTAATAGCTACTATTAAAAAATATAAACATGTGTTTTACGTTGAGGGCGATGATCTCTCTTCCGTCGTTAAATACAGCCATAAAATTCCTACTAAACATGATATCCCAATATATTCTAAAGCGTATAGGTATCCTGAAGCACTGAAAAATGAGGTTGGTGAACAGATTTCAAATATGCTCAGTTCAGGTATTATAACAAATTCCACTAGTCCTTATAATGCTCCTATTTGGATTGTTCCTAAAAAGGCGGACAACACAGGACGGCAAAAATGGCGCATCGTAATGGACTATAGGAAATTAAGTGACGTAACCACAGAAGATAAGTTTCCTATTCCAATCATAGACGATATCTTATCAAAGCTAGGAAATGCTCAGTATTTTTCAGTGATAGATCTTGCGAAAGGATTCCACCAGATCCCAATTTGTAAAAAGGATAGGCATAAAACCGCATTTTCAACATCAAGCGGGCATTATGAATTTACACGCATGCCATTCGGGCTAAAAAATGCACCAGCATCTTTTCAAAGGATGATGAATGAAGTCCTATTCGATTTTATTAATAAAATATGCGTGGTATATCTCGATGATATACTCATCTTTTCAACCTCTCTTCAAGAACACATGTACTATCTCAACAAGATATTAAGCAGATTAGCCGAGTACAATCTTAAGGTTCAAATTGATAAGTGTAGCTTTTTAAATCGCGAAACAGAGTATCTGGGTCATATAATTTCTAGGGATGGTATAAAGCCCAATCCTACTAAAATTGAGGCAATTCAAAATATTAAACTGCCTCGTATAACAAACCAAATTAAATCCTTTTTGGGAGTCACAGGATTTTACAGGAAATTCATAAAGGACTATTCGAAAGTAGCCCTTCCTATGCAAAGTACCTTAAAAAAGGTACAAAAATAAACATAAATGACGGCGAGTACATTGAGTCTTTCAGGAAACTTAAAGATCTTATATGTACTTGTCCTGTTCTAGCATACCCAGATTTTACAAAAACTTTTACTCTTACGACAGATGCGAGCAACGCGGCTTTAGGGGCAGTTCTTTCTCAAAATCAACATCCGGTAGCTTTTTCCTCTAGGACTCTAAATCGTCACGAAACAAATTATAGCACGGTAGAAAAAGAACTTCTCTGTATAGTCTGGGCGACAAAATACTTCAGACCATACTTATTTGGGCGCAAGTTCAAAGTACAAACTGACCATCGTCCTTTAGTATGGCTAAATTCGCTGAAGGAACCCAATAGTAAGCTCCAGCGATGGAAAATCAAACTTAACGAATTCGATTTCGATATAGATTACATTAAAGGAAAAGAAAATACAGTAGCTGATTTCCTGAGTCGTTTAGAAGTTAATCATAACGAAACCGAAGATATTAGATCTGATTTAGCTACCATTCATAGTGGAATCGAAAACCTAAATGATCTCATTTATATCACGGAAATCCCTCCAAATACGAGTATATATAAACATCAAATTGTATTATGAGAAAGGTAATTCGAATTCATACACAAGTAAACTCATGTACCAAAAGAAAAGGAGGTCAACTATTTCGTTATCAGAGTACTGTGAAAACTTTGTGTTAAACATCCTGAAGGGTCTTTTACCAATCAAGGGAACAATAGGAATATTCTCTAAAGATGATGGCATGTTTCTCGAATTCCAAAAACTATAGTTAGGTATTTTTCAAATTCACGAGACATGAGAGTACTTAGATGTATAAAATTGCTTGAAGATATAACATGCAAAGAAAAGATATTAGAATTAATTGAAAAGGCACATCTTGATAAAAATCACAGAGGTATCGATGAAACATATTTAAATATAAAAGATAAGTACTATTTCCCGAATCTTAGGCTAGAAATTCATAAATACATCAACAATTGTATTATTTGTAACATGTGCAAATATGATCGCCATCCAGTAAAACCAAAATTTATGATCTCTGAAACTCCTAGTAAGCCAAATGAAATTATACATATCGACATCTGGTTTCTTAATAAAAATACAATGTTCCTTACCTGCATTGACAAACTTACGAAACATGTATCTATCCACGCTATTACAGACAGAAATTCCATAACAATAATAGATATTTTAAAGCAAAGATTTTCAACCTTAGGAAAACCCTACCAAATAGTTGCAGATAATGAATTTAATACAGCCTACATTAAAAACTTTTTAAATCAAGAAAATATACTACATCACTTTACATCTCCTAACACTCATACTGGCAATTCAATTATAGAGCGTTTTCATTCCACATTAAATGAACACATTAGGTTATTAAAACTTAGTAAGGACAATAAAGATATCGATGACAAAACTCTTGTTTTCAAAGCAGTTCCAATATATAACGACACTGTACACTCTAGCACAAAATACAAACCAAACGATCTTTTACATTCTACTCTTAGTGCTTCAGAGTGGGAGGATCTGAAGAGACGAGTTCAATCAGAAAAGGAAAAACGAATAGAAAAGTTAAATGCAACAAGAGCTACACCTTCAGATTTCCATGATAGGGAATTAGTCAAAAACCTAGGTTTTCGTAATATCAAACTTCTACCACGTTATATAATTAAAGATGTTCAACAAAAGGGTAGAACATACTTCAAAGACAAAACTGGCCTCAACCGTGATTGGCAAATCGTAAAAAGAAAATATAAATATCAAAAATTAATCCAAAATGTTAAATTTGATCGAAAATCAACAGGAAGAGATTACTCGCATAGGAACAAATCAAAATTAAAATAGAATACTCTTCAAACATTTCTTTTTCTCTTTCAATAAAAGTCTTTAATTTTTTGCCTTTATATATCCATACATATAGTCACTAGTAAAAAACATATTCACGTTGTATATTATGTCAATCAGTATAATGCATAAAAAAAAACCAAAAATATATATATATTATTTACAATTAAAAAAATTCATTCATACCTATTAACTAAATTATTAAATAAATAATGCAAAACAAAAGTTATAAATGTTTTCTTAAGTTAAAAGTTAAAAGCTAAAAAGAATATGGAATATTTTGGTTTATATTAAAAATATTTCTTCATGTAGATTCAAGTCAATCATGTAGTATATTTTAAGTTAAAATATAATAATAGTTAAATAGAATATTGTAAAAAAATAAGTCAACATTTACATAATAAATAAATTAAGTACTTGTAATTAAAGCGTAAAGATCATAAAGTAATATTCGTATAAATAGCATACACACAAAAATATATATAAATATTTATGTACGAAAAAAATATGTAATGACAATTAAAAAACATAAACTCATAACATGTATGTACGTAATATATTACTACCGAAAAAGAAAAATAGCGCGTATACTACACAGAATCTATTACATTCAAAAGCAGTAACATGATGCTGATAGCATGAAACCTCATATTTACCTCTGACCATCATATGACTATGAACATTCACATCCATGTTCTGTCCATACTAAGGCGGGAGGAGTCACATGCTTACAACTATGCAGGCTGTACCGATCTTGGCAACAGAAAGAAAAAGCCAAGCCATGTATTGTCAAGCGGTGTTAGCAGCGGTATTAACAGATGCAGTTGTCCCCATCATCCCATCACAACAGAAGCCAACAGACAACAGAAGCCAAGCGACAATCCCATGAGGCCAAACACTCTGTTGCTATGCATGAAGAAGCTGCCGAACGAGTACTTATCTCATTTTCTCTTTGTTGTTTTGTACGCTGCATGTAAGCCCAACAACAACGCTCTGCTATTTTTTCTTTTTTCTTTTGCTAAGTGTACTGTAAGGAACATTGTGAAGGATAGGTTTCGTTTTTTGTTAAAGTAGTTTTAAGATTTACTCGATGTTTGGACTCTACTGAATAAAGAGCTCTTAATGCAATAGAATATTTTGGTGTTTAATTTTTCTGGGGACCACGACTGGCTCCCACTCATATAACTCGCGGAGGTCTATGAACGACTTCAATATCGTCGGCGTATGCGAGCAATTGGACGGACTTCTAAAAGATTGGGCCTCTTGTGTTAAAGAAATCACATGTTAGCCCATTGCCTTGTCTAAATCCTCTTTTGACGTCAAAGGTCTCAGTGAGTTCTTTACCGACCTTGATGGAGCTTGGCGGGTTTGGCGGGTATGCTAAAACTAGACATTGCTTTGTATAGGTCGTCTCTATACATGCTGTTATACGCGGTCTTAAAATCGATGAAAGAGTAGTGTGTATCGATTTGAAGCACATGGTTTCTCCCAAGATCTGCTGTAATGTGACTGTTTGGTAAACGGTGGACTTTCCTGATGTAAAGCCAGATTGATATGGACTAATCAGATTGTTGACGAACTCATTCCTGGAGTAGGATCTTTCAATTTACTCGACCGCATACTTCTCATGCACCTTCGCTTTCTTCTGAGAATCCGATATTCGTCTCTCCTGTTCTGCTCGTACAGCTCGTGAGCAGCTCTAGTCATACTATGCAGCGCCGCGTTGTACGCATCCTACTTTGCTGCGTGCAGGTATCGAGTGAAACCCAGAACATCAGAGGCGGCGTCTCTGATGGGTTTATGGCAGTGCTGCGTCTGGTGTTCGATACTTAATGCTGAAGGCATATGATCTCTGAAAAGGGAGACTCGATCGGAAAAGAATTTGGCGAGCTTTTGCAATTGTTGCCGTAGAACGTTGAACTTCGTCACAGTATTAGATTGCCTTTGCGATGTTCCGGATATCCGCAACCGTACCTTGGCTACAACAAGGCGGTGGTTCGAGTCGATGTTGGTCCCTCGGAACGTTCGGTTGACGCTCGTTCAAAAGTCGGAGACTCAAGACTTCTTGCCTAGATGTCGCAGTTTTTCATCCTCTTTTTTCCTGTCCACCCCATTGCATTTCTAGTTGTTCGGCTGCATGTGGCCTATTAGGGGACCTAACGTTCCACCTGCGGATCCTAAGTTCGTTGCCCTTGTTTCGTTCGCAGGGGCTGTCAACAGTAGATCTATCCGTATCCAAGGCTTGCTGTTGCTTTATAACTTAGCTTTCTTTTCCATGACCAGGGAGTTACCCCGGTGGCGCAACCCCCAACCAGGAGGACCAACTCCATTGTAGATGCCCCTAGGACAAGGCCAGTAACCCGTTCGGAGATGTGAGCGCTACTATTGTTCCATTAAGGGCTCATCCGCCACCATCTCATTTCTAAGACCCTGACTTTGTCTTGGAAATCCTTCCGGGATTTTACTTCACCGTTTATTCCACCTGGGGAATTCATACGCTCTACTGTTTATAGCGATGTTATTTTTGGCTGCTGGTAAGCACTCGCATTTATAAGTTTGGCAAGTCGAGGGCGGACGGACATAGACAAGTACCCGATGGTTACCACTTGGAAGTGGTTTCTACACTTGACGTGTAGAAACAATTACAGCACTGGATATCGCGTAGTTGACACCTCTAAGTACCTACCCTATTTCTAGAGCACACAACCATCTCTAAATGTGCATACAATAATCAAAATATCGAATTCCGAAAGCGGAAGCCCAGTGGCAGGTACAATTCCGTCTAACACCTTAACTAACACTTTATTATGGTGTTATGTATTGTAATACGCCATAAGGCTTATCACAAAAAACATTTCAACTTGCATATGTCGATCGTTGAGGCTGTTACTTATTTCCTATAGCGAATAATCTCAACATTTCCCACAATAGGTATTTCATCCATCTTCCTTGATGGCATTCTGTCTAATGTGTCAGAAATCAGTTAAACGCCTTGTGAAAATGGGATTTAATATTAAATGTTTTATTTAAAGATTTCTTTGTTCGATTATGGAACCTCCAAGTACTATTGTTCAGTATTACTTCTAGAAAACGCGTGTAGATGATATCTTCCAATTTTTTTTTTAAATTAAGATAATAACGATCATCTTATTGGCGGCATGGTGGACATGTTTTTCTAGACACTAGCGTAGTTATTAACAAAAGTGAAGCCAACTCCGAATTTAGGGATTCTTACACTTGCCTAGTTTCGGAAGTATACAATATCCAACAAAATAATAAGCAAAATTTTTATATACAGGGTATTCTATATAAAGTCTCGGAGGCCCTAGGGGATAGGATATTTTAAGAAAAAAAATGTATGGGCTTTTGAAATGGCTGAAAGAAACGCTTTACTGTCATTATTCTAGGATAAATATAAATAGATATTTTTTTTAGCCTGTCATCGTTACGTTTTTTTTCGACAAAATTACACCCATTCTTTTTATAATTAAAAAATGTGTATCTGATATTAATAAAAAAAAGGCATGTCAGACGTTTTCTTCCCGAGGTTATAATTTTCGAGATGCGACCCAATTGTCAAATCACATAAAATATTAAATTAAAGAATTTAATAAGAAGTAAAATATGTGCTACCATAAAACTATTTATTTGTAAATTTTAATTCTTTTTGTATATTAAATTATGTATCATTCTTTTTCTTTTGTTTGCTTATAAAAGTATCAAGCACGCATTTTTTTGGTGCTAATTAGATATTTTTTTTCAAGACTAACGAATTCACAATTTTGAGTCCTTCGAAGAAATCGATTTACCTTTGACTTGAAAAACTCCTGATACAATAACGCTTGATCAAAACTTTCTCCCAGGCATTTGCTTATAATAACATAAGGATAAATCCTAAAGATGCTATGTGCAATAGGAGACAAGACTTTGCTTAAGTCCGATGTATCTCGGATGGGATGCACTTCCGATCCACTCGGCCTATAACATTTCTTTCTCAAAGTATATCAAGGAATCACGCCTTAAAATATCCGACACACAGAATGTTATGCGTTAGGTGTCAGCGCAGCTCTCATATATATAAATTACAGGAGAATTTGGAAATAAAACATTAATGCATGTTAGTTGACTGTTGCCATACTTAAACCATTATGTTGGTTCAACAAATTGAAAGTAAATATCAATTTTGAGATTTTGAATTATATTTTCTCAAAAAATTCAACTGAACATGGTTCACTTTATTTCTGGCCTACTCATTTACTGGCTGATTTAATTTTTATTAAAATATTTGGAAAATACAACTTACCACCTTGATCAAAAAGTATTCAGAAATTTATAAATACAAGTTTATTCATCTGAATCTATATTGTCCCCTTCAGAGTAATCTCCATCGACTGCAACACACTTATGCCAGCGCTTGATCCAATCCTCGAAACATTTTTTATATTCGAAACATTCTTCTATATCAGTGCTTCCTGCGATTTTTCCATTACTTTCTCTCGGCTGCTGAAACGCGTTCCCCGTAGTGCTCGATTGAACAGAAAGTGGTCACAGGGAGAAAAATCAGGTGAATTCGGTGGCTGTTGGATGGTATTTGTTGGATTTTTCGTCAAAAAATTTTGAATAATGGCACTGTGCGACGGTGCGTTATCATGGTGCAATCCGTTGTAATCCATGAAAACCGTGAGCATTGCCTTCTTTTTTGACGTGTTTTTTTTGGTCTCGGCTCATTTGGTGAACGCCATTCACTTGCCTAATGTCTGGATTGCGTGTCGTACTCATAAACCCACGTCTCGTCTCCAGTAATGATCCATTTGATGAATGTGGGATCGAATTCAGCCTCGAAAATCATCTCTTTTGCGACGTCAACACGGTCTCTTTTTTGCATGAAACTGGTCTTTTGGCACCAACTTTGCTGCTGTACGACGGAAACCCAAATCATTAACCAAAATGTCTTGGACGGATCCTAGGAAATGTTCAAGTCCTTCGCTATCTCTCTGATGGTTAATTTGCAGTTATTGACCAACATTTCTTTTACTTCATCAATGTTTTCGTTGGTTTTCGATGTCGATGGTCTGCCACTGCGTTCATCATCTTCGATTGACTCACGACCGCTTTTGAACCGCTCCGGCTCGTGCCACTGGTAAACGACCGTTTTCTTTAGAGAATCGTTGCCGAAACACTTTTCCAACATTTCCGACGTTCGCGCACCAATAAATCCGTTTTTTACGCAAAATTTAATACAAGTTCGTTGTCGCCAACACACACAGGGATAGATGAATGTTACTCTTGGCTACGTAACTTTTGCAAATATCAAGCTATGACGCTAAGATTTAGGGGAATGTCAACAAAAGGTTTATAAACTTAACAAAAAAACAGAACTCAAATCGGAACAATGGGAGCGCCACACGGTGGTGTGGTGCGGGAACTTTTTGATCAAGGTCGTATAATCCGAAGAAGAATGATCATCGGAAAGGTCTATGAACTACAGGGAGATTGACAGTTGCTATACACCCACACATATACGAGTATGCATTATACATACATATACAGATCAACCGTTAGAAAAAAATAATAAAAAAAAGACTATGAACAATGAGAGAGCTGTTCATTCAGAGGAACGAAAGTAAAATTGGAAGAGCCACGCATTGGTTTAGAACGTATACGAGTACATACTAAAATTTGAATAAGTTTTCTCAACTATGTACTAACAATAAGATTTAAAGTGTTTGGCGCGGTAAGTACGTAGATGGGTGACCATATGGGAATTCAATACTCCGCGTGCTGTTGACAAAAACGCCACATGTGCGTAGTACCCCGGCGTTAAATCCCGGATCTTACAAATTAATTTGTATCGTTCCCTTGATAATAAAATAAAGATTTAAAGTAAATCTTTGTTTTGACATTTGCAATTCATATTTCTTTAAGATACAAACTATTCAATCAGATGCCAAAGACATGTGCCTCCAACAATATATGTACAATGTAGTATGTACATATATGGATGCTCTCGGTCTTACATATCAACAAATCCTGTTGCAATTAAGTATTGGCTTTACCAGCACACAATGTGGTTTTAGATTTAAGATTACAGGACATTTCATTGAATATTCTTTTCAAGGAGCGAATTCAATTTTGTGCATTGCATTGGCTATCGGCGAAAGAAAAAATAATCATATGCCTTTATAATTTGAATTTACATCAGTTAATCGAGACTTCGACCTCACTAAGTATTCTGCGAAATTTTGAAAATATTATAATATGTAGATCTCAACAGATAAAACTCTACTAAGTACTACAGCGCGCTGGAGTCAAAATTACTGTATGAATGAAGTCTGTTCAAAAAGTACCCGGCTTTTATTCACGAAATCAATATCTACAATATTTATATTATTTACAATTATAGTTATAACGGAAATCCCCTTCAAAGTACTCTTATTCGGCTGCTACACACTTCTCCCAACGGCTCTGCCACTGATGGAAGCAAAGCTTCTGGTATGGCGCGAAGCTTGTCCATCGCAAACTTCCCTTTTTTTCCTGCTCTGAAGTCTGGTTCCTTTTAAAAGCATTTTCAGCTTGACGAAAAGTCTGAAGTCAGATGAAGCGTAATCAGGATAGTAAAGAGGTTGACGAATCACAGGTGTATTGTATTGAGAAACTCCGAATCATGTGAAGAATAAGCGGGTGCGATATCGTGATGGAAATGCCAACTGCCATATGTCCACAGGTCCTGCCGTTTGCGTCTCATTACATCACTAAGGTTACGCAAAAATTCCCAGTAGTACTCTTTGGCAATAGGTGTGCCGTGTGGGATCGAATTCATAATGAATCATGCCACTGGTGTCCAAAAAGACGGTTAGAATAACTTTCACTGGAACTTGGTTTCTGTGTCGTACCCATAAACTCAAGACTCATCACCAGTAACCACTGTGTCGAGAAAGTTGGGATCACAATTCGTAATATCCAGGATGTTCTGTGCGATCTGCACGCGAAGTTGCTTCCGCTCAATTGTCAGCAACTTGGAAACAAGTTCGTTCCTGATGGTCAAATTTTTTATTGAAATCTAATGAATGGATCCAATACTAATAGTTAACTCGTCACCAAGTTCTTTGACCGTTATTCGACGATTCTGCATCACCTGGCTCGTTTCTTGATCAATGAAAACTTCATTTTTGGATGTACCCTCTACTGATGAGCAGTTGTATGCTAATACTTTTTCAATTTTGCGGATTGTTTCCACTTCAGAATCAACAAGCTTTTAACACAATTTGATTCAGCAACGTTGATAATTTTTTCCTGTAGCTCTCTCCCAAAATAAAATCCGACGACTGTTAGTTTAATTTTTTTGTTTTTTTTTTTGAAAGAACTTAACACTCAAGAGGGTATTACTACTCTTAAAATACCTAAGCACGTGTTACGTTTTTCGGAAAATTGGATAGACAGAGATACTCCGTTTATATGACAGCTCAATGCTCATTGGTTCAATACGCTCATATAAACACCATTTCAAAACGCACTGGAATACGCAGTTTATAAACCGCATTGAAAAGTTGTATTTAGGCAACCATTCATTTTAGTTGCCTAAGAAAAAGTTTTTCGAGCACGGCTGGTATTGGACCACGTACCGTCCGATAGGGAAGCCACGGCCATCCACTCTTTAGCGCTGTGGCGGCGATTAGGAGAAAAATTGAGCATGCGTACTAGGTATGCGTACTAAACACCGCACCCAAACTTATTTTGTTTTCCCAATACAAATTATGGTCGGATACTTTTTGAAAAGACCTCGTAAATACTTTTTCACTCCGTGAATTTAAAATTTGTTTATCGAAATGCATCAAGAGTTTGATGTTAAAATCTACAATATCAAAAAATCTTTTCGGAATAAAGGTATAGAAACTTAATATAACTATATGAGTATAGAAATAATGTAAAGAAGATCTAATAGACTCACAAAAAGTACTCTGGATGAAATGAATAAGGGTAGTCAAGAAATGGGCAATCAAAAATATGTATACGCCATATATCTTACTTTGTAGTTGCAGCCTCAGTTTTTTCGTGCTTTTGCGCTTGTTGTAGATTTATTTTATCTCTGTACGATTCTCTTGGTTCTTTTTCTAAATCGTTATTGTTTTTTGTTTTCCTTCCAGCACAGAAGTAAGAAAGAGTGTTTGGTAACTTTGCGATTAAAGAATCGATATACTCTCTAAACTTGTTATTTTTTATTCCCATTAAATTGGTTTTTGTTTCCGAATATGTGTCATTCAAAATCGCTGAAAAAATATTCTGAAAAAAAAAAAAATAATGTATGCTTATAAACTACACACAATTAGTTTTTGGCATACCAGTAAAATAAAGAGTACAAATAGTATATAGGACAGAAAAAAAATTGGTCCTAATGTATTATGAGCTTCATCCATTTCATCATAGTTGAAGTCACCTAAGACCATGCGTAACATTGTAACAAGAGCAGTTGAAAAATCTCGAAAATCAGCGTTGGTTGTTCCGAATATTATCATTGATAGATTTGCGTAGGTAATAAATACGATTCCGAACATTACTGCAAATCCAAATAAATCGTCTTCACACTGCACAGTAATAAGATAGCAGTATTATATTTTAAGCAAAACTATACACTCAGCGAAATTTAATTTAAGGCTGATGTTCTTTTGTACAGAAAATGTATTCATAGTGTAAACGTACATTTATGTCCAATTTTTTTCTTTTGTTTTTGCTTTGTGTCCTTTCTTCAACGTATGTTTTGAAAGTAACGATTCTCTCGCCCAGAGAATTTCAACATCTGTTGTTTTGTCACTAATGATCATTCGAAATTCAATTAAAAGCAGTCGTGTTTGTGCTGAAAAGCTGTGAGTTGGAAACGAAATCAGGTTTTTTTTGATGATTACAATTAAAAATATTTTTTTTACATTTAGAACTTTTTGATTCTGATTGATGGCCGCAAGTCAGAATGAGAAAAGGAAAAACCCTCTCGGATGAGGAAATCGCCAAAATCCATGCGTATGAGGATAGCGGTATGTCCAATCGCCAAATTTCCATTAAATTAAATCGATCGCCTTCCGATAATGTTATTAAATTAGGACGTAACTACAATGCGAACCGGAGAAAAAAAAAACAATCAACAAATTTCACCAGGGTTTTAATTATTATTGGTATGATGTAAAAAGTCTTGAGAACTGCTCCACTAAGCGAAACTTTGGAGGTGGATCATTGATGGTCTGGGCTGCTTTTAGCTGCCATTCCAGGACTCCAATATCCAAAATCAGAGAATTATATCACTCTGTTGGAAGATCTTTTGGTAGACTTTTCGGACCATAAGCCGGATTGAAATACAATTTTCCAACAACATAATACTTCCATTCGTGTGTCGCGGGCCAGTCGTGAGTGGTTTTCAGACAAAGAAATTCAACTTTTAAAGTGGCCAGCACGTTCACCGGACTTAAACCCGATCGAAAACATGTGGGAAAATTTGTTTCATCGTGTTTATGCTGGCGGGCGCAAATTTGCTTTGGTGGAGGATTTCCGCAAGGCCGTTACAACGGAATGGGCTCTAATTCCAACCCAGGAGTTTAAAAACGTGGTTAATTCGATGCCAAGCCGGATTTTCGAACTTATAATCAAGCCTGGCGGTTGCGCTCACTATTAATTTAGACTTTTGCGTTATTTATTATATTGTTATATTTCTTCTGTTTTTACTTTACCTTGACTGCCTTTAATCGAATTTCGCAGTATAAATTGAGTTTTGTTTTTGGTTTATATAAGTAAAGACATGTTTATTTGTTTTAGTAAATTTTCCTCTTTGCTTAAATAAGTCATTCGTTTGTATTCAATAAGTTTATAACTAGTATTATACTTAAATCAACTTTGTTTTTAATATTGCAAAGGAAAACAAGTTGCCTTTAATTGAATTTCACTGAGTGTAAATAGATGTATGTATAAATACCGTTTGAAGAGTGACGCTAAATTGTAGCATTGCTTTGTTGAATTTCAAATATTTTAAAACCTTGACCCATACAATGAAAACAGATATACCCATATCAGCGATGTAAAATGTATTCCAATAGCATAAAATATCGAAATGAAACGGATGTTCTGGATCACTTCTAAAAATTTTACCAAGATATTTTTCTTGCCAAATAGTATAAACTAGCGAAAAACATCCAAGCTGAAAGTAGAATCAATACAAAAAATAGAAAATACAACAGCAAAAAAAATATAAAAAATTAAAAACGGATTTCTCAAATATTTCAAAACTATCGAGGCTTAGGAAAAATTAGCTGTAAGTTATATATACACCTAACTTTTTCTGGGCTGGTGCATAAGCTCGGAAAAGAAGGTGGATTTTACCTAACATGATTTGAGATAATTACTTAGCAAATCTGATCTCGAAAAAAAAGGTTACAAAGTTGTTTTCATCAAACCTACTGTGGATTACAGGTACTATGTGTTGAAGAATCCACCTCTCCAATATAGGAAATGAGCTGTTGAGTGCGACCATATAAAATGTTTCTTATGTACAATATTTTTTACTATCGTATATACTCGTATATATTTATATTTTATTGATTGATTTAAAAAAAATGCTGTACATTAAGAAAAACTTTTTACAATAGATTTGCACAGGTTATAAACTAACAAAAAAATTACATACAATAAGCAAATTATACAAAGTAAGTTACAATAAATTAAAATGATGAGAACAAAAAAATAATAATAATAATAATTATAATAACAATTAAAAGAATGAATAGATAAAAACAAAAATAAAATAAATTAAATAAAAAACGCAACCAATTAATAAAAAAATTACAACAAAAGCTATATCAGTTCAAGCTGGATAAGTGGTATAAGCATTCTGCTTGAAATTTCGTTCGGTTCTAGACTTCACGTGATTATGGAGATTATTCCAGAGTTGGACAGCATAGATAAAGAACTGCCTACGTGATGTAAAGCAGGTGTGTATTGATGGCCGCAAATTTATGTGGCGATCGGATAAACAAAAGTTAATATTTGAAACATGTAAATTGACTGTTTCTTGTGGATGGATAACTTTGAAAATGAAGGAACAGTACTTATATTTGAAATACGCCTCTAAGCTACAGCCAAGAATTTCACGAGCTTCAGGCGAGATATGATAAAATCTACGAAGATTGAATACAAACCGAGCAGTTTAGTTAATAGCAATAATAAGTTTTTGAAGCGTGTGGGAGTCGGGATTGGCAAACAACTCACAACTATAAGAGATTATTGGAACTATCAATGCATGGGGGTGGCCGTGGTGTATGGTACTAGCAGTCGCTTCTCACTCGGAGGGTCAAGGTTCGACAAAAGTTTTCATTTGTGTATTGGAACTCAGTCAGAAAAATCAGCGTGTGAAGGCATAACACTGACATGTAGATTTGGCTGTTGTAGGGTTTTCAAGCACAAAATAACCGTTAAAATTCCCAACCTCACATTCCGAGTGAAGAAAATCTCTCCGTCCTATTCGGATTCCCACCCCTGGAGAGTCAATATCGAAACCAAACACACCTGAGTTTCAAACCACAACATCACAAACTTTCTTTTCTCCTCCTTCTATCTTTCCGCCCGCGCCCAGGCAACAGTATAAGGGTATTCATAACCCCTTAGGCGCGCGTAAATTATAAAAAAAAAAAAATTCACTAGTTTAAGCTTAACTTGTGTCGACAAAAGTGTTTTTGTTATAGATAACGCTCGTAGCGACGGGTAGACTTTTTTTATAATAGAGTTTATATGAGCGGTTTATTTTTGAAAATGATTCCAAGATTTTTAACATGGGTGACATATTCAACTTGTGTTTAACATAACGGAAGGAAAGCCAGGTAAATGTCGTTGGTGGTTAGATATAACATAGGTATGGCTTTTGTTTTGTCAGGGTTTAATTTAAGACCATTCCGTATGGACCGCTCGAATATTGAAGATTAAAGCACAGATAAATGCACTTGATTTCACGGTAAAATTGACAATGAATATTTTTTTCATTTCAACTTAAAATGTAACATATAATATTGTAACTAAAAAAAAGTGTGATGCAATCTGATATGTGAGACGCGCATTCAGCTAATTTTGGTGTGGGAAAGTGAATTTTAACAAAAGTGTGTACGGCAACCTGAGATGCGAGACGTGCATTCAGCAAAATTAAGTGTGAGAAATAGAATGTAATTTACGTAGTTTGTCTAATTTGTAGACATAGGTCGTCATTTAATTTCGAAACTGCGTCTTGAGCCATGCCAATAGGACAATTTGTGTACAGTTGAACATCGTCAGAATATATGTGGAATCGACAATGAGATAAAACAGAAAGTAAATCATTTGTGAACAGAGAGAACAGTAATAGACCAAGACTACGTCCTTGGGGAACACCACTATTAACAGGAAGAAACGAAAACATTTTATTATTACATGAAACAGCTTGCCAGCGAGTTGTCATGTATGAATAAATAAGTTCATTAAATATGTCAGAGAAGTTGAAATAATTCGTCAGCTTATCACAGAGAATATTAGGATTAACACAGTCAAATGCTTTTGAAAAGTCAAGTAATGCTATCACAGTGGTATAATTTGCGTCAATTACTTGTCTAATATCGTCAGAAACTTTAATTAAAGCTGATGTACAGCTGTGTCCAGACCGGAAACTGACTGTAACCCTCTCCAGAAGCTGTTTTTCGTTAATGAATGTTTTTACTTGATTGCTTAAAATCGATTCGAAGACTTCGGATAAAAAGTTGTTGCTACATTTTTGGGAATCGGGGTAAATTTAGACCTCTTCCCGGCAGAAGGGTAGATAGATGTCATTATAATGGTGTTGAATATATGAGCAATGTAGGGAAGTAAAATGTGAAAAAGGGTTTTTATGAAGTCAGGATGAATGTTGTCTAGTCAAACTGCCTTGCATTTTATAGAGAAAATAGCGACTCCTACCGTATATTCGTCAACTGTGCCCAAAGAAAATGTGTCGTCATTATGTTTTAGCGTATAGCGTTGATGATGTCACTTGAAAGCCAAGGATAGGTTTGTGATTTTGCCACACGAGTCTTAAAAGGAACATGCTTATTAAATAGGTCGCGGTAGTCAGGAATTCAGTTTGTTTATTTACATCAGATGTTACGAGGGGCGTTCAATATATTCTCGGTATCGGGGTGAAGCTGTGGTTGTGTATATAAATTGACTTATTTATCAAGTAATACTATTTTTTTAGTGCATTCATGTAAAATTTCATATAAATGTGATTATTAATTCGCGTTTTATCTCTAGTTAAACAGAATCATAATGGCAACTGAGACGATGATGGTGAAAATTGATCATCGCGCTGTAATTAAATTTCACACTAAGCAAGGAAAAAATCAAAAAACTATTCATGAAGAGATGGTGGCTGTTTACCAGGGTTCCGCACCTTCATTATCAACTGTGCAAAAGTGGTCAAGTGAGTTCAAGAGAGGCAGAGAGAGCATTGAAGGCGACCCCCGCTCCGGCGCCCCGGCTACTGCTTGTACGGGAGAAAGCATCAAAGAAGTCGAAAAACTTGTTCTTGAGGATGCCCGAATAAAGGTGAAAATGATGGCAGAGATCACCAAGCTTTCAATTGGTACCATTCACACCATTCTTCATGACCATCTTAACCTTTCAAAGGTCAGTGCAAGGTGGGTGCCACGAATGCTCACAGCGCCTCAGAAAAAAGTGAGAATCGCATGCTGTAGAGAGCTTTTGGAGATGTGTAGTGAGAACGCGGACGGTGTTATGGATCGAATTGTTACTGGGGACGAAACATGGGTCCACCACTATGACCCTGAAAGCAAACAAGAGTCCATGCAGTGGCATAAAAAAGGAACAGACCCCCCGAAGAAGTTCAAAGTCACTCTGTCTGCCGGGAAGCTCATGGCCACAGTTTTTTGGGACTCAAAGGGAATCTTGCTCATTAAGTACAAAAAAAAGATGAAACCATCAACGCCACATCCTACGCTTCCACTTTGCATAATTTGCAGGAGGAAATTAAAAAGAAAAGACGGGGTAAACTCGCAGCGGGTGTGTTGCACCCACCCTATAGTCCAGACCTCGCCCCTAGTGATTATTTCCTGTTTCCGGATTTGAAAAAATGTCTTTCTGGAAAAAGATTTTCGGATGATAAAGAACTTATCTCAAGATGTAACAAATGCATTGATGTTACGGGAGATTATATTGAAAAATAAGAACAATTTAAATTGAATTCGCATTTTCCTTCATATCGATACCGAGAATATATTGAACGCCCCTCGTAGGTGTGAGACTCGTTTAGAGTGAACGTAGTGGCCGAATGCAGCAAGGTCGTCTGCTACTTTCTGAGGGGACATGCTACAAATCTCGTGGTACCTGACATAAAGGTTCCTGAGACTGATAGGGTCGGTAGGGAGGCCTTCCTGGTGGATGGATACCATGACGCTGGTTTTGGTCTTTCCTTCGTAGCAGACCGAGTGAGATTTGTCATGTAGATAGGCGAGAAAGGGACGAATGTTTTCATATATCTTTCTCTCTCTAAGCCTAGAGAGTGCATAGCGACTTTCTGTAGTTCCATTGGTTTGCTGGGTTAGTTTAACTGTGGGGGGAAAAAGAGGATCAAGAATAGGGGCAGTGGAGGAGGGAGATGGAGATTCGTGGTTGGATATGGAGTTGGGCGCCGGATGAGATGTTGGGTTTAGGGTATGGGAGTACCCTAGGGTACTTAGCTCCAGTTTGTAGGTCGAAGTTAGGAATTGAGTTGTTTGCTGGGATCGGTGGCGTAGAAGATTGAGAAGGGATAATATGGGTGGTTGGGGTTAAGTTGAAAGAGACGCGTTGGCGCGGGGGCTTGGGTGGAACATTGGAAATTAGCGGATTAGAGGATTGGTGTGTAAGGGCTTTGTGTCGGATAAGTGAGGAGGGGGGACTAAAATCGGGGAACAAGTTCGTTTTGAAGCTCCAGTTGGGATCGGGATTAGAGCTTCGTTTTTTGTTAGCGTGCTTTTTAGTTGGAAGGGGGTTTGGGAGCGGTCTTTTTTTAAGCTAATCGTTACGTTTATTTTTAAAATTTTGGTTGTCGTCAACACGTGGGTTTTCTCGTTTCTCAGAGCATTTGGTGATACTTATCTTCCCAGGTTTAGTGGCCTTACCAGGGGAAGTGGGGAACAACCATGAATATTTGGTTGAGATGCTGATTTTGAAGCTGCAGGAATAACACGACGAGCTGTCAATGAAGCGTTTGTGGATACTGAAGTGAAAGCGGGCAGATGGCTTTACCGCTCAATGGGGGAAAAATAAAATGTATGCTATCAATACAGTGTACCATGTATTGGGGCATATAATATCAGTGCCTACGACAAAACAAGCGTCACGATTAGCAGCTTCAACATTAAGGTAGTAAGAAACCTTATCTACATCGGCTCCGTTATCAACTCCGAAAATGGTGAAGAATCACTCGCGCTAATCGCTGTTTTTTTTTTTGGCTTAGAAAGCAATTGAATAGCAAAGCCCTCTCTTGAACAACCAAAAATACATGAAACAAGACACTGTTCATCCTGCTTTACGGGGCAGAAGTCTCGACACTGTCGCAAATGGATGAAAATCTCGGGCGCTTCAAGAGAAAAGTTAATTTTGGGTTTGGTTTGCATCAATAGAAGAGACGTTTCAACAACGAACTATACGAGGTATACAACGATGCCGATTACATCAGAAAGCTGCCTAGATTGCTGGTTCCCTTGAACTAATTTGCACCAGCGCCCCTGTCCCAAAGCTTTCGACTCCTACACAAAGGGACAACGCAGTAGAAGACGACAACATCTTAGGTGGAACACACAAGTGGAATGAGACGTTTTCCCACTTCGTGACCGCAGGCAAGAGCCTGCGCTGGCTGGAAAGGCATGTTAATTGATGTCCTGGTCCACTCCAGGGTGGAGCGCCATCTACAATGAGTAAGTAAGTAGGTTGATTGAGTTGTTATAAAACTTTCACGCTTACCAAGTTGTTCTTATAACCATAATTTATTATTACAGGTTGACTGAGCTTGGGGAGTATAGATTTAAATACGTTTATTAGATATCAAAAACTGTCGTCAGAATTACATCTCAATCGAATAAGGTCTATGGAAACAATGATAAGGAGCTATCAAAAATCTTGCTACTTGGGATCAGCCGGCCATCATTAAGAATTGCCAAGGCACCAAAACAAGGCGCTTAAAAAACTGTTCTGCAGAACTAAACAAACTGATCTTAAGCTTTAGCAACAAGAACAACATAAATGAAAGAAAGCCACTGTAATGTTATTATGGTAAAATAAATGAAATAGACAGAATACTTTTTTTTCATTGAAAGAATATCTGCTTTTGTTCCCCCGTATTGTGCAACAGCGTTTTATTTTGGAGCAAGCAAATCGGACATTTCATGTTGAAAGACCTAATATTTGCATAAAATTACAATATCGTATGAAATGAATGAAGCCAAAGTGCCTTCAGCTATCTTAATTGCGAATATAAAAATACAAGTTCAATATCGACGAGCTGTACAATTTCAAAATGTGTACAACCTGTGCATTAAAAGACTTTCACAACTTATAGCTAAAGTGAATTAAGAAAAACCGTATAATAATTGATAAATTGAAATAACTGGACGGATGAATGTATCTTGCTGAGCTGGTTAGGTAAAAAATTTTTAATTACTCTCAATATTTGTCATACCAATGTACTATTTTTTAATAACTATATATTTTAAGTATATATTTTGGAAAAATTTTACTTACCAAAATTACAACCAAGTCTAAAATATTCCACACTGAACAGAGAATAGAGAGAAAACCGGATGCTTTTATTCTCAGTATGAGAACAATACTGTAATAAAAGATTATTCCATAAAAAATAAGTAAACAGCTACATTTGAAAAATCCATTGAACAATGTAAAATATGGCAAAGTCGAAACTGAACTTGAAGTAATAATTCCACCACATGGTGGAATTTCTGCAAGTAATCTTAAAAATAGCTATATTAAAATGAGGTATGAACAAAAAGCCATTCTTTACTTACTTAACATTACAAAATAATCTGAGATGTGCGTTATACACGACAAATTCTATCAGAATAAGTCGTGTACCTCTGTCTATCCATTTAAGTTCTTTTAGATTATTTAAAATGATGGTACTTTTATTTGCACTTGTATCCAAGTTTTCAATGTAACCACCTCCGTAGTAAGTTGTTAGTTTTCCCCAAACCGAGCTCGTATTAATTTCATCGACAGTTAGATAAGTTTTACTGGAAAGATAATTAAATTTTTTTTTATTATACTTTGCAATTTATAAAATTATTATTATAAAAGCCTTGCAATTTAACCATAAACAAAATTTAGATAAATATGAGGCACAAAATAGGGGAAAAACTTCAGGCGGAGCAAATCAACTGGTTTTCCCGCGTTCAACGAAGATTATTGGAAAATTTGGTTCAGAATTAATAGAGGCTTACATTCTAGCCTCACATATTTCGTAAATTAAAGAACAACAAGAGGGAAGGATAACCGAAATCCCCAGCTTCTTACAAGCTATGTGTAGTCGGTAATTCAATGATCATTTGAGTCTGTAATGAATTCATCCTAACACCAAAAATTAATTTCCCATTTCCGGCATGACGTGGGACTAGACGAATCTGTTAGCTAAGAGGTACACTCGTTTGATGTGACAATACTAGCATAATCGATGGATTATCGCCTTCCATTCTACAGAGAATTTAACTCAATAGTGTGTATAATTTAAAAGTTATACAAAATTCGGATGTCTACTAATGTTATATAGCGTATGTATTGAATTGGTTTCTCACGAATTCGTATCAGCAATGGGGGTAAGGCAATAATGTATCTTGAGTGCTTGCCCGCCAACACGGAGAAATCTAAAATTATGGTGTTCAAAGACGGGACCGGCATATATTCAAAAAGCGAAAAATGGGCATTTCGTGGCGAAGTTATTAAATATGTACGCAAATATAATTAACTTAGTTGTCCAGATATAAGGCAACGTTTAACAGAAAAAGAGTTCGTGTAATGTAGATGAATTCATACCCTTTCTGGTATAATACAAAATTAACTACTCAAAATTGATAGATAACCTTAAATTTGAAACATGGGACTTTGTATATCGGGAAAGCAATCCTTCTACCGCTTATGACAATTTCATGAACATTTTAAAAAGTTATATTCATAATTCTGTGTATGTCTTACCTCAGTCACGAAATGTCTCAAAATTAGACCTTGGATTGGAAAAAACTTTGTCAAAATTATATCCAAAAAAAAAATTACATCAGGAAAAATTGTAAGCCTCAGAATTCCAGGCTTAAGCATTATT
Organism: Volucella zonaria; assembly: GCA_963966105.1. Taxonomy (NCBI): domain Eukaryota; kingdom Metazoa; phylum Arthropoda; class Insecta; order Diptera; family Syrphidae; genus Volucella; species Volucella zonaria. The sequence continues at coordinate 158,077,222 of OZ014530.1, read as the reverse complement.
ATCTTAAGCTGAGTAAATCTGTAAAGGATGAAGTTAAATTAAGTCGGGACAAATATTATACTGATAAATTGTGTAGGTGCAAGAGAAATATTAAAGAAAAATGGAAAACGGTTGACAGCATTCTGAACAAACAAAAAGATAAAGTCAGTATTCAGAATATTCAAGTCGAAAACAAAATAATTTACAACTCTTTGGATATCGCTAACAATTTTAATAAGTTTTTTGCATCTGTTGATGCTTCTATGAAGCCTTATCCCCCTCAAAATACTTGTAGATATGAATTGTATTCAGACTTAGTTGCAGATGATTTTCAAAGGGATAGCTTTGTACTGGAGCCTTTTACATCTTTTGTAATATATGTATAAAAGAATAATGTCACTAGATAATAAAAATTCCAGTACTTCTGGTGGTATAACAAATTGTCTTCTTAAAAAAATTGCTTTCTATGTTGTTGATGCTCGTTACGTTTATATTTAATATGAGTATCAGTTGTGGAATTTTTCCTACAACTCTGAAGGCTGCTGATGTTATCCCATTATCCAAAAAAGGAAACAGAACTTTAATGAACCAATACAGACCTATTTCGCTACTTACTACATTAGCAAAACTTTTTGAAAAAGTAAGGAAAGATCGTGTAGTGTCCTTCTTAATTAAAAATAAGTTTTTCAGTGACTACCAATTTGGGTCTCGTCAGGGCAGGTCTACTGAAGATGCTATTTTAAAGCTATGCAGCGAAATTTGTAACGGCTATAGTACTATTGACAAAGGCAATAGGCATTCAACATGGTTAATCACAAAATTCTTCTTGATAAGCTCTACAAGGCTGGGTTCAGAGGACAGTCTTATAATTGGTTTGCATCATACTTATTTAACAGGAAGGTCTCAGAAAGTGAAGTTATGACTTATTTTTAGATATTGGTATTCCTCAAGGTTTAGTCTTGGGTCCTATTCTTTTCCTTGTCTACATAAATTTAATTTTCAAGCAAAGCTTTACAAGCAATATATCAGTTTTTGCGGACGACATGGCACTTATATATACCAATAGCACCCTATTAGAATCGATGGTTAAGTTGCAAAAAGACCTACAACTTCTGAGACAGTGGTTTTCAAAACACGAACTCGTTATAAGTGACAAAACGAAACTTATGTGCTGCAATCTGAAAGGATTGGATGCAATAGAATCCAACTTATTTTTTTACTCCACAGCATGTGAAAAACTTTTTCTATCTACCCACTCTTGTGGTAGAGTTAATTATTATCAAAATGAATGTTGTACTAATAGTTGGTCTAAAATTATATTCGTTAAAAATTTTATTTATCTAGGCGTGTTAGTTGATGCAAACATGAACTGGAAAGCACATACAAGTGATCTAAAAAATATATGTTAACCGTTACTCGGCAAATGTATATGCTTAAGCCATATTGCACCAAAAAACTGCTACCAACTGTATCCTACAGTTTCGTCAACCCAAAGCTACAATATGGCATATCTAGTTGGGGTGGAGCTTATTCTAATGCTCTGGAGTCTTTGATAGTTTGTCTTTGTTCTGTGCTATGCATGTAGACATCTCTGTCTATAAAGTTCTCAAAGTGTTCTTTATGCGAAGCGGTTATAGTTCGACACTCAGAAGTTCTAATGTTTATGATTTAAGAATAGATACTAGAGGTTTAGTTAATATCCGTCATTCTAATAAAACCCACTTCTCTAACTTTTTTTCTGTAACAACACCCAAATTGTTTAACCTATTGCCATACGAAATTCGAAATTTAAACATAAGCACTTTGTTTTTAAGAGTTAAAAAATGGCTTTTTAAATTGGATAATTCTTCGGTCAAAAATTTACTAATAAATAGAACTTAGAAGTCTTGTTTTGAATTATTTTTCAATTTTATTTATCTTTTTCTTAAATTTTGTTTTTTCTTAATTTTTTAATTTTTCGAGTAATTTAGACGGGTAAATCTAATTACATTTCCCCCACACATTTGTTATTAATATTAACTTTGCTGATGGGTCGTTTGCCTCCAGTTCTCTTAAGACTAAAGAATGACACCTATCTTTACTATTATTCCAAAAAAGAAATGTATACATATATGTAATTTGATTTTTGAAGTGCAAAATTTTGGAATAAGAATATAGAATTACAAAAAAAAATAATGGCAACGTTAATATAAATAAACAGTTTGTGGTGAAATTATCTTTTACTTAGTGCGCAATTTTTTCGATCAGAGAATATTGCATTATGAAACTTTAACCCAAATCCAGGGACATGCAGTGCATAAGTGATTTAGTGGAATTCTTCGTTCACCGAGTAGTACACCAAATAACACGTATATCTGGAGATTCTACCTTTGTTTTCAAGGAAGTATATATTTTATAATTTCAATTTCAACGACAAAAGAAGTATTTTATTCAAAATCAGAGGTGCAATTTTGCTCGCATTTTATGCCACACATTTAACAACTTCAAATTCTATGATATATAGTACATACACTGGCGATCACTAGGATGAGGCTATACATTTTGCAATTGTTTTTCACTCTTTATACCTGTTTGAAATTGTGTACCCGAAAAATGTTACTACCTGTGAACAAGTACATATTTTCTCAACAGGAAGTCATAAAATTAAAGGGTAAATAAGAAACGACTGTTGGAATTTTCCAAGATCAAACAATGAACTTCTTGAAAAGTGTATAAAAAGATGCGCCACTAGGCTGAGGCCACATGCAAAATCTTCGAAAGAAAGGAGAAAATGAATAAAATGTTTACATTTTATAGTTTTAAAACATTTATTTATTATGCTTTTCTACATTAATAATGAGTATGCCCGCCATTTTTCAATATGACCCCTATAAGACGATTTGGAGTAGAATCATACAGTTTTTTTTAAATAATCAAGAGAAATTTGGGCTCAGGCATCACGAATAGCTTTGATCAAAGTGTCCTTGTCTTCAAATTGTCTGCCGTCTTCATATACTTTACGAGATAACCATGCCCAAACATTTTCGATTATGTTTAAGTCCGGCCAATAGGGCGGCCATGGCAAAAGTTCCACGTCTTCTGATTGAATCCAACTTCTAACAACCCTGGAAGTGTGGATGGGGGCATTGTCTTGTTGGAATATCCCAGGCAGGGGTCCGAAAATATTTTTCACTTTTGGAATGACCGTTCCAGCAAACATTTGTAGTAGTTTCCGTTCATTGTTGTGGACAAAAACTCCAACTCGATTGTACCGTAGTAGGAAATAGCACCATTACACCTGATGTACGGCTGGGGTGTCTTGCCAAAATAAGCTCCTCCTTTCTTAGATCATGGAAATAAGAGTTGTAACCATCGGGGCCGTCAAGGCTAAACTTTTTTTCATCCGTAAAGGCAACGCGTTTCCATTCTTTGCTCCAAGCCACATGTTCTCCTGCAAAATCTATTCGATGCTCCTTGTGTTCTTGCTTCAAAACAAGTTTCTTTTTAAGTTTTTTTCTCTGTACAGTATCACTTTTTCGTATTATTCTTCTTACCGTGACTATGCTGCCTGATACTCCGCTGTTGGACCTTATTTTAGTCGCTGGTAGAGTAGAATTTAAGGCACGCCGTAGAATTAACCGCTTTTCTCGCAATGTTGTTGCTTATGCCGTGTATCCTTTTTGATTTTTCCCATAGTTTTGTGGATCCGCAAGATAACAGTTTACAACAGTCTTACTTCTTTTAAGCCTGCTTGCAGTTTCTCGGCCTGAGAGTGCTAACTCATTGAAAGCATCTATTTTTCCTCTTTCTTTCTTTCTATCGCTGTCAAAGTCTTTCCGGAACCCATTTTTTTTCTAAACTAAATAAAAACAGTTCTTTTCAACGCTTTTTTAAATATTCTTAACAAAACTTTGAAAAAAATCACTGATGTGAACTCCTGCAACGAAATATTCGCAATGGCCTCATCTTAGTGGCGCATTTTTTTATACGCTTTTCAAATAGTTCATTATTTGATCTTGGGAAATGCCAACGGTCGTTTCTTATTCACCCTTTAATTTTATTACTTCCTGTGGAGAAAATATGTACTTGTTCGCAGGTAGTAAAAGTTTATGGGTACAAAATTTCAAACAGGTATAAAGAGTGAAAATCGATTGCAAAATGTGTGGCCTCATCCTAGTGATTGCCAATATATGTATGTTATATGTAATTTGAAGGAAAGCGAAGATATGTTCCATTTTCTTATGGTTACGCTCTGAATGCCTTTCACTACAGGAAATTTATTACCGATGATTTTTTAAGTTATTTGCTTAAGTGAATAAGTTACCAAATACCCATCAGTCTGGTACACTGCTATCAGCTAAATCTTTAATGCAATTAGCTGGAATATAAGCCTTTGAGCTTCTGCCAGCTAGAGCAATTAACAAAAGGGTGGACCAAAAGGTATTTTACAATAAAAAATGCAACCAAAATCTAAATGTAAAAAAAAAATAAATCCTTGTCGACATTTATCAGCTAAAGTCATTAACAATTTAAGTCATCAGATAGATACTCGTTGGTACAGCGAGTTAATAATGACTAGTTGAGCATATAATTTTAAAAGTTTTGCACGCGCTCCAAGAAAATGGATCGCTAGCAAATGTGAAATCATCAGTACGTCTTCATAAAGGCCATTCACTCGAAAACACTGCTGCTGTACTTGAAAGTGTGACCGAGAGCTCTAGGATATCAACTTGTCATCGTGCGCAGGAACTAAATCTCGGAATAACCACGTTAGGTCGAATGAAAACACAAGAGAAATTGTCGAATCGACGCATCCTCAATGTTTGGTGTTTAGGCTGAATAAATTATTTGATCTTTTTTTTTGATAAAAAAAATTTAAATTATTTCAAAGTAATAACTTTTTACTTACTTTACAGAAGATATATTTTCACTTTCTATTGTATTTCAGACAGAGAGCTTTATGGTCACACTTCAAGTTTTGTTCCACTAAAAATATCAACAGTGTTAGTATGTAGGATGCACTATCATCGATGCTGCAATGAAGGACATATCTAATTAACCCAAGAATATGTATAACTAACCCTAGTTGAGATAAGAGTAAATCCGGATGAATAAAAAACACTCACCGAAATTTTAGTTTAGCATTCAAGGAGGTATACAAGACCTCAATGCAAAGGTTTTTTTTATGCAAGGCAGACTAGATGTAATTTAAATGCTCTGACATTATCACCGGCAATTAAATGAGAGTCAGCTTTAGGGCAACCGAAAATAAAAGTGGATGGGACCTGCAATTAGTTGAGGCGAACGCATGGCAAATTGTTATTATTAAGGCATGGAGCAATACCCAATGTTCATTGCTTATTTAGGGAAATGGTAAGATGCGAGTAAAACTCTCGTATATTGAACGAACAAATATGGTATGTTGCATATATTGCAATTCTTGAGAGCATCAAGGATAGATTCAATTAATGGTAGAGGATTATTCAAATGTTTTCGCCCAAAAATTGTGCTGTCCCTTAGCACAAGCATAAATTCTACAATATAACATTAGATTCAGAGCAAATCTATTCAGAACCAAGACCATGCAACATGGCAGGTGCTCCATTTGTAAATAAGGAAATTAAAATAATGCTACTAGTAGATGGTGAAGTAGGTACTCGTACTACTGCTATCACATTTTCCCTATAATACCCCCATAAAGGTGATAGGAAAAAAAGGAATGCATAAAGACGGCACTTCTAAGCCTATATTAGTATTTGACTACAGGAAGTTGAATGATCTGCGATCCCTGCTCGGTATCCGATTCCTAAAAATTCCGTTATTTTATCTTATTTGTACCAAGTAAAATATTGCACAACAATCGATTTGAAATTCTGCTTTACCAGATTTTCCCATAAAAGAAGAAAGGCAAAAACACTACATTCCCTTAACAAGGGAACTATTGTACAATTTCGTTGGTAACCTTTCGGCGTGAAAAATGCTCTTAGCATATTGCAGCGAGCAATCCCTTTAGAAAATGGACTCCTTGCATTCAAAACTTGTCCCACTAAGATCAAATATGTAGCCGGAACAATAAAAAGAACAAACTTTCCTTTATTGTCTGTCTCTCGTGTGTTTTGTACATGATCCTTTAATCTGATTGTGTGTATATCGAAGTGTGTATATGACAATCTTATTTACTTAATATATTACTACCTGCCTACTGAGAGTATCACCTGATCGTGGAAAGCATTCGTAAAACTGTTACAAATACGTATATAATTATGCAGTAAATGTGACAATGTGTGTTACTATCTTAAACGTACGTGACTACTACAGCATACAACTACTACAATTCAGCCGTCCTGGCCATCAAGATCCCCTGATCTTATTTTAAGCCAAGGTCGCATGTTTCCAACCGTCCAAACGACGGTAGCCGAGACTGTTGAAACCCTTCCATCGATCGATCATTTTGTAAAACTTTTGTTCATCTTATACGGTCCGCGGAACTTTGGAATCAGTTTTTTGGGTGCACCAGGGTGCGAGTCGAAATTTTTTACCATTACATAATCGCCTATACTGTACTTTGTTGGTTTTGTCTACGTACTGCTTGTTATGTGTTTGGGAATTCTTCTGTTTCTTTGTAGCTTCTTTTCGTACCATCTTAAGATCCCAGCTCTTCTCAACCTGCTCCAGCTCTGTCTTTTAACGCATGCCTTTGACCTGTACCAAACAGCATGTTGACTGATCGTGCGGTGCACTGTATTATTTAACGTATGTTCTACTGTTTCTAACTCATGGTCCCAATGTATTCTCTCTTCTGGTTTTATAAGTTTTGCTAACATGGGACCTACGTTCCTGTTCACTCTTTCTACCTGACCATTAGCTCGAGGGGACCCCGTAGCGATCTTGATATGATGCACACCTTGTTCCAACAAAAATTCTTTAAATTCAACGGAAGTGAATATCGGATATATTGTAATGCACTTAGGTCAATTGTAAGCTCTAAATTATCTCTTAAGGCTCGAATAACCTCTTTTGTATTTGTGGTCTTTGTTGGATATAATCTTATAAATTTTGTAAAGGCATCTACTACTACTAGTATGTATTTCTTCACGGCCCTGGAATTGTCTATTGGCCCATAACGATCTATGTGGACGATTTGGAACGGTCTTTGTCCTTTCGGTATATTGTGAAGAAAACCTTCTTCCCTTCCTATTTTTGACAAGTAAACTATATACTTAAGACAATTCCCTATATGTGTTTTACCTTTGTCTCTCATTTTGGGGAGCCAATAATTTTTGGATATTAGCTCGACCAGCTTATCCGTGCCTACATACCCTACGAGTACCTCATCGTGGTACTTGTAAAAAATGTGGTTTTCTATATCCCCTGGTACAAAAAATGCTACTGTACTATCATTTTTCTTTCTGTAGACAACACCATTCCTCATTTCATATAACACATGTTCTGACTTTTCTAACATTTCTTTGAGACTGGCTATCTTTTTCTCTTTCGTTTGACAAATTATTAAGTTTTCTTCGAACGTATTTGTTTCTAAAGTTAAGACATTAGTGGACCCACTCAGTGCATCGACGTGTTTCATTCGGCTGCCTGCGCTATGTTCTAATGTATAATCATAGTTTTGCAAGTCTAGTGGATTCAACTCTTTCTTATTTAGGGTTAACGTCAGTGAGTTGCAGTCCGTTATTATCTTAAACTTTTTTCACTCGTAAACGATTCAGTGCGCTAACTATCGCTAATGTTTCCAGTTCGAGACTCTGATACTTTGCTTCAGCGTCTATCGTTCTTTTAGAATAATAAAATACTGGGTGAATCATTCCGTCTTTCTTTTTCTGTAGTAAAATTGCTCCAAAACCTAAAGCACTGGCATCACGACGCAATTCATTCTCTTCCTTTGGATCATAGAGTGCCAAGACAGGGGCTTCTACCAACTTTCTCTTAAGCAACTCAAAAGCTTCTAACTGTTCCGGTCTGAATTTAAATTCTTTATCTTTTGTAGTCAAGTCGTGTAATGGTTTGGCTATGGTTGAAAAATCTTTTACGAATCTTCGGAAATACGAGCATAAGCCAAGAAAACTCTGAACTGCATGTGTTTTCTGAGGTACCGGAAAATTTAGAATTGCTTCTATGCCCTTGTCGTTTGCTTGTATGCTTTCTCCCGTAATCGTGAAACCTAAATATTTAACACTCTTTTGAAAAAACTAACATTTATCTATCCTTAGCTCTAATTTGTTCAAAACTATTCTACCAAATACCTCCGCAAGTATCTTGAAATGCTGTTCGTAACTGTCTGTAGCTATCATAATATCGTCTAATTATACTATTACATCATTCGCTCTTATCATGTTCGTAAATATTTTATTTATGTGTCTTTGAAACACAGACGGTGCGTTTTTAAGTTCGAACGGCATTCTGAGAAACTCGTACTGTCCTAGCGGTGTAACAAAAGACGTATATTTTACTGAATCACTGTGCATATGCACGTGAAAAAATCCATTCTTAAGGTCTAGCTTTCTAAAGATAGTTTTATTCGTTAACCTGTCTAATAAATCATCAATTATGGGAATCGGGTATCTTTTGCAGTTGCTTTATTTAGGGTACAAAGTCTACAAACATCCTTAACTCTCCTGTTTTCTTCTTAACTAACACTATAGGTGAAACATATTCCGACTCACTTTCCCTGATGTAACCTTTGTTCAAATACTCGCCTAATAATTTGTTTATATATCAATATCAATTTTATCATCTATTTTTAGTTCTATCTTTGTGCTATCATTATCTTGACAATTTATTAACATAAGTTCAAAATTTAAACTATCTTCTGCAAAGTTAACTTTAGTTTTACCATCATTTTCCAATTCTGACATTAATTTAAATTTTCCACTTTGAAGAAAATCTCTTCCCAGGACTGCCTCGTAGCGTGTTGACTCATCATCTACTATAAGTAAGTTTACCTTAATTTTGAGCTCACCATAAGAAACAAAACACGACAATTTTCCAAAAATGTGAACTGGACTTTTATTAATACCAAAATATTTCTGTTTTACATTTACTTCATATAACTTTAAATTTTTTGACAAACACGATACCCTTACGAATCTTATGGGGCTTCCACAATCTATGAGACAATCTAGGGAAAAAGGATTATTGTGTCTACTCTCAGAAAAATTAAAATATAAATTTCTTACGTAATCTTTTTCCTCCTCATTAGTTGGTGGCTGTGGCTCATGTGGTAGTGCTGGCTTCCAAATCGGACACGCTGCAGCCATGTGGCATGCATGTGTTGCAGTAGTTGTAGTATCTTACAGCAGGTTGTTTACTCCTTAACGATCCAATTGATGTCGACGGCTTGTTCTCAGCTGAGGACATCCTCCTACCAACGATCGTTTGAGTTCGATCCTTTGTCGTCTTTTGAAATGCCTTAAGCAGGCTTACTTTAGTGGTGAAATTTAAATTTTGTACGGGGGCGTACGTTTTCATTGTGTTGTCAATGAATCCATAGATGACATACTCCACTAACTCTTCCTCATCCATGTCCAATCCCGCTGCTAGTCTAATTTTTTCATTGAAGTATTCGGTGAATGTTTCCGCTACCTTAAACTTCTGTCCCTCGAATCTCCACCGTATTACGATCCGGTTTTCCTTTATGGAGAATATTTCTCTCAACTGGTTACACAGGTCATCAACGCTTTCCCATAAAAAGTTTGGCTTTGAGTGCAGCCACTCTTGTACTCTTCCTTTTAACTTGGTAACCACAAGCGTGCACAGTATTCGTTCTTCCAGCGCATACATCTGCTGTACGTTTTCCAGTTAAGTTAGCCATATCTCCACACTCATATGACCATCAAAGTCGGGCAGCATTTCTTTCCAAACGGCGAATTGTTGCCCGCTTTCACACTCCCGTATTGTTCTGTTCGTTTCCTTCGTACTTTCCATCGGTATTTCTTGTTCCCTTGTCTCAACATAAATTTGTCTACTTCTGTTGTCTTTCTGTCTTTCGCTCTGTTCAACTTTTGTTTGCAGCAGCTGGTTCTCCCTGCTCAGCTCGTGTCGCTCGCGCTCTAGTAATTTCATTTCCCTTTCATATAGTTCAGCTTCTTTTGTCTTTCCTATTTCTCGATCTCGTTACACTCCCGTCGCTCTCGAACTCGTCGTTAGACTCTTCGTTGTTGTCCACTGTGGTGTACTCGCCTTTTCCGACAGCGACTTTTGACGGTGCTTCAGCTCGCACATGTACAGGAACTTTGTTCAAGCGCACAGCAAGGGTTGGTTTTGTGACGTTAGTTGGCAACCCAAGACGTTGCAACCATTCCCGTAGCTGCGCGATCGAATACTCATTTACATCTACAAGTATCTGTTCTTCCATCGCACACACGAAAATAGTAATTAATGAGAAAAGAATTCAGTAACTCAACCGAAAACACACTTTTTTTTTAAGGGTGAAAAATAAAGAGCAGCAGAAAAAAACGAAGACGCAAAAACTGGATTTCAAATCTCACTTCTGAATTTGCAGCCGGAACAATAAAAAAACAAACTTTCCTCTCTGACTTTATTGTCTGTCTCTCGTGTGTTTTGTACATGATTCTTTAATCTGATTATGTGTATATCGGAGTGTGTGTATGACAATCTTATTTACTTAATATATTACCACACTAACTGCCTACTGAGAGTATCACCTGATCGTGGAAAGCATTCGTGCAACTGTTGCAAATACGTATATAATTATGCAGTAAGTGTGACAATATCTTAAACGTATGTGACTACTACAGTATACAACTACTACAAATACATTGTGAGCTACGAAGTGCTAAAATTCCTACGTACCTTAAGATCTGTTTCGACTATCACCGCCAGTTAAAAAAAATACCTTAAAAAAAATTTCAACATAGAAATGATCAAATATAAAAACTTTCAATGCACATAGTTTCAAGATCTAAATTTTAGGATCAGAAGACGTTCTACCCTTATACCCCAACTTTCTTACTTTGCTATAAATAATAGATGCGGTTCTCTCTCAAGGTGACAGATTCATTACAATGATATCTCGAATCTGGTATATGTAGAACTGTTCTAAGGACAACATATACGAGAACCGATTCGTGCGATGCTAATGTGAGTAAATTTGCGGATTGTCAATCACTTTTTCTTGCAATATCCGATAAAAATCACCACATGAAGTTTAAAATATATAGAGCATTCGGTGAGGAATATTCTCCAACTTTTCACCATCAAATTAAATTATAATATTTAGATTAATATCAGAACTATTAAAAATAATGAGTGATGTTTTTAATGCAAATACAAGTAATGGAATCTTCTGCAGTCTTGAAACATTCGGGAGGATACAGGGTGCTATTATAAAAGTGTTCCCAACCATTAAAATTAAAAACACGAAAAATCTTGTCCGAGATGACGTACATATATTACAAAGATAATCAAGAGGAACTTTTTATAACCTCATATACATAACCTCATATGCATATACATAAATGCAGACCATGTTACGTAGACCAACTCAACCGTCAATAGATCAACGCTAATTCCCACGTTTGTAGTACAAATTTTTTACTAGATCCTCACAGAACAAGAATAAAATATTTTAATAATCATATTTATACATATTCTATACTGCCTTTAAATCAAATCATTCCTAAAAACTCTTTAACATACAAAAGTGGGTGGCTGTGGCTCAAGTGGTAGTGGACTGGTTTCCAAATCGAAAACTTCGGTGTTCGTATTGCTACCTCGCCAGAAAGACATTCATTTTTTCAGTTAACAAAAATCAAGTAAGATAAGTACAATAGTTGACTAAAAATCAACAACAAGCCAACTTCCACAAAGAATTTAGTCTACCCATTAAATGTATTAAATGTTGGATGGCAGCCATGGAGGGAAATTGCCACTAAGCCAAACATATTTCTTCTCCATCTATCCCCTTTCCAAAAAACTTAACACATTATAAGTATATTCGTACCCACTTGGGTGTTAAATTAAAAAAAAAATAAAAATAAATAAATTGTCTTTCAATGCTGAATTCTTAAGTTGATGTTCCTGAACTGATGCTTCCCTCATCCTAAAATTACAATAGCACAATTTATACAGTTGTGGATGCCACCCATGGAGCGAAATAACCATTAAGCCCAAAAATCTTTCTTTCTCTCTCTATTCCCTTTCCAGAAAACTTAACACATGCTGGGGCATTATAAGTGTATTCATACCAACTTGAGTGTTAAATTTTTATAAAAAAAAAAAATTAAATTGTCTTTCAACGCTGAATTCTTAAGTTGATGTTCCTGAACTGATGCTTCCCTCATCCTAAAATTACAATAACACAATTTATACAATTACTGGTTATAAATCTTTAGATATTTTCAAAGATATTTCTAAAATAGTGAAAAATCATATTATTTCCAAATTTAAAGTCAACGATTTGAAAAATCACCAGAATATGACCTTACCTTAAATATTTAGTCAAGTGACAAATTATTCGTATATCCCAAACCTCATAAAAATATCGGAAGTAAATTATTCAAAATATGGTATATAAATAATCAATATTTATCATCTTTAATCTCGAGCATGTTACAAATGTTTCTTTTATCCTTACTATCATGTCTGATAATAGAATAATGTTGGCAACTCTGTTCCAAAAAGAAACATCTCATTGGTGGAAAATGGAATGATCACATTGTCGATTTCAAAGTTGAACATAGTCCCATTTTGGGACCACCTTCCTATAGTTGTGACTTTTGGACAGATGGCGTTGGAACAGGAAGGAACCTATGATGCTATTCGCTAAACTTAAACGGAATCCGGTTAAGGCGAAAGAGTATCAACAGAAGTTGGACATATCTCTTCGAGGCCCACACGTATGCAACTTAAGCCAGTTAGAGGAAACCATCAAAGCATCTTATTCGATCTCTTCCTCAAGGAACGCTAGGAAAGACTGTACTGTTTCTTGGTTTGACCTCGAATGCAAAAAAAGCCAGGCAGTTATCATTTGCTTGCCTAAGAGCATATCGTTATTTCAAACGAGGGTTATTTCAGAAGCCTTTATTTGCACTCAAACAGAGAGTATAAGGTATTGTGTACATGGGAAAAATCAACATTTTTTGAAGCAGAATCGAAGCGACTAGCCAATTGCCAAAATGCGGGACTTGGTTAGGAAGCTGAATGGCAAGAACTTAAAAATTTATCATGGACTATATTCTAATCTTCTAGCAACGCATTTTAAGATGTATTAAATCCAGTACAAGAAAGAATCAATTTTCACTACGCACCCACTGGTTCCGCTAATGAAGTGTTGGATGGGGTCATAACACAGTAAGATGTTACTGAAGCATTGATTAAGCTTAAGGATGGAAAATCAGCTGGTTCTGATGGGATCCCAGCCGAATTTTATAAATATATTGTAGCACCTCAGGCTTCATTGATAGACTTACGCTTATATGTATATATCGTGGCGTTTATTTGTTGGTTTTTAAGTAACAAAAAAAAAATATAAAAACAAATGAATAAAGCGACTCTGTAAGAATTTCACAAGAATACGTTGTTGTGTGTATTTTCTATCTTCACCATTCTATTCTATTCTTCTATTCTGTATTGCTTTGTGCCTTCCTTTATTGCAAGCCTGGCAGTGTTCGCTGTTCAGCGCAGCCTGGGCGAGACAATGAGTTAGAGAGAGACACACATATAGTGTTTGCATATTTATACAGCGCGTAGAAGGCGCGTGCCAACGTATGTGTGTGGTATACAAATGATCAATGGAATTTTGGTAAAGGTAGTCCTAAACGACGAGCATGCTCGTTTGCGTTATCCCCTACACGACGAACACATTTGGCGAGCATTCATTTCGTGTTGATTCTTCATACTGTGAACATGTGCGATAAAGAAGCGCAAGTGGTTGCGCTTATGGTGATTTATTTATGTGAAAGAAAAGAAAACAAAACAAATAAAAAAAGAAAGTGGATGAAGGACTGGCTGAATAAACGCAATAGTCGTTCGCATGTTATTATTTTTGCCAGTTCTCGTCTGTATGAAGCTCTTAAGGCATTATATTTTTTTTTAACACTTTCAACAGTGGCACTTGCATCTATTTCGTTATATTTTTCCAACAACTTTTTCCACGATTTATTTTTTTCCACTTTATTTTTGTAATTATCGCTTTTCAAATCCCATATCGCACTTTCACTTAGCAATAATTCTATAAATTCTTCTACAAAATCTTGACTAACTGTTACCATTATGTTTAATCCACGATGTTAGCTCGGCGGCGTTCGCAGCAATGTGCTCGCGAACATGGCCCTACACGGCGAACATCGAAGCCAACGAGCACGAAAAAATCGAAATTTTTCGCCAACAGCGAGCGTCTCGCGAACCAGCCCCTACACGAGGAACATATAACTAGCACGAGCATGTTCGGCGAGCATGCTCGTCGTTTAGCGCCACCTTAATTGAGAGCAGTCTTGATCATAGACTAACTATACCTAGATATCAAACCTTCCAGATATTGGAAAATCAAAACCGGTTTTCTACTGATCGCCCCTATCCGTGTGATCCTGTCTGTGAATACGTGTAAATTGTCATCAATGGCAATTTCCCTCTCCTTTTATACAAACCAGCCCATTTTAATCAAAAAACTGTCGTTTCCATTACACACATTCGTGCAAATCGTTCTCGTTTTAGCAATTTTACTTGTAAATTGCTCTCCTTCTAGCAAATTTTGACAAAGTTATAGAGAAGCAGAAGTGTTGGAATTCACTTACAGTATGTCTGTGCAAGAGTTAAGGGTTTGCAAGAGTATTAGTAGAGTTTGACATCTAGTTAGTTTATCTATGGTCTTGATACAGATTTCGTGCATAAAACATCATGTCACGCCTAAGGAAGTGCTTGGTTCGCTACGCAGACAGGCGCCACAGTTTTCAACGTCCTTAATGGTCGCCCAAAAGATGAAGAGTATCATCATATGGAAGCCGACTAGTTACTTCGCTTATGTCTAAATGGAAGGAGATGAGTATCTCAGGTTGACCCCAAGCTGCAACGTACAGTATTTACTCGTACAACAAACATCAAGACGCGCAAAGAGATGCAAAAAGAATTGAAGGCATTTTCTTTCGGGAAAAAGAAGTACCACTGTGTTCAGGAAAATCCTGCGAGCAAGAAAATGAGATTGCAACCCGTTATAAAATGTTACTTTTGCGAAAGACAGGGACACAACATTGCTGACCCGCGAGCTAGGGGAGCCAGAGGTAAAACGCAACAAGGATCTAAATAGTCTGCTGCCCGTTCGTCCGAAGTGAAGAGCGACACAATCATTTGTTTCAAATGTGGAAGAGCTGGACACATTAGATCTAATTGTCCAGAAGGATCATCATCATCGATCCATAATAAAGTGTATGAAAAGCGTGTGAATCTGTGCTAGATAACAGAGCCAATTGTATCTTGATCCAGTTTGGTAAGTCGTATCCATTTTATTTCGATTCAGTTCGTTGGTTAAGGAAGCTGTGTCACATAAACTTTCGGGTAAATGAATGAACAATGTAGTCATTCTTAAGGGAATTGGAAATAATACTGTAACCAGCACATTGCAAATTTTATCAAATGTTAAAATAAGCGAATATTCCCTTGAAGTTCTATTTCATGTTGTTCTAAGTGATTGCCTAAATTATGATATTATAATCAGCCGAGAAATTCTGTACCATGACTTTAGCGTCATCATATCAATTGATAAAGTCAAAATTTTTAAAACAAAACCTGTGCTATAGCTGTTCCTAATAACCGTTCTCATCTTGCCAATATTGATACTGAGTTGCGCGGTGTAGATAAATCTCGTTTGTCGGATATTTTAAGTGAATAACTATTCTAGCCCTATTCCAAAAAGGCGAGTTACAACCGGCCAATTAGAAATCGATTCAAATAAGACTGTACAACGACGATCATATTGACTAAGTTCAGATGAAAAAGAAATAGTAAGGAATATAATTAAAGAACTATTAGCATCAACTATCGTTCGGTCTAGTTGTTCGCCGTTTGCCAGTCCCATACTATTCGTTAAAAAGAAAAATGGCACTGACCGATTTTGCGTTGACTAGCGCAAATTGAATTCGAATAGTGTTGCTGACAAATATCCTCTACCACTAATAAGTGATCAAATTTCAAGGTTACGAGGATCACGTTATTTCTCATGTCTGGATATGGAAAGTGGGTTTCATCACATTTGCATTCACCCAGACTCGATTGAGCGCACAGCCTTTGTCACTCCAGAAGGGCAGTATGAGTTTCTGACTATGCCTTTCGGGCTTAAAAATACACCTTCTATGTTCCAACGCGCGGTAATGAAAGCATTAAGTGACCTTGCTTATTCTTTTGTCGTGCATGGACGACATTATGATCGTTTCTCAAACAAAAGAAGAAGCATTTGATAGATTGAAAGAGGTATTCAAAATTCTATTCGAAGATCTAGTGTTGAATATCTGGGTTTCAAAGTTAGAGAAGCTGAAATTCATCCCAACCCTCGTAAGAAACAAGCATTAGTTGATTTACCGCCGCCACAGTCTGTTACCCAAGTTACACCAGACAGTTCATTGGTCTGGTGTCGTATTTTCGACAATTCATGCCAAAATTTTCACAGATGATGAAACCATTATATAGCCTTACATGCAAGACTTTCATCCAATACCCAAAGTAGACATTCCATGGCATACGGTCCATATAGATATCATTGGCAAGTTGAGTGGCAAAAGCGATGAAAACGATATGTAATTGTCTAAATTGATGCATTTACCAAATTTGTCTACATATTTATACCACATCATTAATATTAATACCGAGAGCTGCGTTAATGCTTCAAGGTCGTCGATATCGTTGCTCGGTGTACCAATAGGAATCATTGCCAATCAAGGCAGATATTTTACTCGGTCAGATTTTAGTAAATTTTGTTTTATGCAAAAAATAGATCTACATTTGATTGCAACAAGTGCTAGTCGCGCAAATGTTCAGGTAGAACGCGTTATGAGTGTGTTGAAACGTAGAAAGTAGTGAGCGTTCCTGGCAAGACGCCTTAGGTAAAATACAATTGGCCATAAATTGTACTACGAAAGCTAGTCCTTTAGAATTACTAATTGGTAAAGAAGTCAGACCTTTAGGCATGTTACATGTTTGTGGGGATGATAATAATGTAGACATAAGTTTTTTGAGGGAAATAGCTATAGAAAATATAGAAAAGAACGCTATCTTTGATAAAATTAGTTTTGAAAAATATAAATCAAAATTTGTAGGATTTAAGGTTGGCATCAGACAAAATTAGATGTTAGGGTTCGTTCCTAGTCGCAGAAGTACTCGATGGAGATCGATATATTTTAAAGTCTTTAGCTAGCAAGCCAACTTATAAGTTTTCGCACGAGTCGTTAAGATGTATGCCGGCGGAAGGGATTCCCATTGAGTTAGACACATGTGATTATAATGACCGCGTTGAAAAAGATGTCAAAGATACATTAGAAGATTCTAATGGTAATGACGGCGTTGAAAGAGACGTCAGTGATGCACTAGAGGATTCTAATCAGGGGTGACGGCGTTGCAAGTGACGTCAACAATCCGTTAGTGGATTCTAACGGATAATAGGCATTGGTAGACTCCAATACGGTGGAGGCATTGATGAATTCCAATGTTTGATGCCAGACGGCATACCTGAGGGCCACGCCGTTACGCTATTTTACTGGTGCTGTTAGGTTCACGAGTTAATGTATTTACTTATTAAGTATCTAGTGACTAGCTTGGCGGTAGGAGCCCGTATTGGCGAGTGTCCTGATTATCTAGTAACTTCACCCGAGAGAGCGATGAACTAATGAGAAACCCGTGAATGCCGGATACATCAAGAAATAGTTAGCATGATAATCCGTACTTTTGCCATTGGGTTGGCAAACTTGAAATTTTTTTATTTGAATCAAATTGTGTTTTTAGATTAAACAATGTATAATCTAGTTTCATTTTCTTCTTTATTGTGTAACACACGAGGACGTGTGATAGTCAGAATAGCCGTGTCGCGGCGCTTACTTATTTTTTTTAAGTAACAAAAACAACATGTAAAAGCAAATGAATAAAGCGACTCTGTATGAATTTCACAAGAATGCGTTGTTGTGTGGATTTTCTATCTTCCCTATTCTATTCTATTCTTCTATTCTATATTGCTTTGTGCTTTGTGTGTGGTATACACATGATCGATGGAATTTTGGTAATTGAGAGCAGTCTTGATACAGATCATAGATGAACTAACCTATATGACAAAATTTCCAGTAATTTGAAAATCAAAAACGGTTTTCTCCTTTATCGCCTCTACCGTGTGACCCTGTCTGTGAATACGTGTGAATTATCATCAATGGCAATTTCCCTCTCATTTTATACAAACCATGCTCATTTTAATAAAAAAAAACGTCATCCACATTACACACACTCGCCCAAATCGCTCTCATTATAGCAATTTTACTTGTAAATTGCTCTCATTCTATCAAATTTTGAGAAAGATGTAGAGAATATAAAAGTGTTGGAATTCACTTACAGTGTGTCTGTGCGAAAGTTAAAGGTCGGCAAAAGTATTAGTAGAGTTTGACATCTAGGTTAGTTTATCTATGATACAGATTTCGTGCGTAAAACATCATGTCATGCCTAAGGAAATGCTTGGTTTGCAACGCAGACGCTACAAATGTTGAACCAGCTGGAGAAAACGAAGATCCTTCTCCGACATATACAATAATGTGTTGGTAACAGGATCGATACCGCAAGAATTCAAAGAATCCATAATTTTCCCAATACATAAAAATGGAAGTTTGTCGAAGCTATCAGCTATCTAATTAAAGAGGCATATCCATCTTAAACGGTTGCTACAAAATCTTCACGCTAATTCTACAGAAATGTAGATAATAAGCCCTTGCATGAATACTAGACAGGTTTCAGACCAGGCTATACAACGATTGACCATATTTCTCAGCAAAAAGAAGAAGCTATATGCGTTTTTCGTGGACCTCAAGCCAGCTTTTGATAGACAGGCTCTATTCCATAAGCCCTATAATATTGGTATGTCAATAAAATTTGGAAGGGGTAATGCAAAGCTTATATATTGACACAATGGTGGCAGTTTGGAACGGTGAAGAGAGGTCTGAGTGGTTTAAAACTGAATCAGGCGTCAGACAAGGTTGTACTATGTGCCCAAACTTGTTTGCGTTTTTCATTGATAACCTCGTAAGCTACTTACCGTGTGGCACCGAATACGCTGGTCATATAATTAAGGCACTGCTATTCGTAGATGACATCGTGCTCTTGTCGTCTTCTGCTGATTCATTTCAGCTAATGATTAACCGGCTTTCTCAATATTGTGAACTTTGGAATCTGGTAGTGAATTTGGAGAAATCAAAAGTTATCATTTTTAAGAACGGAGGAGGCATAAACTCTGTAAATGAAAAATGGTATTTTAATGGTGAAGCATAGAAATTATTAAGGAATTTAAATATCTCGGAGTTTATTTCACAAAAAGTTTAAGTATGGAGAAGCATCAGAAGGAGAAGCTGACAAAGGCTGAAAGTGCATCGTAGAGTAGATGCTTTTGTAAGAAAAGCATTGCACGCAGTAGTGAATTCCGGGTTTTTGAGGCGGTATCGGAATCAATTTTATTTTACGCAGCACAAATATGGGAAGTGAAACAATAAAACTAATTTTTCGACTACCACCAAATATGTCAAATTATATGATAATGCTGGAAACTGGATTGTCACCTCTCTTTATTCGTACCGTTAAAATGCAAATTGATTACGTGCTCAAGATTATGAAGATGGAAAATCACCGGCATCCGAAGATAGTGGCCCTCCACGTCATACATGATGAATCGAGCGGGTATGCTGAATGGATGGATGTAGCTGCGGACTGCGGCATAGATTTAAGTCAAGATAGTTTCGTTTGTGTTCGCTGGAAGGCTTTACTACACTAACTTATCTCATCAGTGGATATTTGAAGTGCAGAGAGAGATTTCTGAGTAACGCCAACGAATCGCTCCGCAGAGCAATATATTTCCAACTTAACCACAATTTGGAAGAAAGGAATTATTTTCGAGATGAAAATAGCGTCGGTGGTATAGCAATGGTGATCAGGCTACGGGGAGAGCTGATACACCTACATAAACTTTATTCCTCATGGAGAAGATTTACCCATCTTGTGCTCTTTATGTAACTTGGGTGAAAGAGAAGATATTATCCACTTCATGGGGAAATGTCGTATTTTAAGGGAAATAAGAAGGAACACTTTGGCATCCAGTTTTTTGACGGAAAATGATGTTATATCGCTGCTAAAGAAAATCGAAGTTAAAAAACTATACAAATACTACAATCCGGCTCTAACCTATTGGGACCGTATAATTAGCGAAAATTTCTAAATTTCAAGAATCCCGTTTTATTAAGTTTTGTATTTATCAATATAAAGAACCTATAATTATCTCATTTGTTTCGATGGAGTATTAAATTTTCAAAGTATTATATACGTCAAAAATTATGTTTTTTTCAACTAGGCAGACGGTAGGAAAGCCAAGCTTTTTTTAATTTTTTGTTTTTAATTGTTTTGTTTTTTTTATAATTATGTTGACTTAACTCAAAGATGAAAGGTTTTTTTTTTTTCGTGGGAAGGTGAGATATCTTCATAGACACTATAGGCCCGGAGCCTATAGTGTGAGATTCTTACTCACTGAAAAACACCTCGCTTATGCAAACCACGACTGAGTTCACATTCAACAAGCAGTTCCTCTATCGCATTTTATTTTGTTTTTATAAGATATCCTGCAGGCGATTTCAATTGAAAATTCCTGTGTTCTTTAGAAAAATTACGCGCTGCTAATCACCGCGCTAGATCGAGAGGCTTAGTCCTTTTCAGACTGCGCAATAAATTTGTCTCGTCGAGGATCTGTTGAACAGAAATATTCGTATGACCTTGTAATCGATTATTATGTTTAATTACGTTCTGAATGTTTTCGACTCCTAAGTCTCTGTGGATATCATCGTTTCTAATGTACCACGGCGCATTAACAATACCTCGAAGAACTTTGTTTTGGAATGTCTATAATACATTAATGTTACTATTTTTAGTACAACCCCAAAGTTGTACACCATATGTCCAGATCGGTTTTAGCACTTGCTTGTATAACAGCAGTTTGTTCTCTAAGCTAAGCTTGGAATACTTTCCAATAAGCCAGTAAATATCTCTATATTTGATTTCAAGCTCTTCACGTTTTTTCTTGACGTGTGGTCTCCATTTTAGTTTAGCGTCGAGTGTCATACCGAGATATTTGGCCTCGTTCGCGTAAGGAATTCGTACTGCGTTGATAAACACCGGTGGATTCTCAATTTTCTTGAGAGTGAAGTTCACGTGGACAGACTTGTTTTCATTAAGCGCGATTCACCAAGTCTGAGTCCAGTTGTTAATCAGTGTAAGGGCACGTTGCAACTTGGCAGTTGCTTCTTCGACTGTTTTAGCTGTTGCCAAAATGGCAGTGTCATCAGCAAATGTGGCTAGGACAGTGTCGTCCGTTTGCGGTATATCGCGGGTAAAAAGTAAATATAGCAGAGGGCCAAGTACACTTCCTTGCGGCACCCCCGCCTTTATTGTCTTAAAAGTGGAATATTCGTTTCCGTGTCTCATACGGAAGAGTCGGTCTTCCAGGTATGAACCTAAAATACAAGACAATTGCTGGGGTAGGGCTTGTCGAAGTTTATATTTTAGGCCTTCGTGCCATACCTTATCAAAGGCTTGCGAAACGTCAAGGAATGCGCTTGAACAGACTAACTTACACTCGATTGCTCGTTCAATTACATCGGTTATTCGATGCACTTGGTCAACTGTAGAGTGTTGGCTTCTAAAGCCAAATTGATGATCCGGCAAGAGGGAATTTGTGTCGGTAATTGGTTTAAGACGATTAAGAAGGATTCGCTCGAAGACCTTCGATGTAATCGGGAGAAGCGATATTGGTCTATATGACTTGACTTCAGTCAGCGGTTTACCGGGTTTCGGAACCATAATAACTTCGGCTACTTTCCACTGGTGCGGTACATACTCTAGTCTAATGCTGGCATTTATAAGATAGAGCAGCTTTAGCAAACCTTTTTTCGGCAACGCTTTGAGTATCTCTCCCGTTATTAAGTCATATCCCGTGTCTATAACTTGTCTAAGTTCCCTAAGTGTAGCCTTTTCTACTGGAAAGTTTGTCGTCATGTCTAGCGTATTGACATTCTCTGGAAGCACTTCCCTGTCGAATGGTTTAAACGTTTCTGCAAGATGGTCGGCGAAAACATTAGCTTTTTCCTTATCTTCCTTCGCCCAGTCATCCTGGTTTCTTCTTATTGGCGCCACGTGTATTTGGGGCTTTGGAACACTTTTAACGGCTCTCCATATGGAGAAGTTGGTATCCTTTGTCGCTGTGAGTCTTTCAAGGTAGCTATTAATACCTTGATTATTGAAGTCCTTGATCGATTTTTTCAACAAGTTGCAGAGCCTATTGAAGGACATTTTATCTTGTGGTGCCCGGGATTCATGCCACTTTTTCCGCGCTCTTCGTTTCTTTCTTATCATTTCTCTGATTTCCGGTGGGTATCTTATGCCGACTTTGGGAACTTTGTTCGACTCGCGGGGAGTGTTCTTCCAGGCCGCTTGCTGTATGACTTCAACAAAACGTTCAACTTCTTTTTCAAGTTGATACGGCTTTCTAAGTGCTACTTTCAACTCAGTATTGTCTACAACGTCTATTCGGAAATCTTCCCAGTGAGTTTTGCTGTTAGTTAATCTGGGTGGTCTTTGTTTCTTAACCAAGGATTCGCACAGTGAGAGGATAACTGGAGAATGATCGGAGGAAAGATCGAAGCCCTCTTCAACTTTGACGTAACTAGCGTTTACTCCTTTTCCGAGAAAGAAGTCTATTAGATCGGGTGTTTTGGCGACATCCGAGGGCCAGTATGTCGGCTTGCCTGTTGAGTAAAAATAGCAACCACATTCCATACCAGCCCTGTAAGAGTTTGAGTTTTGAGAGAAATATCTTGAGCTCCAAAAGGTGTGCTTCGCGTTAAAGTCGCCACCAATAATGAAGATTGGTCCAAGAGAGTTGAATAGGTCAATAAATTCGGGTTTTTTCTATTTTGCAGCGCGATTGGCAATAGATTGAGGATATATTAAATGAGTAATTTTTATTTTTAGCGCGCACCACAGTCATTTGAAATTTTTCAAGTTCAATTATTGCTTCCAGAGTATGTTCAATGCAGTCTTTTATGAATAGGGATGACCCGCCTCTTGCGTTTCCCGATGGATGATGAGCGTGGTAGTCGCGGTAAGCTTTTAGTTCCACGCTCGATTCTGTCGCCAAGTGAGTTTCAGAAATTAAACATATGTCAATTACTTTTTCCTGCATGAAAATATTTAATTCATCAAGCCTTTTCTGTAGCCCGTTGGCATTCCATGCAAGTGTATTGAGCTTCTTTGCCATAATTAGTTGCAGAAATTGGCTTCGAACTTAAGAAGCCGTTCGACTATTATCTTATTTATTTTAGTCTGTTCTTCTAGTCTCTCGAGAATTACTGAGAACACATTTGAGACAGGATCCGGTGATGTACAGTTAGTCATGTTTACTCGCGCTGCTATTTGCGCGTAAGTTTTTCCACTTTCCACTTGCGCATTGTTATTTTTGACGTTGTTGTTATTGGTGATTTTAGGGTTTGTCACCATTACCTTCTTTAAAGGCTTTGGAGTAGGACCGCTGTTGTTGTTTCTCATTCTATCTGTCCCTGCGTTTTTCAAAGGCTTCGTTTTTGATTGATCTCGTAGCTTTTGCAACTCCTTCGCGACTTCGCAGCCTCGATAATTAGCTGGATGTTTTCCCTTGCAGTTAATGCATAGCGCTGGGGACTCTTTCGCGGCATTGCACTCTCGAGTCAGATGTTTGCCAGCGCATTTTACACAGCGAGGTTCCTTTTGGCAGTAGGCCTGAGTATGGCTGAATCCCTGGCAATGTGTACATTGGGGAATCAGCCTAGAGTTTTTCCGCGGAGGTTCAATTTTAACAACAAGGCCCAAAATTGAATTTATGGCATAAATTCTTTCTGGGCTTTCGGTTTTGTCGAAAGTTAGCCTAAAGAGGGGAAGACCGCGTCTTAGGGTAGTCCTCTCGCTTTCAACATTGCGCTGTTTTTGGGCAAGTATATTAACTGCGTCGATTATCTTAAAGTCTTTATTTTTAAGGTCATTTACGATGTTTTCTTTAAGGCAAGATGGATGCAATCCTCTAGCTACAACGCGTATGGGTCTTTCCGTTTTATTTTCGTACGTATGCCATTGAATCTTCTCGGCATTTAATTTTTGCGAAAGCGAACGGTAGTTGTCTGGATTAAGGACATTAATAGTCCATGTATCATTATTACGAGATCTTACTTTATAATCGGTTGAGCACAGTGATTTCGGGATTATGTGTAACTTGTTGTAGTCCGAGATTCCAAAAACGTTTATTGGCAGCGGCGGTCTTTGTTTGGGTTGCTTTGTTGCCTTATCAACCTCAGCAGTGTTAAAGCTGGCTTGCTTGTTTTTTTGTTCGATATCAGGCGGGGAAGTAGCTTTGCACCTCTTACCTGCCTTTTTTTTAAGTATCCAGTCCGTTTCGCAGACTGGCTCTTCTTCGTCCGTGTGAAAACTCGAGTTTTCGGGGCGGTCAAGTAGCGAGACAGACTCAGACTCAGATTTAGATTGCGGCTAAATGGCATCTAGTTGCTTTTTTAATTCGGCACAGAGCAATTCCATATTTTGGAATCTGGCGTGGAGATCAGAATTTTCGCGTTCGAGATTTTTTAGCTTATTCGATGTAATGCTATTGCCCTGAGCTACCGACTGTGCTTGGTCTTTGCTTTCGCATGATTTCTCTAGCGATCCGCGTGCTGGAGATCTCGTGACCCTTGAGCATTTTTTAAAGGGTTCCTGGTTTATATTTGTATTATTTTGAATATTATTTGAACTCATTTTAGTTCCCACGAGTAGCGGAGAAACGGTAGTCCGTCTGTCCAGAGATCCTCATTAGATAGATAAGGCTGGCTGATCCGAAGGTCGCCAAGTATCCGGATGCTCCGTTAGAAATTGTGCTATTTTTATACTGGGCCCCAAACCTGGTCGATTCTGGCACGGGTCGCTTAACACCTTAATCCGGCCTAGTGGATTTTAGTCGCCCCTTACGACAGGCATGCCTTACCTCGGGTATATTCTAACCCCTAACCCGAAGGGGGGTTGATGAATGGTGCAAAAAATTACAGCAGCAGGTGTTTTACATACAATTAAATTAAAAGAAAAATCCATAGCAACCTAGAGAGGCTAGGCCGTGACTTAAGTGGTAGTGTATTGGCTTCCAACTGAAAAATATATGAGTTTGTCATTTTGACAGAAATTCTGTAGAGTGGGTGCCCAGTAGACGTAGATTTAGTTAGGTTACATTTAAGAAAAAAAAATTTATAAAAATTGCAAAAAAAAAAAATGGAAAAAATAATAAAACAATAAAGAAATGGGTAAATTTCTCTACAAGAAGGCGCAATCCATACAGAAAAAAAAAATAAAAAAAATATAAGATATAAAGGGTGGTTTTTTTTAGAGGTATACTGATTCAATATCAAATTAAACACTTGAAGCTAATATTAATGTCTATGATGTTAGCTTTATTTAATACAAAATTTTATGCTAGCAGTGCCAAAATATGATATTGGGCATATGCGCGCCACGTCTAGCTCAATTGAAGCGCAATCGTGAAGTCCAATTTTCGACAATTCTATCGAGCAACTGGGGCCGTATATCAGCAATAACACGGCGAATGTTGACTTCCAAATCGTCCAACGTCTCTTGTTTATCGGCATGGACTATGGGTATGTGATTTCACATACCCCCAAAAAAAGTAATTTAAAGGTGTCAGATCACAGGATCGTGGAGGCCAGTTCAAAGGTCCGTTATGCGAAATTATGCACTCAGCAAATGTTTCCCGTAATAAATTGAATGTGTCATGTGGCGTGTGGCATGGTGCGCCATTTTGTTGAAACTAGAGCTCCGTCACGTCAATGCCATTCAACTGAGGAACGAAGAAGTCAGAAATCATGTTTCTATAGTGGTCTCCATTGACGGTAACACTTTGGCCGGAATCGTCCTTAAAGAAATATAGGCCGATGATTCTACCAGCCCATAAAGCATTCCAAACAGTGAGTTTTAATGGTTGTAAGGCGTCTCGACAAAGGCTTCTGGACTTTCTCCACTCCTCCACATTCGGCAATTGTGGTTGTTTACATATCCATTTAACCGAAAATGGGCCCCATCGGAGAACAAAATTTTGCGTTGAAAATGAGGATCAAGCTGTATCATGTTTTCGGCCCATTCACCGAACCTTCGACGCGTATAATGGTCACGTGGTTTCAACTCATACACAAGCTAGATTATTAGCTTTTCAGCCAAGATCTTTCCGTAAAATCTTCCACAAAGTGGATAAGCATATGTAGCTCCAATTGTTGTGCACGACAGCGAATCACCTCATTCGGATTTTCCCCAGCACTGTGCTCCACAACGGCAATAACTTCTTCTGTTCGCACTGTTTGTCGTCTTTGGGCATGCGTATTATCCACTAAACGATTCATTGTGTTTCGAATAACTTGCTCAGATGGACTATTATGTCGACCGTAAAATGGACGTAGCACACGATAAGTTTGGCGAACCGAACCATGGTTTTTAAAATAAGTTTGCACAATTTGCACGCGTTGTTCTGGCGTTAATCTATTCTTCGTAAAATGACAAATCAACCTTCAACTGTCAAATTGACAATCTGTAGAAGCAGTGTTGTCAGTTCTAAAACCACACCTAAACAAAAACACCCTTTATATGTATGTTTACTATTAGATAGTTTAATTAGGTTTGGTTAGGTTAGGTTAGGTAAAAGCAGTGATGGGTAGTTTGGATTTTAATTAAATTACAATTACTTATGAAATAATTGAAATGTAATTGATTTTCATTAAAATTCCGAAGTAATTGTAATAAAAATTTCAATTATAATTACAAGTAAACGCAATTAGTAATTGTAATTACATCAAAATTATTTCGATATAAAAAAAGGTAATTTAGCAAAACTTAAGAAAATAAAAGAGCAATTAATTTAAATGTTATTCAATTAAGTATAGTTTTTAAAGGAATAGGACATAGGAATTCAAACATTATACTTCGAATTAGCTCACGAACACCATTTGAACTCGAATCAATCGATTTCCTATTTATAACGGATTTTGAGCTTGTAGATGGAATATTTAATTCGTAATTATTAAAATTTTCACAATTATTATCACTCACTTTAAGTTGTTAGAATATATGTTACACCTTTTAATATTATAATATTGTACATATAGTATAATCACTCAGAATCAAACGTGGAAACTTCTTTGCACCTCATAGTTGCCAACACAATAAGAAGAGATCGTGCCAACCAAAATAATCGATATTTTGTGTATTGTTTTTATTCCAATTGAAAGTGATAGATATGTAACATATGTATGCATATACTTATGTAACTAGATTATGATGCACTTAATACACAAAATCTTTGAATGAGTACAATCATACTCGTATCAATACAAGTGAATGGCAGTTATGTTTCGATTTTGATGACTTTTATTACATAACTATATTCAATAATACGTGTATGTACATACATATGTATTTTGCTTTGGTTATATAAGGTATACTTTTATCCGCGGCGAAGTTAAAAAAAAAAACAATTTTTTTATTTTTATTTGGGATTACTGTCCATTTATTGTGCCAATTCGAACTGAAGCTTAAAATCGAATTTACAATTATTTATAAGTTAAGGTTACCATCAAATGCGACAAAGTACTAGTTCAGTAATTTTGGTTTGGTTTCTTGCTGTTACAGGTGGTTTGCAAGCTTCTCGGAATTTGCCTTGTATAGGGCGTGTGAACCTATGAATGCATGGGTCAGATATCTCAGAATTGGGCAGATCCACACACTTGAAACTTGAAGTGCATGTGGCGGAAGTGGGAGTATTGCACTCAGCTAGTGTAATGCTAGTTCTAATATTTTTTGTGTTAACTTAAACCGTTTAGTAATTTTAAGGTCAGTATTGATTTAAGAGAAAACAACATACGTCTTTGAAATGATAAACCAGTATTTTGGATGTATAATTCATACCTTTGCATCGATCACCGTTATTACAGGTATATAGACACAAAGAAGATAGGGCATTGCATATTCTTTAAATTAACGAATTATTATTCTTCTTCTTATTTAAAAGGGATTTTAATTACATTCTTAATTACATGCTCGTAATTGCAATTATCAATGGCAACTACACGTAATTGTAATTGCAATTTCTATTACAATGGCTTTGTAATTGAAAAGTAATTAAATTACAATGGAATTGACTATGAGTGTAATCAATTAATAATTTAACTACGTATGTAATGATTACAACCCATCATTGGGTAAAAGTGGCTGTAGGAAAGAGCAACTCACTTAGGCCTATTGACACATTATGATGCCACGTGGATCTGTGATCCTCCTACTCTTGGAACCAATTTGAGTTTACGATAAAGCGTAGACGACTGTTAACATCTATTTTCTTTAGACATTGCAGAAGAAAGCTCCTAAGTGAAGTTTTCTTCTTTGGAAGAGAGCTGGACATGTACCAAATAGGTGGAGGATTGTCTCCTCTTCCTTTTCGTCCATGCATCTTCTACAGAAATCGTTTGTAAAAACGCCAAGCCTTGTTGCATGCTTGCCTATAAGTCAGTGTCTAGTGATGGCACCTATGATGGTGCTGAGATGTTTCCTATTTAGAAGGATCGGTCTGTTAGAGCGAATCAGATCTAGCTTTGGTCAAATCTGTTTGGTCGCTAGACATATTGATCCAACAGTCCATCTACGGTCTGTTCTTTTACTAGTTTCCGGCTTTAATATTAATTTGCACGTAGCGGTAGAATAGGTAGAGTGGTTCCAATTTCAGCGACTTCGCCAGCACTATACTTCCCTGGCATGTCTCTGTGGCACGGCACCCAACATACAACAAAGTGGAGGTGGAGCTCTGCCATCTACCTAAGAGATGATCGATATTCAAGGGCGGTTCTAGAATTTAGTAAGGCTGAGTCCAGAGGCCTGATAACGGCTTAACTATCTGAAAAGATGCTGTATCGGAAAAGACTAATCTGATACCATTTAGTGAGGGAGGATCTATGATTGGAATTTTATAATTGCTGGAAAAGAGGACAAGATCAGTTTTATGGGGGTTTACACACAATTCACAGCGATCTGCCCAACGGATTAATCTGTTAAGATTTAGCTGAAGAAATTCTTTATTGGTATTAAGATGCTTACCTATATATGCTATAGCTGCAACATCATCTGTGTAGGCAATCACCCTGCTAACGTCCGCTTCTAAGTATATTAGCAGTTCATTAACCACTGAGTTCCAAAGAAGGCAAGAAAGCAAACATCGCTTAGCAGAAGCCCCGCGCAGTTTAGAATTGATTAACCTAGTATTTAGCATAAGACTAATGATGTCCCCAAGTGAGTCATCTACCTGCAAAGTTGACAGCGCAGGCGTGATTGCGGATGTGTTGATGTTGTTAAAGGCACCCCTATGCCTAGGAAAGCGTCAATTGTTTACTCTCTATATTGTAGGGAGCGTTCGATGTGGCTAGTAAGTGAATGCAGAGCCGTTTCGACCAACTTTCCTTTACAGCAGGCCTAGTCATGTTGAGTCTTTGACAAAAGTGGTGGATCAATTTTAGCTCGTATGTGGATATCAATCAGCCGTCCAGAAGGAACAATGATAGACTTATAGGTCTGATGTCCTTTGGGACAATATGAGAGCATTTTGCGGCTTTGGGAATGAAAACTGTTCGGACCAGCAGACTTGTATGGTTCGAAGCTATGCAGCGCCCACAGCAACTTGTCTCTTGTAATCAGACCCTGCATTTTAGTCACGGTTGCAGTAGTCCTGTTTTGTTTCCTACCGGCCGCGCATAGGGAGCTACCTTGAAAATGGAAGTCCAGTAGCAGGTAGAGTGACTCATCACATGAAGTTTTCCAAGAGCTAGGCATCATAGGATTTGTAGACTGGATTTTTCTTAGACGCGATGCCTCAGTAGTTTCTGTTATTTTGCCTCAGAATAGTTTCTGTTATTTTGAGGGATTCTTTGTATGAGTCAGTCAATTTTTTGTGCTTTTTGCTAGGTTGAAAACATTTCTGCAAATATTTCTAAGCGGTACCAGGGCGGTGTCCACCAGTACGGCTTTTTCTTGCTTCTAGGAAAGGGCTTACGTATGAGGGTTGTCTGAAAAGTTTCCGACCGCAGCGTAAAGATAGCGGTACTCGTCAATAAAAGCTAGTGAATGCTAGTTGTGCATCTTTTGACAGTTACTTACCGAAGTTTGAGTCATTTTGGACGCGCAGTTTTTAGTTGACAGTCGCTTGAGTGAGTCGATGTGAGTGTTTTTTGTCAAAATTGAAAAAATTGGGTATCGAGCTGTTATTAAATTCTTGTTTTTGAAAGGCAATACGCCTACGTAAATCAAAAATGAGTTGGACTCTGTATGTGGGGACTCTGCACCATCACTTACCACAGTGAAATTTTGGACCGCTGAATTTGAACGTGGCTGTAAGAGCTCGGGAGATGATGAACTTTCGGGACGTACAAAAACTGCAACCACGATAACATTGCTAAAGTTCACCAAATGGTGTTAGACGTCCGCCGAATTAAAGTGAGAGAGATATTAGAGGTTATGAAAATGTCCAAAGAACGTGTTTATTACATATTAAATCAAGATTTAGGCATGAGAAAGCTGTCCGCGCGTTGGGTGCCGCGTTTGCTTACGTTAGACCAAAAATGTGTTCGAATGAACATTTCCAACGCTCTGTTGGTTTAGGCGCAATAAATCCAAGTTTTGGCGCCGATTAATTACTGTATAAGAAACTTGGATACACCATTATACCCCTGAAATAAAAATTCGGTCAAAACAGTGGACTGCAAAGGGCGAGCCGGCTCCAAAAAAAGCAAAAACTGTATTTTGGGGTAGTAAAGGAGTTATCTTAATCAATTATCTTCAAAAAGGAAAAACCATTACAGGAGCATACTACGCATCAACACATTTGCAGAAAAAGAAAACCCTGTTTCACCAAGGCAACGCGCCGTCTCGCAACTTAGCGGTTACCATGACGAAAATCCATGAATTACGGTTTTAACTGCTTGACCATCCGCTTTATTCACCAGATTTAGCCCCAAGCAACTTCTTCTTGTTCCCTCATCTAAAAACTGCGCTCGGAGGACAGAGACTTTCATCAACTGAGGAGGCAATCACCTTCGTGAACAATCATTTTGCAGAGAGAAACGCCAAGTACTATTTGGACGGGTTAGAGAGATGGGAGCATCGCTGGGAAAAGGGTGAAGATTTACATGTAAAAAAATAAAAAACAATTTAGAAAAAATTTCTTGTATCATTGTTCGGTCGGAAACTAGTTAAGATTCATTTTTAGGTGGTATATAGGTTTTGCTCAGGATTTAAATATTCCACGATATTAAAAAGAATATTATATGTATATTAAATGAAATAAAAATGCAACTATTTCAGGTACTTTATAATTGGTTTTATGTTATAGTACTTATCTATGCGTCCGGTGTGTCCAACAGTGTACAGCAAAGTGAAAGTGCATTTAACCCAGCAGCAGCCACCCACCCATGCTCGTGTGTCTTATCTTTGATTGTATGTGTGTTTGTACGAAAGGTGAAGAATAAACACACAAACTACAAATGGCTTTAGTGTACACGATATGGTTCGATGTCTGCTGCTGAGTGAATTGTTCTTGTAAAGCACGGCAAAAGCATCAGCCGATCGTGGGAAAACAAATCAATATGTTTGTAAATGTTACCTTAGTATTCGTGTACCTAAATGTACATGATAGTGCAAATTGAAGAATTACTACCCTAATTAGATATCGGCTGGTGCTTATGCAGTGTGTCACAAGATTGCTTTAATGTTTTACAATAGATTTATAATAGGTATATAATTTATAATAAAGCGTACAGGTTTAATTTTAAATTTGTTTTCCTAGTATTAGTTTTAATAAATGTAAGAATAAAAACACTGTACGAAACGTCGGAAGACATAGACTAAGTATTAAGTTTAACTTAGAGTGTCCGATGGGGCGGTAAGTTAGAATAACTTTTTTATTTCTTTTAAGTTGTTTAAGGAATTTTTTAACGTGTTTTTGTATAGCTTGTAAGTGTCAATTAATGAATCAAATAAAAATGCATTTAAAATAAAAAAAAATTAAATAGGTAGATACCAAGTCAATCGGGGGGTTCGGTGTTCGATTCCCAGCCAAAGCCATTCTGTTTTCCTTTATTATTTTTTTGTATAAATAAACAGTAAGTAAGTCAGAGTGCCAAAAAAAATATAAACAAGTGATGAGTGACCATTAGCGGGAAAAGCTAGTGGCAGCAGGAAGACATCCGATGAGGATGCTACATCA
Organism: Volucella zonaria; assembly: GCA_963966105.1. NCBI lineage: Eukaryota > Metazoa > Arthropoda > Insecta > Diptera > Syrphidae > Volucella > Volucella zonaria. The sequence continues at coordinate 158,044,698 of OZ014530.1, read as the reverse complement.
AGCCACCTATCAATTATTGTGGTAGCTGAAAGCAATCTAGTGGAGGCCCTTCTGTATCAAAATCTACCGAGATTAAGGGAGGCGGCGCCTTAAACTTCAACAACAGCAGCCGTGGTAAACCTAATAGGTCAGGAGTCGGACAATGATGAACACCCATATATATCTGATGGTGGCGAAGGTCACTACGTAGGAAGCGACAACAGGGTTGCCTCAGACAACGGCAAACAGAAACAGCAGTCAAAACAGGAAAAACACACATAACAAAAAAATACAAGGCGGGTGAAACAGCAGCAATCGCATCAAAAAAATAACACCAGCAACAACATGAGAAAAGCTACTGCAGCAGAGACCTCAACAACAGCAAGTGCAGAAGCTAAGAAGAAAAATTAACACTTTTAAATTGGAGTTGAAGGACACCATTTAACTGTGTAAGTCGGCCGTAGGCTGCTTAAAGAGAAAGAAGGAGAACGCACGGTCTGAAATTCGTGAAAGTCAAGCCTTTCACCACAGCTAGAGCCAAAAGGAAGCAGCGGAAATTACCATTCTTCCTGGTTCAGCTAACTACCAGTAGCAATCTCGATGGTCTAAGGAGCATCAAAGCCCTAGACTAGTAGCTTACGTCATGGGAAAGTGTAAAGGAGAGCGATAACATTTTACAACGTGTTCGCTGCAAAAGGTTCGGGCAATGCGCTTCGAAATGTGAAATGCAACCCAAATGGAAAGAACCACAGTCCGAGAAATGCGCTCTGGGTAAGGACAGAGCGTAGGCCGGCTCTAACGTACCTGCAGTCGTAATTGGTACATATATGGTGCAACAAACCCAGGTTCTAGCAGTGAATGTTATTTGACTGATGAGGTTCGAACGAATAGCAGCACTATTTAAGTTTTTAAAGACCAAGCATCTGATGTGCTTTTGGTTAGCGAAACTAACTATAAGACACAAAATGAGGCACACAAGATATAAAATGTCAGCACAGTGTAAGGTACAGACTCGACCTTAAGGCGACCGATAGTCCGTCGTTTTCTAGACGCAGGTCTTATTTGGATTTCCTGTGGTTTGACTCACGAATAGAACTGACGTGCACTAATCAACATACTACAAACTGTATGCACACGTTCTTGTATTACTGTGACCATTACGAAACTGCAGAATTGGAAGATTTTGTTTCAAAGGCATTCCTACAATTATGGTAGAATACTCTCGAGCACTCTCTTCGAATTCGCTCCACCCACCTTCCAACAGAAATGTGTGAAACAAGCAGATCGACAGGTATCCAAAACTAATGGACGGAACTATTAAATGAACAATGGACAAAGCCATACCTTGGTATCAACACACCGACAACGAAGATTTATTCCGCAACGCAACTATTTACGCACTGCACCGACATAAAACTAGACTGCTGTCAAGACTGAAAACCTTGTACACACAGTTTACTGACAGATATAACCCAGGGATCATAACATTTAAGTCTTCGTTCAAAAAGGATGCTGCAGAAATCCTGTAGATTTGTATTTCGTGTCTTAAAATAGCCCGAACGAGAAAACAAACACATGCTTTTAACAGCAGGCATTGATCTAAATGAGGCCGTTGATGATGACAACTTCTTTGTTATTGAGGATCAGCAGGAGAAGATAGAGGCTATTGGAGCGACTTTCCAGGAAGTATATAAAGCCAATAACATCATTGGCCCGAACCATGGTTTGAAAAATCGAGTCCTTGTGCACAATTTCTACCTTCAACGAAATAGTTAACTGGCAATTCGAGAGCGGTCCAAGCTGAATAGATTGGACATAAGTAAACCACTTCTGTATATTCTTTACAATATGCTCCCAGATAGACAATTCGTCGTGGAAAATGAAGATGTGACTTTTGCTGGAACATTTCACATTAAAAACGGTCTGCAGCAAAGATCGTATTCAATTCATCATTTACACAAGTGAACTTGTAGGTTTACTTCACTAATAACGTATGCAAACGAATTAATCGTACTGATCAGGTCCCAAGATTGAGGTCATTAAAATTGTTTCGAAACGCGACTTGGGTAAAATTTAACGATATTGCCACGACTGGAAGTTGAAGATCAACTTTCAGAAATCGGAGACCATTTTGTTTAGGGCCTCTAGGGACATCAGAAAGAATTGCCGAAAGTTTCGATGGTGGGACTTACTTGTCGAAATGTAGTCAGCTACCAGTTTTGGTGGTGCACAAATAAGACAAACCTGCAAAGCATTTAACGCTTCACCCCTTGCGGATAGGGGTTAGAATATTCCCGCGGTAGGAATGCCTGTCGTAATAGGCGACTAAAATCCATCTGGGCCGGATTCCCATAAGTATCCTATCCTCAAGGTATGGTGTTATGCGACCCGTGCTAAGGCCTGAATGGTGGTCGGGATGTAAAATCAATAGAGCCCCGCGAACGGAGCCCTCCTGATACCTGGCGTCCTCTTGTAACGTAGCCTTACCGTATTATAGGGATCTCTAATGCGATGGACCTCCTTTCCACAATACTCGTGTGATCTAAATATGGACCTAAATAAAAGCAAAACAAATATTAAAACCAATAATACAAACAACTCAAATAACGCAGAAAACTCAACGAATTTACGGCAGTCGTTTGATCCCTTCTCTAAAAGTTCAAGCGTATCACAATTGCCACCACCAATATCGAATGTCTCCGGAAAAGAAGTCCACCCGAAGCAACTACGCATGAAAAACCGTACTCAGCGAGTAACAAAAGCTTGGAGGAGGAAAATAACACACACGCTTAAGCAAATGGAGCTTAAAAAAGAAGTAGATTTACTCCAAGAAGAAAATAAAAACTCTGAAAAAAATGCATATAAACGAAGTCCAGGAAAGCAGCCCACCCCGCTCAACTAGTCGCGAAAACCATATGGACGAAGAAGAGCTAACACGCGAAACAAATTGGATCTCCAAGAAAAGACCGTCTAGGAAACGTAAAGCTGGTTCTTCACCCAAAGTCGTTCCAGATAAGAACCGGGAGTCCCAAAAAAGCAACCCCCAACAAAATTACGTTTTCCGCCTCCAATCAACGTTGTTGGGGTTCCAGACTATAACAGTTAAAATCTAAGTATAGGGTTACATCACTACCCAACAATGTGTGCAAAGTTAACGTCGACGACTCCAATGACTACTTACCGATCATTGTCCGACAAATTAAACACCGAGTAGATCCAATGGTACACTTTCGAGAACAAGTCAGATAGACCATTACGTGTAGTAGCCAGAGGACTTCACCCTTCTTACACTAAAGACGACATTATAAGCAACCTCCATGCAAAGGGCTTTGAAGTTCTAGACGTCGTAAATATTATTAAAAAAGAAAACAAAAAACAAAAAAATAACAGACCAAGACGAGGAAATCTTGGTTAAGTGGGGACTTCCACTGTTTATGCTTAGTTTCGATAAGTCCGAAAATAGAGAAGATATTTATAGTATTAAAACTATTCTTAATATCGTAGTCAAAATCGAACACAAGATCTATCCCGCGATGTAAGCGCTGCCAAGGCTTCAATCATACGCGGACTTACTACCAAAAAGAGTTGCACTGCGTAAAATGTGCCGGTAAACATCTCTCAGAAGAGTGCAACTTAAATAAAGAACTTGCACCGTCTTGCATAAATTTCCAAGGAAAGCACCCAGCAAACTATCGCGGACGTGAAGTGGCGAAAGAACTCCAAAAAAGGCGCGATACCCTTAAAAAAACCTTACACCCAAGCCCGAAAACAACTACAAATAAACTAAATATTGCTAAATAATAGGCAGTGAAAGAAAGAAAATCCGTCGTGGTAAAGTCGAAGGATATACAAAAAAAGATCGCAAAGGAAAAGCCGCCACCGATTGATACGCTAACGAAAGAATATAAAAAAAACGGTATTACGTCAAATCCAGTGGCACACGTTTTCGCCCTAATTCTAACAACAATTGAGGAGTAAAGCAGAACAAATAAATTCTTACTTGAAAAATTGAGCAATCTCGAGAAAAAAAAACGTAAAACTCGATCTCAAGTACGAATATGAAACAGCTGCTTAAAATATTGACGTGGAACTAAAACACTCGACGAACTGGAAGTTTTCTTACGAAAAGCCAACACAGACCTTTGCTTCATTCCTGACATCCATTTGAAGAAGGGATCTCGTATGGAACTAAAGAGATGCTGTGCTTATCATGCATACCATCCATCAGAAAACGCTAGAAGCGGATCCTCATTGTTCATTAAAGATTGTATTGAGCACTCTATAGATATGAAGATTGAATGCGATGCAATGCAGTTAAGTTCGGTTCGCGTAAAATATAACCACCTGCACTGCAACATTGCATCTATTAATTGTCCTCCGCGATGCAAGCTAGAAAACAATGACATTAAAGGTACCTTTGATTCACCCGGACCGAATTTTATAATTGGTGGTGATTTTAATTCGAAACCTACCTTCTGGGGCTCAAGATGTAAACAACGAAAGGCAGACAACCCTATGAAGCCGGTATGCAATCTGGAGTAGACTTTTTCTCGACCGGAAAACTAACATATTGACCTTCGGATATAACAAAGACACCCGATCTTGTAGATTTCTAACCAAATGCTATGAATTTCTTTGGACAAGAGGAGCAACTATTTACATGCGTAAAACGGAAGGGGAGACTGCTGTGAAGATCACCTGTGCTGCGGATTTAATGAAATTGTAAATAAACTCTATAATTAATAGTTCTGATCACCTTTCCTTTTATAATACATGTGATAGTGATGCTGTTTCACCAGTTGTAACTGAATGCTTTTGTATTCATCAGAATATTCGTAGTCTTCGTTCTAATTTTGATTCTTTCTTAGCTCAAGTTGCCTATAGTAATCGTGTTAACTGAAATTTGGATTTTCGACAGTGAATTAGATTCTTACAATATTCCCGGTTATTGCAATAATTCTTATGCAGCGGGCGGTGTAATTGGTTTTGCATGTGATTGTTCCAAAGTTAAAATTTCTAGTGCCGATATTATTGAAATTGATTTGACCTTTGATAAAGGGGTGGGCTGTGGTGTAGTGGTACTAGCAATCGCTTCTCACTCGGAGGGTCAAGGTTCGAATCCTAGCCACGGCAAGTTTTCATTTGTGTAATTGGAACTCAGTCAGAAAAATCTGCGTGTGAAGGCATAACACTGACATGTCGATTTGGCTGTTGTAGAATTTTCAAGCACAAAACAACCGTTAAAATTCACAACCTGAGTCATTCCGAGTGAAAAAAAAAACTCTCCGTCCTCTTCGGAGTTGTATCGATCACATCTTTATTCGAACTTACATAAATAACGAAACAATTTTTTATGGTGAAGTGCATGACTTTCAATTAATAGATCATCGCTTGTGTTCCTTAAATGTATGTGGTAAACTGGACTATCCTAGTTCTAGTCGGCGAAAACTCGAAATTAATTATGAACTTTTATATGAGAGGCTTCAGCCAGAATTTTGGGAAACAGTGTTTTTAAAATGTAGTGTATCATCTGCATATGACGACTTCATCGCCATACTAAATGGTCATATTAAGGCTTGTACTTATGAAGTCTTCAATAGGCCAAATCGTAAAAAATTTATTAAGCCGTGGATGACTACAATGTTATTACATAAAATAAAGCTCACGAACAAACTCGCTGTAAAATGCAGAAAACATCCGCATAATCACAGAGTTCACAAGTACTATTCAAAACTCTACGATAAAATAAAAAAGCTTGTTTCACTGACCCGTGACAATTATTATGCTTCGCGACTGTGTAGATCCAGAGGTAATGTTAAATAAGAATTAATCAGATCTTGGGTAAAGAAAGAAAACCTCAAGGAGTCTATAATCTATATGAAAATAATGAAAATATTTGTGACCCTTTCACAATTGACAATTGCCAACATTTTCAATGATTACTTTGTTGAAATTTCTGATAAGCTAAAACCTACCACTCCGCTTAAGGATAATTGCTCCTGTAGCATTTCTAATGGTCTCATATAGGAAAGTATTGTCACAAATAGTTTCGTTTTCGACCCGTTTACGTCTTTTGAGATTTTGAAATTAATAATGTCAATGCAAAGTAAAAGTTCGTGCATAAGTGATGGAATCTCTGTTATTGTTCACAAAAAAAATTGCTTGGTATGTTATTTTTGTGTTGTGTTACTTGTTCAATTTTAGTGTTAACAGTGGTGTGTTTCCAAGTCATCTGAAATGGGCAGAAGTTATTCCTCTTTTTAAGAAAGGGAACCGCAAAGCTATTTCTTCGTACAGACCGATTTCTCTTCTTTCAAATTTTTTTTCAAAAAACAGTTTGGTTTTAGGTCTGGCTTCTCAACAGAAGATGCAATTTTGAACTTCAGTTGCAATCTTTTTAAAGGAATCAACGAGTCAAAGACCATGATGGCCCTTTTCATTGACATGACAAAAGCGTTTGACATGCTTGATCACAAGTTACTTTTAAATATACTCTACAACATCGGTTTCTGTGGTGTAATTAATGATTGGTTTCGGTCGTATTTGTTCGAGAGACAGCAAAAAGTTTGTAATAATGGTATTTTTAGCTATTTTCGTAAATTAAGTAACGGTGTACCTCAAGGGTCGGTGTTGGAACCTCTTTTGTTTCTGATTTACATAAACTCACTTCTAGAGCTAAAATTCAATGGCTTATCTTCTGCTTTTGCAGTTTACTTACGAAGGGTCCTCTATCTGTGATTGCATCGTAAAAATTGAGAGGATTTGGAAAGTGGTTTAAATTGCATAAGCTTGTGCTAAGTGATAAAACCAAAGCAATGTCCTTTAAGATTACTGGTGCTTTCTTCGATCCAAATCTGTTTTTTCATGCTGCTGAGTGCAAAAAGTTCTCTTTGCCAAGCCACAACTGTGGAAAGGTAAACCATTTTTCATCTGTCAGTTGTTCCCCCAGTTGCTTTAAGATAGAAGAAGTCGATTGCTTCAAATACTTGGAGTGCTTATTGATTCTAAATTAAACTGGAAGCCTCATATATCTTATGTAAAGGCACGTTTAAGAAGCGTTGTCAGGAAGATGTATCGACTCCAACCCATTTGTTCAAAAAGTGTTCCCACCATGATTTATTATGGTTTGGCTAATTCAAAACTGCAATACAGCCTTTCGAGTTGGGGAGGAGCTTATGTAAGTTATTTTGGGTCCATACTTACTGCGCAAAAACATCTTGTAAGAATAATTAGTAGGAAAAACCGTTTAAGTCATTCATTGCCTCTTTTCTGTGTACTTCGTATTCTCCCTATAAGACATCTCTACGTTTTTAAGGTTTTAAGAGAATTTTTCAAACAAAGTGGGAATCTAGCCACTAGATACTCGAGACCATACAATTTGCGCGTCAATAACATGTCACTTGTTTGTGTGCCAATTGCACGCAGAACACATTTTTCTCGTAGAGACATCTCTACGTTTTTAAGGTTTTAAGAGAATTTTTCAAACAAAGTGGGAATCTAGCCACTAGATACTCGAGACCATACAATTTGCGCGTCAATAACATGTCACTTGTTTGTGTGCCAATTGCACGCAGAACACATTTTTCTCGTTTCTTTTAATTTGCCGCCTCTACATATTTTAATAAGTTGCCGCTCTCTATTAGGAGAACTCATAATTACCGTGCTTTTTTAAAAGTTGTTAAAAATTGGTTATTCATGCTTGACTACAGGCATATAGAATCCTTTTTAAATATAGTTACGTAATGTTCTGAGCTACAAAATATTTCAATAGCTAATAGATAAAATATATATTTGGTTTGTTGTTTTTTTTTTTATACCACCATTGTGTTATGCAATTTTTATTTTTTCTTTCACAAATTATTATTGAAGTTTTCAAGCAAATTTTTGTTAATTTTTCTCTGTTATACCTCACATCAGAAATTAAGTTGTAAAATTTCAACCAGACCATTCGTCACTGATCGTTTTTCTTTCAAAGAATGGTGACTTTATTCTTTCTCATTGTAACGGTTTTATTCTTAAGAATTTTGTATTATTTTTTAAGTGAATTTGAATAAAATTTAAATGAATGAATGAATGAATGAATGAATGAAGTTTTATGAGCTTGAATCGACTAAAAATGAAGTAAAAAAACTGCAATTAGAAATCTTCAAAATTTTAATGCAAACCATTACGGGGCTGATAGTAACTCATGCTCCGTGTTATTAATTTTATTTTTCATTAGAATTAAAGTTTTTATTTTATTTTTTAATGAATTTTTTTTGTTTTTATGAAATACAATGTAAACAAAATGACGTTTTTTAAATAAGCGTGTTTTTAATGTATTGTAGTTACGAATTCTTTCACCACCCGAGGCAAGATTCTCATTACCAGTATCTATAACTTCCAGACAACTACTTCCATCATCGCTGTATGGATTTTTGAAGGGAACCTGAAAATCAATGCATACGTTATGTAATGTACATCATACATTTTTAAGCCGTGCATGTTTTTCAGGAATATATCTTCCTCTTATATCACAAATTAAAATTTTCCAACTCCCTTTAAACATGCCAATAGTTCTATCAACAGTACTCCTTTCGTACTTTCGAGTGCATATTATCGAATAGTGCGCCATTAGAACCCAACAGATGATTTCTATAAGGATTAATGTACCACGGTTGCAAAGCATACTCTGAATACCCTGAAAACAAAAAAAAGTAGGAACCGAGTGTCTTGCCGTTCACAAATGTTTACGAATAATACCTAGAACCCATGAGTTTTCATTGGGGAAACTCTCGTGCTTCCGCTCGAGTAAACGCATCTCTTCAGGATGCTTCCACACAAATGAATAGTGAGCTGCTCCTTCGTATGTAGAACCCACAGAAATGATTTTCAGTGCGTGGTTACAAATCTTAAGCAGAAAAATATTTATTAGGCTTTTTGTATTCAATAGGTATCAAGTTAGACTGGAAACCCCTTTCTATTGAAAAACATGCGCTCGTTTGCGCTAGGTTTTTGTACGCCGGAATGTGTTCGGTCAACACAACCAATAACTTAAAAGAAAAATGTTGCAGTTTGTTTTATAAAAATAGTTTAAACTTACAACCCGGTATTTTATGCTTTTGGAAAAAATTATTTTTGCAATTAATCCAGTTTTCATCGTCTAATGCTATATTCCTTTTTTTAAAGAACTTAACACTCACAAGTAGTTATGAACTATGAATACACCTATAATGCATCAGCATGTGTTAAGTTTTTTGAAAAATGGGATAGAGAGAGAAAGAAAGACGTTCGGGCTCAGGGCTTATTCCGCTCCTTGGGTGGCATCCAACATTCAGTGGGGAGACTACATTCTTAGTGGAACTTAGCCTTCTTGTTGATTTCTAGTCAACTACTCATCTTACTTGATTTTTTTTAACTGCAAAAATGAATATCTTTCGGGCGCGGTTGGGATTCGAACACCGAACCTTCCGATTTGGAAGCTAGTCCACTACACCACTTGAGCCATGGCCACCCCTATGTACCCCGGGCACAGTTTCTCCTCCATTTCTTCTATAACTCTCGTTGCTATTTTTGAAATGCCACTTTGACAAATTCCAATAAGACATTCATTACCTAAAAAATAAGACATATTGTGTAATGTATTATTATTGATTAAGGTGTTGAATATTATTGCATGTAGCTCTTACGTATCAGGAAATTACATATGGAATTCATAGTAATGATAACGTAGCAGCTAGCTGCAATGCAGCGCGTATGACAGTTGACATCTGGCCTTTGAATTCAAGGCTTTGCGAAATGTGGTTGAATGCATCTTTACTAACCCTAAAATTTTTAGATAACTCCGCAAAATACAAATGTTATTTACGTTTCCATATGCGTACGCCTATACTTACGCAGCATCTGGCAAACGAGAACGGATTACTCTTCAAAGCTGAACGCGTTCGCGATATTCATCGCCTCAATCCGATGACAAATAAAAAAATGGATCCATTATTTACTTAAATTTCACTGCCTACGAGTATACAGAGTGAATTTTTTAACTTGAGACATCCAAATTACTCGAAAAATACGGGATATCGCGAAAAATGTTTCAGACAAAAGTCACAAGGTTCTGAAGTAAAATATCCTGGAGAATTTTATGTTTATGGATGCTTCTCGGCCAAAGGAGTCGGAAAGCTAATAGTATTCACAGAAAACCTCGATGCACAATTCATGGTAAAATTATACCAGAAGGGCTTGCTAAAGTCTGTCAAATCTCTGTATGGACCAAACAATTACGACTGGATTTTGTAAGAAAATTGTATAGAGATATTAAATATGTGGTTTTAAATGAAGAAAAAGCTTATGGGTTGGCGTGGGTGGGTGTGGGGGAATAGCCGTAGTAAAGCAATTCGTGCTTAAAGCAAATTTGGAGAGGCCTAAGCTTAGAATATGCGCAAAAATTAATTGAAAGCTGATCTAGGCGATGTCAAGCAATTATAAATAATAATGGTGACTGGACTCCCTACTAATATAATTGGGCAATTCGCTTTTATATATACTTTAATAAAAGAAAATGTTTTTTACACGCACGTTTTTCTGAATCATACTGTATGTTATTAAAATATTAGGTTTGTAAAAAATTATGGGTAATTTAATAATAGCATCATATTGTATTACATTACTAAATTTGTCAATTTCTTTCTGAAAAGCTTGCAACTTTGATTCAACGCATATGAGCATACATGTATCTCGTAATATATTGACAAGTAGTGTCCTTAATACTCACTTAAAATACCCCGAGGTATCTTCATTAAATTTGGAATATTTTCCATAGCAAGTTTTAAATTGTTTTCTGAAAACACCATGCACACTGCAGGTTTGATTCCGTACTCTTATTTGCCGAAGCCTAGGAAAGCCAAGCAAAACATTCGCAACTGTGGTGGATGCATTTGCTATCTTCTTAGGTACAACTTCATCAAATCCTTTAAATAGTGTAGTTTGGGTATATGACCACCAGTCAGCGACTGTAACCAAATCCCCAAATGTTAGTTCGAAGTCTTGTTCATTAAGAACGGGTCTGCTTTTAAACAATTTTTCAATCAATTGGTTGTTGTATAATATGTTTATGTCTCCCAGGGAATGTGTCACTGAAATAGGTATTTTGAAAAAAATGTATGGTTATTACCAGTATCTACGTTCTATTGATATACTCACAATATGTTGTTACTATCAAAAATATCAAGAAAACAATGAAATCTATAACTGAAAACCGCATGAGTTCGAAATTCTTATCGTCACCAACCAATAATACAGGCAACCTTCTCCGAAAACTACACCACGAGTTTTTCGTTTTCTTTGACATTTTCTATTTTCGTATTATTTATTTTTATGAAAGATACTAAAACTAGGATTCTGAGAGTAAACATATAAATATTTGTTTTAGAAAGCACATGAAAACTTGTCTATTATTTGCAAAGTAATTGCACAATATCAACGTTTCGCTAGCTTTACAATTCTAGAAATTGCTTTTTATATTTCGGGCCAAGTTTTTTTTGGCCGTAGTTTCGGCAAATCATTTTGGACCGTTATATGGAACGGATGATAGAAATTTAATAGATATGCTACAATATATTGAAGATATTAAAACTTTTTGTTTAAATAATTGCTTGATTGTGTACACGCGTAGAAAATTGCGTTTTCCTGCACACGGCGACGATAAAAGATTCACGGACGTTAACAAACACTCTGCAATGCTGCACCAATATTTTCAGATCTCCGATGGCTATGCCATGTTTTCATATCATTCATTATATCCTAAATGGTAGACTTTTTTGGACCATGTTAACCACCAAAATAATACCTGCTTTTTTACGCGTTTTTCAAAATTGAAATAATTAAATAAAACATTTTAATAACTTAAAGACGATGTTGCGTAATTTGATGCTGCACAATTATTAAGTATCAACCACTCTCAACGAGTGTCAAATATGAACTAGTAAGTGACAGTAAGAAATAAATAGCAGCTATTTCGCTTAAAACATTTAACCCACTTTGCACCTAAATTTTTAAATTTTTTTTTAAATAAAAGTGAAAACGTTTTCAATCATCATATGGTATGAATATGACGCTATATGGTATGAATATACATATTATCCAGTCAATGCTGCATTCAATAAATGGAAATTACACATTCTCATTTATTTACAAAACAATTACGATTTACCGTAGATGTTTTATTATTGAGTCAAGCATTTGTTAGACAGATTTTTATTTTAGTTTTTACGATTGATCTCAGTAGCATTTCCAATCTACGTCCAGCAGACTAATTTAATAAAGATTTTGTCCATTGGAGGTTTTCTTATTTAAATGATGATTAATTTTTAAGCAATCATTGTGGCTTACCATTTCAACTTAATCTGTGTATATATTTGCACATACACCCTGAATGACTCGAACTGCAACCAACTTCAGACTGCTATAATTTCCAAACCGTTAATGACAGTGAGCTCAAATTTTAACACATGACAGATAATTTTATTATTTATAAGTCTTTTAAACGATTTGCGTCTCAGTTGTGCTGAAAAATTTTTATCCACGATAGAATTCAAACGTGATACTGTGATTGCTTTATATTTGGCTGGAAAACCACAAGTAGCTATCGTTAGAGCCCTCCAGCACCTCAACGTGAATAAATTATTTGTGTGTCGAACCATATCTCGTTACCATGATACTGGTAGCGTTGCAAAACGCTATGGAGGTGGTCATAAAAAACAGCAACAGCAATTTGTCAACAAACAAAATGACCGAGTTTACTTGCCAGAGAGGTCCTTCGAAAATTTACATCTTCGGACGGCCACCAGAAAGCAGACAGCACCAATTGTGATGGCTTGGGCCGCCATAACCGTCGATGGTTGCTCTCAGTTCGTATCTTTGGACAGTGGCGTCAAAATTAATGCGATCGTATACCGTGAAACTGTCTTAGAGGCAGTATTGAAGCCTTGGGCAAACAATCATTTCGGTCGGAGACCGTGAACATTTCAACAAGACTCGGCACCGTCTCACAAAGCGCGCGTCAACCAACATTGGTTAAAAAACAATGTTCCACACTTCATTTCTTCGACACAATGGATTGCGAATTCTCCGGATGCAAATCCGTTGGATTTCTCTGTCTGGGGTATTTTGAAGGCGAAGGTTGGCACTAAAAAAATACCAAAGTTTGAACCACCTCAAACAAGCACTTCGACGGGAATGGGCCAAAATACCGCAGAGCCACTTGCGTGCAGCGTGCGATTCTTTCTTCGGCCGTCTCAGGGCCAGTATTCGCGCCAAAGGTGGGCATATTGAAAACTACTGATACAATTTGAAAATTGATGTATTTTCCCACATTTTTTGCTTTGGCACAATAAAATTTATCAAAAAATAAAAAAATTATAGCATTTTAAAAAGTTCAAGTCATTCACCCAGTATGTATATGCCAATATATGTATCTCAATAGTAGTCAATGCATGCGCGATTTTAAAAAGCTTGGTAACTTAGTAAAAATTTAGGGTCAACAGATCTAATGATAATTTTGTTAGAGAAATAGGTTTGTCACAATATAAGCTTGTAAGTGGTTGCTCGGTATCTTTTGAAGCGTTGGACTGACTGAATGGTAAATGGAAGGGGTGAGGGCAATATGCTTTTCTCGGTGGAACAGCATGCTCTGTAATAGACTACTGTCTTCTATCTGGAAATTGGAGTTTTTGCATCAACTCTTCTGCGTGGAGGTGAAAACGTTCTCGGACCATATGCGTTTAGAGTTTTGGTTTAAGGTTTCTGGTAGCCAGAATGTAGCAAATACAACCCAGAAAACTAAAACTTGTTCCGAAGTTGGCATGGAAAGTCAGTTTTCAGGAATTATGTAAAGCAAATCCAAGTATTTAGACTGCTAAATTTAAAGGCCCCGATATATTACCAACTATTGATATTCTATCGGAAATATTGAATAAAAACCGCAGCATAGAACCTGCCCACAAGACCGAATAGATAAATGGGAAAAGAAAAATGGATCGGGGAGTGCATCCATGCGACCTAGGAAAACGGCTGAGAACAAACATTTTGAAATTCTTTGCAACATAAAAAATTCCCATGAATGTCTCTAGAAGGCGACAATATAATACATAAAACTTTACAAATTATACGGATATGGAATGACATCCAAAATCATTAGTGTGTTGAAATTTATGTGCAATATGCTCCACGTGTAGACAAAAGTTGCAGCTTTGTGTCTGGATACCTTCAAGCTCCACTTTGATTATATGGCAACAGTCATGGGAATGAAGCAAGAAGGCTTATCCAAGATAGTGCTTTCGTAGATGTTACTGAATGAACAAAAATAAATGAATGTGTAAAGGAATGGAACAACTTAGCAGTGGATTGCGATATTAGTCTGCTAGTTACCCCAAACGAACAGCTTTCTGAAATTAAAATTCAACAGGAAAATAAACCTTATTTGGAAGACAAGACTTATTTTCTGACTAGAAACCCAACGGATATGTTCAGCACTACTTTCAACAGAAGACGATATTTAACAAATTTAAATTATATACTCGTACCACACCGTAGCCTTTGTAACTTGTAGGAGCGAGAAGAAGTGCTCCACTTCATAACGATATGTTCCACCTCAAAGGAATTCCGCTTTAATTTTTGAATCGTAGGAAGGATCCGTATACGCACTAAACGGAGACCGAGGTTCCGATATATTATATAACTACACAGTTAATATATTACGCCACCGAAACTGTAATATTGAAGAAGACGAAATAAGGAATAAAAACTAAATTCTACTTTAATTGACGAGAAAAGGAAACACTAAGGACTGAAACGAATAAAATTTGGAAACTTCAAAGTAAAAAAAAAAAATATTTTCATAATTCATGAAAAATTTTTTTATTTGCTTTAAAACTCTGTTTTTATTAAATTCATTTTCAATTACAAAAAATAAAAAAAATTATTGGGTTCCCATTCTTTCCTCAACCTCTTTCGAATGTCCTTCATAAGGTTGGTGACAGTTACATCCGTGATCTTTTTGGACGCTCTTTTCCATTTAGCACTAAAATCTTTTAGATCCTTTGCACACTGCTCACTTTTCCTCAATTTAGCTTTGACCAAAGCCCAATACCTTTCAATGGGTCGGCACTGTGGAACATTGGGTGGATTCATATCTTTTGGGACAAAGTCGACATTTTTAGCAACAAGAAAGCTCAACGTCGCATGAGCATAGTGAGCTGAAGCTAAATCTGGCCAAAATAATGTTGAACCCTCGTGTTTGTTTAAGAAATAAATCAACCGTTTTTGTAGGCACTCGCTAATGTACACTTCTCCGTTCTTCTGTGTCCACATTGGCAAATGGCCTGCCAAACGAGATATTTTGACCCGAATTTTTCCATCCCAATCGATGTTGTTGATTGCGGAAGAATCTCAGCTTTAAACGAGTTTTAAAACTCGCACCTGGAAGAGTAGTAAAGTCGGCTTTGACATAAGTTTCGTCATTCAAAACCAAGCACGCTTTCTTGTTGCCGATCAACTCGTATAGCTTTCGGGCTCGTGTTTTTATGACTTTTGTTTGCTTTTCAGTAACTTTTGGTATTTTTCGTGTTTTTAGACCGTTACGTTTTTTAGATCTTTGTACCATTGTTTGGTTGGTATTACATTTCCGAGCAACAACTCTGGATGACATAGTCCGCTTTTTTACGATGGTACCCACTATTTTATTCTCCATATTTATATCATGTGCTCCACTTTTAGCTCCACTTTTCTGTTTTCGCTTAACTGTCAACGTCTCCAAATATGGTTTAATAACAGAATCTACTGTACTGCGTGCTATGTTTAATTTTTTTGCGATGAAATGGTTTGGACGCGAAGTATTTTCGAGCCATTTGTCGATGACCTTTTTACGGCGTTCCTCTTGACTCATATTTTATAAATATTTTAAACCTCACCGAACTAAAATCAATAACAAACTGAAACCAGAGAATATACAAGCTAATTTGGGTACAAAATGGGATTGCAATTTTTAAGCATTGGAAGTATAGCCCGTGCTAAAATTTACATATTTTTTTCGTTTCAGTCCTTATAATTTTAGTACGTCAATCTGGTAGACGGCCTTCAGTCAAACCCTTTATCTTATGCAACTAATAAAAATGTGGACAACATAATCATATTATGAAATAAATAGTCATTTACTACTACTACTTAGTCTATATAAAAACGCCAACAATTTTTGTAGGAAAAATTCTTATTTTTCTACAAAGTTGACTTCTAAGTTAATCACTACAGGCTTGGCGATGGAAGCAACAGAAAACTAAGTAAAGGCCAAAGTCCATAGAATCCGTTGCGTCCGTTGCATCGACGTTATCGACTGACAGCTGGATAGAATATACACTTTGTTATGGAAGCAGGCACATAAACAAAGGATATGACGGAATGGACGGATAAAGTAGATTTTCTTTCTACTTTTCAATCCGTTGGCAGTTCATACATTCACACATTGAGGACCATACATACACATATTGAGGTTCACGTATTAACAAATTGAGAGTAAGCATCTTCAATGGTGGATACATTGAGAGAATGAAGAGAAATGTCGTAGCTTGAAAAGAAAACATTGAGATTAATTGATATTTCAATTATTTTGTTTCGTTTCGTTTGTTATTGTGCCAACGTATGCTACGGATTCTATGGGACTGTCAATTCCGTCAAATCAAATAACCTATCCGGCATCGTAACGGACGCAACGGATCCTATGGGCCGGGCTCTTAATCTAAGTAATCCTAATCCATGTGTTTGGTTTTGTGTTATCCTAGCCTCAAACTCATTTCAGATTTTAACCATAAGCTTGTAAGAGATGAGTGTATTATGGAAATATTTCTGATCTTGATTTTTCTCCTTATTATATGTACACTTACTTATAAACGGTGAATTAGATTCTTTATTTAGCAAACATATCAGATTTGGCAAATATGATTGAATATTTATGTGGTTGATTTTTGACATTTAGTTTAATATACCGTCAAATAGGGAAACATTTCTTGGTTGTAAACACATATGTACCATATGTTATACCTTTAACTCAATTCTTGATTTTTGGCGCTTACGTTTTTCTTCTTCTGAATGAATAGAAAATTACTGCTTGCGCAAACATCCCTACCTTGGATTTATTTTTAATAACGTATCTGGAGACATGCAAGTTCAACAAAATTTAAATTTAATAGACTACCACAGTCAGTCATGAAAGAAATGTTTATTCAACACCAACAATACTTTACTCATCATAGAAGTGGTGTTTAACCAAGTCAATTCCATTTAATTCAATTTAAGTCAATTTCAATTTAGCTTTCGTTATGTGTTTCTTAACATTTAGCTTAGAGCCATCTATGGCATTTAATTGAATTATAAATTTTCTCATTTTAAGCGAAGGGAGATTAACATAAACGAGTACAGTAACCTCCGAATATCTACAATATTAGATCTAGCCTAACTGCACTCACCCTTTTATTCATGGTAAAACTAACCAAACAAAAGATTGCATATTAAATGTACAAATAAAACTTTTCCTTCTTAAATGTATACCAACTAAAAACGTTATGTGGGTGAAAAATTAATCCCCTAAAAACATTTCATACAAAGTATCTCGGTTAATTGAACATGACCGGCAGTACGGTTTTCGTAGCAACAGGTCCACAGGTGATATGATGGTATGTCTCACCGAAAAGTGGAACCAAAGCCTACATTTCTAAGGCATTTGACAGAGTTTGGCATCAGGCTCTTTTGTCGAAAATTGTGTTTTTGGGATCGACGATCTCTTCTTCAATGGTAATGGTAATTGGTAATGGTAATTAGAAATTACTTTACGGAACGTTCAATTCAAGTTCTTTTGGATGATTTTAAGTCCGATATTTACAAAATAAATGCTGGTGTGCCCGAGAGCTCCGTTCTGTCTCCGACACTCTTTTTAATTTTCATCAACGGTCTCTTGTCTGCTACTTCTAATACAATATATTCCTTTAAGACGACAGTACTCTCTGTACGAATGTAAAATTCGTTCCGAACTCACGTCCCTGCTCTTCGGCTATAGAACGGGAACGGCAGCATATGTTAAGCTCATTAAATTCTGATATTAACAGCATAACTAATTGGGGAACCACTAACACAGTAGAATTCAATGCTTCCAAAACACAATCCTGTCTGCTGTCGTTAAAATGAAATTTAAACACCCAGCCATTATTCTTCAATGGCACTTGGATCGTCGAAACCGATAAACTTTCCATTCTCGGTATGTGTATCAATGAGAACTTACGTTGGAATGACCACATATTCGGTGTCGTCAAAAATGTTGCGAAATGTCTATGTCTCCTCAAGCTATGTAAGAAATACTTTACCCCTCTGATCTGGTTACAATATATAAGACATTTATCCGCCCGAAATCGGAGTACAATGCCCACATCTGGTCGGGTGCGCCCAAAACATCTATGCACCTGCTAGATAGGATTCAAAACCGTGCGATAAAATTCATAGGTGATACTAACATCACTCAAGCAATGGACATCTTCGAACACCGACGTAATGTCTCGGGTCTCACTCTGTTTTATCGCTATTTCCACCAGTGCTCCATAGAAATCGCCAGTAGCATTCCGCCCCTTCAAATTTTGAACCGTAATATCCGTCTCGATATGCATGCTCATCAGTATATCCTCAAGCCCACTTTCGGACGTAGGGGAAGGTATTGTACTCTGGTCTGATTGTACCTTGATCCGAGTGCCAATTTTCAGAAAATTACAAAGCAGGCAAAAACCGGTTCTTCTGTGAAATGTTGCTCTTTTGAATGCACGAGTCGGCAGAAAAAAAATAAACATAATTTTCAGTGAAAAAATTAATTCTTTTATCTCTTTTCTGAAGTTGGGTAGTGCTTAATTTTCTGTCTCTTTTCCACTACTTTAATTTCGGTAAGTGTATTTGTTGAAGATTAAATGCAAAAGACAATTTTGTAGATTTTGGGTTTATTAGTTACCACTTACCAAACCACGTTTGATTTTGATTTTGACAGTTCAATCAAATTTGTCGTCTCCGTCCAACTGAAGATGTTGCGTGTAACGCTAAAGGGTGACTACAGGGTGATTATTCCCCGTTCGAATAGATCTCAAACATTTTGCCCGGTCGAGGCACCTGACTGGAAATCCTTTGGCTCCAAAAGCCCACATAGTTTTTGTCCTGCCCGGGTACAGATTCCTGCAGTTGTCTTGATAGTGGCGTAACGTGCCAGCTCATCGCTGTCCGGATGAACTTCAACGACTCGACGCAATCGCTAGTAGGTCGGGGGTAAGTTTTCCTGTGAATAATGACGATATCACCAACTCGGCCGGTCCAACGGCCTCTGCCACTTACTTCTGGTTTGCAACGCTACCAAATATTCGTCACTCCAACTTTACCAAAATTGCTGGGATATTTGTCGCAACCATTGCCAATGCTTGATACGGTTAGTTAGGATCTTGTACTTTTTATCGAGACAACAAGGGCCGGTTTGTAGTGTGTCTGCCATTTTCAGATGATTCAGAAACCCTAGGCCAGTCAAAAGATATAGATTTCCGGCGATTCCTATCAATCGAGAGAAGACTGGTGAAAAAGCCCGAGTTGCGCCACTAATATACAGCTTTTATGGAAGAATATAATCAGCTTGGACCACATGGAAGAAGTTAACGCTCTACCAACCAATTACTGTTTTCTTCCACACCATTGTGTACTCAAACCTGAGAGTAGCTCCACAAAATTAAGAGTAGTGTTTGACGCCTCTGCAAAAACCCATAATAATATTTCACTCAACAACATACTCTACACCGGGTCAGTAATTCAGGATGAACTTTTTAACATACTTCTTCGATTCCGGCTACAGCGCTTCGTTTTCACGGCTGACATTGAAAAAATGCACCGGCAAATTCGTGTTGATAAAAGAGATACGAATTACCAACTTATCTGGTGGCGAAGCAACCAAGAAGAAAAGCTGAGGTGCTATCGTCTAAACACTAGTACATATGGAACATCAGCCGCCCCATATTTGGCTATCAAATGCTTGCAACGGTTGGCACAAGAAGAATGTGCCAGATATCCAATAGGAGCTGAAGTATTATTGCATAACTTCTACGTCGACGACGTCATGACTGGAGCGGATAGCATGATAACAGCCCGTGATATGCAGTCACAACTTGTCTCATTGCTTAACACAGCCGGTTTCAAGCTGCGTAAATGGTGCGCTAATCACCCCCAATTACTCAATGGTATTGCACCAGAAGAACAAGAAGTGCAGTTAAATTTTTCCGATGAAAAGGATTTCCAGGTTAAAACACTGGGATTCATATGGCTCCCAAAAGCCGATAACTTTTGTTTAAAGATTAATGTTCCAGAAATAACCAAAATCACCAAAAGAACTGTGGCATTGGACGTAGCGAGGTTATTTGATCCTCTTGGATTGTTTGCTAAAGTGGTTGTGACTGCAAAAATCTATTTACAAGAACTGTGGGCACTAAAGCAGGATTGGGATGCAGCTTTACCAATTGAGCTGCATACAAGATGGTCAAAATTCCGAAATAGTCTTCTCGCGGTATCCAGGTTTCACGACATGTCTTCGGAAACAATGTTCCAACCTCCTTTGACTTACACGCGTTTGCTGACGTATCTGAAAAAGCATATGGCGCTGCAATCTATATACGGTCTACGGATTTTCATGGAAGGGTAATAGTACGACTCTTGTGCTCTAAATCTAGAGTAGCACCACCATCACCAAAGAAGATAACGTTACCAAGATTAGAACTTTGTGCAGCAGAACTAGCAGCAAAGCTCCTCGATAGAGTAAAGCGATGCCTTCAAATAGAAAACAGGCCAACCTACATTTGGACTGATTCAGAAGTAGTTTTGGCATGGATAAACTCAACTTCAGGTAACTTCCAGGCTTTCGTAGGTAACCGAATTGCATCAATCCACAAATTATCCATACCCCAGCAATGGAGACACGTCAGATCTAAAGAAAATCCAGCTGACCCACTATCAAGAGTTATAGAAGCTGAAAAATTACGCAATTGTCATTTGTGGTTTTACGGACCACCATTCTTACACGGCAATGACACAATTTGGCTCCCTCCGTATACAAAACGCAGTGAATGTAAATTGGAGCGCAGACGATCTGCAGCTGCTGCTATCATTGAACAAGAAGAAGGTCCCAAGAGCTTCATTAACACTATTGACCACAGGAATTCCTTTAAGAGGCTTCAGCACATTATCGCATACATACTTCAGTTTATCGAAAAAAAACCCAGGACAATTTAGAAAACACTAGAACTTCAAGCCGCTGAGCTAGAGAGTGCGCGTTACATTGTTGTCATATCAATAAAAAATGAAGATTTTAAAGATAATATGGCAAACTTAAAGAGGTTCCGCGAACTATCCAGGAACAGTGCCTTAACTGGACTTACGCCCTTCATTGACCAGATGGGCATCATGAGAGTGGGTGGACGATTAGAAGCATCGAATTTGCCTCACGATTCCAAACATCCAATGCTTCTACCTCATGAACACCCAGTCACTAAAATGATATTGATATTGGCCCACAAGCGTTACTTGCAATCGATAGACAACTTGCTGACCTATTAAAGGAAAAATAATTGCCAGATTCGTCGTCCAACATTGTGTATTTATGCAAAAACGAGACCAAAGGTTTTTACTCTGTTGATGGGAGATTTGCCGTCATCACGAGTTCAACCTGCAAGACCTTTTGTGAATTCCGGAGTGGATTTTTGCGGCCCAATTTGGACTCATTTCAAGATACGCGGAAAACGCCCTCAGAAAACGTATATAGCAGTATTTTGCTGTTTCTCAACTAAGTCTATACATTTGGAGCTGGTCACTGATCCTTCGACCGAGGGTTTTAAAGGAAAGTTGAAGCGATTCACTGCAAGGCGTGGGAACTGCAGAAATCTTTATTGTGATAACGGAACAAACTTCGTCGGCGCAAGAAATCAGCTTCATGAAGTAAAAGAAATTTTAGAATCTCAGTACGCTATCAATAAGGTTACAAGAGTATGTAGTTCTAAAGGGACATACTTTCATCCTATCCCTCCACGAGCACCACATTTCGGCGGTTTATGGGAATCCGCAGTCAAATAGGCCAAACACTTACTCCGTTCAACACTTGAATCCGCATCTTTGACGTATGAAAAAATGGAAACAGTCGTTACTGAAGTTGAAATTATATTATTGTAAATTCAAGACCCACTACACCAATGTCAACCGACACTAATGGCTCAATGACGTTAACTCCAGTCCACGTTTTGATTGGCGAATCACTTAATTCCTCGATTGATTCGCATGCAGAACCCCTTAATGTCAACAGTACCATGAGATGGAAACTTGTAACACACTTAAAAAATGAATTTTGGAGGCGATTGCACCTTTAATACCTACACCAGTTGCAATATCGATCGAAATGGAAACAGCGCGTTGACAACATAATTTTGGGAACTATGATTATCATCAAGGAAGAAAACGTTCCTCCCTCTCGATGGAAGTTGGGTCGAATCATAAAGACATATCCTGGAGACGATGGACTAGTCCGAGTTGTTGACGTAAAAACCTCGAGTGGGGTTCTACGACGCCCCATACACAAATTGGCACCACTTCCGATTGAACATATATCAACTGAAAATCCAAGTTCAAAAAACGAATCGACAAGCACAGCATTTCAACCCAATAAGAAATCAGAAGCAACTATCGAAAATAATTCCTCAAACAACGCACAGCCTAAGAAAAAAATGAAGGTATCTTTGGGGTCTACTCTTGTAACATTGTTCATTACCTGTTTAATGATGAATAAAACACAAGCGACACCTATTGAAACTACAACTTTCGACAATGAACCAGGAATATTCTTTGAAAATCTGGGACCATCAAGCAGTGAGTGGAACTTAGTAGTTTATTATAACATGAATATATACTGGAAGGAGATAAAACTTTTAAATAGTTACTATGAGAGATTAAGTGATGTTTGCAAGTTGCTGCACCACACCGCTTACGACTGTCAGCAGGTCTTAACACAATTTCAACATCTTATCAATGAATTAACTCAAAACAATGAGTTTTTAAAAAACGAAAAGAAGAATAGGATGAGGCGAGGAGTAGTCAATAGTATCGGAAATATAGCTAATGTATTATTTGGCATCCTTGATTCAGAATATGCTGATTGCATGCAAGATACATTACGAATGGTAGAAAAAAATGAACTGCATCTATCCGATTTATTGAAAAATCAGACAACACTAATAGATGCAACGCATAACATCATGCAAAAAGACCAGCAAGGTATAAACCAACAATTTCACCAGTTAGAAGACCACATTAATCGAATTACCTTGGGCGCAAACAACGCATATCAAGAACTCCATCAAACCCAACTTACACAATCATTTATGTCATTAGCAATGCAATCAATATTGCTTATCACAAATCTCAATCGTATTCAAACCGCAATTTTAGAGGTCATTATGGACACACAGCACGGGAAAATGAGCAAACAGTTACTAAGGCCATCTCAGCTCATCGAGGAGATCAACAAAATACAATCAAATCTTCCGCCATCATTAAAACTTCCGTCTACAAAAGATAACATTTTAGATTTCTATAGTCTCATGCACGTTCAGGGAAGATCAAGATCTAATTATATAATCTTCAGAATCACTTTACCAATATTGGCTTCAGAGAGCTTAGAACTGTTCCACATCATACCCGTGCCAGTTAAGGTAAATAATACATTCATCGCAATCCAACCATCCTTTCCATACATGATAGTTAACTTATTTCGGGATCAATATTATCCCTTAACTGAACTAGAACTTCACGCTTGCACTTCAATCAAGGAAGAAAAAACAATATGCAAACAACAACGTCCAATGTACAGAAACGGATTCCTAATTAGCGCATGCGTAATTTACTTCATGAATCAAGCCAAACAATCACCCACTTGTCGTATATCAAAGGTTGAAGGAGGTCCTCATTGGATTCAATTGCGAGCCTCAAATCAATGGATATATTCATTGGAAAAACAAACAACAGTCAAGGTAGTATGTGGAACGAATGTAACACTCCGGTTGTATTATCAAACAACATCTATTCACTATAGAGGCAAACAATTTATTATCATCAGAAAGAAGAATATCATACAGTCCATCTACTAATATAACAAACGCATTGGTTCCTAACCTAGCTTTGTCCACAATGCATCTAGCAGCTCATTACCAAATGCATACGGACGAGATAGACAATATCAAGGACAAACTATTACGCATGGAAGAGGAACTGCCAAACTCATTAAATCAACACGTTGTTCATCACTACAGCATGAGTAGTTTAAGTTTCCTCATAGCTGTTATCATTATATGTTACCTTGTATGGAGGGAGGGGGGGGGGGGGGGGGGGGGTCGAACATTTATTAGGAAACCAGGTGACATCGCTATAACTAATAAAGGCCCTTCAGTACATAATCATCAAATCAGCATTCTTAAGGACTTGGCTCAAGAAGACCAACTGACAGATGCAAATTTTGTGATTAATATTAATTCAAATTCTAGGAGAATGTTAAGATTTATATAACTTAAAAATCCTATAGTATATCCGAACTTACTTGCACACCCCATTATAAATTTCCACACAATCCATTTTCTTTCTTTCCCAACAGACTGTAAAATCTAACCCCATAACCCAAATTAATACACATTCCAGTAATTCTATATCTATCCTATTTTTCCTACCGACTGTGACATATGTGAATGTAAGTCATATGCACAAGAGCAATTGATTTTTTCGCAAGCCGTCAGTATCAGTTGTCAAAACTGCGTTAGCAACTTGATGACTCCAAATTAATTCCCACACCAATTCCCGGTTCCATTCCCACGATCTTCATTTATAAAATAGTATATAAGCTAGAATATAGTCAGAATAAATTTCACTTGTTAAGAGTTAAGCACAAGAGACGGTGTTTTTATTTTATACAGTTGACCTGGTTTATGTGCTTTTACAAAAACAACGCATTCGACAAGTTTATGTGCTTGACGAGACTTTCAAGCAGATCATAACACCTATAAGCTACCAACCCAACAAGCAGTCAACACACGTAGACGACAACAAAATAAGTTTTTGGTCCCAAGATTCTGGAACGAATATGGACGTAGAAAGTATGCAGTTGCTGTTCCGGCAATATTTAACGAGCTTATAACAATGTTAAGAAAATGTTCTTAAATTCAAATGTATAAAAGATAAACTGTTTTTTTTTTTTATGTACGTGTAATTAATTTGTATTTTGAACTCAACATAATGTAATGTAATTAATTTTAAAGACCAATCTTCTGCAGGCAAGCCCACTGGCTTTGCAGATAATACAATATGAATGTCAATTTTTAGAATAAATACAAATTCAATTCAATTCAATTCAACACTTCGCTCTGGTACGTCGAGAAGGGGGCCCCCGATGAGAAGGTCAGCGGGAGTCAAAGCGAATTTGTCGTCTGGATAGTCGTTCAGTGGATTAAGTGGGCGAGAATTAAGAGACGCTTCAATACGCGTCGCTAAAGTATGAAGCTGGTTGTACCGCATAGTTTGTCCACCAACCAAACGTACCAGATATTGTGTTGCAGATTTTCCATATTCCACCTTGATGAGTAGCGCTGGGTGTGATGAAATGACAATTGGTTCCCATACCAACTAGTGACTGTTGACAAGTATCACTGTGCCTAGTCGCAAAATCCTCTTGGAGCATACGGTTGACACCGACGAATGCAGTGCCATTGTCACTATAGAGATACAGGCATGGACCTCGCCTACTTACAAAACCGGTAAATGCGTCTAGAAACGCCTGCGAAGAGAGGTCATCCACCACTTCGATATGAAATTAAATGAAAATGTCCAGGTAGGTTTTAACAGTTGTTGACCGCTGTGTGCCTATGCGCAGTACAAATGGGCCAGAGTAGTCCACGCCTGATGAAAGAAACGGACGAGCAGCATTGATCCTTTGCTTGGGTAGAGAAGACATTTTTTACGTGAGGGTAGCACCGCACAATTATGTATAAAACTCCCTATTGCTTGCCTCGCGTTTAAGATCCAGTATCGGCTATCAAGGTTGTGAAGCATCAACTGCGTGCCGCCATGAAGTGTTTTTTTTGATGCGCTTGCTGAATGAGCAACCAAGCCAGTGCTCCAGTCCGTGGCAGGATTATTGGATATTGGTGATCGTGAGGTGTTGCAGCCTTAGTCAGTCGTCCACCAACGCGTACTATCCCGTCGTCGTTCATGACCTGGTTCAGTAGAAGCAATCGAATGGAATTGGAAAGCTTACCACCGCTCCGGATCTGATGAACCCCGGTCGAAAAAGCGCTGTCCTGCTCGATGCCTTCAACAAACGCTGTCGTTTCGGAGTCCAACGTAACATCCGTACTACTGTATGTAATAAACGATTGAGAAAACTAAAGCGTTCCGTAAGGGCAATCACCTTTCCATCACGTCGTCGTATTAATAGCTTGGGCACGACCGTAGCCACTGTTGTCCACAAAGATATTTTCTCCTCCTCTTGTATAGCATCCAACTCGCCCTGTTGAAGCTACTCATCTTGTTCTGAACCTGGAGGTATCGGGTCTTCCATCAACTAGTTCGGACCATGCCACCACAACCGATGTTCCTATAGATCAGCTGCTCCCATTCCGCGACTGGCACAATCCGCTGTATTTTGAGCTGATCGAACATGATTCCAACACTCGAACGATGTCAGTTTTGGATTTGACGTACACGGTGAGAGTCATATGGTTTCAGTGTGGTTGGCTGCTGCCGTAACCAACATAGCACAATTCGAGAGTCTTACCACGAGAAACAAGGTGTATCTAAAGTCCTAAAGCCACACGAACGTTTTCCAGGGTAACCGCCAATAAGTGCGCTGCGCAGAGCTCTAGGCGAGGGATAGTAGCACCCTTGACTGGTGCCACCTTGGTACGGGCTGTCAGCAGAGAGACGAGTGCATGCTTTCTGAAGTCGGTTGTCTTCGTATATAAAAAAGGTGCGTAGGCACGCGAGCTAGCGTCGCAAAAGCCAAAAAGTGCTGTTATTTCTCCATTCACTCTGTCCAGCCATCGGGGCACTCGGACGCGGTTGATTGCGTTGAGACCACTGCGAAATTGTGGCCAAGTTTCGCGTAATTTCCCTAGCAATTCAGCATACCAAGTGATGCCAGCTATCCAAAGTGTTTGCATAAATATCTTCCCAATGATAACAATAGGTGCCAAAAGACCGGTAGAGTCGAAGAGCTGAAATACTTCACTCAGTACACGCCGCTCCGTTAGACAACCATCTTGCGATTTGAGGCTTACGCTGTAGAACAACTCTTCTGTGTCTGGATCCCACCGTAACCCCAGCACGGTAGTAGTCGATGACTCGAGAAGGAAGTCTGCAGTAGAGGAATTTTCACCAGTTAAAGAATTAATTACCTGAGTGCTGTTGGAGTTCCACTTCCGTAGCTTAAAATGTCCTGCCGACAGTATGGTGTTATTTATTTATATATTTCCAAAGAATCTTTTACATTGGGCTTAAAAGCCTATAATTAATAGTAAAAGTTATAAAAAGCATAGTTAGACATAAATTCAAATCAATTTTAATTATTATTTATACATTCAGTAATTATTGATTTAAAATGATAAACTAAATTCATATTCGTAATGACAAAACAAAATTCTTTATTACACTAAATATTAAATTTAATTATTTACTAAGTACCTGAATAAAACCGTCTCAAATTGTGTGGTGCCGCGAAGCCTTCTAATGAAAGAGGGTAAGCTATTCCACTGCTTTATGGCATAAACGAAAAACTGACGCTCCGAGTTTCTGCAAGTGAACCTTGGTTGCAGTATCATAAAAGAACGAGATGAGTTACTAAACTGTATTTTTTGAATTAGATATGAAGGTTCTTTGTTTAAGATGATTTTGTTCAATGTTTTAAGGGAAAAATATTTGAAATACGTGTAAAGATTACAGCCTAGTATGTTACTTGTGTAGTTTGAAATATGGTCATATCGTCGGAGATTGTATACATATCGAGTTATATTATTGAACGCCACAGTTAGATTTTTTTTCGTTTCTGAGTTGTGACTAGTAAACAATTGGCACCCATATGTTATCATAGGAAGGATCAGAGTTTTTGCCAACCTAAGTCGAACGTGTTGAGGAGTAAATTGCTTCGAAAGTGAAAGACTCCGTAAGGATCCACATATTTTTCCAACAACAGTTTGAATATGGTCATCCCAGGTAAGGGTAGAATTAAATAGAATGCCTAAGTTCATAGCTTTATCGACATATTCAATTTGTTCGTTTCCGAGATATACTGCAGGAAAGTAGCTCCTATCAAGTTTATTTTTATAAATAATTAAGCATTTGGACTTTTGTGGATTGAGGTGAAGACTGTTTGTATTGGACCAGCGAAGTATTCTTTTTAAATCAGAGTTCAATTTCACAACACCATCTTCAATCATGCCTAACTTGCAGCTTATACGAACTTGAGCATCGTCAGCATACAAATCGATTGAAGAGTATTCAGATTGGAGTGGAAGATCATTAATAAAAATCGTAAATAAAAGTATGGATCCCTGAGGAACCCCACAGAAAAGATTTAGAGGATGGGACGTTTTATTACCAATAACAACAGCTTGGCTTCTTCCACTAATGTATGACAAAATCAGTTTTGCAGCTGTGTGTGAAAACCGAAACTGTTGTACGAGTTTTTTAATAAGTATTTTATGATTAATTTTGTCAAATGCCTTCGAAAAATCTAAGAGAACTAAAAATGAAACCAAGTCATTATCCATAGCATTTCTAATATCGTCTGAAATCTTAAGAGTAGCGGATACACAACTGTGGTTTTGTCTAAAACCGGATTGATTCTCACTTAAAAGTTTGAATGTCTTTAAAAAGGGTGCAATTTGATTGTGTAAAATTTTTTCCAGAATCTTTGACAGAAATGACAAAATTGAGATTGGTCTGAACTCTTCTTGAGATAATCGAGTGGCTGGTTTTTTTAAGACTGGTATAACTTTAGCCACTTTCCAAAGAGATGGAAAAGAAGACGTTGTTATTACAGTATTAAAAACATGTGTTAGCACAGGAAGAATGTGAGGTAGGATCATTTTGATGAAGTGTGGATGTATTTCATCAAAGCCAGTAGCTTTGTACAGCACTTAACACATCCGTATCATCCACCCTTTGAAATTGGAGGAAATGTCCACTACCGGGGTTAACAACCCTGTAGGTTTCATTTACTTCACCGGCAAAATCAGATTCAGCGATCCACTAAAAGTTTGAGAATCATCATTTTCAGGCTCAACATCCTGAAAAGTTTCATTTACAAGTGAAGTATTTTGATTGCTCCTGCTTTGAACTTTGGAGAAATGTTCATTTAAATAGTTGGGACATACATCCAGGGAACAATGTTCTCTTTGTCGACCAACACCAAGCTCTCGAATATTTTTCCATAAGGTTTTTGATGGTATGTTTTTGTTTAAGCGTTTTGAATACAGTCTACATTTTGCTTCTTTTACTTTTTGGTGATGCCTTTGAAAAAATCATTTGCCAGTTAATTCGTGAATAATATTTTCTAGGGCATTTACATTAATAGCCTTAAAGTCCCTATACTCATAGACTGTTGATTTAACCTGTGGAGTAACTTTAAAAGTCGCAAACATTAAATCATGCCTTGAGAATGCAGGTGCCTCAAGTTGAGAATAAAGCAGAACGTTGTCGATATTATTGACACAAAATAAATCTAAAAGCGTAGAAGTATTTGGTGAAAAATGTGTAGGATTTGCAGTGTTGACTATTGATAAGCCAAAACTTTTTATTTTATTGAGAAAACTAAGTGAGGTATCTTTCTGAAGTAAATCACAGTTGAAATCCCCACAAAGGATCACTTCTAGGTAAAGAGACGAGAAACGCTCAAGTTCAAAATATAATTTGGAAAAGTCAATATGTTTATTGGGGCGATAAATAACTCCAAGCAAACAACTACTGGATCCGTTTAGAATATCAATAAAACAATATTCAAACAAAGATGACTCGTCTGATTTTACAACTAGTTTAAAATGTATGCTGTCTCGAATATAAATTGCTGTACCACCACCTACACGATTACATCTATCTGCACGCATTAAATTGTAACCAGATAAACTTTATACAACATCTTTCATTTCAGTTTGAAACCAGGTTTCAGAAACACGTATAACATCTATATTTGACCCCACAAACACATCCCTAAATTCATCAATTTTTGCATGCAAACTTTGAGCATTTATATGACAAACCTTTAGGCCATCACATTGTTTGCACAAAACTTTAAGCATAACTCGCAGTTTTTCGCCTCCATAATAGGCTAGTGGAGCATTATTATTAATACTATTACTAGTCATTTTCATAAAACATAAAATTAACCTTACAACTCTTCAAAAGAATGATTCCACACCAACGACAGAGACGAAATTCAGATAAAAGGCAAAAATTAAGAAAAAATTCAAACAAATTCAAAGTAATAGATGGAAAAGAAAATTCAAGAAAAAAGAAGACAGAAAGACAAATATTGATCTCCTTCAGCTTACGATTCTCCTCCATGATCATCATCTTCATCGGCAATGGAATTTAAGCTTTCAATGGAATTGATTAAAAGCGATTTGTCTGCTGCAGTTGCTGATTTTCTACGTTCGTAAACTTTTCCGTTTCGAGTATAGACACTCAAAAGTTTTTTAGCTCGTTTGAGTTGAAGAGCTTTTCGAAGAATTAAATGATTACATGACGTTAAGCTTTCGTTTACGTAAATTCGGCTGTCAGATGGTATTCCAACGTCACGTAAGCATGTGTTAACATAAAATAAAGTCAGAATTGTGTCCCGCGCAGTTACTGCTGCCACTTTGCCAAAGTTGTCGTACGCACATTGATGAAGCGCACGCACTGCATTGTAAGAACTGCAAGCCATGCCATAAGTAATGGTTGTCAGGCGATAAATGCCGATTTTTTCTGTGGGCGATTCTCGCCAAAGAATCCTCTGGAAGTCCCTGTGTTCCAGAGTGACCGGAACCTGCCGGAGCATCTTCTCGGTGTCAGCGGTGAATGCTACGCGATAAGCGAAAAATGATGTAGATAAGTGACTCCTCAATCGTTGGGCCCACCAACTGGATGTCATTTAGTGAGACGCCAAGGTTAGTTCGCGCGGAAGCATTGAAAACAACGCAGAACTCGATCGTAACTGCATGCTGTGGAATATAGAAACAGTTTGTGTGATCGCCAGGTTGATCCACGGTTTCCATGTGACCAAGTGCGATATATTCACGCATAAGTGCTACGTGCCTTTCTTGTAGCTCCCGGTCGCCAACTAATCGGCATTCCAGGCAATGAAATTGTCGCAATACCTGCGTATATGATTCTCCTAGATCTGGAGCACCACGACAAAATGGTATGTGTACCATATATAGTCCAGCCTTTGTCCGAGAGTGTGTCGTTGAGAATATGGTTCACGTCGATCGGCAGAGTTGGGGTGATCGAAGTGATTGACGTACTTCGAAAGCCAGGGTGAAGTTAGAATGTATGGAACAGATTATAAGCGTAGCGCTGGCTTTCGTCCCGGTATGGGCAAAGCCCCCAATTCCTTCTACTGTGACATCTACCTGATGAGAACTGTCTGGAAGAATGTCCATGTCTGAGGCAATTAAAACACAAATTCGATGTTCTAAGAGTCTCAAATCGCTGCTCTTAGACACCTTATTTGTTGTCGACCTGATGTTGAGAAAGCGAGAAACGTGAATTTCAGCTAAAAGTTTAGGGTTGTCGTACCGCTCCTTCAACGCTGTCCACACCTCCTCATATTCACCAGAATACATAGCGCCAATCAATGGTATCTTGCCCACATTGACTGCTTGCCGGAGCTTGCCCAGTTTGTATGCCTCTGGGTAATCCATTTCATGAACCAGTGTCTGGAATGTGTCTTTAAAGGCCAACCAATTATGCAGGGATCCATCGAATGTAGGAATGACCACCAGATCTAATTTTACATCAATTTCTTCCTCAATCGCCCTTTGTTTCACTGAATCAGGTTTCATCCTCAAGATTTCGCGGTTGAGTTTAACGCAAGCCTCTACCTGTTCCCACCATTGTTCGTGTGCTTCGAACTCATCTGCCTTAGCATTACCAACCAATCGCTGATGATGTTTCGCAAAACGAAGGTAACGCTCCGTGACGGCTTTTAATTCCTGGTTCAACTGAGAACATAGTCTCTGGTTTTTAACGTAAACCACCTGTCATGTAGACTTATGTTTACGGGATGCCCATACACCCATGGAAGCAAGGATGTGCCTTGGCGTCGCTCTCCGCCAATACTTTGATACCAATTCGGAACTCTGTTGGAGGCACAAGTTCCACCCTTGGTATGAGTCGAAGCCGATCTAAAACCTCTTACCGCTCTTAGGGTCACAGTACCCAGTACTTATTTGCTACTCTACAATGGGTCAAACCAACAGGAAGACCCTACCCGCGGTTTGGGTTTAAACCACAGCGACCATGACGCTCCCACAAGGGGGCCTACCTCAACAATTCAGGCCCGGACCGAAATCCGGGGAGCTCCTGACTCCCATGGTATTGTGATTTAAGTCCTGGTAGGGACTAACGGTAGTCTTGCCGCCAACAAGACCTATGACCGGCAACTTGTAACTAGTCAAATCGTAGCAACTTTCGGTGGCGTCATCTGAAGATGTTTACGATAAGACCAGTAATATGCTATGCCCCCGCTTTTTATTAGACAACATCATTGTTAATTGGGCGGAGACCCTCAACTGGGAACAGAACGTCTCCTGATTACGTTTAATCGCTTTTTGTGCAGTCTTTTTTTTTTATAATCGGCGCGCTCAAAGAGTTTTTGTACCCTTAAAATGTTCGTACACAGCGCGGGCGAAGGAAATTTAGGGAGGAAGAAAAGACAGGTACCGATTTACATTGTTTTTAAATGTTTGCAAGTTATAATGACCAGGAAACACGGCAGGGCATTTCATAAGCGAGTTGTACGGCTTAGGAAAGAATCACGATGTTTTAGAGTACGTCCGAAAATGGGCTTGAGGGTAAACTGATGAACATTCATAGCGAGACGGGTGTTACGGTTGAAAGTTTGAATGGGCGGAATGCTACTGGCGATTTCAATGGAGCACTGGTGGTGGAAATAGCGATAAAACAAGTTGAGACAGGAGACATTACGTCGGTGTTCGAGGGTGTCAATTGATTGACTGATATTAGTGTCACCAATGAGTTTTATCGTACGGTTTTGAGTCCTATCTAGCAGGTGCAGAGATGTTTTAGGAGCACCTGACCAGATGTGGGCATTGTACTCCAATTTTGGGCCTATGAATGCCTTATAAATTGTGGCCAGATCAGAGGTGGTAAAATATTTCTTACATCGCTTGAGGAAACCTAGACATTTCGCAGCATTTTTGACGACACCGAATATGTGGTCATTCCAACGTAAGTTGTCACTGACACACATACCGAGAATGGAAAGTTTATCGGTGTCGACGATGCAAGTGCCATTCATGGATAATGGCTGGGTATTTGAATTTCGCTTTAATGACAGCAGACATCATTGAGTTTTGGAAGCATTAAATTCCACTCGGTTGATAGTTCCCCAATTGGTTATGCTGTTAATGTCAGAATACGCTGCTGTTCCCGTTCTACAGCCGAAGAGCAGGGGCGTGAGTCCGGGAACGAATATGAGAAGCAGAGAGTGCTGTCATCAGCAAAGGAATAAATTGGATTAGAAGTAGCGGACAAGAGATCATTAATGAAGATTAAAAAGAGTGTCGGAGACAGAACGGAGCCCTGGGGTACACCAGCATATATTTTGTGAATATCAGACTTGAAACCGTCCAAGACAACTTGAATTGAACGTTCCGAAAGGTAATTTCTAATCCATTGAAGAAGAGAGTCATCGATCCTAAGAGCACGCATTTTCGACAAGAGAGTCTGATGCCAAACTCTGTCAAATGCCTTAGAAATATCAAGTGCAACTATCTTGCTTTCACCAGATTGATGTACGCTTTGGTTCCACTTTTCGGTGAGACATGCCATCAAATCACCAGTGGACCTGTTGCTACAAAAACCATATTGCCGGTCATTGAGAAGTTTTCGTGTTTCGAGATATTTCATGCGCTGACGGTTTATCAGCGTTTCCACGACCTTGGAAAGAAGGGATGTAGGTGCAATGGGTCTGTAGGAGGAAAGAGAAGAAGATTCGCTTTTTTTAGGGACGGGCTGGACCAATGCTGTTTTCCATCTGCTCGGAAAGAGTCCTACAGAGTAGGATTGATGAAAAAGCTTACGCAGTGGTTTTGCCAGCGTGGAAGAACACCTCTTCAGAAGAAGGGGTGATATACCATCTGGACCAGCGGATTTATGCATATTGAGATCTTTAAGTACTCTTGCTACTACAAGAGTGCGAAAGTGTATTCATCCCATTGTAGATACGACGCGGTCAAGTGTAGGCGGGCACAAAGCACAATCTGGGAGTGTTGAGCTAACCGCAAAGTGTGCAGCAAGCAGATTGGCCTTGTCCAAAGAGCTGACAGCTGGAATGTCATTGTAAATGAGCGTTGGGATGGAGGATGAGGCAGAATTTCTAATATTTTTGACGAACGACCAAACATTTTTACTGCCTTTGGGACATTGCAATATTTTTTGCCTCAGGTTTTGGTCGTATTGGAATCTCACACGCTTGAGAAAGACGTTGCAATCATTTCTGGCTCGTTTAAACTTCTTTCGGTTTTCCTCTGTCGGGTTGGTCTTTTAGGACCAAAAAAACAATTCTCTAACCCTGACAGCCTCTTTACAGCTCGAGTCGTACCATGCCTTTTCTTTTGGTTTGATAATAGTTTCTGTGATCATGCCAGCAGCGGCATCAACGTCGTTGTCGAGGAAACATAACGACCAGTTAAAATTCCTAAAGAAGTTGTTAAGTCCGCTCCAATTGGCATTCTCGTTTTACCATACGGTTCTTTTAGGAATCTTTTCTTTAACTGTGTGGTGGGTGTACGAGAATTTAGCTGATATGACACAATGGTCCGACGAGCCTAGAGGGGAGAGCGCATCAACGCCGTACTTGTCAGGGTGAGAGGTTAAAACCAAGTCTAGGGTGTTGGCGGTATGACTATCAATGTCTGGTATGCGTGTGGGCTCATTTACAAGCTGAGTTAAGTTATTTTCCACAGCGAAGATCTCAACACACCGTCCTTCGGGTGTTGTCTGTCCAGAATGTTGAAACCACCCAGAATTGTGTATATTGAAATCGCCTGTAATCACGATTTCAGTATGAGGATACAGGGATACAATTCTTTGAGTGGAGTGAGACAGCGGATCAAACTCGTGGAAGGTCGAGTTGCTGTCCAGTTGGGGCTTCTGTAAATAAAGCAGTAGTAGATAATTTGCTTACGTAGATGGAATTTTAACCACACGAAATTGAAATCCGGATTGGAACAGGGACTACATTGTGGTGGAATTGGTAAGCTACATCAATACGCACGTAAATGTCGAGACCGCGGTGAGAGAAGAATATGGCACTAGTTCATAGTCAGGTAGCTTCAGATCAGAGTGAAGTGAGAGGTGTGGGCGTTGATCTACCTGTGTTTCACTAAATGCCAAAACAGCTGGTCGGTACTTGCAGACGTGGACGTACGCAGAAAAGTGATTACTTTTTAGCCCGCGTATATTGGCTACGTCCACCCTGAATTCTCTAGTCATAATTAAAAAAACAAACACAGTAAAGACGAACACCGACGATACTAAGCAAGGCTGCGAAGTGAAAATTCTGACGATGGTTTACCGAATCAAATTGCCGTAGGTGTTATGCCCTTACAACAATATGAAACAGTGCACCAACAAAATCTTCACACACAACCCGCTATCCATCAGTTGTTACATACACTCAGTCACTGCCCGTACCGTATGATTGATACGGGAGTATGGGAGAGGTGTAGGATTTCCACACTGTGTAATAATTTTTGTTTTTCTTCTCAATGGCACTGTGCACTGATTTTGTTTTTTTTGTTTTTTTGTTTTCACGCGCGCGCGGTGGTTTGGAGTTTTGTTTTGTTTTGTTAACACTGCGCGTTTTTGTTGTTGTTGTTTGTTTTTGTTTTGTGTACAGCACGGAGAAATACGAGTGCACGATGACGTGTGCATTCGTCGATGGTCGATACGGTACGCTCATACGCCAGTTGAGATCCGCCATAGGGTAACACAGGTGCAAAGTCCAAAGAACTGCGGTAGCAGCACAATATTCCAAATGTCCAAAGATACGCCAATGCACGGTAAATCGAAGATCCCACAATACTCGTACGCCAAGCGTAGTTAAACCAAAAAATGTCCAAATGTACGCCAATGCGGTAAAACCGAATCCAAAAAATATATGTATGCCAAGCGCAGTTTCACAAAATGTGTCCAGTTGTTTGATTTGAAATTTGGGTATCTATGTTTAAGGAAAATATGCCAAGGAACAAATTAGGTGTAAAAAGGCACCACGCAGACGTTGAAGTATTAAAGCGAGCTGTAGACGCATTACTTAAAGATGATAAAGGCACGTACACAGCGTCAAAAATTTTTAATATCTCCAAAACTACTCTGATTCGGTATATTAATAAAAAAGAAAGAGCGGGAAAAAATTAATTTGTTTACGAAAGCAAAATTAATTGTCGACAGGTGTTTACTACAGCTGAAGAAAAAGCTTTAGAAGAGTAGATACCAATGTGTTAACAGCTGCAAAGCTGCATTATGGGCTTACTAGAAACGAGTTGTTAAAACTAGCGATTGAGTTTCGAAAAGCCAACTCAAAAAATATACCTCAAAATTGGTAGAAAAAAAATAAAGCAAAAAAAAGTGGCTTAAATGTTTCCCTCGACGGTATTAAAGCATTGCTCTTCGGAATGAGGCAACTAGTTTTCTAGTGCCACAATCTTCAACAAGCAAAACATCGAAGCTTTTGCGAAAACTATAAACACTGTTTGACTCGCTTTAAATTTACCCCGGATTCCATCTATAATATCTGTAGATGAAATTCAACCGTGCGCATTCCGCCAAAAGTTCTGGCACAGAGAGTAGAGAAACAAATCGGTAGCGTAACATCAGGCGAAAGATGAATCAATGTGATAATGATTGCTGCAATTAACGCGTTAGGAAGTCATGTACCCCAGGTATTAATTTTCCCGTGAGTCAACTTTAAAGATCACATGTTAATTGGTGCTCCTGCGGGAACAATAGGAGGTACAAATCCTAACGGATGGTCAGCCGCGGACCTATTTTTGAAATGTTTCAAACATTTTATAGCCTTCGTAAGGCCAACCATAGAGAACGAAGTTCTTCTTATCTTGCATATTTTGGTGACTGCTATCACTGAGGCGAAACTGAATAACGTAGTTCTGTTGACTCTTCCACCGCACACATCTCACAAACTTCAGCTATTAGATAGGACAGTTTTCGGAGCTTACAAGACATTCTACAACCAAGCTGCTATTGAGTGGTTGTTAAACAATCCCGGAAAGATAATAACAATATATCCTCGAGCATTTCAAGTTTAAATATAATAAAAGGTTTTCAGGTTAGTGGAATATGGCCTTTAAATGAAAATGTTTTTGAGGAGCATGAGTTTTTGTCCTCATATGTCACCGACAGACCACCAATGCCCCAAACTCTACACCAACGGGGATTTTAAATCAAACTTCAGATTCAGTCACTTCAACAAACCAAAGAAATTTGGCAGAGGTGGCAGTTCCGTCAACGTCCGCTGTAGAAATTGCAGGACTATCTCCTGCTACGATGCCAACTACTTCTTCAATTTCACAAACAATCCTCTCTCCTCAAGAAATTCGACCTTTTCCATAGGCTCTACCGCGGAAATTAATTAGATGAGCAGGACGGAGACAAGGGAAAACTAGAATTTTTACAGATACCCCATAAAAAGAGGAAATAGTAGCTTTGAAAAAAAAAGGAAAAAAAAAGCTGAGACAACAATTAAAAAAAGCTCTTAACAGCAGTTCTTCGTGAGGTGTTAGTTCGATGCCAGCTAAACAAAAACAACAGCCTTTAAGACTCGCTAAATTAAAGGCCAGGGACGTCATCACAATCACGACTTGTACCTTGGACCGTTTGACGTTAGCATATAAAAGTTAAGTTTTGTAAGGAATGGTAAGCAATATCATTTTGGTAGTTTCGCCATATCATAGATAAGACTTCAGGTAATAACTCAAAAAAAAACTACTGAAAAAACGGCACTTCAAATATTGGCGAAAAGCTGAAATCCGGACCAAGGTACAATACCTTCCCCTACTCTAAAATAACTTGATCCGTTCCTAAGCCGTACAACTCGCTTATCTAATGCCCTGCCTAGCTCTTTATTTCCTAGTCATTATAACCTTCAGACATTTAAAACCAACTCTCACCAATACCTCTCTTTCCATCTTCCATTACTCTCCTTCGTATAAACAAAAAAAAAAACAGTATCAGACTACTCGTTAGCTTTTTTTACTTAACACTTATCTGCTAATGGATTGCTGAAGCATCCGCCAAAATGCTTATGTTTTTATTCTATGTATCTTAATCTATTGGTATCCAATGCCTTTGAGGAAAAAACTCAAACTCAAACAAAGAAAAGGCCGAAAAAATATTTTGATTCATTACATACAATATTATTACATACAAGATGTGGGAAATGCTGTGTTATGAACAATATATGTATTGTAATTTTTGTTTAAATAATGCGAGGCAGGAAAGATTAATCTGATAGCGTTTTGATGTTTTTCATAAGTTGAGGTACAGATGTCTCTTGTGTTTTACGTAGGTACCTGCCGTGAGGGCTTAAGCCTACCGTGCGTCTTCGCACAAGATATCAAAATAATGCGTTGATAAGCGCCCTTCGGGTAGTACAAGTACTACCACCAGTACCAGATTCGAAGTCGTGTGTAAGGCACGAACTTCCCCTTTGGTGAAGGGTCGAGGCCTATCTAATACCTCAGCCATTCTGTGGGTCATGGCACCCGGTTGCAATGCAACTCCACATCGAGCAGACCAATTGGTTCCATAGCAATCCCATGGTTTAGCACAGGTCGTAGTAAACTACACACATGCTAAGCCATGAGATGTCCAAGATCCATTCGGTCCATTCTCCCCGCGATTTTGGGTTTAAACCTACAGCCACCACGATACTCCCACAAGGGGGCCAACTCCTAGGTCAGGCCGGAACCATAGTTCCGGGGGCTCCTGACCTCCCGTGGTACCAGAATATAGCTTCCGGTCGAGCTTCGCAACCTTGAGGTTACTTCCAGTTGGGCACTTCACTGCCCAGGACTGGCGGCCTTGCAACAATTTAAAAAATCTACAAACTTCCCGCTAGCTGCCTACTGCGCCTTCTATTGAATACATCTTTTGCAAAACTACGGGTTCTTTCAAACCGTACGGTATCAGTGATAATTCCACTGACATCGTAGGTCTCACCATTAAAGGTGATGCCCATAGCCTGCAAGTTCCTTATGTCAGCGTAATTGGGACACTCACATAGGACATGAAGCCAGTCCTCATAGGTAGCTCCACATGAGCAGCTCGCAACCTCGCTAAGCCCCCTCTTATGCAAGAATGCATTGAGAGAGCCATGCCCGGTCAACAAAAAGCCCAGGCTGAGGTTAAAATTCCGTTCAGGAAAAATTCTCATGGTTAGCACATCCCTTAGGAAGCCATAAGTAACCCTACCATTTTCGCTAGCAAGTTGAGGTACAAGTACGTATGTACATCGACCTAGCACTCAACCAACAAGCGTCTCCAGCCAGCTTCATCTTTAGATAGCTGCCTCCAGTTTCCCACGCTAAGTGGGTTGAGGTCCACTTCAACTTGCTTCACTTCCCTTCTACTGCACTGTCCCACGGATTCAAAGATTTTTTGGACCGAAAGATTGGTTTCAATAGGCTCTACATGATGCTGCAATCTCAGCCGTTGGACCTTCACTCTTCTGACTAATTCGGTCTCGCTGTACAGCCCGTAAAGAATACTCGCGAAAACGGCACTGATATCATTCTGTTGTCTCCCGATTAGGTATGTCGTCGGCATATGTGAGTAATTGGACGGATTTTTGAAAAATTGTGCCTCCTGCGTTGGCGCATGAGTTTTGCATTATTCTTTCAAGAATGTTGTTAAAAAAATTGCATGATAGCGCATTGTCTTGTCTAAATTCACTTTTGACATAAAAGGTTTCGGTGAGTTCTTTACCGACCTTGATGGAGCAGCGTGCATTCTCTATCGTCATCCTGCACAACCTGGCGAGTTTAGCGGGACGCTAAAACTAGATATTGTTATGTATAGCTCGTCTCTATAGATATTGTCGTACTCGGCCTTAAACTCGATGAATGGGGATGTTTATTGACTTGGAGCTCATGAGTTTTTTTTCCAAGATCTGCCATAGTGTGAGTACTCGTATTTCTTCGATGGTGGACTTACCGGGCCTCAAACCACACTGATATGGAACAATCAGGTTGTTGATGAACGTTATTGATTCGAAATTATAACACAAATAAATTGCAAAAATCGTAGGTTCATACATTTTCTTTTCAAAATTTCCCTAAAAAAATAATTTACGAGCAAACTTCAAAAAATGAAAACACAAAGACATAATTTGGAAAAATAAATTGCAATTGACTTTCTTGCAATGAGAGCACAAAAGGATTTATGTATTTACTTTGTTTTTCTAGTACTTACAACATTAAGTTTGTGATTTTATTACATTTCTAAATATATTGTTTATTTAAGCATTTAATTTTAGTCACGTTGTCGTCAAAAGAAATTGGTATGTACTATTTTAAAGAAACAGTGGCAAGACTTTTCTTTAACCGTGTTGTACACAACAAAGATGGACATGAACTGACATTTGAGGATCTAGCGACAATAGAAGATTGGTGGTCATTTGTCGAAAGTACGTTCATGGAAAGTATTGCTCTGTTTGAGCTAAATGACTCTCAAAGTGAAGTAATGTTATTTGGACCACCTCGATTAAGGCAGGTTAGAATTCAGGGAGAATCCTGTATAGCTGACAAATCTTTTCAAAATACATTTGGAACATGTTATGGACGTTATCTAGAAAGCAAGGAGGACGTAGAGGGCTTTTTAGGGTAGGCTGGTAATTTTTTTTTCAATGAAATGGATGCTAACCAAAGATGCATAAAATATACAACTATTTTATACAATTAGATTGAAGCATCTTACACAAAGCGAATTAAGCACCTATAATGTACAGGGATCATTAAGTAGCTATCGGGGAGGTGGCTATATGAAAATGCTTTCTTATGATAAGAAAATAAATGAAAATATTATGAACAAGCTAAAAGAAGATCTGTGGATGGACAAAGCAACTCGTGTCATGTTGATAGAGTTCGCATTATATAATCAACACATAAATTTGTTTTGCAACATAAAGTATGTTACAGGTTTGTACGATCCTAAGGAAATATTCAGTACCTTATGTATATTTCGTAGGCTCTTGGCTGAAAGCGATGCAAGTGGTGGTATTTATACTTCAAGTCGCCTGCAGTCTCTTATGTATTTTCCTTTGTGGATTGGTGGAGATTATTATATTTCTGTATGTTTAGTCGTGTTTTATGGAATAACTTTTTACTACACATATAAGGCAGTGCAAGATCTTAAATCGTTTGGACTTATTTTTTGTTTTAGATCAATATTTATAATAACACATTTTATTGGATTGGTGGTAAGTAAGCATAGAACACAATATCATATAATGAATAATGTTCATTCTTTTTTATATTGTATTTACTAGTACACCGATAAACTACGGTAGACCATGGTAAAGTTTTTTAGTGAGCATTTTATTTTATAAGCAATGCATGAACTCTTTTTAAAACCAAAATAATTTTATGAAACGAAACTCCTTAACATCACCTGATTCTACTATATATACAGTAGCTTATGTTTTACTGCCATAGTTTGCTTCAGAACAAGAGGCAACCCAAACAGGGAAGAAATGACGAATGAGTTTCGTCCGGCTCTGCTAAACGACTCAGACATCGCGTCTCGTCAAGTCATTACTACACCGCATATGCTCCACACTATCATATCACATCGTATACTACTTTGTATGAGTAATTACGAGTACAAGTACTCGTATATAAGCGATACCTTCCCGAAGTTCTAACTATTCCTACTGAGTCGAAGACTTTCTTTAAGCCAATCTCCAAGTTATCCGCGCATTGGTTTTGTACTTCACTTAAAATTAGTGAATACCAGACACCAGTTTAGATGCACCGACGCAAATTGTTCATCTAAAATTTTGTCCTTGGTTATGGTCGGTAGAAAACTTATCTACTAGAACTTGACAGATTGGACACATCTCTATTTCCTTTAGGAATGGGATGTAACACAACCGCCTTTTAATGAACTAGGATGTATTCTAATGTGAGATATCGGAAAACAATTTTTGCTATTTATTTTGGGGGTAGAAATTTTACTCAAGGAAGATTTTTTTCTGTTTGGGCCAAGGCTGTTACTCGGCTTATGCTCTTGATGGAAACTTGTTCCTACGCTACAGAATCTACAGTTCTTCAGATTGAGAGATATTGTCATGCCAGGCTCATTTTTACTCGTATAAGCATATTTGTGGAAACATGTACAGATTATCCGTTTCTTTTAAACCAAGTCAGTACATGACACGTTAGACCTCCGACTGTCGTTGGAAACCCCAATATGCAGCAGAGCACCATGACGCTTTACCAAAAGCGAAGTCGAGCCTGCACGATGAATTTGAATTGGTACTGATCTGAATCGGGTTTCCCCAGGTTGATTTTAAGACCGAAAATGGGGAAGATTTCTTATTGAATATCACGACTATGATTGACACACTTTAATGCCTAGTGAAATGGCACCCCGTGGGCTTATGTCAACCATGGCAAGTTGTATCGCCAAAGTTTAATGGTCCATTCTGCTGATAGCGGAGTATGGGTCGTCACCATCGTTTAATTTTTTGCAGAGGCGGTTTTTCCATATCATCAAAACTGTAACTCTACTACTGTAATGGGACTTCTCATCTTTACAAGTATGTATATTGTATTGTATATTTGGATCTTTTCGGCTCGGCATGCTCTTTACTTTGTGATAAAACTTCCGAACGTTGTTCGTCTCTATTTTCTCTATAGCTCACTTTTCATAGTAATTCTTTTTTTCCCATTAAGTTGATGGTTTTTCCTTGAACTTCATACACGAGTTGATTCACATTTACTTTCTATCAAACCATGGGTTTCGTGTCGTTGATGGGTGGAAACCCACAACATAAGCTGAAGCATTTCTTACGGCTACTTGGCATTGATGTGACTAATTTACAACACTATGCATATTCTAAGGGCGTTGATGGGAAGTTGAGGGATACGCGATTGATAAAGACTTTGCCGGCTTGAATCATTTCAACGTTATATTTCCACACAGTACTTTTTTTGTTGCTGTGCCGCCTTAGATATCCGTAGACGGTGGCTGTAATAGGCAGTAATTTGGGTCTGGATTGCTCGCTAGGAATGTTCGGATATCTATACTACTTGAAAAGTGCCTTTTACCGATCGCAATAAATTTGAATCAATATGATCCTGTGACTGTCTTTATGAATAGTGATGTGAGTATGTCGAGTCACAATGGCTTCGATAAAAATTTTGTATGATTTGTCAGCGTTGTTGAAGAATAGACTTTTCCTTATTTAAATGGTAGACATCTGTCAAAAGATGGTTTGTGTAAGTTCCGAAACCTACTATTGGAAAAATGAGGCGCGTCTAATGAAACACCTTAGAATTTTTGTATTTCAAATAACGTTTTTTTTTTAAGACTAAACTCATTTAAAGTCATGTGTATAATATAAGTATGATGTTACTTAATCAAATTTGAAATCCTTTTTAGATTGCGTACTTATCCATTGGTTATATCACCTGGCACATAATTTATATTAAGGCCGTATTGAATGAATTTATAAAAAACAAAGAACAATATTTAAGCTTGGATATAATTTGTTTTTGGAATTTATATTATATTGATACGATGGGAATATTTATTCTTATTGCATGGTTTCAAATATACAACTATATCAATTTCAATACAACCATGTTGCAATTCGTTGAAACACTTCGAAAGGTATAGAACGTAAATATTAATACGAGTTGGTAAAATTTATTACAAGAAATTTCTTTTTTACAGTGTATAAAGGATATTCTTGGATTTAGCATAATATTCGGATTCGTCTTTTCAGCTTTCACATTTCTGTCAGTCATATTGTTTGGGTCAGTTGATTCTGATTTTATTACGTGTTCAACTGCAATCATTACACTAATGCGAACAATATTGGGAGATATTGATTACGAGTTAATGG
Source organism: Volucella zonaria (assembly GCA_963966105.1). Lineage (NCBI taxonomy): Eukaryota > Metazoa > Arthropoda > Insecta > Diptera > Syrphidae > Volucella > Volucella zonaria. The sequence continues at coordinate 158,000,237 of OZ014530.1, read as the reverse complement.
AAGCCTCTAATCCAGTTTTGGGGCCCATTTTTTTTCTGTCATTTATACTATTTGTTTTTTTCATATTAATGGTTGTAAACTTATTAAAATTATTTCCAAAATATATATACATTCTATATGTTGCCTTTTACAGAACATGTTTCTAGCAATCATATGCGATACTTATACTGCAGTAGTAAATGCAGAGCTAATTGATAGCAAAGAAAACGAAATTGGACTAGGTTTTAAGCTGATGGCCAAAAAATTAATAAAATCGTTTTTAGTCGCCAAGAACAAACAAATTCAACTAAATAAGAAGGAAAAAGTAGATGTTGAATTTTCCACACACTCTCCAGATACTGCAGAACAAACATACGTGTTAGAGTAAGTTCTTCAAAAGTATAATAACATGTAAATACATAGGATTTCGTAGATTCGTGTCAGGTTTTTCGCAAATTTATGTTATTTACTGCTTTATGAAAATTTTTAATTTCCACAAATATCAAGTAAATAAATACCAGATAATTTGTCGGAATGAGAGATTCATTAACATATTTTGAGAAAAAGATCGTTTGTTAGTGGGGGGTTCGGAGAACGGGGGTCGGAAATATACAGGGTGTCCCAAAAATCAACGTCAAGCTGGAAACGGGTGATAGGTCAAGTCGTGTCGGTTATCACAAAATTATAAAAAAAATCTAAGTCATGTACTTTTAAAATTTGACACCCTGTGACGATCTTTCAAGTACTGTGACTACAAATCTTTACTTTTCTTCGATTTTTTTTGTCACGTAACCCTGAGTAACTGTTCTGTAAATTACGGTCCAAAATTGAAACATAACTATATCGATTTTACCTAAAATATTGATTTTTTGTCCATCCATGTATGTATCTGAAAATCAGTTTATTCGAAGCCGATAGAAAATTTAAAGATTCTATCTATCGAGATTCACCAAAAAATTGCAGAAGCCGTTGAAGACATCAACTCCAGAAGATATGACCGTCTAATTACCAGATCATTTGTAAGAAGATTCAGAGCTTGCATTGCCGCTGAAAGCAAACAGTTTGAACATTTGTTGTAAGACACAAGATCGGTAGATAGCGATCTTGACAGTATACACCAAGAGAACGTAGTGTACTGGGTGCTTTGTGACGGGAAAAAAATTGAATGAAATGACAAGGATGGCATCTCTATCTGTTTCACTCACACTAGTCGAAATGGCGTGTTTATCCGTCCCAATCACGGTGTCACTATCTGTTTCGCTCACACTTGGTACTGATTTTAATTTATAAAAAACCAATTAACTATGAATCGGGTTTCTTTAACAAAATACTTTTTTTTGTCCTCAATTGAGCGTTAGTCTAGCAAGTTTCATACCACTTTGGAATCCAGACTAAATACGCCATATTTTAAAGTTACTTTGCCAAAATGACAGAGTACATTTTTTTGTCAGTACAGTAAGTTCAAATTAGGTGATTAATGATTTTCAGATGCATGGATGGAAAAAAAGCGATATTTTAGTTAAAACCGATATAGTTATGTTTCAATTATGGACCGTAGTTTATGGGTTACGTGACAAAAAAATAACTCGAAGAAAAGATTTGCGGTCACAGTACTTGTAAGATCGTCACAGGGTGTCAGATTTCTCGATTTTTTTTTTGAGTGCCAATAATTTTAACAGTGCATGACTTAGATTTTTTTTATAATTTTGTGATAACCGACACCACTTGACCTATCACCCGTTTCCGGCTTGACGTTGATTTTTGGGACACCCTGTATAGCTGCTGAGAGACAAAGATTTTAAGCAAAGTCTTACGCTGCACTGTTTTGAATTTTATTATAAGTAAAATCTTCCAAATTTATGAGTGAATGACAACAAGTAAGGTAGCGATGAACTCGTATTTATGATTGTTTTAATTATATTAAAGCAAATGTTGCCATCAAACTAATGTACTGTACTAAAAATTATTGAAGATAAAAAGTGGATTATTTAAAAGAAAACTTATAATTTGGATTTTATCATCATTTTTTGCCAAAAATATGTACTAACCCACACCTTTTGAAACTGTGAAACATGTATCTAATATTTACAAAAAAAAAGTAGTCAGGTAATTCCAGTAATTCAAGTCAGGAGTTTTCAGGATACGACCCAACTTATGGAAGCAAGCAAAACATTAACTTAAAAACTGTTAAAAATTTTAGGAAAATAAACACAAATATTGATTGCGCATTTTTACGTTTTTCATCAAACCTTGTATCATATGAATTTGACAATGCAAACCATTGTCTTGCATGCACGCCGAAGCTCTTCACGGACTTTCGAAGCATTTGTTTAGCAAATCATGCCATTAAATTTCAAAAATATAAGATATATATAGTTTACATCTAATCTAATATAATATACAAAATTTTTACTAATCTATACAACTTAATCGAGAATGTGGAAAATTCAGTTTGATACAGTTGATAGCTGCTTTTCTGAACGTTTAGAAGTTGTATTCTTTTTTTATACTTATAATTAGTTATAATTACAATTGGCAACCTTTATACACGATACTATTTGGTATTAAATCACATTTTATTTCAAAAATAAAGTTTGAATATTAAAAATTATTTTTTTGTCTTACATTTAACCAATTAGAGCATTTAACATTAATCTGATTGATGTGTTTCAACTACTTTTTAAAATTAATGTCAGCCCTGATCTGCATCCGTTGTAGTTTCGTAACCATATAATCGCTACACAGATAAAGAATTGAAGAGTAGTATTCGATGTGTGTTTTGATCATTACGTTATATACAATATTTTTATTGCATTCAATAGGGAGATTCTACTTCGTATCCAGCCAAAAAGTCATACTCTGTTTGGTTATTTTATTCACTATATATTCTGTGTGCGAGCTAAACGTTAACTTCGCATCAATGATTACTTCTAGATACTTTATTTGCTCAACCTGTTCCATTAACTTATTTTAAATGATAACATTTATGAATATTTATTCGATGTTTCAGCATCATACACTTAGATTTACTGATATTCAATTTAAGTTCAAAGGCTAATGACTGATTCCTTCCACGACTCAGGAAATGCACCACTGCTCACAGAAAAGTATCAGGCGTACAACTATGGGGCCAACTATGTTTATTGCGTCCAAGAACATTTTCGCATTGATAAGTTTGAAATCCCTCTTTTGATTTAACGAGCTGAACATCTTCTTAATATTTTACTCGTTGCTCATTTTAAAATGGGTTGTTGAGTTTGGTTGGCTAGGTTGCATACTGCGCTGTACATAAGGTAACGGCTCAATTTTTCTTACAAAAAAATTATTACATTCATTTGGAGTGTTCTTATCGTCTCTTATACGTAACCTATTAAAGAGTATCCCACTATCAGTTTTTTCTGCTCGTTTGGAACATGGTTTTAATAACTCTCCGCATGGACTTTTGATCATAAACAAAAGCGACTTGTTTTTTATGTTACTCTTCTTAGCCTTTCTTATCTCTTTTTTCTACAAGTTCCTTACAACACAGTAACTGTTCCAGCTGTCCTTATTCCTGATGATTTTAAATTCGTGGTATTTGACAATTTTTTTCCTACAAAGTTGTCTTTCGTTGTACCAGTTCAACTTTCTATAATTTACTACCACTGAACGGATTTGGGTTCTCCGTAATAATTTGATTGCAAAGATTTTTAACTTATATCGTATTTTTTATTTCCTTTGTAAAGGTATTAGAATCATTGAGCCAATCAATATTCATGTCACGTACAAAAACTCCACATTAGAAAGAACAAGATCTTCTAGAAATTCTTTAAACATATCACAGAAAACAGACTCCTAAGAACTCGGTACCTATAGACAGAGATTGGTCATTATTTATGATTTCCACCACAAGCATATAACTACATACTAGAATGTCTGGCTATAATAACTCTGTTTATTAGTTTTACGAGGGTAGTACGTCTGGGACGTACTGACGTATAGATACATGTTGCTGTTTAAAAAGATTGTCTATTGTTGAAAGTACCGACCTTAGAACGCTTAAATTTTATAAAGCTTAAAGTACGAGTTGAAAAGACGAACATCGCAGTGGTCGACCAAATGAGATGAGTTCAGCAGAAATGTTGAAAAAGATCCAGAAAATGGCATTGGATGACCATTGATTGAAAGTGCGTGCGCTAACAGAAATGGTAGCCATATCAAAAAGCACTATACATCGCATGTTGACTGAAAAATTGGACATGAGAAAATTGTGCGCAAGATGGGTGCCGCGATTATTCACAATGGAACAAAAACAGCGTCGTGAGGATGTTTCAATCGAGTGTTTGACAACTTTTAATAGCAAGAAAGCCGAGTTTTTGCTTCGATTCATAACTATGGATGAAACATCGATCCATCACTTCACACCCAAGAAAAAGGAACAGTCAAAACAATGAACTCAAAGTGGGGAATCGGCTCCAGAGAAGGCAAGGTCATAGCGTCAGGTGGGATACTTTTCATGGATTATCTTCAGAAAGGAAAAACAATCAATGGCGTGTACTATGCGAACTTATTGCAACGAAGAAAGGATTTTGTTTCTTCAAGACGATGTACCAGTTCACACATCCGTCATCGCGATGGCCAAAATCAATGAGTTAAATTTCGAATTGCTTCCTTATGCACCCTATTCGCCAGATTTAACCCCTCGGATTATTTCCTATTTCTGAACTTGAAAAAATGGCTCGTTGCAGAAATAGTATTCTTGTGTTGAAAAGTCCATCAATATCTCGGTTAAAACTAGAAACTGGTTATGCAAATAATTTTGCATTCTTTTTATATTATTTCCTAGGAAATCTGTAATTCTTTTTTTTTTTGACCTTGAAAAATACCCTTTTCCTTCATCTGTTTTAAAAAAAATGTGATTGGGTATATATTGTGCAATAATGAGCTTATTTCAGAAGAAAAAAATCCAAAGCAGCTGTTAACCAGTTGATTTTATAGGGCTGTTGTAAAAGAATATCCCATTTCTGGGTTTTGTGGTTTGAACAAGTTGGTCGTATTTTGAAAATTACTGACATGAGATGAAACGACCTGATTTTTTTTTATTTTTAAATCCTAGGTACAAGTTCCAAAGTTCTAAAAAGTGGGGGTTAATAAGATATCTTTCCGACAAGAATGATACAAAATGAACACTTTAGGTTTCTTAAAAAAAAAAACCCTTTTGAACTTCAACAACTTTTGACACATTAATTTTAGGGCAACATTTACTTTAAAACAATAAAAGTTCTCATAAACGCGAGTTCCATTCTACTATACTTGTTACCATACACGCATAAATTCGAACGATGTTATTTTCAATATGAGTCAAAACAGGGCAGCGTAAGGCTTTGCCTCTGTATCCAGGTGGGATTGCATTCCGGAATACCCAGCGTAAATGAACTAATTAAAACCATAAAACAAATAAAAAAAATTCAATTAATGCAGGCATTACCACGGGTATTTAATAATTATGAAAAGTTATGAAAAAATATTTTACTCTTTCCATCCCGTAACATTAAATTACACATATACTCGTAACTACTGATTTGCAAAGATTTTTTCTGGTTTTCAGGTGTTTCGAAAATCTCTCCTCGGATAATGATGTTGGGAAAAATACGTACGTAATTGATTAAATCTTCCTTAAAACTATAATTGTAGTATCTCTTTTCCACATAGTATATCTCAGCGCATAATCTTATTGGAAAAAAAAATAAATTTTATTTCTAACTATATAAAAGAAATTCCAAACGTGTAAATGAATAAAGTTTCACTACACACCGTGTTACTGAGTTTCTGTGAAGTTTTAACAAAAAAAAAAAATCGAATTGTTTATTGTATGTTTAAAAACCAAAGTCTGAAATAGATGTGAAAGAGTAAGTTCACACAAGTACATTTAATATTAGGATTTTTTTTTGTGAGTTAATATTATCAGTGCTGTTTTGAACATCCACTATCCGCTAAAAAACAGTTTACTTTTAAATTATTACAATGAAATTCCAGCTGTCAGCTCTTTGGACAAGGCCAATCTGCTTGCTGCACACTTAGCGGTTAGCTCAACACTCCCAGATTGTGCTTTGTGCCCGCCTACACTTGACCGCGTCGAATCTACAATGGGATGAATACACTTTCGCACTCTTGTAGTAGCAAGAGTACTTAAAGATCTCAATATGCATAAATCCGCTGGTCCAGATGGTATATCACCCCTTCTTCTGAAGAGGTGTTCTTCCACGCTGGCAAAACCACTGCGTAAGCTTTTTCATCAATCCTACTCTGTAGGACTCTTTCCGAGCAGATGGAAAACAGCATTTGTCCAGCCCGTCCCTAAAAAAAGCGAATCTTCTTCTCTTTCCTCCTACAGACCCATTGCACCTACATCCCTTCTTTCCAAGGTCGTAGAAACGCTGATAAACCGTCAGCTCATGAAATATCTCGAAACACGAAAACTTCTCAATGACCGGCAATATGGTTTTTGTAGCAACAGGTCCACTGGTGATTTGATGGCATGTCTCACCGAAAAGTGGAACCAAAGCGTACATCAATCTGGTGAAAGCAAGATAGTTGCACTTGATATTTCTAAGGCATTTGACAGAGTTTGGCATCAGACTCTCTTGTCGAAAATGCGTGCTCTTAGGATCGATGACTCTCTTCTTCAATGGATTATAAATTACCTTTCGGAACGTTCAATTCAAGTTGTCTTGGACGGTTTCAAGTCTGATATTCACAAAATAAATGCTGGTGTGCCCCAGGGCTCCGTTCTGTCTCCGACACTCTTTTTAATCTTCATTAATGATCTCTTGTCCGCTACTTCTAATCCAATTTATTCCTTTGCTGATGACAGTACTCTCTGCTTCTCATATTCGTTCCCGGACTCACGCCCCTACTCTTGGGCTGTAGAACGGGAACAGCAGCGTATTCTGACATTAACAGCATAACCAATTGGGGAACTATCAACCGAGTGGAATTTTATGCTTCCAAAACTCAATGCTGTCTGCTGTCATTAAAGCAAAATTCAAATACCCAGCCATTATCCATGAATGGCACTTGCATCGTCGACACCGATAAACTTTCCATTCTCGGTATGTGTGTCAATGACAATTTACGTTGGAATGACCACATATTCGGTGTCGTCAAAAATGCTGCGAAATGTCTAGGTTTCCTCAAGCGATGTAAGAAAAATTTTACCCCCTCTGACCACAATATATAAGGCATTCATAGGCCCAAAATTGGAGTACAATGCGCACATCTGGTCAGGTGTTCCTAAAATATCTCTGCATCTGTTAGATAGGATTCAAAACCGTGCGATAAAACTCATTGGCGGTACTAATATCAGTCAATCAATTGACACCCTCGAACACCGACGAAATGTCCCTTCTTACTTTGTTTTATCGCAATTTCCACCACCAGTGCTCCATTGAAATCGCCAGTAGCATTCCGCCCATTCAAAATTTCAACCGTAACACCCGTCTCGCTATGAATGCTCATCAGTATACCCTCAAGCCCATTTTCGGCCGTACAACTCGCTTATGAAATGCCCCGCCGATCTCTGTGTTTCTTGGTCGTTATAACTTACAAACATTTAAAAACAATGTACATCGGTACCTGTCTTTTCTTCCTCCCTAAATTTTCTTTGCCCGCGCTGTGTGCGAACATTTTAAGGGTACAAAACCCCTTTAGCGCGCGCCGATTATAAAAAAAAATAAAATACAATAATAACATAGCAGTGTATGCAGTCAATGTATAGAGGCTATTTATGTATATATTTATATTTAAATCGCTGTTCACATTAAGATGAATCTGATAAATTAGTGAAAGCCATAATATTAACTTAAAAAAATATAAATAGCAAGCTGGAAAAAATTAAAAAATATGAAAAAATTACAGAACTTAAAAGACAAAGTATTTCTAATTACACAAACTGGCTAAGTGCCTCAAAAGTAAAGACTTAAAGTTTTTCGTATTTCTTGCTCCTCTCACTTCAGTAGGGAAGGAGTTCCATAGGCGAACAGCATGAACAAAAAACTCGCATTACGAGGTTAGGCATGAGTGTGTTGTGGGAATCAAATCGAAAGTCCTTTGCGAATGCGGAAAAGATAATCTATAATATAGGTACTTACTCAGGTTGATGTGTCTGTATTTTATCATGCAAACAAGATAGAGAACGGAAACCTAAGACGTTGTTGAATGAGCAGCCGACGAGACCTTTTGAATAAGCTGATACGTGATCAAAGCTTCGAAGTCCATACACATAGCGAGTGATATTGTTGTAGATAACATTAAGCTTTCTTTTACTTCCACAATCAACCTAACTATAAACCTCACATCCATATAGTAAAATTGGCAGTAAGAGCGTTTTTGCCAGCGTTTTCCTTATTGTAGGTGGTGTAAACCATTTCATTGACCAGAGCAATGGAAGACCTCCCCAAACCTTTCCGATAACAGCATTAATATGGTCATCCCCAGTAACGATGTCATTAAAGATAAGTCCAAGGTTTTTAGCAGTTCTGACATATGAGACGATTTCTTGACCAAGTTTGATTGGCGGCAAGCGTGAAACATCTAGTTCTTTCCTCTTTATGGCAAGGACTTTAGATTTTGTTTGGTTTAAGCTCAGGAAGTTACGTTGGGCCCACAGAAAGACATCATTCAATTTTCCGTTAATTTGTGCAACGACTTCATGAAAAATATCAACAGGACCACTTAAAGACAATTGGACATCATCGGCATACATATGGATCAGGGAACGTCGATAAATAAGAGAAAAATCACCGTATTAAAAATAAAATAGGCCCAAGTATTGATCCTTGTGGAATGCCGCACGAAACTTTAACGAAGCCCGAAGATTTTGCGTTAACCACAACACAATGTTGTCTCTTTACAAAGTAAGAGTATATTAGCTCTGCTGACTCTTTTGAAAAATTGTACACTCTGAAGTTTTCGACATAGCAGAACGTGATTCACCGTATCGAAATGGAGATGTCTAAAAGTATGAAAAACGCTACACATTTTTTTTCCAGGGACTTCCTTACAACAAGGCAGTTTTTCAGCTGTGTTTAGGACGAAATCCCGACTGACAACTGCTAAGAAGTTTTTTCGATGACAAATACGTTTGAATTTGTTTTAAAATTATTTTTTCAAAACCTTACTCAAAAAAAGCAGAACTGCATTCACTACTTCCTTTTTTGGGGATTGCAATAATTTTTGCCTTTTTCCATTCACGCGGATATTTAGAGGTGGTAATGATGTGATTAAAAATATGAGTAACGGACGGCAGAATATATGGAAGCAGAAGTTTTATCAATCTGGGATCAATACCTGTTGCATTAGACTTTACTGACAGTACAGCCTCAACAGTGTCTGCGTCACTGCGTTGCGAGAGATGCCGGCATTGTGACTAATGTTTGATTAAGAAGGTCGCAATCAATTTCGCCAGGCACTTTAGGGTTCTTTTTTTGAATTTTTAGCTCTTTTAGGGTTTTCCATGTGTCTTTCGTCGACCTATTTTGATTCAATCTATTTTGGTAGTATGTAGATCGTTTTCGCAGCTCTTATCTCTGACACTACTTTATTACGCAGACGGCAATACGCACGATGCAGTATTTCAAGTTTTTGTCGCCTCCAAAGATTAAAAGATCTATCTCGCTCTTGCATCAGTTGTCTGATACTACTGCTTAACCAAGGTGGCGATGATCTACGAACAACCATAGACTTCACAGCAATGTATTTATCAAAAATAAATCTAATCTGCTCTTGAACAGATAGTACTTTATTATCAAGCGAACATTACTCCAGTCAGTACCCTGCAGGTCCTGCACCAAACCTAGGTAATTTAGATTTTTAAAATCTCTGAACTGGTACCTAAACTCCGTCGGTTTATTTTGAAAATCTAAGGTTAAAAAGATCATATCGTGTCTGGAGAAGGCAGGGACTGAGATTAGCGGATATAAAAAGTGCTTCCAAATCGTATTTTGTTCATTTGCAGTGAACTTTCCAATGAATTTTCAGATGCTATGTTAAACATTTGCAAGGAATGAACAAATGAAATGACATTAAACGTTATAGATATATCCGTACTACCAAGTTTTTATGATGAACTGTTAAGCGGTTTTGGGTAGGTTTTTGTGACAATCACAAAACACCTGTAAAAACACGCAGCTATTGTCGTATAGGAAAGTGAAGAGAGTGTGTACGGAGGCAAATCCATCTGAAAATATAAAATATATTTTGAAACCGTAAAGGTAAGTAACTGTGAAAACAAGTGTAGCTAGTTATGTGAATTAAGCTAATTTAACTTTGTTAACAGAAGTAAACTTAAGACTAACTAATTCCGAACTCTAAATAATATCAGCAGAATAACGTTCCCATGTTTTGTTTTTAAGGTGTTGTGTTACAATACTTGCTCGTGGCTACCTGCTTATTTTGAATATTCGTGAATCGTGGGAAATTGCACTGAGGCGCGTGCAAAAAAAAATTCTGATTAGAATGAAACTCGTTCTACTTTAACTCCTCCACCCTTAATTTCTAAGATCCTCGTTAGACCTTGGATATACTAGTAGGTGGGGAATGTCCATGAGCCCAATTGTGGTGTTGGATTGATGACTTTTATCTGTGGAAGACTGATCTTGGTTTCCTAGAGGAAGGGTAGTTTTAGGTATGCAACTAGAACGAAGACCCAAAGAACCAATAATAGGATGCCATTTATTGTTCAGCTTATATCGTGCTTAGTTTCCAACAGGTTGATTTTCTTTGTTCCGTTAACATATAAGTTTTTAACCATTTTCAAAGACAGGACTTCTTCTATTTGACCTAGTATCTGCAGTGGTTGATGAATTGCAGGAAGAGGTTGAAGTTCTGTGACCTCGCTTGTTCTGATAACTTTTCCCTTCACTTCTATAGTATGGTTAACATATTTTATGATGAAGCTGTTATAGAGCATCATCGTTTCACTGTTGATAACGACGGATCCGTTGAATTGGTTTAATAGCAATACTCTCGGAGAATCTTCATCTATTATATTTCGGGGATATGTTCATTGGTAATGATGGTACAATTCGCCTCCTGACTGCGTAAGAGCTTCGGTATGCAAGAGCTGATATTTATTCTTACAATATCTTCTTTATTACATATGGTTAATGGGTTATATATTTTACATTCTTATTTAACAGTATATATGTCATCATTACATTCTAATATTTTTTCATAAACTATTCTATTAATTATTGTTTTTATTTTAATTGGTTTTATTTTCGATAGTTAACATGTTTCTTACTACATTCTTAAAATTAGAAGCTATCTTAATTTGGGCAAATTCGAATGCCTCGTCAAAGTTAACATAGGGTATATTATTTGATTCAAGAATATTTTTCGTAATATTTATTATTATTATTTGATAGAATGAAAGAGTTAATAATGTAGCCCAATGTATAGCATACGCTATATTCGTTATTTCGTCTTTAATTACATCTAGTTTATATTTGATTTCTAATATAATGTTATTATTGTTGTTTCCTTCTTCTTTAAATACTTTCAATACATAATTGGAATTTCGTTTATTTTTTCTATTATTACTTTATTAATGATAAATTGATTATTAGGTACTGTTTTGAAGTACATTATTCATCTTATCTACTAGAATAATATTTCATAATCGTGGTGGCCGGGATTTCCCGCGATCCATTTCCACGTAGTTCCTAAAAAATCTGACGATCGTGTTACTTTACTAATTTTTAATCTGCTTCAATTATTTGTAATGTTCTCGATTTCAAAACGAATGATAGCGAATAAAGGACGACTGGGTTGAAGGTATTTTATGACTTTTTCTTCTATATTGTTGACCAAGTTCTCATAGAAATTTATATCGACCACGTAAATTATTTTAAAGTATCCATCTTGGATAATAGCATTTCCTGCGTGTATCCTTACAAGTTTCGAATTGGAGTTATCAATTATCTGCGAATTTGCATTTGCGGTGCACAGAGGCACTAGTAGCGAATTAGCTCTGAAAGGGTCGAATGAAACCTCTCCACTTGACCATTTGCGGAACTTGTGTATGGGGAAACCTTAAATACTTGAATGCTAAACATGTTCTCTAACTTGATTGTTATTGAACTTGAATTAAACGACTTTTCGTTATCCTGGATTACAATTTGCGGAACGCCAAAGGATAGGGCTAGTTCTTTAAAGCATATTTTGAAAATTTATCTATTGCAATAATAATAAGTTTTTTATTTGTCAAGTATATATCGATATGTATTATTTGGCAGGATATTCGGGTATAGGGGTTGGTTGCAATTCAGATTTACTATATGTTCTAACAATTTTTGATATCTTTGAGATAATAATCTGTGGGGAATAATAAATTTGTAAAATTTATATTTTATTTCCTCTACCATTTCGATGAGCTCGGTTATATTCTCTTATAATCTCGTTCTCTTGGCTGTTTTTGTCGGTGAGATCAGTAACTATTTTCCTCGTTAGGTAATATCGTTCCATAAATTGGGTATATTTTCTGGATAATGCCTAATATTCTTTCTACTGTCTTAAAACGATTATAAACTGAGTTTCTCTTCGGTATATTCTGGTTCGGTTATGATATGGCGGTGATAGGTATGAAAGACAATTTTTAATAGATAAGATGAAGTGTTACCGATGTTAGGAATAATCTCATTTTTAATGACGTTCATCGGAATATTCACTATCTGGATGAGATCTTGTTTAGAGCTATCATCACCGTGCTGGGTGACTGTGAGGGAATTTATTTGAGAGTTTCTAGGAGACCGTGATAGGGCATCCGCAAAAACATTAGATCTTCCAGTCTTTTACGCAAGCTCGTAGTTATACACTTCAAGTATACACTTCAAGTATAACTACGTCTCATCTTGCTATTATTATTTTTATGACTCAAAGCGTAGGTTAGTGGCTGATGATCTGTGAAGATCTTGAATTTGGTTGAGCCATATAAATAATTTCTTAATGATTTTAAAGCCCACACTATAGCAAGAATTTCTTTTTCGTTTGCTGCATAGTGTTCTTCGGTTTTTGTGAGCATCTGAGAAATATAGGTAATTAGTTTGTCATCTTCTAACAATACGGCTCCTAATGCATATTTGGATACATCAGTGGTTAAGTGAAACTCTTTCAAAAAATTTGGATGAGTTAAAATAACGTCTTCGGAAATCAAGGAAGATTTGATTTTTTCAAATGCGTCTTTCGTACTTTCATTCAACTGAATGACTTCTTTAGTTGAGACAGTCTTGGACGCTCGACCATCCTCCGCTCTTAAGAGAGTTGTCAGGAGGTTTTGCTAATTTACCATAATCCTTGATAAATCGACGATAGAATCCTGATAGACCTAAAAATGAGCGCAATTCTTTCAGATTTGGAGGAAAGGGAAATTCGGCTATTGCTTTGACTTTATTGGGGTTAGCTTTAATACCTTCGGGCGTGGTGATAAACTCAAATAATTCAACTTCCGGCTTCAGGAAATCGCATTTGTCAAGCTGAACTTTGAGATTAACACTTTGAAGAGTCTTGAATATTTCTTCTAAATTTTTAAAATGTGTTTTGACATCTTTGCTGAAAACTACTATGTCATCGATGTAGACAATGCATATTTTGCCAAGGTGATCTCTAAGGATGTCATCCAACACTCCTTGAAAAATGGAAAGGGCATTTTACAACCCAAAAGGTAGTCTAAAAAATTCGTATTTTCCATTGTTAACGGAATACGAGGTTTTCTCAATATCTTCCTCTTGTAGAGGTATTTGGTGAAAACCGCTCTTGAGATCAAGCACCGAAAACCATTTGTTTTCCCCTAATTGCGATAGAACTTCGTTCGAATCGGGGATAGGGTAACGATCGGGTATCATTACCGAATTAAGCTTTTTATAATGAACTACCATGCCGTACGTCTTTTGTCCTGAGGCATCAGCATTTTTCGGTACAATCCACACCCGAGAATTGTACGGAAACAATGTGAAGCTCGTATAATTCTATGATTTAACAATTGGATACGGGTAATATTTTGAGTATATATGATCTGAGGTTGTGGTACGAATTCTTCCTGTTGTTTCAATTTAACTCTAACGTTATTATTGATTATCGTCTGATTTTTAGCCGGAAAGATGATGGCTGATAATTCTTTGAGTGTATCATTTCCCAAGATGACGTGAAAAGATTTTAAAGAGCATAATAGGAAAAATTTAATAGATTAATAAATGTGTGATGGAGGATTTCAATATTTCCACCAATTGACTTGGCAAGGAAATTTCGCTGATTTATTTTAGGATTTTTTACGAGATGTGGTTGAATATAACTTTTGTTGGACCCGGTGTCCACAAGAAATTTCAAAATTTTATTGTCATTCGTATTGCACTCAAAAGCGGCAAAGACGAATTGGTTATTCTAAAAAATTAACATCCACAAAGTCATTAACGTTTTGTTCAGATGATTCATTTGTTCCTTGACTGTTCAAGCAGTTTTTTAAATTTGTTCGTCAACTGCAAAGTTGTCCATTGCTGCATTATAGTAAATGATTTCGATTTCTTGTTGGTTTTCTAAGCCCCTTTCTTGTTTCATAGAAGCCTCAATGTGGAAATTGCGTTGCTGTTTGTTCGGTAAAACATGTTGCTGTGAAGGTACCATAGGTCATTTTGTAGCTGGTGGCCAGTTCTTTGCTGTTTGTCTATTCCTGGTTTTTTCCGTAGGTACCACTTTCCCAGAATTATTGGGGTAATGTTGTTGGTTATTTCGTTGTTGATGCGCTTGAGGATATATTTGGGAATTGTATTGAGGAAAGGTTTGATGACTTGGCTTTTGATTTGTTTGATAGTAAGTCATTTGAGAGTTTTGAGGTTGGGCGTTTGGGGACGCGGTGGAAGTCGTGGTGCCAAATGCATCGATTGTTGCGGTAGGTACACAAGCTGTGGATAGAAGCTCTGGAGACTGCCACTTTGTCATGGAGGAATTGTTGAAGTTGAAGGCGCAGAGGTCGATTGTCCAACATTAAGGACAGCTGGTCGAACAACTAGGTCAATCATTTTAAAAACGATTTAAGTAACGCGAAAAGAATTTAAGGATGACTTGGAACGATATTCGTGTTAAAAAAACGAATTTTTGCTGTAAAATTATTTAATCTTTTTAATAATTAAAAAAAAATTATTTAGAAAGATACAAATATGTAATCAAAATAATTATAATACTATATGTAGAAAAATATTTACTATAATGTGTACTAAATAACAAATTTTGTCAAGGAAAGAAATATGTATTGTATATAAAACGTTTTTTAAACTATATAAAATATTTCCATATTTTAAGAAACACTCTTTAAAATAATAGCTTTTAATTTCACAAATTGCTTATTAGTTTTACTTTTATTTTTATATTCTAATCCTAAAATTTGTTCACTCTAATATTTTTGAATTTTTACTTTTAATTCTTAATTATCTATGTTCTAACTAATTAAATCTAGTGCTATGTTTTAATAAATTTTGTAGTATGAATATAATTTCCCAAAATCTAACTTACATACAAATTTGCTTCATATCCAGCGGTGGTAGAGTAGGTTATTTTTCCTTTTTTTGACACTACTGGGGGCATTTCTCCACACACCCTCGCTGTTGACTTAATCGAACGATGCAGTCTTTATTGTGGGTAGTACAGTTGAATTATATCTTGGAGCTGCTTGAGGTCCTTCTGCGTTTATTGGTTGATTGAGCTACTTGTGGTCCTTGTGACATTGGAGCTTCCTGAAGTCGGGCATACTTTACACAACACTTTTTACACTTTTAAAATCATTCTGCCCCACGTTGGGCGCCAATTAAACAAATTTAACTTTGTTGTATTTAAAAAAAATATTTTTTATTCATTTATTTATTATTTTACTGATCAGTACAAAAGTAAACTTAAGACTAACTTAGCTCTGAGCTCTAAACTGTAACGAAAGCTCGTAAAACAGTTGTCCCAGACGCAACATCAGCAGAATAACGTTCCCATGCATTGCTTTTAAGGTGTTGTGTTATAATACTTGCTCGTGGCTACCTGGGTATTTTGAATATTCGTAAATCGTGGGAAATTGAACTGAGGCGCGTGTAAAGAAAATGCTGATTAACTTTTTCTACTTTAACTTGTACAATGGGAATAACTATACCAATAAGACCTAATGAATTGGTTTCGCATCAGCATGGATTTTCAGACTAGTAACCTTTGGATTTTACGAGTATCTTTCTTTCGGATGTTATGGAAAGAGATGAGGGCTCTTTGGTAGATATTACCATTGCACAACCTTAAGCTGATTATAACATAGATGAAGATGAAGTTGGTATCGAAAACATGGAAAAGGAAACAATGCCATTTGATGTTTCCGCAAAAATTTAATTATTTGACGGTGATTACGATGACAGCGAAGATGTTATATCCTAGTCAGCAATGAAACCAGTTCCCCGAAATGAACATTTGGTAAATCCACGCTGGTCAAATTTTGCATGTGTTATGGAAATGAATGCTACTGCTAATTTTGAAGAAAATTTTCGAAACATGAAAATATAATTGGAACATAAGAGTCCCGTAGAGGCATTCGAGACTCTTTTCCATAAAGATGTTGCAAAACATATTACAGACGAAACACGGCTTCGTGCCTTACAATATAACGATCATAGCTTCCAATTTGAGGATGATGACCTTTACACATTTTTGGGAATATTATTTTACAGTGGATATCTCTCACTGGCAAGAGAGTCCATGTATTGGAACACAGATGATGATACAACAACGACGATAGGAGGCAACAATTTATTCAGGAACAGGTATTACGAAAAAAAATTATATATTCAAGTGGCTGATAATGAACAATTGTATTCTCATGACAAAATGGCAAAACTTCGACCCTTAATGAGTTTATTATCCCAAAAAAATTAAAAAAATTGGATTATTGCATTAAAAATTTTCTATGGATGAACCGATGTTTAAGTATGTATTTGGAACACAATTCCTCAAAGCGGTTTGTAAAAGGGAAACCAGTTAGATTTAGTTCCATAAATTGGATACTTACCAGTAGTTGTGGATATTTTTAAAACTTTTAACACGTATTGCAGTGCCAAAAACGTTATGTACTAGTGTATCTTGAAAAAATTCAATGCCCTTGGACAATCCGTACAATTTACAACGGATCATATAATCTATTTTGACAATTTCTTTACATCGCTTGATCTATTGAGACTATAGAGGTTTACATATAGATGTCACAACTAATAATTTGTAAGAAATAACAAAAATATATAAAAAATTAAGGAAACAGATATTGCACCTGTTGTGGACAGACGTAAAAAGCTAAATGTATTAAGTTTAAATGTAGGTATTTACAAATAAAATTATATTGAATTGTTGTAAAGTCGTTACTTTCCTTTTAATCAACGAACAAACAACAAGAAGAGGTTGTTAAAAGGTAAACGCTTTCGATTCACAGCTAGAACCAGAGAGAAAAGAACTATACAGAGTTTAAGTAATGATTTCAAAAAAGAGACAATGGGCTATTTCGAGCATAAACACGATGTCAGTAATGGAACGATTTTCGTCAAATGAAACTATAACAGCGTGGTTACAATGGGTCCAAACTTTGATTCCATTGAGTCTTTAAAATCCGTAAAACTTTGGTGATGTGAACAGAAAAAAGATAAATAAAACGCAGAAGGACCTCATTTTCCGAAGAGGAGTGAAAATCTACGAAGATGCATTTTGTGCAACAAGTGGATGAGATGGATTTGCGAACTTTGTGATATAGATCTGCGCATAGAAAGAAATTGTTTCAAAAATGCACATATTTGTAAGTGCAAATACCGTTGTATCCGCTTGTGTACCAGCTCATGAATTTTTTAATGAATATTTGTTGTTTCTTTTATGGTATTTGTGTTCTAATAAATAAAAGTAGAAAGAAAAATAGGAACATTTTGTATTTGAAGCGACTTTGGGGAAAAAATGGGTTAAACGGTATTGTAATAAATCTGTCGTTACTTATTAAAAATTTACATCGCCTCTATGATTCTGTGAACGCTTTCCAGGTAACAACTCTTATAAATTTGAATTTCAAACGATGTAGGAAACGAGCTACAATATCCTTTTTTTTAATTATTGTACTTCCACCAGTAATTCATTCCGGACATTTGCAGTATTTTATGAAAGCCGTAGTAAATTATGTTGTAGTTTTCATATAAACAAAAAAAAAACTTTCTATTTTTAATGACAGATGTACAGGTAATATCTTGGATTATTTTTCTTCCATACTGAACGATATAACCTAATGGTTCAATTGAATGAATGTTATTTGCTAGTCCAAATGCATTCAATGGGAATGTCAATGCTTTAACATCAAGTATGTCCCTATAATATCGGTAGAAAATTTGATTTCTTCTTCTAGGGCGGTGCAACACATCTAGGTTAAAAAAAATCCATAACTAATCTTTGATCAAGTGATAATAATTAAAGATTATTAATTATAAAAAAATGTACTATAGCACATTGCACCCAAGCTTAATGGCTCGAAGAATGCTTTCAAAGAAATGGTCGTATTTTGGACAATATTGTCTTTAAATTATAAAAATAAATATTAACGTGCAGCGTTAACGAGTATTTATTTTATTTTAAACTTGAGAACTTACTCCTTTACCAACCACCTTTAAATGGGTGTCAAACATTCTAGAGCCAACCAGGTGTGCATAACTGAAAATATTAGACAAAATAAAGTAATATAAATTAAAAGACAATTTATTTTATAGCATAGGCCAAGACTCACGGACTACTGTTAAATAACGCCCTGATGTTATGTCTAAATGTCTGCCAGACCCAGTCAAGGATCCTAGTTCGCTAACTAAGCAATATCGGATGCAATCACATAATACATTATAATAATTTTTTTTTATTTAAATAGGCTCACGAAATACGTCTAAAACCTGTGTCACAAGCCTAAAGTAAAAAGAGAAACAAGCTTTTATACATTTGCAAGAAAGTTATATCTTTCAATTTAAGAAGCAATTAAATTAATAAAAAAGAAGAAATTATATTTATTAATTGTCTATTTGTGCCACTTATAAATCAAATCGTTCACAAAGAAAAACTGCAGCCTACGGATCCAGGAACGTACAGCTAAGTCCGGCCTATTTTTGTAGGACTTAAAAAGTATATTGGGATTACAAAACAAAAATGCTTGAAAGAGATTAGAATTTGCACAAATCAATGATTTTAGCATAGCGAGTATAGAGGTAGCCATGTACCATAGAAAAATAATGTAGTCTTATTAAGTGGGAGACAGACTGCTGGTATTGATACCGTGGTATATCAATACTATGTTCTATACTACATGCTTGTCAATACAATTTCACGTTAAAAGCTATGATACCACGAAACCTACCTGGTATAGAGATCCGCTATTTTTTGGTGGTATGTCACCTTCTTACTGATTGCAGCGCCATTTTCTCTCTGTTGGCGACTCTTCGCAGATTCTTTGACAAGCAATCACAGTGAAAAAGTATAGATTCGAAGAGAACTATTTTATTAAAATTCGAAACAAAGCAAACGTCAAAGTATACTACTTAACGCGAAAATCAGCGTGTACTGCGATGTGCTGTCTGTCAGGGGTTGTAATATTCACTATACTGTAGTATTCACATCACGGTATCAATACGATCTGCCCACCACCTTAATCTTACTTGAAAAATTCGATTCTAAATACACAGTGACCGGTGTATGGCGATTTGGAAACCAAAATGATGGTAGCACACGAATATTAGCATACCACCTTGATCCCGGAATTTATTCAGAAAATTAAAAATACAAGTTTATTCATCTAAATCTATATTGTCCACTTCAGAGTAACCCCCATCGACTGCAACACACTTATGCCAGCGCTTGATCCAATCCTCGGAACATTTTTTATATTCGGTTTGCCTCCTGGCAAAAATTCATGATGCACTACACCGTTGTAATCCATGAAAACCGTGAGCATTGCATTCTTTTTTGACTGAAAACGACGTGTTTTTTTTGGTCTCGGCTCATTTGGTGAACGCCATTCACTTGCCTGATGTCTGGATTGCGTGTCGTACTCATAAATCCACGTCTCGTCTCCAGTAATGATCCTTTTGATGAATGTGGGATCGGATTCAGCCTCGCAAATCATCTCTTTTGCGATGTCGACACGGTCTCTTTTTTGCATGAAATTGAGGTCTTTTGGCACCAACTTTGCTGCTACACAACGGAAACCCAAATTAAAGAAAATGTCTTGGATGGATCCATAGGCAATGTTCAAGTCCTTGCGGCTATTGACCAACATTTCTTTTACTTCATCAATGTTTTCGTCGGTTTTCGATGTCGATGGTCTGCCACTGTGTTCAGCATCTTCGATTGACTCACGACTACTTTCGCACCGTTTGTGGCACTGGTAAACGACCGTTTTCTTTAGAGAATCGTTGCCGAAACACTTTTTCAACATTTTCAACGTTCGCGCACCATTAAATCCATTTTTTACGCAAAATTTAATACAAGTTCGTTGTTGGAAATTGAAATCCATTTCTAAAATTGTTAAAAAATCGCTAAAACACACAGAGATAGATGTACTCTTGGCTACGTAACTTTTGCAAATGTCAAGCTATGATGCTAAGATTCAGAGAGAATGTCAGAAACGGATTTATCAACTTAACAAAAAAAAACAGAACTCAAATCGGAACAATGGGAGCGCCACACGGTGGTGGGCGCTCAAGGTTCTTTAGGGGGAAGTGAACATTTCAACGTTAGAGCCAATAATATTCTGCATTTCAGTCCGTCGTCTCACCTGATTCTCAATAATGTTGGTTTCCAGCCAACATTTGTTACAAAAGCCAGACATCAAGTAATCGACTTAAAGCTATCCAATAGGTACGCTAAGGCCTTCATTGTCTGGCTATAGGTACCTCGAATTGGATACGATACGATGTCTCGGCCGAAGAGGAGGATTTCGCGAAAAACCAACTCGGCAAACTTTAAAAAGAGGATCGGCAGGTCTCTTAATCTTTCCCCTTAGCACCGAACAACACAAGATAGAGGAAGCTATTCAGGACCTGAACGGTGGCCTAACTAAGTGTTTTGAGTGGATATAATGGTTGCTTAACCGTGCAGATCGCTCGCTTAATGGTGAAACGCAGATGAATAGCGAGTACTTGCAACGACTGCTAGATAACATCTAAACAAGTCATTTAACACTGAAAACGGCATCTGGATTTTGAAGAGTGCCTTGTAAAAAAAAGAGTCCTCAAAATGGGAAAATCAGCCAAACTGGAATCCGTTAAAAATCCTGATGGCACCCACACTGATGTGAAAGCTTGTCAGAATCACCCCTCTCCCCCATATTAACGAAGCTGCAAGTGAGCTGAGAAATACAAATCGCCGCGGCCGGTATCTGTCATCGCCTTGTATTGACAATTATGTTACAAAATATAGGAAAGTTGTAGAAAACTCCGAAGAAAATCTTCACTGCTCGCTTGGCACTTGCATACCTACCGAAACCTTGGCAAACAGTGAGAGTAGCTTTTATACCGAAAAATGGAAAAGATGAATACACGCCTCCTTCATGTTGAAGTGCATGGAGAAAATAAGGTTCCTCATATGCGAAACAGCTTACAGCAAAACAGAAATACAGCAAAATTTTTCGTTTACGATTTCGTCTTGTCATCATTATAGAGCTGCAAAATCAGCTGTATACTAGGTTTTAAGCCTATAGATTGATTCCTGTCACTTGGGCTTTTAGCAGCTGATCGAACCCTCCGTTAAATATTGTTCTCCTTTCATGTCGCAAACATTTCGGTATTATTTTGGAGACCATAGAAACATTTCGTTTAACATCAGCTGCATACTAGGCTTTAATAAGAAGGTTAATGTATCTCCCTCGAAAATCGAAATTGAAACATTCGGTATACCATGCTATACTATACGGCATTGACGTTTAAACGAGATTTGTCCATGGTCCCTAATAGTTTGTTGAGATTTGTGGAAAGTTCAATCAGCTGTCAAAAAAATGGGAAAAAGAAATTCATTCAGAAAATCAAAAATCAAAAGAATTAATTACCTTAATCAGTCGAACGTAGTATTTTCAAAAATTTTAACAAAGAATATTGAAGTATCAAAATTTCGCTGCCTTCTATTGTCCCGGGCAATTAATTGTGTGCGAAAAGTGAGTGGAGTCTTCTACATATTAATCTAGTGCGATCATTGTACTACATAGAGCAATTATTTACATTATTTCGCTGGTAAACTGTACCCGATATAAATGTGTTGAACAACGCATTTTTATTACCTGGTGGAGTAAACCGTGAGTTTGTCCCAAATGCTCAACTTGTAATCCATCCCCCAAATGAATTAAATTTTTAAGTTGTTTCTGAAATTGAGGTTGTTGAGAGTATTCGCTCGCTCCGGTCTGAAGCTGTTGGTTCAGATGGTATTCCCCTCCGCTTCATCAAAATGGTGCTTCTTTATATATTGACTTCGTTCACGAACATCATAAATTTCTGTATGTATTCTGGTACAATTCCGGCTAGATGGATGAAAGTATTAGTAACTCCTGTGCCTAAAAAACCTGACGCATCATCTCCCTCAGATTTTCGCCCAATTAGTATCTTGCCATGTTTATCTAAAGTGTTGGAGAAAATTACGGCAAAACAAATTAACACATATCTTAACGGAAATGCACTGCTATATCCATTTCAGTCTGGTTTCAGAGCCCATCATAGCTGCTCTACAGCAATGGTTAAGGTGCTCGACAACATAAGGATTCAGTTTGACAAAAATAATGTAACCATTCTGTGTTTATTAGATTTCTCTAAAGCTTTCGACAATGTTGACCACAATATTTTATGTCGGAAACTCAGGTTATTTTTTGGCTTTAGTGAACTATCTGTTTATGATGAGTTACCTGGGTAACAGAACCCAAAGAGTGAAGTTTAGAGATAGTTTTTCCGATTTTCTGGATGTTCGCGCTAGAGTACCCCAAGGATCGATTTTAGGCCCTATTTTATTCTGCCTATTTATTAACGACTTACCCAATGTTTTTAATAATGTATCTTTACCCCTTTACGGCAATGATGTCCAATTGTATCTATCTAGACCTATTGGATTAATTGAGGACTTAGGATATAGATTCAATGAAGATCTATCTCTTATATACAATCGGTCACTAATGAATGGGTTGAACCTTAATCCTAATAAATCTCAGTGTATTGTGATATCTAAAAAACTGAACGATATCGCCTCAGTCCCATTACTTAAATGGTGTGGAGCTTCATAATGTTGATACTGTTATAAGTCTGGGCTACAGAATAAATCGCTAACTTAATGCTATCGATCACATCAATCATATTGTGCATTGTAATTATATGGTACTTCGGAAACCTTGGCTTTCGTCTGAATTTACACCTACAGCGGTTAAGATCAAAACGCTACTTTTACCAATTATTGATAACTTTGTCGTTATATAGTGCAGGCTCGACTCTCAGTCATATCCTAAACTACTTGTTGCATTTAATTATATGATAACATATGCTTATGGGCTTCGCAGGTATGACTATACTTCCCACTATCACCGTCTGGTACTTGGGTGTAATCTAAAGGATTCCGTAAGTGCTAGGTGTTGTCTTTTCATGCACAAAATTATCAACACACATCTGCTATTATACTTAAATGACAAAATTCAATTCGCACAAACTTCCCGGACTTACCATCTCATCACTCCCACATCAATTTACATGAACACATCTCGTCTATTTTACGTACACGTCGCTAGACTATGGAACTCGCTTCCCAGGGAGGTAAAGCAATTAACTGGAGCAAAGCTATTCAAAAAAGAAATATTTTGTTTCTATAGCCAATTTTCATACATACATATTTGAATGTCCTAATCCCTTCCTCTTCCCATCGTTCCCTCTCCTCATCCCTTAGTTCTAGGTTTAAGCTATGTAAATATTCCGCAATTGTATACCATATTATAATATTGATTTTGTACTATAAAAGGTCCTTATCTTACTTGTACGCCGAATAAAGAATTGAAATTGAAATTGAATTGGATTGAACTGTAATACGAATAGCAGAACGAAATTTTTCGCATCAGCTGCACACAAAGTTCTAAAATTTTTAAACAGTTTTTTAAAAAATCTCTGTGCACCCTTGTGCGTGGTTGTGTATGTCGAAATCATGAAAAAATTGTGTAATAGATTTTTTTTCCCAAATTTTCATTGGATTGTGAACTTTTCTTTCATTTTAGAACCGCGAGTGCTGAGCTACAATTCCAGCAAAAGTGGCAATGGTATTGAAAGCAAAAGATCGTTGCATAGAGCAATGGAGCCATTGTGTCTGTCACCAGCTTTGTATTATGTGGCGCCATCCTGCTGCAAATAAACGTCGTCCACATTCATAGCATCAATTTCAGACAAAAAGTAGTTAGTCGAAATCGTTCGTTAATGCAATCCATTCACTGAAACAGTTGCACCAACATAATTTTCGGAATAAATTAGGTCCAGTGACACCGCCAGCCTCAAATCTGCACCTAAGTGTTACTCGTTCTGGATCGAGAGGTTGTTCCCATAATTTATCTTGTGTTTTCGGAGCCCCAGATGTTTGTTTACCTACCCAGACTAATGCTCAGAACTCAGAATAATCTTGTGCAGAAATCATGATATTGTTCATTTATTTCCAGAACCATATCAGCGAAAATACGGCGTTGGGCGTGGTCTGCTAGATTTAATTCCTGTGTGAACTAAACGTTATAAGCATGTATGCCAATATCTTTATGCAAAATGCCGTGTAAATTAGTTGCGGATAGGTGGGAACGGGCACACTAGGGTTTTCAATCACTCTCTCAGCTACGGCGGCGATATTTTTAGCTTATGTTTCCTCGATGTTTTCAACGTATTTGTTGAACCATTCATCTCACAAGATTTTAGTTGCCTGAAAAAAGGTCTTTCGGTCACGGCTGGTATTGAACCCCGAACCGTCCGATTGGAAAGCCAACACACTACCACTGAGCCACGGCCATCCACCTTCTAGTTCTTATCACATTTATTAAAAGTAATCGCAATGATAGGTGAATGTTGACAGTTTAACAATGGCTCGAAATTTAAAATGATATCTCTTGTTGATGACCCTCAATAATATTGTACAATAGAATGGCACTGCGCATGGCTAAGATGACAATTATGAATGTTTCTGATGGCTTTTTGTCATCGATGGTGCTGATTTTCAGCATTTAGTGCAAGTGTTGAAGGCACTGACGAGAAGTTGAAGAACGTGCGATAGATAGAGGTTTTGATGGTTGTTGCGGTTACATCCGTTTTATATGTATTAAATTTCCTCATAATATAATTCCATTCCTGCAGTTTCTGATACACTGCAACTAGACATTCATAATATTGAATAAGTGATTTCTTTGATCGCAACATGGTTAAATTGGTTTTATGATCAAGTAACTGCCGTCATGGTCCTTCTGAATATTTAGTTTGGGTAACGTGCGCAAGCCATTATTCCTCTCATCAGGGGCAATTGTTCACAGCGCGTTTTCAGACGTCGTATTATCTTTTAGGCTATGCTTCGCAACTGTACTGCCATTGATGTTCCCCATTCCTACTCTGGCGATAAAAGAATATTTTCTCCGACGAACTTCTGTTTTTCGATGTTGAAAACTCAACCGGATGAATCTTGTTCTGATGTAAAAATCCTGTTGAGCCATAAATCGATATTTTCCACCTACTTAAAAAATCTGACACCAGAAAATTTAGGAGCCTACTATTTATATCATCATTATTGAGATAAAAAATCCTTGGAGTAAAGATTTTCCATAGTTCATGGCTATTTAACCTCGTCTTAAGCCGACTTACAAAAATATTTAATTTGAGCTACTTCTATCTTGTGTAAAATTTAAGTGTACGAGGGGCGTTCAAGATATTCTCGGTATCGGGATGAAGCTGTGGTTGTATATATAAATTGACTTATTTATCAAGTAATACTATTATTTTAGTGCATTCATGTAAAATTTCATATAAATGTGATTATTAATTCGCGTTTTATCTCTAGTTAAACAGAATCATAATGGCAACTGAGGCGATGATGGTGAAAATTGAGCATCGCGCTGTAATTAAATTTCTCACTAAGCAAGGAAAAAGTCAAAAAACTATTCATGAAGAGATGGTGGCTGTTTACCAGGGTTCCGCACCTTCATTATCAACTGTGCAAAAGTGGTCAAGTGAGTTCAAGAGAGGCAGAGAGAGCATTGAGGACGACCCCCGCTCCGGCGCCCCGGCTACTGCTTGTACGGGAGAAAGCATCAAAGAAGTCGAAAAACTTGTTCTTGAGGATGCCCGAATAAAGGTGAAAATGATGGCAGAGATCACCAAGCTTTCAATTGGTACCATTCACACCATTCTTCATGACCATCTTAACCTTTCAAAGGTCAGTGCAAGGTGGGTGCCACGAATGCTCACAGCGCCTCAGATAAAAAGTGAGAATCGCATGCTGTAGAGAGCTTTTGGAGATGTGTAGTGAGAACGCGGACGGTGTTATGGATCGAATTGTTACTGGGGACGAAACATGGGTCCACCACTATGACGCTGAAAGCAAACAAGAGTCCATGCAGTGGCATAAAAAAGGAACAGACCCCCCGAAGAAGTTCAAAGTCACTCCGTCTGCCCGAAAGCTCATGGCCACAGTTTTTTGGGACTCAAAGGGAATCTTGCTCATTGAGTACAAAAAAAAGGTGAAACCATCAACGCCACATCCTACGCTTCCACTTTGCATAATTTGCGGGAGGAAATTAAAAAGAAAAGACGGGGTAAACTCGCAGCGGGTGTGTTGCTTCTTCATGACAACGCTCCTGTTCACACGGCGCGAGTTTCCAAGGCTGCTGCGCGAGATTGTGGTTTCGAAGAAATCCAACACCCACCCTATAGTCCAGACCTTGCCCCTAGTGATTATTTCCTGTTTCCGGATTTGAAAAAATGTCTTCGTGGTAAAAGATTTTCGGATGATGAAGAACTCAAGTCGGCAATAAATGGGTATTTTGCAGAGAAAGAGGAAATTTATTATTTTGAGGGTTTAAAAAAGCTTATCTCAAGATGTAACAAATGCATTGATGTTAGGGGAGATCATATTGAAAAATAAAAACAATTTAAATTGAATTCGCATTTTCCTTCATATCGATACCGAGAATATATTGAACGCCCCTCGTAAAATACAAACTTGTATGTATGTAATTCTTTATTTCAAAATCGCCGATATGCTCGGTTGCGATATTCTATCAGCTCTCTTCTTTCTTTTGTAGATTTAGACTTCTGGTTATTTTTTTGTCAAAAATTTCAAAATATAAAGTGGAAAATATAATGTAAGTAGTAAAATACATAATATACATACATATAAAACACATATGTTAATTTTTCTTAAACTCAATGCACTTGGTTTTCAACCGGCTCTGATTTTTTTTTTCAAATTCTACTTGGAAGAACGCTATTACCTTGTCCATTTTCGTTCTCATTTGTTTGAACAAATTAAAGCCACAATCAATGCCAATGATCCATTCAATTTCATTTTAATTAATGGTGTTGTAAATATTTTAAAGAACTCACTTATATGCATCTGTCTATGCCGGTGATATGAAAATCTATTGACAAATTTCCAATTTGTCTGATTCTCAATCTCTACAAGACAATCTCAATAGGCTTTTGATATGGGAACGCTAAAACTTCCTTGAGCTCAACAAAAAGAAATGCCAAGCCATCTCATAATACCGGAAGCGTTCCACTGTTCCTAACCTTACTATATATCAATCCAATCTGTAGCTTCCGTCACTTCAATACAGTACTTGGGAGTTATCAAGTGCTGGCATCTGTGACATCAAGCCTGTCACTTGTCACCCAGTGTCGTCGTACGTAGTTAACCTTCTTGTTAAGACTTTTCCTGTTACAGTTTTTGTAGTAAGATCTCTCGGGAAATCTAATAAATAATTGTACTGTCAAGCAAGCTTTTTATTTCAAGATTCCTACCAAAGAGATCGCAACACATTGATTCCATAATTAGCAGAGCTAATTAGTCACAAAATCCCTATACATCACCCATGTATGTTAGGGCACTTTTGAATATGCTAGCCAGGTAGCCACTATGAAAACAATGTTGATAAACAATAAACAGATTCCAACGATTAGCTCTGCGAAGGCTCAAGAAGGCTGACCACTACATCCTTCTGCCCTATGATGAC
Organism: Volucella zonaria; assembly: GCA_963966105.1. Lineage (NCBI taxonomy): Eukaryota > Metazoa > Arthropoda > Insecta > Diptera > Syrphidae > Volucella > Volucella zonaria. The sequence continues at coordinate 157,971,994 of OZ014530.1, read as the reverse complement.
CGACTCAAATTGCTGGGTCGATATTCTCTTCATACACCACCTCTTAACTAGCACCTCCGACTCTCCCTCACTGCTGGATCATATTTTTTTAATATCAACCCACGTAATTTAAGGAAATTTCCTCTTTTTTGTCCAAATAACAACCGAACAGCATATGGTTTCAACGAACCAATCCACAGTGGTTCCACTCTTAAATAAAAGCGGTTATAATTACTTCCTTACTAAAAAATAAATTAAATGAGTCGGTTCTATATAGACCAAATCCGTTATCTGTTTTGCTCTATCTGGTTGGCAACTTCTGCTTTATGGTTCCTCTTATAAAGGAAGGCGGTCTTAATAGATAAAACGTGCGATATGACTACAAAAACGTTATTTTTCGGATATATATATGTATGTTCCCATTAAAGATATAAGTAAATAAGAAAACAAAATATAAATATTACTTCAAAAAACAACGTAAATTTCTTGAATTAACTAATATTTGTTTTCATAAGAAAAAATTTAACATGGAAAAAGTTTGAGTAGCAATAATTAAAAAAAATAAAAGTTAAGAATCGAGAAATAAAGTATATTTTATCTAAGAAACTACTTCTAGTAAGTCAATCGCAGACTCCAATAGAAAAGATTTTTTCTTTCAAGGCAATTTTCTCAACCCAGTTATCAATGGATCAGAATTAAAAAAAAGTCTATTCAAAAGATCGGTATTGCTTACTATTCGTGATATTTTTCTGGTAATATCTCGTCTGAACAGTTTAATATTTTTATTTGTTGACTCCGTCTCTTCAGATAGTTCACACTAGAGCTCCATTATCTCTTTCGCAAACTGGAAAGAAATTTCGAAAAACTGAAAAATCTAGTGGAAGAAGGACTCGAGTTTTTCCAGACAATATGGTCGATATTAGATGGGCCTAACTTACAAATCAACTGAAGAGGAACATACGAAGTAACAAATAAACTATCATCACCGTCAATACTTAAGTCAGCAAATTTTTGTTTATATTCGTTATGCCCTGTACTGCCATCGAAACCCCATTTCCCTATCATAACTAAGTCATTTATTATATTCGGAGACATAGATTTTAATACTTGCTTTTGAGATTGAAGTATACGCTCCGTGGTGTGATTTAATAAACTTTGCAGTTCTACCCCTACAGATGATTCCGTAATTTCCATGTCGGAAGGATAACATTTTTTTTCGCTTTTAATACCCTGCTGTAAAAGGGCTAGACATCAAAGAATAAATGAGAATTTACAAAACATTTTAATAGCAAGTATTGACTAATTTAGCCTCCACAATAAGAGACAAAACTTAATCCGGACTACTTAGTTGGTGTGAAACATTTTGAAGATTGACAGGAGCTGTTCAACAAAGCATTATCAGTAGAATCATCCGCGTTAGACAACCATTTTAATCTTCTACGTTTTGATCTTTTACTGCAGTCTAAAAAGTTCTTTCTTGGTCGCCAGGCTGATGATGATGGCTGATCTGCCAGCGCGTCTGGAACTGCATGCTCAAAGGGTTTGCGGTTAAAATTTCTGAATACAACGCATTCTTTCGTAACATTCAACCAATCCGAAGGCTTTTTCAAAACCCTCGACATAACAAAGAAATTTTGCTCCCAATATACTGCAATTTTTTGCAAACGTGCGATTTTTCAAGTAATCTGTATTCACATTTTCTTTGTCTGGCAAACCTTTTAAAATCACTTCAAATACTCCTTGAGCTTTGTCTGCAGCACTTCCAGCTAAAGTCAACTTAATTTCAAACAAATGTATCCTCGTAAAAGAGCACTTGCAAATTGAGCCTGAACAGTTGATAAAATAGCACTTAGAAACCAATAAAAAGCAAAAGTGCAAGTTGCTGCAGGAAAATACAACTGATTTATATACTAAAAACCGTAAGCTATCGATTGAGATATACTTCAAGAGGGGAATCGGGGCGGAACACAGTTAAAAGCTTCCAAAATCAATAAATGAGACGTTATATTTTATTCTTATTTTCACTTTCCATTACAGTACCACAACCGTTCTATTTCGAAAATATTTTCTTAAATCCGTAAATAATATTCTATTTTAAAAAATTTACACAACTTTACCAAATGGTTATATATGTTTAGACAGAACAAATAAATATGCTGTTTCCGCTCCAATAGGTAAAACTGCACTATACTGACAATGAGCTCACTTTGAACGAAAAAAAAACATGAAATAAATATGTTCAACGGAGCTTTTTTTACACTTATTATACATGGAATATTGACAATTATAAAGTAGGAGACGAAGTTATTTACACAAATAAAAACATTACATTTTTTTTAATTGTGACCTATGGGAGGACCACTGTGCAATGGTTCGTTCGTTCGTCTGCAACTTAAACCTAATAAAACTCCCCATGTGTTCGATTTCCATTGCAGCAGAAGTACCCTCGAAAGTGCCGTCAATTATCACCTCTCCCAACCCTGATCATCCATGTCATTTAAACTGAATAAAGTCGTCAGGGGTGGACTGTTAAATTAAAATAGTCAGCAAATTTTACGTATAATGTACATATCATATGTATGTAGAATGTAGTTTAATTGATGTTACCAAGCCTTATGACATAAAGAAAACATTTAAATAGTTAAGAAACGTTAATTCCTACTTGTAGTAGATTTCTATTTTGACTGAAATTTAAATTGCGAACAATTTTCTGTTATTTTTCCAAAGGAATTTTCTGCTTCCAAAAAATGTCGTCCAATATGTGAAAAACATAAATAAATCCACTTCTAAATGCAAACTGGTTCGTACACAAACAAATTAACTGTGTATGTGGGTATGTACCTTTTCATAATCAAAACAATCGAAGCTTCCCTGAAACTCAACTGCAACTATACTACAACCAGCATATAAGCCTTCACGTTAGTCTACATCATAGCAACCAAAAAGTTTGGTTTTCTTGTTCTTTACTGCAAGGCGTGAACTTCACAACAGCTCTGAATAAAATGAATAAGTCGACTTACATCAGACAACTCTGAAACTGAGACATTTCCATAGTAGTTAGAGGAAGTGGTATAAAAGCGATCAACACTTGAAGTTTCTTTTGAGTCCGCTGGTTAACAGAGTTTCGAGTAAGTGCGAAGTGCAAACGAAAGAAATTGGAAAACTGAGTTTAGCTCACACAGTAGTCGAGTGCAGATAATTAAATAGTGTAATTGAAAAAAAAGTTGTACTCCTGTACAACTTTAATATTGGAAATGAGTCTTAACTTAAGCATGACAATGTTGGTAAGAATCTTATTTGTTTTTGTTTATCTTTTAAATCGATTTACGGATACAAATTTTATCGGTGTGAATTACAGTGTTAATTTTCTTTTCGCAGTATGAAAATAGGTTTACATATCTTCAAAAATTGAATATTATTGCTGGTGTATAGAAATGCATCTTAGTATTATAAAAAAAGTGAAGGTTGTGTTTTTTTTAGGAAGGAAAATGTTTTTTTGTTTTTGGAAATAAAATATTACTTTTTTTCTAATTGAGTAGATAATTCGTTATCACATTAAATAAATGCCAACATATTTGATGACATACGCACAAAGGTATGGTACTCATATACGATTAAAAAATGTATAGTCGGCCAAAGTTATAGCGTTAGCTAACCTAAATCCATCATAGGAAAAACCGCACACCTACGTGTATTATTATGCATGTGTACACGTACATTTGCTTATATCTGATATTGTTACTTTGAATATACCTTCACTCAACCAGCTTATTGCATTCTTAGAATCGTACTCATATGATTCTTTTTTATAGCACTACCGGGTGGTAATCTTGTCAAGGCCATCGTGTTTTAAAGTCAAGTGCGTATTACGGCCTTTTTTCGCATTTTAACTGCCAATTGAGTATATATGTGTGTACCCGATTTCTATTTTGACTTCTTATACCAACAATAGATGTTGAAAATATGAAGCAGTTATTGTGAGTAATGAAATTAAGAGTTTTCATATTATACATATGTATAATACTATAAATAGATTTATGTACAAGTATTCGTAAGTCCGGTAATAGTAACAAAATAGTTTACTAAACACCTGCTAAGATCGAAATGCAAGTCAAAATGCACATATTTTCAGACTTTTCTTTTATTTATAATGACCTTTGATAGATATCAATCTGTTTACTACAATATTTAACAAGGTTATTCGAATCAAAGAGAATAACATATTCAGATGGTTAATAGTATTTAATTATATAGGACTACTATTTTTCTTTTTCATAACTTAAAAATTGTTCGAGTTTAATTTTCCAAATATAGAAATTAAAATATGATTGGCAACAATGAAAGTAATTATAACTACCGATATTTTTTCAGCAGTTCTTTTTAGTTACGTTTCAGAACTTCATCACTTTGATCAATTACGATTTCTTTAATATTTGTCGTTTTGAAAAAAAAGCTTTACATCATCAGCATCAAATTCTTAGATTTTACCCAAGCATATTTGTGCCAAGTAGATTTGTTTAATAGCTTATACTTATAATTAAGAATACGCCAGTGACTCTGTTTTTTAACATCTGAAATAAATATTTATTACATATTTCTTTAATACTACTCGTATTCAAACATTATGCCGATGGCATAACATTTGCAAATATATAATTTTTTGCACTATTCCCATAAGATCGATCAACTAGTGACGTGATATTATTATGTGGATGTTTATACATATTCATATAAGATAAAAGAAAGAAAAGAAAGCTGATAAAAGAAAATTACAAAAAACTTAAATCTAAAAAAAAACGACGCAATCGTTTGAAAATATTGTTGTAATCATATTTAGCCATCAACTAGAGGAAATAAAAAAAAACTCCAAATGTCAGAATGTCAGGCACAAAAAAATCTTAAATAAAAACCGCTTTAAAAAATTTACTGAAAAAAGAAAAACATTTTTAATTCCGATCATACAAATATTTTTCTAAAATTTATATGGATTATTAAACTTAAAAGCGTTGCCTTAAAGATTGGTTTTAATCATTGGATAATAGAATATTGTAAACTAATTTTATGTGCAGGGTGACAATGAAATATTTACACTTCTTTTAATTAAAATTCTTAGTAAATTTATTTATCTATTGTCTTGTATAAAAGTATTGTCAAATTACGAATGTGAGAAATTTCAAAACCCGTTGAAATTATTTTTTTTTTTGCATTGAAATTAAAAATTTTTCAGAGCTCAAGTACAGTTATTGCAAGACTACATCTTGATAAACTTTAAGCATGCATCTACATGTTGCATCAGTAACCGTTTCGAAAAATTTTCATGGTTTCGTATACACGACTGGTTTTCTGTCTAGAATGCCACCCACATATCTTATATGTATATGTATGTTGAGTATTAATTTTTCTGGCTATATTGGATATTTTAATGCGCGCGTGCGTGCAAATTCTACGGATGCAAATCCATTGGATTTCTCTGTCTGGGGTATTTTGAAGGCGAAGATTGGCACTAAAAAATACCAAAGTTTGGACCACCTCAAATAAAGCACTTCGCCAGGAATGGACCAAAATACCGCAGAGCCACTTGCGTGCAGCATGTGATGCTTTCTTCGGCCGTCTCAAGGCCATTACTCGCGCCAAAAGTGGACATATTGAAAACTACTGATACAATTTGAAAATTGATGTACTTGTATTTTCCAATATTTTTTGCTTTGGCACAATAAAATTTATCAAAAAATAAAAAAATTATAGCATTTTAAAAAGTTCTAGTTCGAGTCATTCACTCTGTATGTACATGTATGTGTAAGTATTAGCGCAGTGATATCGAATTCCACCGAGTGCCAGTTTTTTTTTTCATCCGTGGCTGAGGGTGAGGGGCTGAAAACTGTAATTTTTTTCGATTTTTGTGTCGGGAGTATAACCACTTGAATTAATATATAAACAGTAGAGAATAATGCACTGATTTCGAATACCTAGGTCCCAGACGTTTTCGTTTCAGCTTTCCCTTACCAGGCACACCTCAAAATGGGCAAAAATTCACACAAGCGCTACGTCAAAAAATCTGAAAAATTCTGTTGATTACGAATATCTAGGTCCCAGACGTTTTGCTTTCAGCTTTCACCCAGTCAGACACCCCTAGAAGATGCAAAAAATCAACTTTTTAATTTGAAAGTATAACCAAAAAATCAGCAAAAATGCCCTGATTACAAATATGTAGGTCCCAGACACTTTGCTTTCAGCTTTCACCTCGCCAGACGTCCTTGAAATAACCTGAAAGCGTTTTTTTTTTTTACAAAAAACGTGAAACACTTTGGTTTTCAAATATAACCCTATGTTGGTCACAACAAAATATTGTACACGTCGTACTGATTACAAATATATGAGTATAAGTCCCAGACAAATTACTCAAAGCTCCATGCAACTATTTAACTTACGTCATTTAGCATTACTGAACAAAATTAATATCTTTCGAGGCCGGTTGGGACTTGATCACCGAACCTACCGATTTGGCAGGCAATATACTACATTATAAAATCACTGTTAAATAAAACAAATATTAAAAGATATTATAGTGAATTTTTATACGCTAAATTGAAATCAAAGGACCTCAAACTTAATTGTAAGGGATTTAAAAATTCCTAGTTAAAATTAATAAACAATACAAAACAGTAAACATTTTTTTGACGAAATAATTTCATTCGGAAGAAAAATACAAATGGAATATTAGATTTGAAAAATTCGTCAAAATCGAGTTCATTCGTTCACGTATTTTGTGAAATTTAAGACCAGCTAAGAAATTATGTTGAGGCGGCTGACAACATATTTGTTACCGGTATTCGAAGATAAATATTCTTGCCAATTTCGCCTCAAGTATATACCCGTAGAGTGTGTTTGCACAGGATTCTCCATTAAGAACTGAACATTTTAAATGTGAACTTTAATGGATTTATTAAAATTTATGTATTACCAAAATTCAAGATCGTTAACTCTAATTTTCGGTCGTTATGATGGTCCCACCCGACTCGCAATTCTTAACTTGGTGCCAAAATGAAAGAGCTGTGCATTTCACGCCGTTCATAGAATCGCTTAAACAACATTATGGCGAATTTTGTGAAAGAATTTTGGTCTACACCCGCATAAATGAAATTGACTCAATAACTAAAGTCAGATGGCCATTTGAATCGTCGAACATGCTCAAATTGGCTTCTGGAAATTGTTATATCCGATTAGAAATTTCATCGGAAAATCATCTTCAGCAATGACGCTCATTTCTGCCTAAATAGCTTTGTCAATAAACAAAATACGCGCTATAGGACTGCTACAAACCCACGCCTCTACATCCACAAAAAATGATTGTTTGGTGGAGTTTTCATGCCGGCGGCATCATTGGGCCGTATTTTTTCGTTGGTGATAGTGGCCGCCACGTTATAGTTAATGAAAATCGCTATCGGGATCTGTTGGAACGTTATTCTTGGCTGCAATTACATGCACTCAGGTGGGATGTCGTTTCAACAAGACGGTGCCACTTGCCGCACAGCGGGTCAAACAATCGAGCTATTGAAGTCAATGTTTGGTGAGCGTCTTATACCAAGAAATGGACCAGTCTATTGGCCACCCGCTTGTACGGTTTGACGCCCTTGGACCTTTTGCTTTGAGGCTACGCCAAGCCCTTGGTCTGCACCAACAAGCCAGAGACGTTCGACGTGTTCAAAGCCAATACTGAACGCGAAATTGCCGGAATATCGACAGAAATGTGTGGAAGAGTGATCAAAAATTGGCTCCGACGAATCGATCGCTGCATGCGTACTCATAGTTGGCATACGAATGAAGTCGAGTTCCATTCATATTGGTATGAGATGTACTTTAATGGGAAAAAAAAGTTTTTTCGATTTCTTAAATAGTTTATGCTTTAATAAAAAAACAAATATGTGTAGTCATTAATGGGAAAAAAATTAAAAAATTATTATATTAATTATTATAATAAATTACATATAAGCGTAATATAATATAATATAATATAATATAATATAATATAATATAATATAATATAATATAATATAATATAATATAATAATATGTGAATAGCATTTAAGCATTGCGGAATTTAACAAATTTATAGGAACGATATTTCTTACTACTTTCTTAAATTAAGCTGGAGCTGAGTGTGTCTTTTCATTAATATGAATTTTGTTTTTCCTTTCATAATATCTGTAATTCTGTTGAGAAGTTAATAGTGTATTCGTTCGGTTTGAAATCAATGATGTTTATTTTAGCTTGACGAACTCATGAAGTTCTAATTCTCGTATAGATCTAAGAAAATAAATTGTTGATCTCATTTTTAAGCAACTTATTGAACTTTTTATAAGGAACGATTTCTAACTCAATAACATTCCAAAAGCACCCTTTTAGGTTTTTTTTCTTAGCTATTGAAGTTTTAGAAATGTTTTCCGTTTCCATAGTCATAACATATAAGTTAAGTATTTTCTGTTTAAACTTTAATTATCACTATTTAGGTGTAGATTTAAGATGTTGAATAGTTTTGAAATAACTCAATAAATTTCATTTCCCATAACATACATTTGAAGTGCATTCACCCTTTACTTTTTTCCACACTATTTTTTTTAGGTCGCTTTTGTGTGTTCTTTGCTACTTGTTTTAGAAGTTAATTCTCAACAATATACAACGCCGGTACCGATCCTTAAACAAATCAATCGCCATAATGCGGATGGCTCCTATACGTACGGATATGAAGCAGCGGATAAGAGTTTTAAAATTGAAACAAAATATTCCGATGGAGAAGTGTTCGGCAAATACGGGTATGTTGATGACCAAGGACAAGTGCGTGAAGTTGAATATGGAGCAAGTAGACGTGGTTTTGAGCCACAAGGTAAATACTTTTTGCAATTTTATTATATGAACATAATCCGCAAATGAAGATACATATACTATATATTTCTTCAAATAGGAAGCGATATAAATGTTGCTCCGCCTACATTAAAGAGTAGCAATCCATATCCTTTGGGACCCAATGAAATAGATGATGGCCAATATCGGGAAGATCCTGGAGTTTATTTTAAGAATGATAGAAATGCGCCTGCCGTGAGATATAATCAAAACAACTATCAAGCGCCACCAGCTGCTCCGCAATGGTCTCCCCCTCCCCAGAGAAACTATCCAGTAAGCAAATTTAGCCTGCAGAATCTTCAGCAGTCATCTCATTCACAATTGTCAAATCCTCAAAATAATGGTCCACAATATTATAATCCTTCGCCTCCACGCTATCAACCACCATCTCAACCTCAGTACTATAATCCACCACCTCCACGATATCAACCACAATATCAACCAAACTATGCAAATGTTCCCAATCATCATCACCCCGCACTGAAAAACTTAGATATTTCAAGTGGATCCTATAGTATTGACTACACAGGCAGAAAATAAAATTCATGATTCTTTTTTTATTTTTATATTCGTATTAAAAGACTTGAACCAAACAATTTAAATTAAGCTTGTATTGTTAAATAAAACCCAAAAATTGCCGAACAATATATGTATGTACATAATAATACGTAATGTGTTGTCCAGTTTAATTAATAATATACATATGTATGTTATATTACATTTTTATTTTTTTTATGTGATCTATACTTCATTTAATGGAGATTATTTTTTTTCTTGATCCCAATTGTGTTTCCTTAATAAAATCTTGTAAATTGACGTAAATAAATGTTTGCGATTATAAAAAATACAATTGAAGAATATGCAACAACACATTAAATGCAGAGGTTCCGTTTTTCCATTTTTTATTTTAATGTAAAATTAGGTACACCGTGACATAACATTAACAAAATTCAAAATGAGTAATTTTGTCTGTTGGTTTGATTGGCCTGATCTCAGAATAATCAATCCGATTTTGATTGATCTCTTTTGAAGTTAGATTGTTTATTCCTTCGGGCTTGTAATTCGTAGATTATTTGAGCCGTCTGAGAATTAAATTTTTGTAAGATAATAGCGAATCTTAAAAAAAAATGTTTTGTTTCTATGTATATTCTCAAATTATTAAAAAAAATCGACCTTTCAATTTTTTTTTTGCTCAATCAGAGTCAATTGACTTTCGTATAGGTGTGCCGTGTAGAGTGTTCAATCAGCAATATGATATACATAAGCTCGTGGATTGTTTGCTTTTGATGGCATGCACTGTGTTGTGTAATAACCGAGGTCGTGGTACATTAACTTACAAAGTCTTCGTTCCTCAACTGGGTACAGAGTCCAACAGGCAAATTAAACAGCGTTATAGCAATGCTCTACTTTGACCACATTAAATTAAATAACAATTCAACTATAACCGTTGCTATTTTTGGTCAATTGTACAAAGCACTGCTAGCTGCAAGTATATCCAATTTAAATTTATATAAGATGAAATTATACATATATATTAGTATTTACTAGGATTTAGTATTTTAATGGATCAATTTTTCCATATGCATACATACTCGTATATATAGATGTGTATAAAATGTACAAATAATATAGCTATTGTACATAAATAATAAATACGTATGCATGCAGCATTTAACCCAATGAATATAAATTCTGGCCAATTGTAATTTGCGACTATGTATTATACTCGTAAGAGTGTATATTTGTATGCATGTATAAATGTATTTAACTTTGAATACACATAGTTTGAAACACTGGCTGTGGCCTTGCGGAAGTGTAAAGACAACGGCATCCATCTGAAGGCTGTTGGTGTTTAATGTGAAAAGTTGCAGCGTAAAGTATTTAAAGAATGCGAGAAGTTGTCATAAAGGAAACCAGACGCAGTTGAATTCCATTAATTTAAAATGCTTGTACATACATATGTACATAGTATGCAGGAATGAATTTAATTTTCACATCACAAGAGTGATTCAGAGCTTTCTAATTATTATAGATTTAATGTGATCGGAGTAACAATAAAGTTTATTAAATTGCTTTATCGCTTACTGTAATTGTAACCCATATACAGACAATATACCGTATATACTCCTACTTACATGTATACGGACATTTATATTGTAGTAGCGCAATACAAATATTTCTTGCGCTGGTACATTTTGGCATGGAAACATTTCAATAGAGACAGGTTCTCACGAAGGTAGGTAATTGAATGCTTTTTATTCAGTTTATTTACATATTGGTCAATGGTCTCTATTATTTATAAAGGTTATAATATAACCTGAATTTGTTGATGGCTTAGTTAATAAATGAATAAAGTAAACCATTGCGGGCTAAGCCGCTGAAGTTGATTGTATTTAAATTTTCTTAAAATAGAGGTTCTGCTCAGATAAGCGAGCACGTCTTGTGATATTCTGACGTATGTTGGTCTATCTTACAATATTATTACACAAGTTAAATATATTTAAGTTAAGTTTAAAAATTATTTGTTGGATATGTTTGAAGCATTACTAGATTCACAATATTGTCGTAAAGACATGTGGATAGATTATTATACGCAGGTTGGTATTTAAGTTTCGAAATACGCCATTACAGGTGTATGTATATATGATAAGTCAGACATCCATATCGTAAGGTTTGAAGCTGAAACTTGAAAAATTCATTTCAGCCAAAAAATTTAATTAAATCGTGAACTGTTTGGTGCGTTAATTTCTTATAATTTTCGACGTGAATTAACTCAACAAGAGTGTGCAAATCAACTTGTTTCGAGTTTTGGTGATGAAACACTTTCCTGTGCCAAGGTGCTTTTCTGGTCTTCCGAATTTGGTGAAGGTTGTCCAAAATCGGTTGTTGTGCCAGAAAACATCGATGCTGGGCGGTAACTGTTTTTCTAGATCGTCATGTGACTTATCACGAAATTCAGATATGCTTGGGTATTAGTACTACTTGCATACGTTTAATATTGCATGATCATTTGGCAGTCAGAAAGATTTCTTCGCGTTGGATACCGCATAATTTGACAATCGTTCAAAAAGTTGGTCCAAAGAAATGTTGAAAAAACTCGATTGCGGTGTTTCAAAAGATCGTGAAAGGTGACGAATCATGCATATGAGCTCAAAACTCAATTGCAGTTGACTGTATGTCTCTTTCAAATGAGCCAAATCTAACAAAAGTTGCTAGTGTAAGTTAATGATGTAATTTCACTCTCTGCCTATTCCGTCATTCTTATAAAGTCACGTACACCAGATTACATTAACATTTCAGATCTACATCCATTTCAGAATATGCAAATCAAGAAGCAACCCGTACATTTATCACAGGACTCAACAGCAAATATGCAAATGCCGCATTATATACTCACCAACCAAAGGATTTAGAAACAGCATATGCAATTGCAAGCACAATATACCACGGTAACGCGAACATGCGAACAGTTGATGCACAAATTACACCACAACGATACAATCAACGACCAAATCCTCTATCACAGAGATATGAGGATAGAAGGAGTTACAATCCAAATATACAAGTACAATGTAATCATCAACCACGCCAAAAACCGATGGAAGTGGAAGTCGTCAATACATGCGACCAACACAACATAACACGCAACTCCCTCCAAGGAACAACTTCCAACAGTCTTAACAGCACTATAACCTATTCACAGGAGACAAACGAGCTGCAAAACTTGAAAGAATCAACAACAACACAAACAAGGTACAACGAGTAAACCAGGCTAGAGATGAAGATCTACAATCACTCGTCCCACATGCCGATACCACATATGAAACAGGAGAGTAAATGGATTACCATGTCTATAAAGACGCTGCCAAAAAACAGGTAAATCCGTTTACAATTATTTGATACAGGCGCGACAAATATTATAATTATATTAGTTCTAAGTGCAAAATTGAAGAATCTATACCTATAAAACCAGCAAAGGATAAAACACTTCATGGATACTCTTTGACTAAAGCTAAGAAAATTATTACGTTATTTAATCATAATTTAGCATTTTTTTAAACTGACGCTTTAGAGGAGTTCGATATGCTTTTGGGTGAACATGGCCTTAGGGTTATGAAAGCACAAATTTACCTTTTTGAGTATAAACTCACATATACTCGAAAATATAAAAAGAAATAATTAGTGAACAAAAAGTAAATTAAACAATTAATAACGATAAATATAAAACTGAAATTGAAGATATCATGAGAACAAATGCCGAAATTAACGAAATTCTGCCATTTACGGTACAAGCCACAATTAGGACAAAATCAGAAGATCCTATTTGGGTGAAACAGTACCCGTATCCGATAGCAAATAACGAATTTATAAATAAAGAAATAGAAAAATTATTAAATAATCGCATTATACAACCTAGTAAAAGTCAATACAACTCTCCAATCTGGACCGTCGCAAAAAAGGTACCGATAATGTAGGGAAACCTAAAAGACGTATGGTAGTAGATTTTCAGAAGCTTAATGCTCAGCCTATCACAGATAGATACCCTATTCCAGATGTTACAATGACTATCCAAAACCTAGGCAAAGCAAACATTTTTACGGCATTAGACTTGGAGTCAGGCTTTCACCAATTTTTGATTAAGGAATTATATAGAGAAAAAACCGCATTCAGTATGAATAGCACAAAATATGAATTCCTTAGAATGCCGTTCGGTTTAAAAAATGAGATATCCTACGTCCATATATTGGCAAATTCGCATACGTTTATATTCACGTTGTACTCATATATTCCTCCTCACTCGAAAAACATATGTAGCATATCCACACAATAGTAAACGCACTTTGCAATACCAATATGAAAATCTCAAATGAGAAATCACATTTTTTCCAGGATTCAGTAGAATACCTCGGTATATAACAAATATGTTATAATAAAATAACTGTGGATCCTAATAGAATTCAAATGATATAGGATTATCCAACTCCAAAGAATTTAAAAGAATTGTGATAATTTTTTAGGACTAGCAAGCTACTATAGCAAATTTATACGCTGTGATAGCGAAACCCCTCAGCAGAAATTAGTGTAAATAAAAATCATCGTGCAAAAATACAAATTAATCTAGACACCCCAGCACTCGAGGCTTTAACAAAAATAAAAGACGCATTGCAAGCCCAAACTGGATTATTTCAACCAGACTATAACAAACCTTTTGAACTAACCCCAGATGCAAGTAACTTTGCAATAGGAGCTGTACTCTCTCAGAATAATCGTTTTGTCACTTCAAAAATTAACAAATTACCTGTATGGTATATCAGATCTAATTTACACAGATCATCAGTCACTTATTTTTTCTATCCGTTCGACAAGTTGGCTTACGCGGCCTACTACTGACATTTTGACTTTCAACGACTCTTGTTGCATTATATTTTTTTATTATACGTGAAATAATCGATTTATTAATATTATAAGGTTTGGCTAATGTTGCCTGAGTATCTCCAGACTTAAGTTCACCAATAATCTTTAGTTTAAGAGAAGAAGAGTAACTTTGTCACGACATTATTAAAAAATATCAATTATGCGACTAACTTAAAAGAAAACTGATCAAAGATAATCACTCAAGATCAAATACAAAGAGCTCACAACATTTTATGTGTTACTTGACTGGAAAAGTACTGTTAGCTAATTTTTTTTACAGTGGGTTACAAAGTTGCTTAGGTTTTGTACAGCACTTTGTTGGTTTTTGCGGTTTTTTTTTTATCTGAAGTATTATTACTTTTATAAAAAGTTGTGAATTTCAAAATACACTCTATTACATATCCATTTCTTTTTATTTGGTGGGATAGAAAGTTGAAAAGATTTACTATGAAGTGCTGACTCCAGATGGTTTCTTAGGTTTTGCACAGTACTGTACACGCCAAATGTGCAAAAAAGAAGCACAAGAGTGTGAAATCTACCTAAAAAACCAATACGAGTGCAGACCAAATAAATAACCGATCGACCAATACCAAATCATGTAAGTGAACACGTACATTTAGACTTATTTCACATAAACGGAGACATATTCATCAGCACAACTGATAAGTAGTTACACAAAATTCTGCTACATACGAGAAATTCCGTGCAAAAAGAATACGTATAGGTACAAATGTATTGACGAAACCTTATGAAAAATTTACCCAAACTCAAGTTCGTACTGACCGACAATGAATCGTCCGTCGGTCTTATACCAGGTAGCAAACCTTTCAAAAATATTAACACCATATGTGAAAATAGTATGATCCGCATATAATTTTCAACAGAACTCGACTGAAGAAGTGCTAATACTTAAGCAAAATAGAGACTCTCAAGTCACAGTTACTTCCTCATACTTAACTTTCTAGGCTCATCTCTTAAAATTGTTACGAGTATACCTGATCACGACGACTCAATCGAAATCAAGACAGGGTTAAATATGCTGATAGAAAACAATAGCAAACAAAAGAAAATAAACTCACAGTTTGAAAAAATATTAGGACTCTCGATCCTAAAACTATACCAAAGGATTTACTGATTACCGAAGTACACAATGAACTATACTCTCTTGCTAATGCAATTAATTTCGCAAAAAATGGAACCCTCTATTCAGGAACTCTAAACTTAAATGAAATTCAACAACTAGTATCCAATGAATCATTAGATTCACCAATAATAAATGTATTCGAATACGTCGTAATTGTAATTTTCGCCAAGCAATTGTAACTATTTATAAACACCCAATATTAAAAACAAAATGTAACTTATCCTATCTATATCTACATGCATGCAAGCATGAAAAAATATTACTAGATTCCGAGATATCAAAATATATTTTTTATTCATAGCCTTTGGAGCTTAAAGCAAAAAAAAACCTTTTTTATAAATTTTATCTGCTGCAGGTTTTCCAAGTGTCATAAAATCTATAGGCTTTTTTGCAAAATTATTGGTGATTTTTTTTATTATTGTTACTTTCATAAGAAAAAAATTGTAAAACGTTATGTTAATTAGGCATTTTCTGGAGAAAAGGGACCCCAAATTCGAAAATTAGCATGGGCAATGAAAATGGAACAGGCTTTGAAATTGAATATCTAAAGACTCAAAGAAGATATCAACTTTATTTAAACGTCGTTATAAAGGCTGGTATTTCTTCTAAAAATAAAGTCCTACACGTAGTTTTTATCGTTAGTACTAACAGAGCAATTCCCGTTAACATGGGTCAGGGTAGACCAAAGTAAGCCTTTTCTTATATCCTCGATAAATGATGTCAACATTGGAGGTAAACCCACAAATGATTTTTATCTTAGAATATGCCCAGGAATCATTTCCCAAATTATTGTTGACGAATTAGGGGACACCCTGTATACAGTTTAGCAGTATAATCCTGTAAGGACATATTCCCGAAGTTCCGCCGGACAAGAAATTGTATGGCGGGTGGTCGTCTATTCTCACTCCAATTCAAGTTACAGCCCATCAAAATGGGTGACTTCTAATTTGGAGGTGTAACCATTTTAAACGCTATAATTTCTAAACTAGAACAGGTACAAAAATAGTTTTTGACATTTTGGAAATATAATTTAGTAGTCCATCAAGTCTGAAAGGCTTTGAGTACATCTGTGAAGCAACAAAAAAGTTAAATTCAAAATCAAGAAAATTTGCTGTTCCATTTCTTTAATTAAAATGCTTTTTTTTTAATTTTTACTTAATAAATTTTCTGAAATTTTATGAAATTGTTATCCTTGCAGAATTTCGTAAAAATTATGTTTAAAAACTTTTTTACGTACGATCAACAGACTTTGTAGTAAAAGCCATTTTTCGTCAAATGGTCAAACAAAATTAAGTGGGAATAATAAACTAACGTACGTATGAGCATAGGAAAAAAAATCGTAACGAAGAATAATTCTTTGACAATCTTTTTTTTTTCAATTTGGCATTGTTTCAACTAATCTGCAATCGACATTTTCCTCTGTAAGAAAACAGCCGATTGATCTCCACAAAATGTAATTAAAGCGTGAATTCGGGGAAATAGTGCTTGTATACGGGTTCTGCAATGGAAACGCTTCGTTGGAAAGATTGTTGTACCAATATATCCAAATCGTAAAACACCGTGCATCCGGCTATTCGCTGACACGTATCAGCGCCTGGTTGATACACCAAAAAAAAGTGGAAGGACGTTCAGACGCAGCTGTGGCAGAAGTTGGGGATGGGATTTTCCGTGCAGTAGAAGTTAAGCTTTCAGTCAGCGGCCGTAGACTAGCTGTGCAGGCGTAACTTCCCAGAACCAGAATTCACAGGACTATACAGAGAAATAGACTTCACCCTTTTCATTTGACACCGGTACATGATTTACTACCAGGTGATGTGCAAAGAAGAGTGGAATTTTGCCAGTGGCAAAAATGCAGAAGACGGGCAATTCCTCAAGAGCATTCTGTGGACTGACGAAGCGCAGTTCACAAGACATGGGGTTACAAACCACCATAATTTGCACCATTGGTCAGACTCCAAACCCCATTTAATACGCACAACATCCTTTCAAAGGTAAGAACTTAATTATTGCAAACAACTTCTTCAAAATATGTTGTTTATTTTAAAGGAGATTTAGTGTAAATGTATGGGCTGGATTAATAGGAAACACTTTAGTAGGCCGGCACGTTTTTCAACAAACCGTTAATTCCCATTACTACCTGCAATTACTTAGAGAACTATTGCCGGAGCTCATTGAAGATGTTCCCCTTGTTCAGTAAAACGCGATGTTCTTTCAACAGGATAGAGCACAGTAGTAGCGGGGTAACTTCGTTCCTTAACCATACTTTTAACGAACGATGGATTGGTCGATTCCACCCCATCCCTTGGCCACCCAGATCGCCTGACCTAACACCCATGGATTTTTTTCTTCTGGGGTACTAGGAAAGAAAGGTTTATTTTAGAGAAATGTCGATTCTGGTAGAGAGAAAATATTAGTGTCGCTTCAGTAGAGATAAAAATAATTTTGATGACCGTTAATCTGCCATCCGAAAGAGTTAAACGCGCCCGAAAGTGCATTCAAATGGAAGGAAAGCATATCGAACAATTGCTATAAACATTCCATAAACTGTTCCATAATTTTCCTTCTCAGGACTACATAAAAATATCTAAGCGGTTTTATAAGTAATTCAATAGGTACACTTCTTTTTGGCCATTTTTGTTTGACGAAAAGTGGCTTTTACTACAAAATCTGTTCGTACGTAAAAAAGCTTCTAAACATAATTTTGCAAGGATAAGAATTTCATAAAATTTCAGAAAATTTATTAAGTAAAAATTTTAAGAAAAGTGCATTTTAATTAAAAAAATGGAACAGAAAATTTCCATGATTTCGAGATTAACGAGTCATAACTTTTTTCTTAATGTACAGATGTATACAAAATGTATTTAAGACTTGTATGCACTACTAAATTATCTTTCTAAAATGTCCAAAACTATTTTTGTACCTGTACTATTTTAGAAATTATAGGGTTCAAAGTGGTTACACCTCCAAATTAGAGGTCACCCACTTTGATGGGCTGTAACTTGAAATGGAGTGAGAATAGACCCCCCCGCTGTACAATTTCTTGTTCGGCGGAACTTCGGGAATCTGCCCTTCAAGGATTATACTGCTAAACTGGGACACCCTGTATAGGTACACCTACTAAAAGTATTCACTTAAACTTGTAAAAGCCTCGTAAGCCGTATAAAGTTATTATCGCGTAAATGAACTGTCAAATATTATATGAAAAATTATTTACGTGTACTCCGTAAATTTCTGCCACGACTTTGGCTTGAAAACCAATCTCGGAAAATTACACTGCTTTCAAAAATGTTCAATTCGTCAAGAAATCCATTTTCTTTTTTGGCTTTGAGGACCTGAAAAGCTATGCAATTAATTACACTTTCATTTGAAGTAGACACCAACTTTTACCTTTAACAATCTAATAAGTTTTTCCTTTTCACTAATTTTTGGGATTTTCGTGTATAAAGTGACAGTTTGATGATAGTTATCGATCAACAACTTATTTCCGGGGGGTGTTCACTTGTACACCTCGTAATTTTACATGTGACACCTAAATTTATTAGGATAAGTGAATACCCATACTATATTTTATTATGTATTACAAATTAGGATACTATTTATTTTGTTTATCAAAAAACACTTTTTGAAAGCGTTCATTATAATTGTTTCCCGAGATTCGGTTTTTTTTTTACCGTTAGCCTAACAACGTATGTACAATAGGTTATATTTTATTCATAGGAGCCTATATTTGTCTCAGCAAACTTCAATACCATTCATCAAAGTAAAATTTGCATTATCAGGAATATTTCTGAACTACAATAAATATCTACAATATATTGACCTTCAATGTTAACTATTTTTTCCTTAAATAATCCTTACTTTTATTTATAGTTCAAAATCAACTCATTCTTAAAAGATGCATATGATTTTACCATAAATTATGCAATATACTATTCATATTGCTTGTTATTTCGCTTAATTTGTAAGTTATAATTTCCTTATTTTCTTCTTTAGTACGTTGTTGATCCCGATAACCAATACATCCTTTTAATGATGGTAAAGATTTCCGGCAAACCATTTTTTTTTTTTTAAAGAACTTAACCCTCAAGTGGGTATGACTATGATGTCAAAGCATGTGTGATGCAAGTTTTTCGAAAAATGGAACAGAAAGGGAAAGAAAGATTTTTAGTCTCAGTGGTTATTTCGCTCCATGACCATGGGTTGCATCCAACATTTAATGGGAAGACTAAATTTTTAGTCTAAATTGACTTCATGTATTTAGGCAACCATTCATCTCACGAGATTCTAGTTACCTGAAAAAATGATTTCCGGCCCCGGCTGGTATTGAATCCCGAACCGTCCGATTGGGAAGCCAATACACTACCGCTTGAGCCACGGTCCCACTGGTGCATATTCTAATATGCTTTTGGCTGGAGCACTATTATCCATGTACTTTTCATGAACTTGTCATATAGATTCATATCGCTATACAGCCGTATTCCTCCTTCCTTGTGCCGTCTTTTCCAATACACTCAATAAAATTTTCTTTCATTTTACGGAGTGTTCATACCACCCGGCCATATAACTTATTCGCTTGAGGAATAACCTTGCTACACATTTATATTTTAGCGAAGGCATTTTTTGTTCGTATAAATCTACCAGAAAGAAAGTACTAGCATATTCAATATAGACTTGGTCTTTTCATAGACCCATACAGTCAATGTTGAAATACTAGATACTTTCCACCAGTTATTTTCCACTCCGTCTTTTAATATTACTCGTAAGTATCTATCTATTGGGTGAGTTGATATTTTTTTTATGTTTCGTTAAGCTGTATAGCCTTTTATGGTAGCACGGCCAACGATATCTATGAATGGCTCTTACTTTGTCTAAATAACCTTTTGTATTTGTGGTTTTTCTGTAGTTTTCAACGTTTTACGTTTAAGTTCTTCGATAAGGTTATGGTAGACTTCTTAACTCTATACTGGCCTTCTATAATGGTGGCGCTTTTTCCTTGGCCCAATTTGTCCAAAATTTCAAGTTTCTTCTTAAGAGTCAATTTTCTGTCTTCGTATGGAGCACGCTTTATGTTTGTCTCCTGAAAATGTCTGAAATTTAATATAAAAGCTAAGCTTACGGAAACTTTCAATGCTTAAAATGGATTTAATTTCCAGCAAATTGAACTGAGATCTACATGCCTTTTTCGTAAAAAACTTCTCTTCTAATATAGCAAGGGAAAATACTTTCAACAGTTCTTAGGACTCAGGACAAAAGTGCCAGAAAATAAGAAATACCTTAAATAGTCTACTTTAGCAAGCGTTTGAGTGCAAGATAACCTACTCGTATGTAAGTAAGCGAATAGGTGATGCATTTAAATTATCGAGCGTTCAAGCAAAAATGGGAAAGGGTATTCATTTATTAACAAGTAAACAAGGTTTGAAGCGAATTTTTGGAAAATGTTATATAGGAATGAATAATTTCAAAAATGCCTATGCATGTATTGAGACAGCCTACGTATGTACATTAGAAATCATTAGAAATTTTATGAAAGAGTAAATTTTGTTATCCAGATCACAACCCACTATTTACTTAATATCATAATTGTATAAATGCAAATTTACTGCTTAAATTTTTTCTGTTTTTTGTTAATTTTCATTGTTCATTAGTGCAATAACGAAGGTAAAAATTATCGAAATTATATTTAACAAATAGTACCTACTAATTCATACAGGGGTACGTTTAATGTATCAGGGCGACTTAATTTTTGGGTGCCATTTTAATTCGTCTGTCAGTTCATTTTTTTATTTAATTAAATACATAGTTGCTAAATTTTGTGACAATTACATAGTATCAGTACCATGAAAAGATTTGCCCTTGACCACGATTACTGGAAAGAGTGGTCGAAAATTGACCTGTCAAATGCGCTATAGCAGCTTGCAGTGGTAATCATTTGCAGAATATTATTTTAAAACTATAAGTATCATAAATCAGTTTTTTAAATAAAAAGCCCATAATCTCGCACTATTTTTTTCTTTAATATCGACTCCTGACTCCTTTTAAAGTACAGTATACTCGTATACGCGACAGAATCATTGAGCTGGAAAAGTGAATAATTACTAGGCCCTTGAGAACCATTTATGATTTGCTATTGAATAAGAGCTTTTTAGAAGCTCGCCGTTAAAATCTGATGTTGAAAATACTGACTTTAAAACGCAATATTAGCAACTATGCACATTTTTTATATATTGTATGTACATGATTTGACCCGTGGGAAACGATTGTTCACGCTTAATGTTACGGCGCCTTAGGTTGGGTAGTGAAATGCAATGTCCACAAGTGCATGTGTGAAGTCAAGGCGTTAACTCCTCCCTCTTTGGGAATCTACGTCCCATAGATCCTGTCGATGTTGAGCTGATCTGGAAGGTTTCCAGTTAATCTTGTGCCACACAATCACGGTAAGGAAGTTTGATATGTTCACGCTTGTAGATAGTTTAATCTTCTTACAAATATTATATTACTTAGTCGCGAGCTTAAGTATTGGTTTAGTTAAGTGTAGGATTAAACTTTACTTAAGAAGTTTTCGTTTTCACAGTCGATATTTAAGGATATTTAAGGATGACTTAACTAAATCATTAATTGAGTGCCATTGTGAACCATTTACTGTAATTAGTCAATGTGATTGAGGACGAAATGTCAAACCAAATTCGTTATTAATTCACATTTGAAGTGGTTTTTGTTTGAAAAATAAATTTAAATAATGGACATCAAGGAAAAAATAAGAAGTCCTAATTTTAGTGTTGTGGAAACACTATTACAAATCGTTGTAAAATACCGAATTGTAATAGAAAACAAAATCACGGACATAGTTTATGCGAATGAAAAAGCCGCTGCATGGCTAGAAATAGAAAAAGAATTCACTTATAACATACTTACGGCAACACATGCAGAACGGCCAGTGTTTTGAAGAAAAAATATGAGAACATAAAAAAAACACCGAAGCAAAAGTATGCTAATGAGAAGAAAAATATGTATGCTACAGGAGGAGGCCCGACGCAGGAGTCAAATATAGGTAATGTGGACGAGACCCTGCACGAGCTTCTAGGAACCCAAATTTAGGGGCTCCCTTCTATATATGACTCGGATTTCTTAAAACCAACTCAAACTAGTATACGTATAAAATCCAACTGTTGATCTAAAAGTTATCTCATGAGAGTTTTTATTATATATGTATATGACACAGAGAACACCGGTGAAAAACCGACTTGCACCATCAA
The DNA here is from genome assembly GCA_963966105.1 of Volucella zonaria. Lineage (NCBI taxonomy): Eukaryota > Metazoa > Arthropoda > Insecta > Diptera > Syrphidae > Volucella > Volucella zonaria. The sequence goes on along the minus strand of OZ014530.1, from coordinate 157,949,305 downwards.
GTACAAAACAAAAAACCCAATATTCTTCAGGTAAAGATAAGATTGTAACAATGTAAATAAATTCGAATGTTCTCTATTCTTAGAATTGCACTCCGCAGAATCTGATAATCAACAGCTAACCAGAAAAAAAAGGATTTCAAAAAAATCAACTACGGGTGAGAAATGGAGAAATAATAGCAGAAATAATAATTAAAATAGCAGAAGAGCAAATGTACCATAACCGCGAAGTTCATACGCTCCAAATTCAATACATGGCAAGAGCGCATTGATTAAAAATGAAGGTGCTGGAGTCCCAGCTACTCCCATTACGAGATGCCAAAAAGTGATTGAAGCAAAATGTTGTGTAAAACGGTAAAACGTACAATTATTTATTTTGTAAGAAGTTATATAATATGTTAACGTATGTTTAAACTAGATAAATAAAACTGAACTCATTTTTCTTTATTTTTAATTGCATGTTTGGTTTTCATTTGAAATGTTCGCAAAATAACCATTAATTAAAAAATATTTCTAACCGCTGTGTTTGCTTCTCCAACAGCCAGTGGAACTTCGATATTGTTTATGTCCTCAATGCGCTCCAACAAATGGTCACCCAATGTTGGTGGCTCTGCTTCAGGATTCAGCAAATGTTGTGAAACACTGCTGTTGCCACGGAAGTCGGTGGCTTAGCTTAAACCACTATTTAAGTGAAGTTTATCGTTAAGCCTGGACAGTGAAATACAAATTTGTGTTATCCTGAGCTTATCGTTGGATCGACACTTAAGCTCGTACTGCGCAATCCGGCATTAGTGTTGTTTAGACTAATTCCATGAAAATATTCAACGTCGATTATGTGTCCCGCTATGGATACGTTGGTAGGTACTGGTGGTAGGGCTCGGAGAGATGTTTCTGTGAAACTTGAAAATCAGCGGTTGTTAAGCTGCACTGCTGCTTGTTAATTTGAATTATATAAGTTCCAGCCAAGTTATTTATTGTTTAATTGGTTGTTATTTGGCCTTCAAAACTTGTAACGAAAATTGTGTCTCACTTCAAAAGTTCGACGATTTCGACAGTGCAGTATGCGTGCCCTCCTTTTAACAGTCGAGTAATATAATACATTACTATAATTTTAATTCACTTTCTTCAGGGCGTTCTACTCGCAGACGGTCAGGTTCCTTATAGTGAAGATTCTGAGCCACCACCATATGTCCCTTCGTGGTTCACCAATATTCGGTCAAATAGTAGACTGACTAGTCTTCCAGTGAAAATCATTGCTCTTGTTATCAGGAAACACGACATACACCAATATAGTGTAGTTTGTGAGAACTGACGGGATTCTATACTGGAGCGCTTCTACTTCAGTTCGTTAATCACCTTGTTGATTTATACTCTGTCTAGAAGTTTCGTATTGACGATACAACCGCTCGCCATTTGGTACGCTCTTACTATTTCGTTGATTTCTTCTTTGATAATTATGATTTGCTAGATGCTGTTACTTAGTTTTTGAAACTTCCGATGACCCAGTTGATTTTCCCCGTTATTTCCTCAATTCTTGAAAGGACCTTCTCGTTGATACTGCATTGCAGGTGGTTGTCTTCAATCAACTCCTGTTTACTTCGTAGGACGTTGTCCCAGTCCGTTGCGTCTGGCTTTCCATCCAACTATTTCCAGGCTGAGCCGATCCAGTTGATGGATCTCGGCCTCCTCATTGATGAGTTCCCTATCTGAGTTAAATTGTGTTCAGCTAGGTCCCCAGTTTCCTGTTTGGGTATTTCACTTTTAACGAGGTAAGCCATCGTTTTCAGTATATCTTCAAAATTATCTAGGTTGACCATGTGTATGGTTTTGTCCATCGATAATCCAGGCTTTACCACCTTTGATTGATGCGATTGGCGGTGGTACTCATAAATGTAGAACTCTTGCACGGCACTTGTTAGTAATATTCTGCGAGATATACAATTTTATATAATTATTACAATATAGGTAGTAGTGAAACTGTTAATTAAAATGATAAAGATTAAAATATAAAATATATATTTATATATAAATTTATATTCTCAGAATAAAACAAAACAATTTTTTGTCAGGTTATGTATTATGAAATGAATATAGAACCATGTCCGTATGGGCAATTTTTATTTTGTCAAACAATGAAATTAATTTACAATCTTGGTTATATTAATTGAGGCAAAAACCGAAGTTAAAATTGTAACTATAGCTGCTTTTCAGGAATAGTTCATGAATTATAATTATACTTCGTGGTGCGAAATTTATGCAATATGTGTACGTTCTCATCTTTTCCACCACTTCTTTCCTATAAAGTGGCTTGTGCTTGTCCTGGATTCTTTTATACGGGGTGTAAATCCAATTTCCTTTTTTCAAGTTTAGGAAACTTTGTTCATTATCACTCACTGTCAACCTCGGAACGATAAAGTAATGAAATATTTTCGCGAACTTATTTCTTAGGTATATTGAGGACTTATTTTTTAAGTTCAGTAACAGCGGGAGAAAAGCCAATAAAAAAAAGTGGTTTTTCAAAGGCAAAGAGATACAAATCTCGGCAAGTTATTGGTACTACTATCCAAAATGATTATCGCAAAGCATATTATGCGGCAAAAACCAGCATAAATGCTACTTGGAGGCAATAATTACTAATTCCACCAGTCCAGACACTACACGAAGCTTCGACTCGTTTAGGATATATCGGTTTCTCGACAATCTCTCATAGGTTTTCATCGACCCAAATACTACACATTTGCTTATTAACATATCAGCTGAGATGAAAATGAGCCTCATTTCTAAAGATAACATTTTGAGCAAGCGAAAAAGTGAAAAATTCTATCCTTTTTTCTGGAGATTGCTGTGAACAATTTTGTGATGGCCGCGGCTCAAGTGGTAGTCGACTGGCTTCCAAATCGGAAGGTTCGTTGTTCCAATCCCAACCGCGCCCGTAAGACATTAATTTTTTCAGTTTAGTTTAGTTTAGTTTCGTATAAACCATTTACATTTACAATAACATATTTTCTTAATTAATAATTAGACTTAACAAAATCGATTACGTTGAATATATTTAAATTTTGAATATATTTAAATTTGTTTGGTTTTTTAATTGCTTGTCGAGACTAATTAATAACATTAGTATATAAGTGAGTTTTGCGTATTAGTAGTAAGAAACTTAGGTAATCTTAAATATTACTATTTGTGTATCTCTAATAAAATGAATATAATCTACTAGTTATTTTGGCATTAAATTGCTAATTACCTAAAATATAAACTTTAAAACATTCATCACAATTCCTTGCTTCACAGATAGCTATTTTAACGAGTCTAACATAAAACGTTAGGATACATATCAATTGCACTTTGTAATACATTGCATTGCTTTGTTTTGAAGTTTTTGGAGTTTTATAATTTTACACCTAGGGTCGTTTATATAGATTGTGAAATGTAATGTAAATGTAATGTAAAACAGACCCTTGAGGGACACTAAAGTTTACTCCAATCGCGTTGTGTTCGATTTCTTACGAAAGACTGGAACGTCAACTACTCATCATTTTTAATACCATATTTTTTTCATTTTCATTATTAGGATATCTCTACTAACAGTCTCAAATGCACGCTTTAAGTTCAAAAATATACAATATACACTTCTTTTTTGCTAATTCTTCCTCCCATGACGTTACAACTACAAGATAGTCTCAGACGAGGGCATAGGGATCCGTTAATTATATTTTAGCGTAACATTTTTAAATTTGAACACCTACTCTGTTTCCTCAACTTTGTTGCAGAAAGAAGTCACCGGACTGGTATTCATTATTTCCCTCACACTTTTTACAAAATATTTATTTAAGTTATTAAGCTATTATTTTAATTTTGTTACAGATCTCCTTATCAAATATTTACTACACTCTTTTATTTTACTCCTGTCTTTTTTCAGAATAAGATGTTTTGTGTTTCGCCACATTGTGTTTTGGTCGACCGAACACGAAATTTTTAACATTATATATTAACGCTTACGCTTATTGATTTCTTGTTTGTATTTATTCTAAAGGACAGCATAATTTCTCCAATATAATTCCGTGCCACTTAACATTGCTTTGGATTACATTAAAATTTTCTGATTTTTTAAATTATTCGACAAGCTATTGAACTACTATTTGTTATACGTTGTAAAAACAGAAACACTTTCATTCGTCTTTTTCAGAAAATAATCAGCTATAGTCTTTATATCATATATGTATGCTATGAATATATATAAAATTCATATCTAGGACTTGCTTGAATAATTTGTTTTTATATTTAAAATGGGGAAACACTTTATTCTGTCCTTCAGTTTTATTACATTTTATATCAATTACTATTGATTTGTGATCACTTACTTTTATGCCTCTTATTGCTTTTGCAGTTACTAACTCACTATTTGTGACAACGCAATCAATTAACGTACTAGAAGTTCGCGCAATTATGGTCGGTTCATATATGACTTGACAGCACGCATTATCTTTTATAATTTTCTCAACATCGTTTTTATGGATACTACTACGAGGGGCGATCAATATATTCTCGGTATCGATATGAAGGAAAATGCGAATTCAATTTAAATTGTTTTTATTTTTCAATATAATCTCCCCTAACATCAATGCATTTGTTACATCTTGAGATAAGCAAAATACCCATTTATTGCCGACTTGAGTTCTTCATCATCCGAAAATCTTTTTCCACGAAGACATTTTTTCAAATCCGGAAACAGGAAATAATCACTAGGGGCAATGTCTGGACTATAGGGTGGGTGTTGGATTTCTTCGAAACCACAATCTCGCGTAGCAGCCTTGGAAACTCGCGCCGTGTGAACAGGAGCGTTGTCATGAAGAAGCAACACACCCGCTGCGAGTTTACCCCGTCTTTTCTTTTTAATTTCCTCCCGCAAATTATGCAAAGTGGAAGCGTAGGATGTGGCGTTGATGGTTTCACCTTTTTTTTTGTACTCAATGAGCAAGATTCCCTTTGAGTCCCAAAAAACTGTGGCCATGAGCTTCCCTGCAGACGGAGTGACTTTGAACTTCTTCGGGGGGTCTGTTCCTTTTTTATGCCACTGCATGGACTCTTGTTTGCTTTCAGGGTCATAGTGGTGGACCCATGTTTCGTCCCCAGTAACAATTCGATCCATAACACCGTCCGCGTTCTCACTACACATCTCCAAAAGCTCTCTACAGCATGCGATTCTCACTTTTTTCTGAGGCGCTGTGAGCATTCGTGGCACCCACCTTGCACTGACCTTTGAAAGGTTAAGATGGTCATGAAGAATGGTGTGAATGGTACCAATTGAAAGCTTGGTGATCTCTGCCATCATTTTCACCTTTATTCGGGCATCCTCAAGAACAAGTTTTTCGACTTATTTGATGCTTTCTCCCGTACAAGCAGTAGCCGGGGCGCCGGAGCGGGGGTCGTCTTCAATGCTCTCTCTGCCTCTCTTGAACTCACTTGACCACATTTGCACAGTTGATAATGAAGGTGCGGAACCCTGGTAAACAGCCACCATCTCTTCATGAATAGTTTTTTGACTTTTTCCTTGCTTAGTGAGAAATTTAATTACAGCGCGATGCTCAATTTTCACCATTATCGTCTCAGTTGCCGTTATGATTCTGTTTAACTAGAGATAAAACGCGAATTAATAATCACATTTATATGAAATTTTACATGAATGCACTAAAATAATAGTATTACTTGATAAATAAGTCAATTTATATATACAACCACAGCTTCAATCCGATAACGAGAATATGTTGAACGCCCCTAGTATGTGACAACCAATCAATATTGAAGTCACCGACTATCACAACCATTTTATTAAGTTTATAAAACTCTTCCATCAACTTACCGAATTCGTTACAGAAAATTCTACAATTTGAACTTGGGGATCTATACACACCAACAATCACAAACAATCTAAAATGTAAGGTGTTTACAGACCACCATAATTCTTTGTTTTTGATGAATTGATTAATATTTGAGGCCTTGATAATTCCACCCGTGAGTGATGATTCTCTGTCACATCTGTCAACTAAAATAAAGGCGTCTATACTCAATTCACTTTTTAAAACGCATTTAGTCACATGGGTTTCCGATTATACTAGGGTTTCGAAATCACGTCCAGCAATAGTTATTTGTAACTCACCAAGATTTCTTAAAAAACCCCAAATATTAAAATAAAACACTCTCGCAACTTTTGATTGCTAATAAGACGTTCTTTGTTTTTGGATTTCAATTTTTTTCTTGTAGAATTCACACTTATCACTTCAAAAATCATTATTTACATCAAATTCAAAACCTAGCCATGAGCTAGCCACAACACAATTATTACATTTAAAGGTTACACTCTGGCAGCTCTTTGCAACATGGTTTTCACCATATTTGGCACATATATTTCACTTCTACAATCCTTGTCTAGCACCATGTAACCGAGATTGAATCGTACACAAAACACCTATCCCAACCTAAGTTAACTCTTTTTCTCTCCATAATATTTCTATATTCCTCTGTATCGGTAGAGATTATAGCACTATAGGTTTTGTTTTGTTATCTTTTACTACACTGAACATTTTCAGACACCTAATATCACAGTTTATATTATTTTGTTTCTTTATGGCTGACACTCCTCTTCACTCCATTTTTCATTTATTCCACATATCTTTAAACATGGGTTTTGGAAATTTGCACTTCCTAATTTTTTTTTAACGTCTTTTTCTATTATTTTATGTGAACCATTATACAATATCATCTTCACAGCTGATCATGACAACAGTTAACCAAAATCCAATAAGATGGGTAGTTGACTTAGAAATCCACAAACCAACTTCCTTTAAGAATCTAGTCTCCCTATTAAATGTTAGATGCCACACACTACCACAGCCGAATAACCACTGAGCCCAAACATCTTTCTTTCTCTCTCTATCCACATTCCAAAAAACTTAGCATATGCTAACGCATTATAAGTGTATTCATATTTTATACCCATTTGAGTGTTAAGTTCTTTAAAAAAAATATCAATAAATATATAAAATTGCTTTAAATACTATTTTCACGAAATTTAAACACAGCAACATCTGGTACTACAACTACTGGCAGCATTTTTTTATTACCTATGCGCCAAACCTAAAGTGGGTTGAGTGGAAAGCTTTAAACGCGCTTTAGTGCAACACTAGTTGGCAAGTTTTAGTGCGCAAACGATGAACTAGTGCGGATAGTGAACAAAGATCGTAACGGTATGATATTAGACATTCATCTATTATTAAAAATAAATTAATTTTGACTAAGAAGTTATTGAAAATTCTCGTCAATTGAAAAAGAAAAATATCTAGTATGATACTAGTATAATGAACAAACCTGGGCTGATCTTTACTTAGTTTACTCTTCGTTGCCTCCATTTCAAGATAATTTTCAAATAGCTAGTTATAAAGGCACATTAATCTTGATCATTCAGATGATGACATTTTTTCCTCAGTCTAATTTTCTTTAATCCTGAACAAATTCTAATTAGGTAAAGTACCTTCTGCAGCGTACTTGGAAACGACAGTTTAATATGTACAATTTCAACCAGGACATCGAAAGAACGGTCAGTTATTTTAACTTTGTGTAGATATCGTGAATGTTCTGCGCCTTCTGACAACACTATTGGTCGTTTGGCCTCAAATTTTATTTGCGAATCGCTAAGAACATGTTCGATAGCGGCGTTCGCATCATTCCAATGAAGCTGTTGAAGCTGTTAGAGATAATGTAGCCGAAAATCCGAACGGCTCGTATCACCGCCGATCACAGCTATTAAGCATCAGTGGTACCACTTTAAGAAGGATTTTGAAATAAGACCTTAACATGTTTGCATACAAAGTGCAGTTGAATCAAAGGTTTTTGAAAACGCACAAGCCGCGTCGCTTGGCTTACGCGGATACAATCATTCGAATGATTGAAACTGAGTCGCATTTTTGGGAACGAATTCTGATGACCGACGACGGTCATTTCACTCTTTCTGGCTCTGATTGCACTATGAGAAAGTGACTGTTTGGACAAGCAGTTGGCGCACTTTGTATGTCTGCAAATGCGTGGAAAGGTCTACAAGACTTCTGATCTCAATAAGATGGCGCACTATGCCATACTATGCGCCAAGCAATGAACTTTTTGAAGCAAACATTTGCGGGACGTGTGGTGTCGAAAAACCGTGGCATGGACTGGCTCCCATGATCTCCACGGTATCACCTAAGACGTTGGCCATTGCTATGCAAAATGGCAGAAAAAATAGCATAACTTTGTATCAGCAATGAAGTTGGTCACTTAATCGATATTGTGTTCAAATATAGCCACACATTGTGAACGACTAAACTAAATAAAAAACTCGCGACATTACGAAATCAATCCTTTTTATCATTTTTATACCGAAGCTTCAGATGGCGCACCCTGTATTCTGGCAGTGGGACATTATATTCATTCACTCTATAAAAATTGCGAATTATGGAGAAATATTTTTTGTTAATTTTTATTTTTTTTTATGTGCCGTATTCGGCATTTACTGACTTATTTACTTAGGTGGATCTACAGCTCGGGTTGAACCTAGGCCTCAACTTCAATGAGTCCGGTCTTTAGCTGACTACCTCCAGTTGCGCACTCCAGCCGGTTGAGGTCTCTTTATATTTGTGTGCGCTATCTAAGATGAGGTCTTCCTCTACTGCGTTGTATTTCCGGGTTAGATTAGAAGAATCTGCGGACAGGATGTCCTATCCATCTCAGGCGCCGGATGCGCAGTTTTGTGACTAGGTCGATGTCGGTGTACAGCTCGTATAGTTCTCCGTTAAATACTTTCCAAAGTCCATCAACGCAAACGGGACCGAACATTTTTCTAAGGATTTTTCTCTCGAAACGACTGCTTCTGTGCTATAAAGCAGTACAGAGATAATCAAGGTCTTATATAGAGTGTCGTCAATTTTTCGGGATTGGGCCTTACTATTCAATTGCTTTCTTAACCCAAAAAAACTGCGATTTGCAAGAGTGATTCTTCATTTTGTGTCTGCTGAGGTGTTGCTGGGAGAATTCATAGCAAAGCCAAGGAAAAAGTCTTCTACTACCTCAAAAGTTTGTATTAGAATCATAAAATTCCGGCTGTTAATACCAGCAATCCGAATATATTCCCGCAAATAAACATATTGCGATATAGCGATAACTGAAAGCCAAAGATTAACTTTCAGAAGTCGGAAACCATTCATTTTAGAACTCCTTTCTCTGGAAAAAGATGCTATTCTGGCCGGAGCTAAAGGCGCTTTTACTCGTTAAAAAAAGACTACTTTATATCAGCTAACTCGGTGCGATGGCGTTCAACAGGCCGACCCTAATAAGAGTAGACAATTCTGTCATTACACTAGCTCGAAGGCACACTGATAAAGTAATGAACTCTCCATCTGAATAAAAAGGAGCCGAACCAGAAGTGACTAGCGGTTCCGCTTAACTTCTACATCGCTCAAGCAACTGCGACCGACAAAAAAATTACAAAAATATAAAACTCCTCAAGCATTGGTATGTTATCAGATTAATTTATAGCAAAAACAATGGTTGAGTTCATGCAACATCTGATGGATATCGGGTTATGTGCGTAGGTTTTTGTTGGTGGATTGATGCAAATAAATTATTTTATGTAGTTTGTAATATTTATTTATGTGAAAAAATTGTCCATTCACTAATTTTTTTTTTTTAATTTTTTTTTCTTAATATTACGAGTATATTGTTAAATTGAATTAAAAATAGTAAAGTTTCGTAGAAAGACATAAATAAAGTGTAAAGTATAGCTAAGAGTGCCTGTATATATAATAAATAACAACAAGATTCATAAGTTAATAAAGCTAGTTAGGTAGGTAGGTAGGAAAAAAAAGTTATTGGAAATACCAACCCACTTAGGCCTATTGGTCCATTGCGATGTCACGTGGATCTGAGATCCTCCTATTATGGAACCAATATGAGCTTACGATGAAGCGTAGGAGACTGTTAACGTCTATATTCTTTAAATCGCTTAAGTCATTGTAGAAGAAAACTTCACTTAGGCCTATTGGTCCATTGTGATGTCACGTGGATCTGAGATCCTCCTATTATGGAACCAATATGAGCTTACGATGAAGCGTAGGAGACTGTTAACGTCTATATTCTTTAAATCGCTTAAGTCATTGTAGAAGAAAACTCCTAAATGAAGTTTTCTTCTTTAGGAGGGAGCTGGGCATGTACAAAGTAGGTGTTGGATTGCCCCCCTTTCTTCCTCGTCCGTGCAGCTTCTACAGAAATCGTTTGTAAAGGCGCCAAGCCTTCTCGTATGCTTGTTAATAGGGCAGTGTCCAGTGATGAAACCTGATGGCGCTGAGATGTATCCTATTTAAAAGTATCAAACTCTCAGAGTGATTCAGATCCAGCTTTGGCCAGATCTGTTTGGTCGGTAGACATGTTGGTCTAAAAGTCCACCTAAGGTCTGTTATTTTGTTAGCATCCAGCTTTAATATTAATTTGCACGTAGCGATTGGTATATCGATGCTACCCTTTTCAGGTAGAATAGGTAGAATGTTCCTAATTTTGGCGAGTTCGTCAGCCCTACAATTCGCTTGTATGTCTCTGTGGCCTGGTATCCAACCAAGGTGAAGGTTGAACTGATCTGCCATCTCCGTAAAGATGATCGGCATTCAAAGGTGGTTCTAGAATTTAATGAGACTGAATCCAGGGACTGGAAAGCGGTCTGAATATCCTAAAATATGCGGATATCCTTTGCAGATATTACGTTTTTCTTCAGTTTTAGTTCCATCTGTGTAAAAGTTTATTGACTTGTCCTCCATTTTCCTTCCAGAAGGATCTAGAGGGAAGTTTACTTGAAGTGTTTGTCAAACCTAAGTTCGGGTATAGTGTAATCGATGTTCTCTGTGAGGACTCCTAGTATATTAAGAATATTAGCGTATCCAAATAAATTATTTGTCCACTGTGTAGTCGATTTAATGCGAATCGATGCAGTTGCAGCTACTAGCCTGCTGAAGATATCGAGCGGTGTCAAGTGAAACAAGATATCTAGAACCGAGGAGGGAGTAGAGTGTAGATCTCCGCTTATGGCTACACATACTGTTCCTTGGACTCTGCTTAGTTTTCTTCAGTTGGCTGCATTTTCTAAGCCCTTCCTCCAGAGAACAACCCCGAAGGTGAGTATTGGTATTATGACCGTGAGTTATGCGAGGTTGAAGGCCTCATTTGTTCCGAATGGCATTTTTGCAAAAGAATAAAGCTACTGTGTCTTTCCTGACTCTTTCTTGAATGTTAGGTTCCCAGTTAGGTTCCTGCCAAACATGAGACCCAGATATTTTGCTGTATCGGAAAAGACTAAACTGGTACCATTTATTGAGGGAGGGTCTATGATTGAAATTTTATATTTTCTGGAAAAGACGACAAGATCAGTTTAGTGGGGGTTCACTCCAAACCCAAAGCTAGTTAATGAATTAATAAAAATCAGCACAGAAGCTTTGATTTATGTGCTGTTATTTTTCTTTTGTCTAATTTCGATTAAAAATTAAACAAAAATTAGCAAGGGCGACATAGAGACATACAATTATATTTTAAACTAATACCGTTGTTACACCGTATCGAACACTCTCGTAACCTAAATCGAAGATAAATTTTTCTCATACTTAATTTAGCTTTTGAAACCCCTTAATGAAAGAAGTTTTCGATTAACGCATCTCTAAACCTTGTCATAATATTGTGAGGTTGAAACCGAAACACCTATTGGAACATTCAGCATATTTAGTAAAACAGCTAATAGAGTATTTATCAAAACAAAATTGTAAAACTCAAAATTTGAAAATGTTGATTGTCGTTCATGGTAAGTTTTCTTTACTTATATTAATAAATGATTCAATATTAATGAAAATAGAAAGAAGAAAATTTCTGGTGCCTACATAAAAATTTTACTGCCGATTCAAACAAAACTTAGTCGGTATTCGTTGCGAACGCTGCGTTAACTTTTTATCAAAAACTCGGTCTCCGATGCGGTGTAAAAAGGTATAAATATCTCCGAAGAAGAAACCTGATATTTTGGTTATATTATACATTTTTTTTTAATCTTATAATTCTTACTTTACTTGATAAAAACAAATTTAATTTATTCAAAATTGGCGATATTATTAGATATTTAGAACAGGTAAATATCAACCCCTTCTAGCTCAGTGAAGAGGAGAGGTAAATGTTCTGCCGTGTAATCCTTTTCCTCTCACCAAAACTTAAAAGCTCTGAAAATTTGGGGCACATTGTATATTATGTCTATGCCAAGAAATTCGCATTACCTTAAACGATGTCTCATTTAAAATTGGATTACTGCAATGCATTTTTTAATAAAAACATTCATGAGCCGTATTAGTCACTACCGAAGCAAGCACCACAGTTTGATGTTTTTTTTTATAATCGGCGCGCACTCAAAGGATTGCGTACCCTTAAAATGTTTGCACACAGCGCAACGTGGGCGAAGGAAAGTTAGGGATGAAAGAATGAGGGATACTGATGCATGTTGGTTTTAAATTTTGTCGCTTGCACTCCTCTCATTGAAATCGTATCTGCTCTTCCACTGCACCGCATGTTGATATTTCCGCGAAGCCGCTATTTTCTTATAAGATCCCGTTTTGTCACACCCGATGACATTCATAACATTTTCAATTCTGTAGAAACGAAAAGGCAGATATTCGGTGCATCTGATTTAGAACCACTTACCTTATGGTATTTTTTTTTTTTTTTTGTAAGACAGATTTCTACTTATGGGAATGCTATCTGCCCCGAGAAGAATAGACGCCGTCTCGGAATGGTTAGTGTGCAGCTTGACTTAAAAAATAACGCAGAGTGGTTTGATATAATCCAGCTTATCTATGGATTTCAATGAATATCGTACAGCACATACCAGTCTAACTTACGGTTTGTGTACAGTCATGCACAGACCGTCGTGGAGAAAAAACGTGTTTCGGCTTCTTTCAAAAAAAAAAAAAAGTATACTAAGTGAAAATTCTTATTTGACGACATTTCATGAACTATCAATTATTTGCCCAGTGGAAGTGGTGTTTGGACGGAAATCAGGAGCTGCGAGTTCGAGTCCCGTCCGGGGAAACAAGCAATTTTATTTATTTTTTTTTCAATTTTGAAAATAAAACACGTGTAATACATAGAAGTGTAAGCAAGGCACAGAAAATCAGGCGATGCATAAAAGTGGGCTGTCCGCTCCCTCAATAGTGGGATCAGCGGATGACGCCATAACATCAACCGATGAAGCAGTTCTTTCGGCAAACTTGTCTCGTGAGGCAAGGTCCAAGAGGAAGAGAAGGATAAATGCAACTCCCAACCCCTTTAAACGCATCGCCCTATCTGCTTTTTCTGCGAAACCGCATGTTGGAGTGAAGGAAGATGGCAAAACAGAAGAGGAAAAGCAAAAACAACACGGTAGTGTTGTACCGATTTACCGTCAAATAATAGCTTCGTCTTTCTGATGGCTTCGGAGTCAGAGGACAAAGATGAAGAAGTCAAATCCCGTCTAGAGCCAAAAGGGAGAATCGGAAACTACCGTTTTTCCTGGTCCAGCTAAGTCCCAACAATAAACTGGATGGTCTTAGAAGTATAAAAGTCCTAGACTACCAGGTTGTACACTGGGAAAAATTAAAGAGGAGTGAAAACATTTTACAATGTGTTCGCTGCCAAAGATTCGGGCACGCCGTGTCGAGCTGCGAAATGCAGCCTCGATGCGTGAAATGTGGAAAGAACCACAAGTCAGAGGAATGCGCTCTAGATATGGACAGAGCGACAGAAAAAAGCCAACTCTCTTGTGCCTTATGTAGGAACACGGGACATACCGCAAATTATCGGGGTAGTCGTAAATACCAATACATAAAAAGGGTAAATCTGGCTGGGCAGCAGAAGGTGGAAGTTAAACGTCCACTCGTGCAAACTCAAACACCAGCCGTTACTCCCCATGTTACCTACGCCCAAATGGCGGCAGGTGGGGGAACTACGGTAAAACAAGCAAAGGTAGCATCTCAAGCCCCAGCGCCTAGAGCACCAGAACCTGTATCTTGCTCTCTATTCAGGGGCAGATGGCTCAGCTTCAGCGTCAAATACAGGAACAGGCTACGCGGGTAAATCAAATAGTAAGGTTTTCGAAAAGGTAATCAATAGAGCCCTGAACAAGTGGGTTGAGGACAAACATATAGTTCCGGATAATCAATTCGGTTTCAAAGCGGGGCATGATATCATTCATGTCGCGTCTAAACAGGTTTCGGATATCCAATGCAACAAAGATTTTTGTTATAGTCAAAATAACAATGCCTTGGGAAGCATATCAATTATTGAAGTAAGGGAATTGATAGTGGGTTAAGGCCATATATGTATTTTGGGTGGCAGGCTGAATAATAGGCCACTAGAACAAGTAGAAGGAATTTACACTGAATTGCAGGCACTACAAAACAACAACACGTCACTGCGAAAGCAACTGCAGCAAACGGAAGTTCGGTGAAACGCGCTGGAAAGTAAAGTCCATGGAAAGAAAAGCTATTGAAAATAACATAGTGGTACTCATGCCTGTGCAGGCTAGCAGGGATGCGGTTTTTCCGTTTTTCTACGCATGTTTAATGACAGTTTCATACTGACAGGAACACCATACAAGGCTGTAGGCTAAGGTGGAAAGATAAAGAATTGTTAGTTGTAATGCCGTCTGTCGTAATAAAAATAGTATTAAAGTTGTAGTATAAGTTTTAAACTGATATTCTTTAAAATTCTTTCATACAATGTAACATATCAGACTGAAGCAGTAAATCCCCTTTTAATGGATTTTATAATTTTGTCCACCAATTTGAATTTGTCTTTTTATCCGAAACATTTGCAACTAAAATTGCAATTGCAAATGCAAACTCATAAAATGAAGAAACAGCCATACGTAATATAAAGGAAATTCCACAAACATCAAGAAGCCTCATGGGTTGGAAAATAATAAAGAGATCTTTACTTTCAACGATACTTCTCGCACTGTTTGTCCTGGCTGCCTGCGTATACAACGTTCATAGATAACCGTCTGGTTTTGGACAAGGTAGATGATACAGTGGGTATGTATTTCGAAGACGTTGGTGATAAACAGTTCTTGGAGCATTTATGTACGAGGGCTATTCCAAAATCAACCTCCGAAGTAAAAAATATTTTTTTAAAAAAACCAAAAACATTAATTTTTTGCACAAAATAGTTTTATTAACATCTAAATTATTTTTCTATATAGTCTCCGTTTAAATCTATACATTTTTGGTAACGTGGGACGTGCTTTTGTATACCCCCCTAAAAAGTGGCACCGCCAGTGCGTTGAGGCATTGATTCATACCGTTCATAAGTTCCTCATTACTTCCAAATGGATGATTTCAATTTTGGGAAAAGGTGATAATCACTTGGTGTCAAATCAAGACTGTAGGGAGGGTGATCAAAAATATCCCAATTGAACTCCTCCACTAAAGTTTTTGTGCATGCAGTAGTGTGTGGTCGTGCGTTGTCATGCAGAAGCATCACACCTTTGGTAGCATTCCTCGTCTTTTGTTCTGGATTGTTCTTCTCAACTTACGTAGAGTTTCACAGTAAACCGCTGCATTTATTGTGTTTCCAGGTTTCATAAACTTGGTCAATAATATGCCTTTACTGTCCAGTTTACATACTGGACCCAAGTCTCATCTCCAGTCACAATTTGCTGTAAAAATTCTTCACCTTCCATTTCAAAACGTTCGAGAAATGCTTTTCCTGAATTGACACGTTGGGTCTTATGGCCATCTGTGAGCTGTTTTGGGACCCAACGGGCACAGAACTTGTGGTAACCCAAGTTTTCAGACACAATTCTATATAGAGTAGTTCGAGAAATTTGAGAAAATCTTGTCGCAAGAACTGAAATCGTAAAACGCCTTTTTTCTCGAACAAATTGGTCAACTTGGTGAAGCACGTCTTGATTCACGATCGATTTGCGCCCTTGGCCTCCTTCATTATGCATATCTGTGCATCCGTTTTTAAATTGTCTACACCAATCCCGTACCGAACCATCACTCATCACTGTATTGCCGTAAACAGAACATAACCGACGATGAATGTGAGCTGCGCCATTTCCTTCGGCTTGCAAAAAACGAATTACACTTCGTACCTCACAGGCGGCGGGAGATAAAATTGTATTCTCCATATTAAAACGGCAACTATTGGAAAAATACGGAACGAGAATGGTCGAAACTTTTAATATTATTAGCGAATAATATACTGGTTCCGGCATGCAGATACGACTTTAAAGATCCTCAAACGAAATGCAATCGGGATTCACCAGCAGTTCCGGGCACTGAATATTTGAATATTTGCAAAGACGACTAATGGCATTGAGAAGACATAGGATGCTCGAGGCGTTAACTAAAATGTTGGCATCTTCAACCCTTTACATAATCTTAGTTATGATCAATTTTGACCGCACGCAAGACATTCTCCTTGACCTGATACTTAGCCTAAATCATGCTAAGATTAATCCACAACTTCACATTGGAACTTGGTACACCGCGTGCTGTTGACAAGAAACGCCACATGGGCATAGTACCCCGGTGTTTAATCCCGGACTTTACACATTAATTTGTATCGTTCCTATGAAAATAAATAAATAAATAAATAATCCACAACTTATAATGCCAAACCAGCTCACTGGACATTTGCTTCTGATTCAAGGGAACCTTCCATGTACTTTAAATCTACCAGTCTCAGTATTAGACATGTTCAAAGTGACAACAGTTAAGGGATGCAATCAAGAATTTTAATCTAATCTGGCCCATCCTGTACAATGGGGTTGGTATTTTTTTATTTTAACCGTCCCACATTTGAAATATGTTATCAACAATTTTGGTCACACGGCAGGTTTTCGCAGTAGTAGTAATTATATTTCATAAAATGCAAAATAACTTAGTTGTGAAACGAAGTTTAACGTGGTTTAGAATTGAAAAATAATTTTGGCCAGGCAGAATGCTGTTTTTGACCACTTTGTACCGGTTCATTCTTTTTACAGCTTCGTTAATCTTGAATTCCGTAAAATCTGCTGTTATCTCTTTCGAAAGAACTGCTGAGTGAATATTGCATGGCAAGAATTCGTCGTGAATGATAGTCTTCAATTTTTTTTAACACTTTTATTTTCCGAAATTCAAATATATTTACATTTCTTCCTGCGAAGCCTTTTGGCTTATCTGCAGAAGATTATTTTTCAAAAACACATATTTACTTTAAGTTATGCTTTTTTGTGTAATGGTTTGAATTAAAAATAAAGTTTTTGGAATTAAAAAAAAAGAAAGGTTAATAAATACATACATAAATGCAATTTGGTATAATTAGGGGCTTAACATATAAAATTCAAAGTTTTGGGAATCAAAAGAGAAAAATTAATAAATATAATAAGTTACAGATACATATAATTGGTTTTATGAGCAAAAAAATTCTTTTAATTTTTTTTTTTTGCAAATTCGGGTTTCGGATGTTCTTCAGGGAGTTTGCTATCTGGTTGAATACGGTTGCGACGCTATACTGCAGTTGTCTTTTGCCGTATGCATTGCAGGTCATCGGGATTTTTAACATTCCTTGGGCTCTTTTTCTTGTATCCTACTGATGATCTATCGGGTCTTTGAAGCGGATATCATCGTAATATTCAAGAGCAAGTGTCATTTGGAATATTTTTTGGACCCTTAACACCTTGAAGCTTCTATGTCCTGTGTTTTTGTTGGGATGTCGAGTTTGCGTTTTCTTCACAATGGAGTTTTGGAGGTCTTGCAGCTTATTAATGCGCGTAGCAGATGCGTTACCCCATGCTAGTATGCCGTATCTCAGTTTTGACTCCACAAGAGCATAGTATACCTGTTTTTGTACTTCAAACGTGGGGTAGTATCCCAGGTACCCCACTACATAAAGTGTTGCCTTCTGTTCTCTATGTGCACATTCCATAGAAAATGGCTGTCGATGGTTACCCCAAGTTATTTGCATGTATCGACTAATTCGATTTCTTGGTTCGATAGGACTTTTTGATATGTGTGCCTTTTGAGAGTTACTCTCAAGTCAGTGGCATGGTGGTGTGGTGCCCGGATGTGCATCATTTTCGTCTTCGCCGCATTTAGAATCAGGTCATTACCATGACACCAATTTACAGCTTTATCGAATTCCGCCTGCATTACTTGTAAACCAGTGACAGGACACCTAACGACTATCGCTGTATCATCAGCTAACGCAAATGGAATGCCATTTATAAAGACTCGCATTAGCTCGTTTGTGAAAATTATAAATAACAGGGGTACCAGCTTTGAACCTTGAGGGACTCCAAATGGGCAGTAGTCTGTTCCACTATTTTAAAAATATAAGCTTGTTTGCCTGTCGTTCGACATTGCACTTCTTCTCTTGTTTATTTCCCTTCTATATGTCGTGATTGTAAACTTTCTAATTCCCTATACAATGCCTCTACTCTTCTCGCAAGTACATAGTTTGATTTAAAACGCATTTTATCGGTTTCGCAATTTTAACTACACTTAGCTATTATTTGAAAGAGTTACCTTGTGTTTTTCTCTTATCGTGTCACCACCGCGTTTCTTTGTGTATTTGAATCCGGTCCTTTGACACACCGAGCAATGCTTTCAAATTTTTCATCGAAGGTGTTCCGCTTACCTTGCCCGCTTAGTCCTGGATTGATTCCAGGTGTCATATGGTAGTTCATCTCTTTGTCGAAATCCAATTCAGGTAGTTCATCTCTTTATCCAAATTCAATTCAGGTCTGAACTACTCGTAATTATGAAAGATAATTTACTAATTGAACAGCAAACTGAGTACTTTTCATAGTTAATAAATGCATCACCGTTTCCAGGTTTCCGGTAATCCAAAACCAGGCATCGCTTTATGGAACTACAAATTATGAAAACTGACATATACGAGGGTTGGCTGAAAAGTTTCCGACCGAACAATGATACAAGACATTTTTTCTCAAGATATTTTTTTTTCTACATAGTCTCCTTGTAACTCTACACACCTCTCCCAGCGATGCTCCCATCTCTCCAACTCGTCCAAATAGTACTTGGCGTTTCTTTCTGCAAGATAATTGTTCGTGAAGGTGATTGTCTTCTGATGAGATGAGGGAACAAAAAGAAGTCGCTTGGAGCTAGATATGGTGAATAAGGCGGATGGTCAAGCAGTTCAAACCGAAATTCATGGACTTTAGCCACGACAACCGCTGAGGTGTGAGACGGCGCTTTGTCTTGGTGAAACCGGATTTTCTTTTCTGCAAATGTGGCCGTTTTTCCGCAATTTTTGCCTTCAGCTTGGCAAGTAATGATGTGTAGTATGCTCCTGTAATGGTTTTTCCTTTTGGAAGATAATCGGTTAAGATAACTCCCTTACTACCCCAAAATACAGTTGCCATCACTTTCCCAGCCGAAAACACAGTTTTTGCTTTTTTTGGAGCCGGCTCGCCCTTTGCAGTCCACTGTTTTGACTGAGTTTTTGTTTCGGGCGTATGGTGTATCCAAGTTTCATCTACAGTAGTTAATCGGCTCCAAAACTCGGATTTGTTGCGCCTAAACCAACAGAGTGTTGGAAATGTTCATTCGAACACGTTTTTGGTCTAATGTAAGCAAACGCGGCACCCAACGCGCGGACAGCTTTCTCATGCCTAAATCTTAATTTAATATGTAATAAACGCGTTCTTTGGACATTTTCATAACCTCTAATATCACTCTCACTTTAATTCGGCGGACGTCTAACACCATTTGTTGAACTTTAGCAGTGTTATCGTCAATGGTTGCAGTTTTTGGACGTCCCGAGCGTTCATCACCTCCCAAGCTCTTACGAGCACGTTTAAATCCACAGTGGTAAATGATGATGCAGAGTCCCCATACACAGAGTCCAACTAATTTTTAATTTGTGTAGGCGTATTGCCTTTCAAAAACAAGAATTTAATAACAGCTCGATACTCAATTTATTCCATTTTCACAAAAAACACTCACATCGACTCACTCAAACGACTGTCAACTAAAAACTGCACCTACAAAATGCTGAAACTTCGGTAAGTAACTGTCAAAAGATGCACAACGAACATTCACTATCTTTTATTGACGAGTGCCGCTATCTTTACCTTGCGGTCGAAAGCTCGTACATATGCCATTAACCTTGGTAACAACTTTGAGTATATGTTATCAACTTGAAATTCATAAGTCCTGTTCGAGATTTCTTTTAATGTGAAGGCTTGGTCAATGAGTATATAAAGTCAATTCAGCATTATCTAGCCATAAACGACTTATGATTTAGTGCATACTCCCCGCCTAAGCACCACTTCCACTTTTCAACAAATCTGGTAGCCATTCATAGTCAGTGGTCTCGTTGCTTTTCAGCTTCTTAATTGAAATATCTACGTATTCTACTCCGCAAAATTCTTTTATTTGAGATGTCAATACCTTTTGTTCCTAAAATTATTACTAGTTGGGCTTAATAATTCAAGCCTATGCGGAAACTAATCAATTTGTTTGACATTCTTTAGTTGGTAGTAGCAATTTATATATGCCGCGGGCTATCTAGTACATAGCGTAAAACTTTGAATCAAATACAAATTCTAGTATGAATAACTTTACCAGAATGCCATCATAAAATAAGAGGTGATTCAGTGCATAACTACAATTTGAAATACTAAACGAAGCCTATTTATACTTATGTACGTATGGCAAAAACCAGCCTGGATCATTTGGTAACAGTAGTCAAATTAAAAATGCCAAATATTTGGTCCATTGTACATGCATATCGGTTCACCCCCGAAACAGGTTCTGGATTGAATAGGGACGGTTTACGTACAATTTTCCTTTACTACTTGCTTTTGTTTTACGTACATACATATGTAAATATTTGCTTACATTACACTATTTGTATTAGTCATACTTTTTGTGACAATCTAGGCCAGACACAGTACTCGTACTTCCTAGTCCACGTAAATAGGAACATATGTGCTATCTTGTAAATATACAATTTTATTAAGGAATTCGTAATTCTCTTTTATGCCTTATTTTCTTTCCTCATGTTACATATTTTCTTTTGTTTAAATATTTTATATAACATATTTTGTTTTTATTCGACATTTATCGATGGTGAATAAAGTAGATTGATATGACCAGTTGCTGGACTACTTCCCGTCATACTCACGTAAAAGCACAGATTTAAACTTTGTGGTTATACTTTTATGTACATAATACAACTAGTACTTCTAGGCTAAGAGTACCAATACCTATGCCCACTTACTTCTTATATTCGGTTTTCACTGTATGTATCCATACTATCCGGCTGCAAATCGTTGTATCTTATGGTATTCAACTCCAAGGCGCATATAAAAGCCCCCAGAAACGTTTTAAGTATTCAGTTATATTGCAGATTTATATATCATATGAAGTGTGAACGGTGGTGGCTAGATTAATTAGCGCCAAGCAGCATTACCGATTATACTATATATATGAACGACAAGAAAATCAACATTTCCCAGTGCGATCAATTATAAATTGAAAGAATTGTGTCAAAGGTGCTAGGGATTACTTTTTAAAGATGATGGTATGTGCAGAAAGATACAACAAATAAAATGAACAAACCCAGTGAATTAGTTTCTCAATTCAAAGCAACAACAAGTGGATTAATGTTGCTTTTTATATTTATTTTTATTTAATTGAATGCGTAAATAAATCCGTAGAGAAACAAACATATATGAACATAAATAAGTATATACAATATGTCCGGTGGCATAGGTAAATTAAACAAGTGATCAATTCTGAATTGTGTAACTATCTCAAGTGAATAACTCCACATGGAGAGTATAAGTAAAAGTGAACAGGGTTGTATTAACCTGATTACGTTAGTTGCATGTAGTGTTCTGGTACTATGCTCTCACTGTTATTACAAATGTTGCAAAAGAGATGTGTAAATTCAATCTGTTATACATTCATATATCTACACCCAGTAATGGCATAATATGTAGTACATTCCGGGTACTTAACTAGGCAGAAACAAAGACAAACTTTTCGAACAATGGAGAGTAATCGTGTTGTCTGCTCTTGATTAAAAGAAACTTACGAATAGCCTAATTGAGTTTGAATAAGTGAACAAAGTTTCAGTGCCAGATATTTCTTGTTGAGAAAAGTTTTATATCAATTTTAGTTTTCTGTTTTTGTTTTATTTTCTTTTGTAGTTTAAAGAATTACTGCTGTTTACTGTAGTGAGTTCGGTTTTGTCACAAGATTACCAGGACTATGAGCCTGCCCCGCGATCTGCACCACCACGATTGAGGCCAAATGTTGGTGCCCCTGAAGCTCCCAGAGCTGGACCTGTAGCCATTTTAAAGCAAATAAATAGGTTTTTTTTTATTACACCAGACCATTTGAAAAGGAATTCAATTATAATTTTTTCTTAGACATAATGAGGATGGCTCCTATACATACGGCTACGAAGGTGCTGATGGATCGTTCAAAATTGAAACAAAACTTTCGACCGGTGAGGTTAAAGGCAAGTATGGATATGTAGATGAGACTGGAAAAGTTAGGGTGGTAGAATATGGTGCTAACAAATATGGATTTCAACCCTCTGGTGAAGGAATAACCGTTGCTCCACCAACTCTAGTAGATGAAACAACAAATAAGGGAAGGGAAATTCCAGACTATGAAGACGATCCAAGACCACAACGAGCATACGTAAGATCCCCTAGGTTAAAATGTTTGAATTACTTTTATAATTATTCAATAAATAGGCTCGTCCAAACCGACCTCAATCAGGTCCGCGACCCCAACCAATTCAATCACAACCAAGAATTCAATTCCCACAGTATGATGATCTAGAACCAGAACCACCAAGGCGTCAACAATATGCCCCACCTCCTCAAGCTGCACCAGTTCCACCAAGACTGCAAATACCTGGTGCTCAACCAACGGATGTAGTTTATTCACCTCAACAGCGACCAGCTCGTCCAGATTCACAGTATTCTCAGAGTGTGGTAATCCGTTATATACTTATAAATTCTTAATGAGTATATCTCATTTCACTTTTTATTATAGGCGTTCGGGAGAGATTCACCTAATGTAAAATTTTCTAGACCTTCGTACGCTCCCATACCAACTGGTAATACCTTAAATACCCAACCCAGACCAGTTATAGAACCGGTTCAGTATGCTCCATCAAGTCGATCTCAACCACTACCACCACCACCACAACCCAGTTATAGACCGCAACAGCAACCTCAAGGTAGAAGCACAAGTGTCCTTGACCAGTTGGCAAAAGATTATGCATTGCCACAAAGTGATGCCCAGCCGTTACACGACATTTCATTTGGTTACTATTAATAAAAATCCTTACTTAGGAAGAGTCTGATAAATTAATTTAAAAAAATAAAGTGTGAAGATACTTAAAATTGATCGGTGATTCTTGCGTATGTTACTTTCTAATTGGGCCTAAGAAAATTATTAAGAGTCTCTGAACGAGACTAATTTGATAACTTTAAAAATCTTTCTTAGCAACCAAACTTGTAAGATAAAAACTGCCAAAACGTAGTTACCTTTTAATAAAATAAAAAGTAATTTAATTCGAAAGTAAATCGGCTGGGGTGTACGAGTATATAAGCACAAACAGATTTCGATACGCTTGGAAGGTCAATGTTTTTATGAAAAAAAATTGCACTTTCAATACTGTATATGGTGTGTTACTTTCACTGCAATAACAGAGGTTTGCTTAAAGTTTGGGTTGGTAATGATTAAGAATAGCCTTGATTAAAGATTAAGTTGATTGGAAATGATTTTTATTTGCACCTGACTATATATAAGTATGTGTATGAGTTCGTACTGCATGTAAATACGAACCAGTGTTAAGGTTTCCATATATTTTCACTATTATTCAAATGCAGCCTATTGAATTACATAAACCTTTAAATACATACATATAAAGATACAATAGATTGAATAATATATAACATAAGGTTAATACGGGGCAAAAAAGCATATTTTCCAGATTTTTTTTTAGACGATGCAGGTAATGCTGGTTTATTTATTTAGTTTCCATATAATAAAACAACATCTGAATGTTATTTTCCTAAATTTTCATTCCAAAATATTGATAAATAAGCCGTTGGCAGTAAAATTTCCGCAGGCACCTCGAAAAAAAATACCTACGCTATAACTCGTCACTGGATCATCTGAAGCAAAAAAAAAAACAAAATACGTTTATTAAATGAGATGTTTCTCAAAGTGACACAACTAAATTTTCGGTAGCACTTGGAAGTCAAAAACGTGATTTTCTATAAAAAAAAACAGTTAATTTGTTATTGTAAAATAAAAACGCTCGACAGCGTTGCCTGGTGATTTATGTGTAGAAATAGTGTACAAAATTTCAAAAAATCGATCCATTAAATTTTGTGATACCCTGTTATACCGACGTCAAAAATTACAAGTTTCAGAAAAACGCTTTAAAGTTTTGCACACTATAAAAACCGAAATAAAACTCGATAATTCTTTAATACTCACACAGAGTCGTCGATGCCAGCTCCATAAAGAACAGAGCTTTCACTTAGAATGTCTAAAGCATTTTTTGTACTTAACTACGCAAAATTCTTTCTTCTTTACTGTCGCGAGCAGCTTGTTGCTCCGGTCTGCTAATTGGCAAATCATCAACTGTGCGCGCCCATTCATGAGAAGTCGGCCCTGTACTGATCAGCATATCTTGCATAAAGGCCAACACTGTAAAACAGCCTTCATTGAATGCATTTACATGCTGCTAAGTGAACTACAATTCCCACAGTGGTTGAGATACCACTCACTGATTTTGGAGAATTTTTCCAAATAAGTTGGTTGAGACTCTCGTTGTTGTTTTGATTAAATCCTCCAAG
Organism: Volucella zonaria; assembly: GCA_963966105.1. NCBI lineage: Eukaryota > Metazoa > Arthropoda > Insecta > Diptera > Syrphidae > Volucella > Volucella zonaria. Next base: position 157,924,377 of record OZ014530.1, on the reverse strand, counting down.
GCATATATACACGCACATTTACAAAGTCATGATACGTACCAATGAAGGTCCTTCTACAAAGAAATAATCTTTGGGCTTATAATAGATATAATGGAGTACAAAGCGTTTCCGCATCGATAGCTGCCGAGCAGGTATAGGATAGACATAGGATACCCGTCTGGAAAAACGGGGGCTCAAATGCTCATAACTCCGTTAATTTTGCTCCAATCAACTTAAAATATTAACATAATATTCTTAAGATATTATACATTCATTTTAAAAAAAATAAAAAAAAATTCCGTACAAGTAAAAACCTTACCCCCCAAAGGCTTGCCATTCATTGTCTGTTGAGAGGTAGTGATTTCTGAATTATTATTATTATTATTATCAAGGGAACGATACAAATTAATTTGTAGGGTCCGGGATTTAACGCCGGGGTACTATGCCCATGTGGAGCGTTTTGTCAACAGCAATTGCTGAATTATTAACTAATTATTGTAAACTTTTGCTTTTCAGTTTTTTCTTGATTTTCTGATGGATGCTTTTTCTCATTTTAATTTTTGTTTTGTGTTAATAAATTTGTGTCATACTAGGTGTCCCAAAAAGCAGTTCGTTTTTAATGTAGTGATATATATGGTATGGATATAGATGTATGATTAGTTGCTGTAGAAATAGGGTAGGCCCTGAGAGGTGTTGACTTGGGATTGCCAAGTGTTGTAACTGTTTCTACATATCAATTATGCTTGCTTTACCCCCAAGTTATAACCATCGGGTAGTAGTCGATGTCGGCTGGCCAAACTAATAAGCGCAAGTGCTGACCAGCTGACAAAAAAAGCAGCACTATAAACGGGAGAGCGAATGAATTCCCCAGATTAAATCAACTGTGCAATATAGTCCCGGAATAAAAAAAATAAAAGCTTATCCGAGCTACTCCGACATATTTAGAGCTCAGGTTCAGGTAAGGATTTTCGAGACTAAGTCAGGGTATTGTAAAAGAGATGATGATGGATAGCCAATGGCAGCGCTCACATCCCCAAACTGGCTTCGGTCTAACCGATACCACTTCCTAGGAGTCCCTATAATGGAACTGTCTTTCCTTCAGGTTGGAGGTTGTCCCACCGGGGTAACTACCCGGCTATGGTAAAAAAATCCACGGTTACGAAGTAACAACAAACCTCGGATAAAGACGGATCTACTGTTGACGAACCCCTGCAAACAAAATAAGAGCAAGGAACTTCAGATCCGTATGTGGAATGATATGTCCGTTAACAGACCACGTGCAGCCGAATAACTAGCAGATGCCCTGGACTGCTGCAAAGCAGACTATCCGAGAAATACGATGTCATGGGTCAGACAAAAAGAGGGTGAAAAACTGCGACATGACGATTATCATCGACGGAAAATCGAGAAGATTTAGGGAAGAAGACATGAGCTTGCGGCATGGCAACGAGCCCTTCGTAACAATTCGAATTTAGCTAAACTTGCTAAATAATAGCGGAGAAAGACACCAAACTTAGCTTCTACGAGCTTTTGGACAAGACCTACGAGCAGGGCCCCAGCTATGACATTATAATTGTCCCCGTCGATTTTAATGCAAGCCTAGAAAGACCAGTATTGCTGGACAATATAACCAGCATGACACCACCGCGGATAACGGATTCAGACAAAAGTAAAATTTCAATATCTAGACCAATGAAAATGGCTAGAATAATGTCTAAATTATTTGTTTCAATACAGTTTTAGCATTTACACTCAACCGTTATACCAAAAACATATGCCTAAAGTTCTTGAAAGAAATTATGTCAAACAAACTATTTTGTAAAGTAACTTTTTGACACCTTCATTCTTATATGTTCTATATTTTTGAAAAGCTTACAGGTTCTACTTTCTAAATAAAAGCAATTGGGATATTCTAATTTAATCCATTGAGAATTAAAAATTATTTCTGAAATACCTAAAAAATGTCCGTTGTCTAATGTTTAAAGAGAGATTTGACTTTTAGCGCTGTTTGCCGCCGTTAAAATTTACATTGCGTTTTATTCATTAGTTCGTCAGTAATTATGAGGAAAAGAAAAAATGTGCCCCAATCTGCCCTCCTTTGTTCTAAACCTATTAATGTGTCCCTTAGTCCAGTTTGATAAAGTAAAATTGCGACCAATATATATTTTACACGTAACGGTGCATTGATTAACGACATTATTTACATATGTTAATAATATAAGCAAGTGATTTACTTTTGTATTTCTGGTTAGTTGACAAATAAATATTCAACATATCGGGCGTAACATAATTTTCTTTGCATAAAATACTTTCCATAAGTTTTTAAAGTATCTGCAAACATATACATTAGGGTGTCCTTTATTTTTCAAAGTTAATATTCTCTAACGCATACGCTTTAAGTTTTTTCATTTGACCATAAAATGTTGTACTTGGAAATAAAATTTTACCTTATTTGAATAGCAGCAACCCGTGCCCTGTTGCGCCCGGATTTTATGTTCATACAATTTTCGTTCTATTTGTCATTTGTTTGCATTCTATCGAATAGTTAACGTGCATAATAGTAAAGTTTTAACATATCAGTGGAACTAAGTATTAAAAAAAGTATTTTCTTGGTTGGTCCGATAAATCACCAAATAACTGGTGCAAAGTTACCATCTATAAGACCTAGAAAAATGAGATGTTTTTTTTCCTTTTTTTTTATTTATTTACTTTTGAATTATACAGCATTAGGATAAGGGAATAGGGCTGCTCTGGTCGTTAGGGTTCCGCCATTTGTTTTGTTTCTGGAATGAAATAAAAATGCACCCATGAGTACTCTTAGCTCCTCCACCAAATACCAAATCAGAATGCCAAATACTCATACTTAAGAGAAAACGTATATGCGTAGTACGCATATTGATAATAAATAATTGGATTGGTTGATGGTTATACACATGTGCTCCGTTACAAATTTGCTGCTACGAGCCCAGATAGGTTCAAGAGTCGTGCGAATGGCGATCGCTATACAACTGAGCAGTTAAAACCACACACTCGGAGTATTTGAGAAAGACGGATGACCAAACAGCTAGCACGTAAGTTCATCTAAATAAGAGTGTGCATGGAAGGGCACCGCCCACGTCTTGAGCAGCGTATAGAGAGGTATATCCCCGTTCCTCTATCCGCGCACTAACTCCATTTGGCACAAATACAAGTAAACTCACGCACTCTTGATCCATCGTAACCATTTTATGATTGTGATATTAACAATCAATATTTTACAATACAAGATGGCACATGTCTACAACCAAATCCAACCTTACTTCGGGAGCGTATAAGACGATGTCGATCACGGATGTCGTACGACTGACGATGGCATACACTCGAAGCAAGAGAACGCAACTCTCCTCTCCGGATGGCCAAGTGCAAAACAACGACAAGTCCTTCCAACGAAATATGCGAATGTGAAGCACTGCCCACTTCATGAGCAACGAATAGAGAGGTATATCCCCGTTCCCCTATCCGCGCTACAAGAGTGGATCCATGAATATCAAATGGAGAGGTAAACCCCCGTTCCCCCATTCGAGCTACAAGACTGGATCTTCTAACTCCATTACGCATAATTAAAAGAATTTTAAATATACTCACTTCCATTCTCCATCATCAGACAGCTCCGTATAATGAATAATATAAAGATCGCAATATATATACTATAGTAATCAGTAAATTATTATAAAATATAAGACAAGTATAAATTAATACCTTAATAAACAAAAACACAAATTTGTAAAACCACAAATAAAATAGCTGAGAAATGCTCAGTGATTAACTCACCAACTGTCCTTTATGTCCTCTCAGATTTTTATACAATATTATTATTTTTTTTTTTATTTTCACTAGCACCTATAAGCTTTCCTGTCTGGAGTCTCACTACTAAATGAAATCTTCATTAGAATAGAAGACGCGTAAGGCGCTGGCATACCGTCCCCCACTCCATTTTTCTTTTGAAGAAAAGGGACAATGCTATCAAATCTGCTATTCTATCCCTACGCAAATAACCAAAGAGAAATAATTAAAACTTATCAAATGCAATTAAATGCGTAGTGATAACAGGAAACAAAGAGTGCAGTGTGTACCATAAAAAAAACAAAAGAATGAAGACAATGCATCAGTGGTGATATCATAAAATAATACCCCGAAGAGAAAAAGAAACAACAACTGAATCTTATGTATGTTTACATAGGTCCGACAAAAAGATAAGAGGATGTATGAAACACAAAATCATAAAAAAAAGGATACTTGTTGGCCTGCCCATCAAGTACCACAGTGAAAGGGGTTGCAGTGAAGAACAACAACAAGAATTTGCATTTTTCTTTTAATTTTATTTTTAGTTTATACATTAATCACCAAGTTCTCTCAGTTCTTTTCTTTAATATTCGCGAAGTAAAATTGATTAAATGTAAGTGCAAATCTTGTGATTCGGGAGTGCATTATCTTTTGGGAAAAAGCAAGAATACCCGCCAGAGCTGCACTTAACTATGTATGTGGAAAAACTTCTGGATCTTTACCAAGTTTGGACTGTAAAAAACCACAAGACATTTATAAGCACCGCGTGGGGAAATTTCAAAAAGATTTAGATAATTTGTTGGATATCGCACACGCTGATGCTCTAGAAAAGATCAAAATAGCGGAAGACAAGATTTTTTTTACAAAAACAAAGAGAGCCACGGCTTTCGGGTTGTTTAGCGGGTGTTGACAAAATGTTAGCTGAGAAAGAAGAACGAGTAAGGCAGAGAAAACTAAAAGAAGAGGAAGAAACACTAAAGTCTTTGACTGTCAAGAACTTCTCGACTTCATACAATGGCCTACCTCAAGAAATTCACGAACAGTCTATCAGTTCTGACGAAACTTTGGATGAAAATTTGCCATCCATTTTGCAAACGCAACCCGTGAGTTCGCTGTTTACAAAAAGAGGAAGAACGTGCTTTATCACCCCTAAATTAGTTGCTGCTTTAGATAGGTGTCAACTAAGTGTAAGGGATTCTGTTTACATATTGTACTTCAGGCTGTAGTACAAGCACTTGATCGCAGTTGTGAAGATTATACAATCAACAAGTCTTCTATTCAAAGAATTTGGACCCAAATGAGAGAAGAAAGAGCAATCGATTAAATCTGATTTTCAGAACAACGTGCCTGAAATTGTGACAGTTCATTGGGATGGAAAACTGTTGACAAGTTTAAATGTGACGGGTTCAAAAAAGAACGCCTGCCAATTCTGATTTCATTCGGAGAAAAAGAACATATTTTAGGAGTGCCCAAATTCGAAACTTCTACTGGCAAAGACCAATCTCAAGCTATTTTGAATGCGATTTTTGATTGGGACCTCAAAGATAAGGTATAGATTATGTGCTGCGATACTTTTTGCTTGCAACTGGTTTTGAGATGTGTATTTGAATCAAAGATCCGCCAAGTTACCAGCAGTTCGGATATCCCGTTATTCAAAAAAAATCAGAGACAATTGGAAGAACGTTGATCCAACTGCTATCGAAACATGGTCTGATTTCGCAACGAAATATTTCTGTGAGATGGTCATTAACGAATTAATTAACTATTATAAAAAAGAATTACTGAAACCAATTATACGTGGCGATTATCGGGAATTGATTGAACTTTCTATTGTTTTTTTGGGAGGAGACAATGAAAACAAATTTAAAATCAGGCCTCCTAGCGCAATGCATCATGCATCATAGATGGCAAGAGGTATTTGCAGATATGCTTGCTGCAATTCCAGTTTAAGATGTGTGCTAAAGTCAAGCTACCACTGCAAGATGTTTGCTTATTTATTGCAACAGATTATTTAAAGCCCTGGCTTGGGTGCAATTTCGCAGTAAAAGCCCCGAATCAAGATTTATGTCTCTTAAAAACATTGAAGAACTATGAAACAGTCGACAACGTGATTTCTAAAGCAGCTCTGACCAAGTTCAGTCACCATTTATGGTATTTATCAGAAGAAATATCTTTATTTTTACTATTTAATGTTGAAGTTGATACACAAACCAAAGCTAATATTGTATCGAATTTACAAAGAGAAAGTTTAAATGATTTTGGGAAGAGATATGTTCTGTCAAATTAAGCAGGTTTAATTACTGCTGACGAAAAACAAAAGCAGTTCTTGTTACGCTGTATTCAAGAACATAGAAAGTTGTACCCAGATAGTAAAAAGGAAACTTTGAAAAGAATGTATCCTGTATAATTATACAGTTATTTAATTTTTATAAATAAACACATACCCAAATTAATTTTCCACTGTGTCTTTATTTTAAAATAGGAATGTTATTCTTATATAGCTTACATGCGACTAGATGTTTTACACCAGTTTATATAGGAATACATTGTTTGTCGGCACAGGTTATCGTTGTTATATAACCATGAAATATTGCACATACTTAGCGTTTAATATTATTAATAGAATTAATTATAATTCGAATTAGAATTAATATACATATACGATATATACAGGGTTAATTTTTTTTTAACTTGAGACATCCAAATTACTCGAAAAGTACGAAATATCGCGAAAAATGTTTCAAACAAAAGTCACAAGGTTCTGAAGGGGACATAAGATGGTGACCACGAGTTTGACCTTGAGACCCATTTCCAAAGTCAAACCAAGGTCATTTTTGATTTTTCCAATGATAATTCCTGATTTTCATTGCTCAGTCGTATTGCTCGTAGGCTTGTCACTGCTGCGTTTAGCATAACCCAGAAACAACGACGTGGACGTAGCAGTATTTTGTTTCCTTCGGGTGATTAATTAGAGTGGGTCTCTTGCCTCCCAGTGTTGAATCATTGAATTCTTCCCATTTCGACGTTTATTTCCCGAGACTATTTCAACAAATGCTCGAAAATGTGACCATTTACTTCAATACACTTGTCTATCCGCGCTCTAAATGAACCAACAGAACTGAGAAGAATTTCTGGCGTAATCTTTCGTCAAGCTTCAGTTATTCGTCTTTTCATGACCTCACGTTTTGTTGGCTTTTTTCTGTAAACCTCACTTTTTAAGTAGCCCCACAAGAAGAAATCAAGTGACGTAAGATCAGGTGATCTAGCAGGCCATTGCCTCGGACCCCCTCGTCCGATCCATCGTTGATGGTAAACATTGTTTAATGCGCCCCGGGCTACTTGGGAATAATGGGCTGGACAACCATCATGTTTAAACCGCATTGTTTGTCGCAACTCCAATGGCAGTTCTTCTAGTAATACTGGAAGATGGTCCCGCAAGAAGTTTGCATACTTTTCGCCATTCAAGTTGCCTTTAATAAAATATGGACTTATTAATTTATCCCCAATAATTCCCGCCCAAACATTAACATTCCAAGGGTGTTGGCGTTCACCTTGTCGCAACCAAAAAGGGGTTTTCGGTAGCCCAGTAATGCATATGTCGATTGACCGTTCCGTGATTGGTGAAAGTCGACTCATCAGAGAATAACACCTTGGCGAAGAAAAGGGGGTCTCGTTCAATTTGCTGAAGTGCCCATTGACAAAGGAAACCCGGTTGCGAAAATCCTCACTAGAAAGTTGCATTGAAACATGATAAGGATGGTATTTATACCGATGTAATATCTTACAGACAGTCGTTTGAAAAATTCCTGATTCACGACTTATTTGGCGAGTGCTAATGTGAGGATCGTGTGCAACGGCAGCTAGCGCTGCTATTTCATTTTCCTCAACAGCCACCCTATCTGACCGATTGCTTTTCTTTGGTTGCACACTTCCTTCACCAGTGAATTGTTGGATGACCCGATAAAAGGAAGCGCGCGATCGTATCTGGTCTGGGAAACGTTGGGTGTAAAGAGCAATAGCACCATCGATGTTCCTTCCACTTTCTCCATAAATCAATATCATTTCAATTTTCTCTTGAATTGAAATAGCCTGCATTATTAATCTGGAAAACGTTACTAATAATAATCAGTTCCTCAAAACAAATATCGAACTTCTAAATGAAGTACAGTTCCGTTCAAGTAGAAAACAAGGGCAGAGTGCACATCATACACTCTCAGATAGGTTTAGGACAATTTGTTTCTATCTGAAATTTCATTGAGTTTTAACTTCACTCGAGGCAATAATGACTTCCTCAAAACAAATCTCGACCTTCTAACACCCTAACAACGTTAGAAACCGATTAACGATTTAGGCGTGCCAGTGCAGTGGTATCTAGCACTGAATGAATAAGACCTTTGGACAAAGTCGTGTGCCGCATTGAGGAATACGACTGAGCAATAAAAATCAGGAATTATCATTTGAAAAATCAAAAGGGACCTTCGTTTGACCTTGAAAATGGGTCTCAAGGCTAAACTCGTGGTCACCATCTTATGTCCCCTTCAGAACCTTGTGATTTTGTCTGAAACATTTTTCGCGATATTGCTTATTTTTCGAGTAATTTGGATGTCACAAGTTAAAAAACTCACCCTGTATAATTATATGCATACTAAGTAGAACATATTTTCGCAAAATGAGTGAATTCGGGATTTCTAAACGCGACTTGTATAACTTCTTTTTTCATAATGGAACAAATATTTCGGATCTTGAAAAGATCCTTAAACCTTAAATTACCGGCTTGAAAAACTCCAATAATCGTGTCAAATATACAAAAGAATTTGCTTTCCAAATCCAAGGATCGTTGGGTAAAAGTAAGTAGAACTAAAGAACGTTTTGAAGAATGTAATTCATCGTGGTTGGGCGGTGGATTTAAAGTTTTATTTAGTGCAGAACCGTCAACTTCTTTAGTACGTTTAACACCTTCAAAGCCTTATGAAGAATTGTCTGAAAAATCTAGGAAACGCAAGAATATGGAATTAATTCAAGAATACGGGCTTGGACATATTCATAATGCATACGTACAAGGACTAAGGGCTTTAGGGGAAATAGAAGAAGACTCTGTTGTAGTCACGATACGGACTATAGGGGACAATAAAGAAATAATGAAGCAAATATCGTATGACACCGGAACTGTTTCATTCTATTCTATTCACGAGGCTTTGAGCATCTATGTACATTGATTTAGATCTATCAAAATATCAGTATCTACATCTAAGGTCTTGTATGGCCTAAAAAAATTGCTCGATCTTCCCATCTTAACATCTGCACACGCTAAAAAAATTTGCTAACCACCAACACCAAGCATTAAGGTAACTGCTATTGGTGCTTCAATCAAGCTGCAAAATCTGCTAGACCATACTGTTAGGCGCATTTGATGATTGACTCTATTTACAAGCCCAGATCGAAAAATCTCAAGCTCTTTACCAAATCGGGCTGCGATGGCTCTTCGGGACAAAGTGAATATAAACGAATATTACCAGGAGAAGATCTTATTGCTTCACTTGTCCCAATAAAGCTTATTAATATGGATGCAAACGAAGTTCTTTGGCAAAGCTGCAATTGTTCTTCCGTAAGATATTGTCGTCCGATTTCCGTCGAGTTTTCTAAACAAACTCCTAACAAAACAAGAGCTGTCGTTAATGATATACGAGTACAGATAAATGAGTTACACGCTACTCTATTATAGGTAAATAAAGATGGTGAAGGAATCAAACATGAACTGTTTTTAACAATGATTGATGGAAAAGTAGCTCAAGTTCTAACTGATACAAGATCTAGTGAGGTGTATACTATTTGTGGAGCAAAACCAGAAGAAATGAATAACTTAAACAAAGTGAGATCTAAATCAGAAAATAAAAATGCATATCAGTATGGCCTTACATCTTTGCATGCTTGGATCAGGTGTATGGAACTGATATTACATACCAAATATCGCACAATTTATCTTTCGGGAAATGGTCTGCAATTACACCTGAGAAAGAGGAAGAGGAAAAATTTGTGCAAAATCGTTTTCGGACTGAACTGGGTTTACATATAGATAAACCACAACAAGGTAGTGCAAACAGCAATGATGGTAACGTAGTTCGCCGAATTTTTCAAAATTACCACTCTTCGGCAAATATAACAGGAGTTGATGAAAAATTAATTAGAAGATTTTACGTTATCTTGCAAACACTTTCATCAGGCAAGGCAATCACTCCAGAGCTAGTTGGCAATTATATCCTCAATTATAACCTTAACACTGCACTGTACTCCCTCTTCGGTCCATAAAATACTGATCCATGGTGAAAACATCAGTCGTTCACGGTCTTTCATAGAGTGCGGATGTGTTTCGGCTTTTTTCAAAGGAAAAAAAAAATTGTGAAATAACTTGTTAAGGGAGACTTTTGCCAAATACCATATAGGCTCCAAAGTAGCACAGTGGTAGTGTGTTCGCTTCACACGACAGAGGCTGTGAGTTCGATTCCAGTCGGAGACATTTGTTTTTTTTTTCTTTTCATTTTCCTTTCAAATAACAATATATAACTAAAACCGTAATTGGAAGTGTCAGTAACGGTTGTGTACTACAACGGCACGTGATGGATTGTGGAGTGCAGTCCGCTATACAAATAGCGGGATCTGCTGAAGTATCATGCGAGACATCAAGTGGCTCAAGCCAAACACGATTGATGTCTGAACCAAAGATGAAGAGAAGGAGGAAGCTAAGGCCAATCCCTAACTTGAAACAACGTCCCTCCCGATCAACTTCTTCTGAAAAGCTGCTTGGTGGAGTGAAGGAAGGGGCGCAATCAACATCAACAACAGCAGCAAATAAACGTCCCGGGCAAGTTATTGACGACTACCCATATGTCTCAGATGGTGGTGAAAGCCACTATCTGAAAGAGAACAGCTTCGCTTCTTTGGCTCCAACCGAGTCAGAAGATGAAGATGAAGAAATTGAAGCTATAAGTAGCAGCATCAAAAGGCTACAACAAAGAGTGCTAGCAATAAAAAACATGCAAACGGCAAGACGGATGAGGGAAGAGCAACAGCAACAGCAGACGCAGCTGGCTCACAAACAAACTGAACAACAACAGCAAACAAAAACAATATCACAAGTGCTGAAGCAACACCAACAAAAGCTGAATAAACACCAGCAACAACAACAAGAGCAGTCACAACAACGGCAACAGCATAAACAGCAGCTGTCACAACAACAGCAGCAGCCACAAAAACTTCAACAGCAAAAACAGCAGCAGCAACCACAACAACAACGGCAACAGCCACAACAACGGCAGCAGCCACAACAACGGCAGCAGCAACAAATTTCAAAACAAAGGGTTCCACCGATAAATACTTTTAAGATGGAGCTAAAGGAAACCAAGGAATTATGTAAGTCGGCCATAGGCAACAATTTTTTTATAAAAAGATTATCGTTAGATAGGCATGCGATCCACTGTAACACAGTGGAACGCTATCATAAGATAAAAAATTTACTGAAGGATTCGACGACGGAGTTCTTCTCCTACACCCCGAAGGGTGAAAAGCTGCAAACAATGCTGCTGAGGGGGTTAGAGCCGTCGACTGATCCGGAGGAGCTCCTTGCACTGCTGAAAGAGAAGAAGTGCGAAGGGCTCCAATTCGTGGGGGTCAAGCCTTTCACCACAGCCAGAGCTAAAAGGGAGAAGCGGCAACTGCCCATTTTCCTGGTCCAGCTAAGTCCCGACAGCAAACTGGATGGTCTAAGGAGTATCAAAGTCCTAGACTACCAGGTTGTACACTGGGAGAAATTAAAGAGGAGCGAAAACATTTTACAATGTGTTCGCTGCCAAAGGTTCGGGCACGCCGCGTCGAACTGCGAAATGCAGCCTCGATGTGTGAAGTGTGGAAAGAACCACAAGTCAGAGGAATGCGTTCTGGGTAAGGACGGAACGTCAGAAAAGAGCCAGCTCTCTTGTGCTTTGTGTAGGAACACGGGACACACCGCAAATTATCGGGGTTGTCCCAAATTCCAGTACATCAAAAGAATAAATCTGGCCCGGCAGCAGAAGGTGGAAGTTAAACGTCCACCCGTGCATTTACAAACTCCAGCCGTTACTCCCCATGTTACCTACGCCAAAATGGCGGCAGGTAGGGGAAATACGGTACAGCAAGCGAAGGTTGCTTCTCAGGCCCCAGCGCCTAGAGCACCGGAACCAGTACCTGACATGCTAGCTATCTTGCTCTCTATCCAGGGGCAGATGGCTCAGCTACAACGTCATTTAACTGAACAGACCGCGCGGGTGGATCAAGTTTACGCGCTGCTGCCTGGCCTAACGCACCTTTTGTCGTAATGGGTACGCACGTGGCGGAGCAGACCATGAAGGTCCCATCAGTCGTTCACATATCTCCGTGGAGAACTGACGCGTTTCGGCTTGCGAGTGTACAGTGATCAGTGAAAACGAGAAATTTGAGGAAATTGCTATAGGCTCCAATTAGCAGGGTGTCAGTGTGCTCGGCCGACAGTCGACGGTCGTGGGTTCGAATCCCCGTGTACTTCTATAACATCTTTTTTTTTTTTTCATTTTTATCAAAAACAAAAAATTTAAAGTGGTACTAAGTGTTGTCCATCACGTGATGGATTGTGGAGAGCGGTCCGCTATGTCAATAGCGGGATCTGCTGAAATACCAAGTGAGGCGTCAAGTGGTTCGATCCAAACGCCAAAACCAAAGAGAAGGAGGAAGCTTTGTCCAAATTCCAACCTGGTAAAACAGCCCACCCTACCAACGGCCAACAACTTCGCTTCATTGGCAGCAAGCGAATCTGACGATGAAGAAGAAGAAATGGAGGCCATAAGTAGCAGCATTAAAATGCTGCAACAAAGAGTGCTGGCCATAAAAGAGAAACAAATAATAAGAAGGAAGAGAGAGCAAGAGCAATCCCAACAACAGCAGCTTGCTCAAAGGCAAACACAACAACAAAAGCCTAAGAAACAGCAGCAGCAACAACAAGAGCAGTCACAACAACGGCAACAGCTAAAACAGCAGCAGCCACAAAAACGGCAACAGCAAAACCAGCAGCAGCAACAACAACAACAGCAGCATCAGCAGCAACAACAACAACAACAACAACAACAACAGCGGCAGCAGCAGCAGCAGCAGCAGAAGAAGAAGGAGAAGGTGCCTCCTATCAACACCTACAAATTGGAGGTAAATGCTACCAAGGACCTGTGTAAGCTGGTCATTGGTAATAATTTTAACATTAAGAGATTGGGGAATGATCGCCATGCCATCCACTGTAATACAGTGGAGGGCTACGCGAAAGTGAAAGAGCTCCTAAAGGAAACGACGACGGAGCACTACTCATTCACACCGAAGTGTGAAAAGCGGCAATCGATGCTGCTGAAGGGGTTGGAACCGTCTTCTGATCCTGAGGAGATCCTGGCACTGCTTAAAGAGAAGGAGTGCGAAGGACTCAAGTTCGTGGGGGTAAAGCCATTTACCACAGCTAGAGCCAGGCGGGAGAAACGGAGTCTGCCGTTCTTCCTGGTGCAGCTCAGTCCCGAAAGCCGTCTGGATAGTCTAAGGAGTATCAATGTCCTAGACTACCAGGTGGTTCACTGGGAAAAATTAAAAAGGAGCGAAGGCGTTATACAATGCGTTCGATGCCAGAGGTTCGGGCACGCCGCGTCGAACTGCCAAATGCAGCCTCGATGCGTGAAGTGCGCAAAGAACCACAGTTCCGAGGAGTGTGCTCTGGGTAGGGACGGAGCATCCGATAGGACGCAGCTCTCGTGCGTATTATGTGGGAACGTGGGACACACCGCAAACTATCGGGGTTGTCCTAAGTTCGCTAACATTAAAAAAGCAAAACTGGCTCGGCAGCAGAAGGTGGAGGTCAAACGTTCACCTGTGAGGCTTCAAACACAAGCCGTCACGCCCCAAATTTCCTACGCCCAAATGGCGGCAGGTGGGGGGGCTACGGTACAGCAAGCGACTGTTGCTTCTCCGGCGCCAATGCCGAGAACAACGGAAGCTGCACCCAACATGCTGGCCATCTTGCTCGCAATCCAAGGGCAGATGGCTCAGCTGCAAAAGCAGGTGCAAGAACAGGCCAAGCGGGTGGACCAGATCTACGCGCTGCTGCCGGGCCTAACGCAACACATGTCGTAATGGGTACGCACATGGTGGAGCAATCTTTGAAGGTCCTTGCGGTGAATGTTAATTCACTGATTAGGATCGAACGAAGGGCCGCGATGTTTAAATTGCTACAAGACCAAACTCCTGATGTGCTTTTCGCTAGCGAAACCAAGCTAACCGATAAGCACAAACTGGAGTACAATAATTATATTGTTAGAAGAAGAAACCGGCCCCGATCCAATCGTGGAGGCGGTGTCGCGATCTTCATTAAACAAGGTATAAAATTTCACAGAGTGTACAAGGGAGTGTTGCGTAGGTTCCGGGTGTTGGAGGCAGTCGTCATTTACATCCCGCTCCGCAGTGGAAAGCGGCTGTATTTGGCCTCTGTTTATGCACCTGAGACTTCACAATCCACTTTATTTATTACAGAGCTTGACACGCTTTTTCGACTTCTGAGACTGGAATCGGGGGAGAATTATTTTGTAATCGGCGGGGATTTCAACGCTAAACACAGAGATTGGGGAAATAATTTGCCAAATACTAGAGGGAACCTACTACTCGATTGGTGGGGTCAGCACGATGTCATGTACAGACTCGCTCTCAAAGCGACGGATAACCCGTCGTTTCCCAGAGGCGGGTCTTATTTGGATCTACTGCTTTACGACGAACGTATACGACTGACAGGTACGAATTTACAAACGCTAAACTGTCTGCGCACATTCGTGTATGACAGTGACCATTGCGGTTTTAGCACCGAAATTACAGTTCCCAACGAAATTGCGGAATTGGAGGAGTTTGTCCAAAGATATTCTTACAACTACAGTAAGACTCGATGGACACGCTTCTCCGCAACCATGACAAGAGCACTCTCCTTGAATACGCTCCACCCACCGTCCAATAGGAATTTGTCAAACGAGGAGATCGACAATTACCTAAAACAAATGGACGAGACAATTAAACAAACTATGAACGCTACAATACCGCGATATCGACATACGACTAACGAAGACCTGTTCCGCAATCCTACTATTGACGCACTGCACCGACAGAAAAGTAGACTTCTGACAAGACTCAAAAACTTGTACAGACAGTTAACTGACAGACAAGACCCGGAGATTAGGACACTGAAGGCGTCGATTAAAAATATTCAAACGTTAATAAAAGAGAATTACAGAATTTCTGTAAGTTCGTATTGGAACAACAGGGTTCGGGCTGTAAACACCAGCAACCCGAATATGTTCCCTCAAATAAACAAACTATTTCGGAGAAAAAATCAAAACGACCTTCAGTGTCTTAAAATAGCGCGGACAACAGACAACGAACGGTTATTGACAATAGCAGGTATTGATCCAAATGAGGCCGCTGATGATGACGACTTCTTTGTGATCGAGGATCCACAGGAGAAGGTTGAAGCCATAGGGGCGACTTTCCAGGAAATATACAAGGCCACTGATACCATTGGACCTAATTATGACCTGGACAATCGCGTCTTGGTGCACGACTTCTTCATTCGAAATGAAGTAGAGAACTGGCGATCCGAGGGCTTTGGTTTCATCCGGTTCAGCGACGAAAATATGGCAAATAATGTCATTACCAGAGAGGGTGATCTACCCCCGTTCATTTCGAAGGAAGAGCTCCATGAGGTCTTCGACACAATCAGGGCTAAGAAATCAGTGGGGACCGATGGTATTCCGAACATCGTGCTTCGACATCTTCCTCTAGAAGCGGTGGACATTTACACCACCCTGTTTAATAATGCAATGAATAATGCACATTATCCAGCGCATTGGAAAACTGCGGTGGTTCAACCTATCCCCAAAAAGGGAAAGGATATATTCAATCCGGCGAATCTCCGTTCGATAAGTCTCCTTCCGAATATCAGTAAGGTGTTTGAAAAAGTAATCAATAGAGCTCTGTCTAAGTGGGTTGAGGACAAACATATAGTTCCGGATAATCAATTCGGTTTTAAGGCGGGACATGATATCTCACATGCCGCGTCTAAACTGGTGTCCGATATCCAATGGAATAAAGGCAAAAACCAATGCACTGGTGCCTGCCTTGTTGACTTGGAGAAGGCCTTCGACACTGTATGGTTAGAGGGTCTTTTCTATAGGCTGACTAGGCTGGGGATCAGTAAACCACTCTTGTACATTCTTTTTAATATGCTAACCAACAGACAGTTCATCGTGAAAAATGGCGATGTGACTTCTGTTGGAATATTTCAAATTAAAAATGGTCTTCAGCAAGGCGCGGTCAATTCGCCGATCCTATTCAACATTTATACAAGCGACTTGATAGGTTCACTTCCCCATACTATTGCGTACGCAGACGATTTGATAGCGTACAGAACAGGTACAAAAATCGAGGTCATTAATACTCTCTTGCAGCGTGATTTCGATAAGATAAGACGATTTTGCGATGACTGGAAGTTGAAAATCAACTTTCAGAAGTCGGAAACCATTCTCTTTAGGACGCCGTTGTCTAGAGCCTCTAGGGATACCAGAAAAAATTGGCGAAAGTTCTCGATCATTGGACAACACGGACAGCCTCTTGCCTGTCGAAATGTAGTCAGATACCTTGGGATCTGGCTAGATCAGTTTCTGTATTTTGACAAAAATGTAGACGCTGCTCTGGCCAGAGCCAAAGGCGCTTTTGCCCTTACAAAGAGACTATTTTATAGCAGCCAACTCGATGCGAGGGTAAAGGTAATCTGCTACATGGCCCTTATCAGGCCCATGCTGATATTCGGGTGCCCCGTGTGGTTCAATGTACGAGCAAGCTTAATGGAAAAGATTCGGGTGTTTGAGAGGGCTTGCCTTAGGGCTTGCCTTCGCTTGTACAGAACACCAGAGTCGGAGTACAAAAAATTTTATCGTAATGAGGTCCTTTACAACAGGGCGAACCTAATACGAGTGGACAACTTCGTAATTAAGCTGACTCGAAGGCACATTGCAAGAGCAATGAACTCGACGAATAACCTGATATCTGGGGCTTACTACCCCAATTACCTTTACCATGAGAGTGTGCGCTCTGATGGCTTCGTTCCACCGGAAGCATTCCTCTACCTAGATCAGATAGGGTTGATCCAGGATAGATCAGCGGTCCCGTTAATCTTCCATGTCGCTCGGAAAGCTGGGGACAGGCGACTCAACTACGGCAGAGACGTCGCACACGGCAGTGTGGATCGCCTCAGGTTCAGTAGGGCGGTGGGGAATCGCGATAAGAGGGATGTCGTTCGGCAGCACCAGCATTTCTGGTGGTTGAATGATGGAGAAGATGTTTCGTCGTCGTTTCCGTCAATTACGGACCAGCCTCACTAATGAGGCAGAGCTGACCAATCTATTTGCTCGGTGAATAGCGATGGCCAGCTTACATAGGTTTAGGTTAGTATTTAAGAAATATATACATATATTAGTATATACCTTTGTATATACTAATATATGTATATAATTGTGTATAATATCTATGTGTATGTGTTGTGTATGTAGGTTAGGTTTAAGTTTTTTTTTTAAGTTAGATATTAAGTTTTTATAAAAAAATAACTCCATATGCTAAGTTTTTGTTAACAAATTTTTCTTAGCTTTAAGTATACAAAATATATACGAATTTCAATAAAATGTAAATAAAGTCGAAAGACATAGATATAAGAATTTAGAGTAGCTTAGAGTGCCTGTGTGGGGCCAGTAAGTTAATATAAGATTGTTAAGTAATTTTAAGCTAGCATTTAAGCATTTTTTGTTAGTATGTAAGGGTTAATGATTAAGACAATAAAATGCATATAAAACTAACTAAAACCATGAAGGTCCTTGCAGTGAATGTGAATTCACTGATTAGGTTAGAGCGACGAGCCGCACTATTTAAGTTGCTTAAAGACCAAGCCCCTGATGTGCTTTTGGTTAGCGAAACTAAGCTTACCAAAAGACATAAAATGAGGCACAGAAGATACAAAATAGTACGGAGAAACCGACCCAACTCCATTCAGGGAGGTGGCGTCGCGATATTCGTAAGAAAAGGTATACGTTTTAAAAGAGTATACAGTCGTGTAGTACGTAGGTTCCAAGTGCTGGAAGCATGCATCGTGTATATTCCCCTTCGTAGTGGAAAGCGGCTGTACATGGTGTCTGTCTATGCACCTAAGGCTACTCAATCCACCTTATTCATCTCAGAGCTCGAGACACTTTTTCGATTCCTGAGGCTGGAATTGGAAGACAACTATTTTATTATCGGCGGAGATTTCAACGCCAAACACAGTGATTGGGGAAACAATATACCAAATACTAGAGGGAACCTACTATTAAATTGGTGGGGTCAGCACAGTGTGATGTATCGACTCGGCCTCAAAGCGACGGATAGTCCGTCGTTTCCCAGACACGGGTCCTATTTGGATCTCCTGCTGTTCGACTCACGAATACAACTGACGTGCACTAACCAACAAACTACAAACTGTCTGCGCACTTTCGTGTATGACAGTGACCATTGCGGTCTCAGCACCGAAATAACTGTTCCCAACGAAATTACGGAATTGGATGAGTTTGTGCAAAGGCATTCCTACAATTATAGTAGGGTGCGTTGGACATACTTCACCAGAACACTGACTAGAGCACTCTCCTCGAATTCGCTCTACCCACCGTCCAACAGAAATCTGTCAAACGAGGAGATTGACAGGTATCTAAAACTAATGGACGAGACAATTAAACGAACTATGGACAAAACGATACCTTGGTATCAACACACTGACGAAGAAGACTTATTCCGCAACGCAACTATTGACGCACTGCACCGACAAAAAAGTAGACTGCTGTCAAGACTAAAAACCTTGTACAGACAGTTTACTGACAGACATAACCCGGAGATCATGACATTGAAGTCGTCGATTAAAAACCTCCAGATATTAATAAAAGAAAATTACAGAAATTCTGTAAGTTTGTATTGGAACAACAAAATTCGGGCTGTAAACACCAGCAACCCGAATATGTTCCCGCAAATAAATAAAATATTTCGGAGAAATAATCAGAACGACCTTCCATGTCTTAGAATCGCCCGAACGACGAACAACGAACAAATACTTGTAGCAGCAGGCATTGATCCAAATGAGGCCGTTGATGATGACAACTTCTTTGTGGTCGAGGATCCGCAGGAGAAGGTAGACCCTATAGGAGCGACTTTCCAGGAAGTGTACAAGGCGAATGACATCATTGGCCCGAACCACGACCTGGAGATTCGAGTCCTTGTGCACAATTCCTGCCTTCGAAATGAAATTGCGAATTGGCGATTCGAGAGCTCGGGTTTCACCCAGTTCAGTGACGAGAATATGGCAAATAATGTCATCACCAACGAAAGGGTATTACCACCGTTCATTTCGAAGGAAGAGCTCCAAACGATCTTCGAATCACTTAGAAGTAAGAAATCAGTGGGAACCGATGAAATACCGAACATTGTCCTTCGACATCTCCCACTAGAAGCTTTGGAAATTTATACCACCCTGTTTAATAATGCAATGAATAATGCACATTATCCAGCGCATTGGAAAACAGCGGTGGTACATCCCATTCCCAAAAGGAATAAAGATACTTCCAATCCGGCGAATCTCCGCTCGATCAGTCTTCTTCCAAACATCAGTAAGGTTTTCGAGAAGGTAATCAATAGAGTCCTGACCAAGTGGGTTGAGGACAAACATATAGTTCCGGATAATCAATTCGGTTTCAAGGCGGGGCATGATATCATTCATGCTGCGTCTAAACTGGTTTCCGATATCCAATGGAACAAAGGCAAGAAACAGTGCACTGGTGCCTGCCTGATTGACTTGGAAAAAGCCTTCGATACCGTATGGTTAGAGGGACTCTTTTTCAAGCTGGACAGGTTGGGCATTAGTAAACCACTGCTGTATATTCTTTTTGATATGCTCTCCAGTAGACAGTTCATCGTGAAGAATGGCGATGTGACTTCTGCTGGAACATTTAACATTGAAAACGGTCTGCAACAAGGTGCGGTAAATTCGCCGATCCTATTCAACATTTACACAAGTGATCTGATAGGTTCACTTCACCATGTCATAGCGTACGCAGACGACTTAATCGCGTACAGATCGGGTCCAAAGATTGAGGTCATTAACATACTTTTGTAACGTGACTTCGATAAAATTAAACGATATTGCGATGACTGGAAGTTGAAAATCAACTTTCAGAAATCGGAAACCATTCTGTTTAGGACGCCTTTGTCTGGGGCCTCTAGGGATACCAGAAAGAATTGGCGAAAGTTCTCTATCGTCGGACAACATGGACAGCCACTTGCTTGTCGAAATGTAGTCAGATACCTGGGGATCTGGCTAGATCAATATCTGTATTTTAACAAACATATAGATGCTGCTCTGGCTAGAGCCAAAGGTGCTTTTGCCATTACAAAGAGACTGTTTTATAACAGCCAACTCGATGCGAGGGTGAAGGTAATCTGCTACATGGCCCTTATCAGGCCCATGCTTGTATTTGGATGTCCCGTGTGGTTCAATGTGAGAGCAAGTTTATTGGAAAAGATTCGGGTGTTTGAGAGGGCTTGTCTTAGGACTTGTCTTCGCTTATACAGAACACCAGAATCTGAGTACATAAAATTCTATCCCAATGAGGTCTTGTACAATAGGGCGAACCTAATAAGAGTGGACAATTTTGTTATTAAGTTGACTCGAAGGCACATTGCAAGAGCAATGACCTCATCGAACAACCTGATCTCAGGGGCTTACTACCCTAATCATATGTATCACGAGAGAGCTCGCCTTGACGGCTTTATTCCTCCAGAAGCGTTCCTCTATTTAGATAGTAAAGGTCTGATCCAGGACAGATTGGCGGTGCCGCTAATCTTCCACGTCGCTCGAACAGCTGCGGATAGGCAACTCAACTACGATAGAGACGTCGCACATAGCAGTGCGGAGCGTCTCCGGTTCAGTAGGGCGGTAGGGAGTCGTGACAGGAGGGATGTTGCTCAGCAGCACCAGCAATTTTGGTGGCTTGAAGAAGGCGAGGATGCTTCGTAGTCGAACTCCTCCAGTGATAGGTAGCTTCATGTGAAGCAGAGTGGGCCAGCCTAATTATTTTTATTTTTGTTTTCTAGCCATGGCCGGCTTATATAGTTTTAGGTAGGTTTAAGTTGGATTTTAAGAACAAAAAAAAAAAAAAAAACAAAAAAAAATAAATAAAAATAAAAAATTATAAAAAAAAAATAAAATATAAATATATACAAATATGTATATGTATATGCATACATGTATATATGAAGTGTATATGTGTTATGTATTGTATATATGTGTATGAATGTATTATATGTAAGTAGGTTAAGTAGATTAAGATTTATTTTGTAGGTAGTCTGTAAGTTTATAGTTTTAAGTATTAAACTCAAAAGAGTCCATATACTAAGTTTTTGCTTTTTAAAAATGTTTTCTTAGTTTAAGCTGTATTGTCCTAAATATAAGAATAAAAAAAAAACCTGTCAAAACGTCGAAAGACATAGTTTAAGTGTTAGGATTAATTTAGAGTGCCCGCATGGGGCCAGTAAGTTAGTATAAGAATATTTGTAAGTTATTTAAGCTAATTTTTAAGCGTTTTTTGTCTAGCATGTAAGAGTAAATTAAGAGATCAAATAAAAATGCATTTAAACTGAACCATGGTGAAAACATCATTAAGCATTTCGCGGTATTTCCAATAGGTCAGTTGTCCGAAGATGCCCAGGAGTCGCGCAATAAAGACTACATAAAAATACAGAAAATGCTCGAGAGCAGCAACAAATGAAGACGTTTTCCATACTTTGTTAATTAGATCGGATCCATTTATATCAAGTACGAGAAAACCGATTGGAAAAGTTTCTAAAGAGCTGTTGGAGGAAGCTAAACACCTCTCATATTCTTTTGGTGAATCTTACTAATCATTGATGGTATGAATTATTTAATTTACTGTATCGTAAGCCACAACAGTGTACTGAAAATGTGACATTTAAATTTTTGTGCATTACTTTTATTACAACAAAACATATTTATATATGTATACGACATGTACATTATTTAAAAGCCCAAATATACATACTATTTGGGATTATGTATGCGAAATTTCACCCTTTTATCACTAAAAACAAAAAAGTTATACTATAGATTTTTGAGACGATAAGCGCTGGTTGGTCGGCGGGGCGAAACATTGTCGAAGTGAAACGCGATTACCGTATTTCTATATTCATAATGGGACTTAAAGATCTTCGAATCAATCAATTGTCAGCCAGATTGGCCACGTTGCCATTGACGCAAGACATTCCTCCAGTATTATGGATGTCCGCAAATTTCGATGGGCCAACATCGAATCGGACTATTATCTTATTGTAGTCAAGGTATGGTTGCAGATATCAGTGGTAACATTATCAGAAAGCCATCAGAAATATCGGCTCTGGTTTGACAACGAGGAGCGGCAAGAACATGCTGCATAAACGGACTAAATCTGCTTACGAGCTCTACAAACAGAAGAGGAGACAGGAGCACAGTCTTATCAGGAGGAAAAGAAACAGTATGATAAGTGTGTGGTCGAGGAAATTGAGAGATGCTACCCAGGAATGAGATTCGGAAGTTTTACTAATAGGTAAAAAAAGCTTACAATGGACCTAAGCCACGAACCGAAGCTTGTAGAAACGAACAAGGGAACATAGTAGTACAGTTGCAGTCGATGATAAGGATTTGAAAAGAGCATTTCTATAGACTGTATAATGGCGACGGCGATCCAAATGCCGCTGTCAAGCAAAATGAACCCTTCAACCTGGACGATGTAGAACAACAATTTCGTCCACCCGACTCGGATGAAGTGAAGATAGCCATATCTAAGCATAAGACGAGCTCTTTAAAATGGCAGACAATGGTAAAGAAGGCCAACTCATCCGTAAAATATGGTGGGACGAAAGTATGCCCGATGAATGGAACCACAGTATTGTTTGTCCGATGCTCAGAAAATGAGACTTTGTGAACTGCGCCAGCTACAGATGCAGCAGTCTTCTTATAATTGCCTACAAGATCCCATTTACCGAATTGTGTGAACGCTTGAAGCCATTCGTCAACACTCTGATTAGTCCACATCAGCGTGGCTTTAGGCCTGGAAAGTCCATGGTCGACCAAATATTCATACTATGTAAAAAACCTATGAGCGATACACATAACCTATTCATCGATTTTAAAGTCGCGCATGACAGCATCTATAGAGACGAGCTATGCAGAGCAATGTCTAGTTTTGGCATCCCTACAAAACTCGTGGGCTTGTGCAGGATAACGAGGGATATGAACGATGCTGCATCAAAGTCGTTAAAGAGCTCAACGAGACCTTTGAGGTTAAAAATGGATTTAGAAAAGGCAATGCGTTGTCATGCGATCAATTTAACATCATTCGTGAGAGAATAGTGCAAAACTCACGCTCCAACAACAAGTGCCACAATTTTTTAAAAGTCCATTCACTTACTCGCATACGCCGATGATATTGACGTAATTGGAAGAAACCAGCGTGATGTCAGTGGCGCTTTTGGGAGTATTGAGACGGATGCCGCGAAGATGGGTTTCAATCAATGAGGGCAAGACCAAGTCAACAAGAAAGGGCATCCAAAACCGACGTCTGAAACAGAACGTCATCCTCGACAGATATAACTCTGATATAGTTAAGGACTTTGTCTACCTACGCTCCACTATCAATTCAGACAACAATACCAACGCTGAAATCAAACGAAGAATAACTCTTGGCAACGGCTTCTATATAAGGCTCTAATAATACCAGTTCAGTTCTATTGTCCTTACCTCTACGCAGTTGGATGAGGGTGTCCTTGACTGCTTTGAGAGGAAAATTCTTCAGGTAATTTTCGATCCTATGTGCATAAACGGTGAGTGGAAGAGAAGATACAACGACAAACCCTACCAGCTATACAACGACATCGACTTAGCCAGAAAAACGAAGATTCAACGACTGAGGTGGCTGTGTTATGTAGGGCGAATAGATATTAATGATCCGGCTCGAAAAATCTTCGAATCCGCCACCGAGAAAGATCGCGATTCGGGTGGCACGGACAAGTGGAAGGGGACCTCAACCTACTTTGCGTGCGAAAGATCGAGTTGGCTGGAGACGCTTTATTATTCCTCACATTGATATTGCAGCCCTAGCGGTAACACTTAGGTGAATATATGGCTTTCTAGTGTTTGCATTTCTGTTTTCGGGCAGTTTTGCTTATTAACGTCTCAGTTAAGATGAAAATGTGGCTCACTCAAAATCAAAATGTTGTTGAATGTTGACAAACGCTGAGTGAAACCTTGGGGCTTTAATTTTTGTACCAACTGAATTTTGTGAGAGTGCAGGCTTAAATCTTTGTACAACTTGCAGCGTAATTATGATCCAGGCACATTTAAAGCACTTTCTCATTTACGAAGTCATAGGCTGATTTACGCACTTTACACCAGTGACAGTGGTCGCCCAGACTTAGTTATTTCACTTGTTCAGCCTGTTTCTTCGACTTTATCAACCCATTTTAGTCTGTTCTTGAAAACGTTTCCATACATATGCATTGCATGACCAAAAAAAAACATTTATCTTACTCTGACAGCCCCATCACAGCTCGAGTCGTACCTTGCATTTTCTTACTTAAGGGATAAAGTATCGGATTCCATAGAGAATAATATTTTATTTGTGATCATAACAACAACAACAAGTTAAAATTCTTAAAGTATCTGTTAGTTGCTCCGATTGGCTTTCTCGCATTGCCATATGGTTCTTTAACCCTTACACCCCGCAATTCGAATAAATAAATAATTCGAAAGATAACATTTTATCGATTAAAAGCGTCGGTATAAACTCCACCCCTTGGGGTGGGAATAGGGCGGGGTGGCCTGGTACACAAATCTACCAGTCGGGATGTTGGGTGGTACTTTTATGTACCTTTCCTCCGTTGTAAATGTAATCAAAAAAAATAAACTCTTTTAAAAATCAAATTTTTTTTTATTTTTAACTTTTTGTTTAAGAATGAAAAGGCGTAAAACATTTTTTACACAAAAACACATCGCACTCCTTGCACATTATTTTGGTGCGTGACTGTTTTTCCTTTGACTGCAAATATGGCAGCGAAGCCTGCTAGAACCTTCAATTGGCAAATGTTTTATTCCTGGATCTTTTTATCGGTCGAGCACCTCGGTGGAATGATTTACGAATAGCTATGGTTATCAAACCATAAAATTAACTAAAAACGTTTTGAATGGTACTTTTTTCAGTTAATGTCACAGTGTACAACCCACGAATAGACGGCTGTCATCATAATCAATCGATAAAATGTTTTCTCCGCCATTTATCAGATTTTCGATCGTATTTGTACAACCCACTCATTTGGTCAGCCAAATCTACGCCTCCCATGACTTCACGGTAAAATTTGGTCATATTTGGGCACGGTGCAACAATTTTTTCTCCCGTTTTTATTGTTTTTGTGAGATTTTTCATTTCACAATTGTGGCAGTTGCTCAAAGCTAAGACCTCTTTCGTGTCCTGCCATTTTACACAGAGAAACTGGCTTTGAACTCTGCCTCTCCGCGTTCTAGCTTTTTGTTAAACTTTGGTACATTTTTTCGGTTAGACATCAATGTACCAAACTGTGAAAATTCAATTGTCTTTAATAAATGCACGGATGTGAAAAAACGGTCACAACATAAAACAACATCTGGCTCTGTGATTGCACTGCCAATTTGTTCACAGCTCGTTCTAATAGAGTTCCTTCAACGCTTTGAATCTCCTTCCCACAGTATATATTAAAATCGTAGGTGTAGCCACTCTTAGCGTCACAACGTAGCCACATTTTTATTCCTCTTTTAACAGGCTTTAGAGGCATGTACTGCTTCAATGAACTCCGTCCCTTGAATTTCGTCATTAACTCGTCGATACTTTGATATACGCTGTCCTGTCTGCATTTTTGAAAAGTTTTTTCCAAACATTCCACTAAATCATTGAGGTAGTACATTTTTGAACTACGCGTATTGGGAGTTTTCTCGGGAATAGTGAAATATATTTTTGAAGTAATCATAACAAATCTATTCCGAGTAATTGCGTTTTCGATTGCCTGGTTTCCTAATGCTTTGTGCACTCACCAGTAATCTTTTAGGCAAGGAAGTTGATTGAAGCATATTACGAACATACACCCAATAATAACTTCAATTTCGCCAGCATTAGTTGGCTGGATGTTTTTATAACGCTTATGTTTTGTAGCTGCTCGGTTGATGTTTAGGCGCTCGTTAGTGCACTGTGATATGTATATATAAAGAGATCGAGGGAAAAGTTTATGGAAGATATCGGATATTGAAGACAGCCTGTGAATATTTTCTGAGATTTTACATTCTCGTGGAGGAAACACAATCTTTTTGGAGCAAATGCTTCACTTGGATTAGTCCAGATAATGCCGCTATCAGAGGAAAGTCTTCTTCGCTTCAGGAGCTCGCATCTTCCTCCAGAGCCATTCTGATCACAAATCTAAAGCTAAAAAAAATACTGTTCCTAAAACAACGTCAAAAAGGGCGAGTGATACACAAAAGCACCACAATAAAGGACGCATGGTACATTTTAGTACCACCTATATAAAACTTACAATAAAAACAATGTCTCGATTCTAAGGACTTCCCTTCTACAAATATATCACCCTCCTGAATTACACGTAATAAAAAATCACTATTTCTTAGACTTACGAGTATCTACCCACAAATTAAAGAAAATCGCACTCAAATCAATAATAACCCACTTTTTTGAATGACATATCTGAGAATAATGACAAATATAGAACTCAAACTGGAATGAAAATGGAAAAGTACAGTTCTTTTTTTTTAAGAGATAGTCAAGGGCAGTTTAGTATAAATTTGAATCATTTCTGATAAAAATAAGAGATTTTAGGGATGTTTGAACTTTTGCTGGTACATTTGTGTACCATTCGGAGCGAAGAAAGAATAAAAGTGATTTAATATTCTTTCTTCATTGTATCAAATCATTCAAGATAAAAAGCAAAGCAATTGCTTCGGAAAACTCTAGATTTTGTTTCCGTTATTCATTTTTTCAAAAAATCGTTTTATCTTTTTGTAACCAGAAATGTAAAATTGTTATTTAAAAACAAAAAAAAAATTCGATCTTTTATTTCTGATCGGTCAAAATAGGTAAAGCGCTAAAATATTAATATACAGAGTGTCAAGCTGGAAACCGGTGATAGGTCAAGTGGTATCGGTTATCACAAAATTACATATAAAAAAAAATCTAAGTCATGTACTTTTAAAATTATTGGCAATTAAAAAAAAATCGAGAAATTTGACACCCTGTGACGATCTTTCAAGTACTGTGACTACAAATCTTTACTTTTCTTCGATTTTTTTTTGGTCACATAACCCTGAGTAACTAGTCTGTAAATTAAGGTCCAAAATTGAAACTTAACTATATCGGTTTTAACTAAAATATTGCTTTTTTGTCCTTCCATATAACTGAAAATCATTGATCCCATAATTTGAACTGACTGTACTGATAAAAAAATGTACTGTACCATTTCAGCAAGTAACTTTAAAAGATGGCGTATTTAATCTGAATTCCAAAATGATATGACACTTCCTAGACTAACGCTTAATTGAGGACAAAAAAAATATTTTGTTAAAGAAACCCGATTCACAGTTAAATCTTTTAAATAAGTTAAAATGAGTACCAAGTGTGAGCGAGACAGACAGTAACGCTGTGATTGAGATGGATAAATACGCCATTTCGACTAGAGTGAGTGAAACAGATAGAGTTGCCACCCTTGTCATTTAATTTCATTTTTTTCCCGTCACAAATGTTCAAACTGTTTGCCTTCAGCGGGCATATCTTCTGGAGTTGATGTCTTCAACGGTTTCTGAAATTTTTTGTCGCAGCTCTTATCGTCATTTACTGTTTCTTTAATGTTTGCTTTGTAAACGATCTCGTGGGAATGTTCAGTTCGTAAAGCATAATTCAAAAGAAACCGCCATGACAAGCGAAACTTCTCAATTGCAACTAGCTTTTGTGCGAATATTAAAAGAGCATACCGTTCTTTTGAATAAATCACAACAACCTTGCCTTAAAAAGGAGAAGTCCGAAGCTATACAATTATTTATTATTGAATATATGGCTATGACCGGTGTTCAAATAACGGAAGAGCAATTTAGAAAGAGGCTAAATAATTGTAAGACAGATGTTAAGAAGAAGACAGACCTCAACAAAACGGGGAATAAGCCCGTAAAGCTCAAAGAATGGTAAGTAATTTTTTTAGAGCTCTTAAATCCTGATGAAAACCCATCTATCTCTCCTGGTACATATTGCTTTATAAAGCTAATTATTATACTTTTACTAACATTGTTTACGTAAAGGTGGTTTATCTGTGGAAGCAGATAATCCCATTCGGATGCAAACGGAAAGGGAAGCTAATATACCTATTGCTGCAGATGAAATTGAAGAATTACCGCGAGATTCTCCAGTAAGAAAACGTAGCAAATTGAAGTCCAATGAGACTGAGGAGACAAAAAATCTGTATAATGGAGAACTTCAACGTTTGGTGTTGTTGGAGCAATTAAAGTTAATACGAATGCAGCAAGAAATTCAAAAAAAAGGTTGGGAATGATAACGAAGAACGGAATTCGTAATTCCACCACCACCACTGAAAGTGAATTAATCTTCTTAAATTTATAAAGCCCGGAAAAAATAATTTTTATTTTTTATTGAAATAACATTTTATTTTTGGAACACTGTTTCTTATTTTATATTGTATTTATTTTTATTATTATTTTTTTTTGTATTAAGAAGATACATATGTTCAATAAAGTTCTATGAATTTAAGTTACATGTTATTCCTGCTAATTCCGTTCTCTTTATCTGCCTCATTCGTCGAATTTGAAATTCAATGGCCATTAGTTCTTCATCACCTTGAACAGAAATCTCATTTTCTATGCCTTACGGCAATTTGAAATCGATGTTATCATTTAAATGCTTTGCAATATTGTGCAAAACGAAACATGCCACAATTATATTTGGAATATTTTCTAAATTAAGTCTTATGCAGTTTTGTAGGATTGAGAATTTCCTCTTCACTTGGCCAAAACATCGTGTTCAATTATTACTCTCTCTTTTGGATGCAATTTATTGAATGCCTTTTCTTGATTACTTGTTGGATTCTTAAAAGGCGCCATTAACCAAAATGCAATTCCATACCCTTCATCTCCCAACAAAACGCTGTTAGTTCAAGAAAACTGTTCCTCCAAATTCTAGAATCATCAACTGAGCCGGGTCATTGCCAATCCACACTTGTAAAGCATTTAATTGCATCACATGTTGCTTGAATATTGATGGAGGCATATCCTTTCCGATTAATATATTCTTCTGAATGGAAGTGAGGCTTCATTATTTCTACATGAGTGCAGTCCAAGGCTCCTATACATAATGGGACTCTGTATTTGCTAACCCAATCATGTTTTGCTTTCAGAATTGGAAGGAAACTTTATCCAACGACAGGCTTTATCTTCTATAAGTTTTGCAACAGAATTTACTGTTCTAGAAACAGCACTCTGATGTACGCCAATATCTTCACCAACCCCAACTTGAAACCCAGGATCCCCAACGTATCTTAAAAAGATCCTCATCTTTTCTTGAGGTAATACTACCCCTCCTCTTGTTTCCTTAAAATATAGGAATAAAGTATTCACTTAACATCTCGACGTTTTCCTTCTCAAAACGGTAAAGCATTTTAAAATTAGACTCCATAACCCTTAGCTTCTTGCAAACTTTTTCGGAATTAATTCGTAAAATTCAGCCATATCGATAAATATAGCGACCTGATTGCTTCAAGGTGAGACTCACGACTATAATCCTATTTATTATAACTGCAAAAGCAGAAAAGTATATATAAGCGAATTTTCAAGTTGCTATTCACCAACTTGAAAAACGTCAAGTAAATACTACAGAAGTATAAGTACTTACTAGTTTTTATGCATACTGTGTTAAGTATTTACTAGCGAAATTTATCCGAAACTATATATAACTTAATTCGTGCGGGTTTTTTTTTTTCAAAATTTGAACGTTTATTTAAGAAAAACATGTACAATAGTATTATTCAAAGTATTGCCCATTTGAAGCTATGACTTTTTCCCATCTTTCTGGCAATTTGTGGATCCCATCCCAAAAGAACTGCGCCGGCTTGGCAGCCAAGAATGAATCAAGCCAATTTTTGATATTCTGCTCTGATGTGAACCGTATTTCAGTGAGGGCGTTCTGCATCGACCGGAACAAATGGTAGTCAGAAGGGGCAAGGTCTGGGCTATAAGGCGGGTGGGGTAAGACTTCCCATCCACTGTTTTCCAAATAGTTCTTAACCGGAATAGCAACATGGGGCCGAGCGTTGTCATGATGGAAAATTATTGCCTCGTGTCTGGTCGCATATTCCGGGCGTTTTTCGGCCACTGCTCTCTTCAAACGGATTAATTGTGTTCGGTAGCGTTGTCCATTGATGGTTTCACCCGGTTTTAGCAGCTCATAATACAGCACACCCATCTGATCCCACCAAATACAGAGCATTACCTTCGCGCCATGGATATTCGGCTTTGCCGTTGATTTAGCTGGTTGGCCGGATTTCACATATGATTTTTTGCGCTTGGGGTTGTCGTAATGGATCCATTTTTCATCACCAGTAACAATCCGATGCAAAAATAACTTCCTTTTGTGGCGATCCAGCAGCATTTCGGACATGCAAAACCGCCTTTCGACGTCTCTCGGCTTGAGTTCATGTGGAACCCAATTTCCTTGCTTTTGAATATATCCAGCTGCTTTTAAACGTTTTGAAATGGCTGCTTGAGTGAGACCCAAAGATTCTCGAGCTTTTCTTATATTTGGCAACAATCTTCATAGAGTAATGCTTCCAGTTCTTCATCTTCAAACTTTTTTGGCTGCCCAGGACGTTCATCGTCCAAGCCAAAATCACCAATTTTAAATCGTGCAAACCACTTTTGGCACATTCACTCAGCTAGCGCATGTTCACCATAAACTTCCACCAAAATACGATGACTTTCGGCAGCAGTTTTCTTCATATTAAAGTAATGAAGAAGAACTCCCCGCAAAAACACTTTTTCAGGCACAAAGTTCGATATATTTGAGTGAAAAAAAATTATTGTTGTTTACGCTTCAAATGAATAACATATACTGAAATGACGTACAATGGCAGTAGCTTTCGACCGCATGTTCCAATGGAACAAGTTACGCTATCTCTTAGCATACCGCATGAATTAAGTTATAGACCCAATAGTAAATACTTTGTCTTCTAGTAAATGGTTGTTCTCCAGCACTTGCTTAAGTTTTGTGCATGTGAAAATCAAGTATTTACTTAAAAATCGTCTAATAAAAGCATTTACAAGTTTTTATGCATACGGCCCATTGTGTCTGTTTTAGATTCTACTAAAAAACGATTCGGATAAACGAAACAAACTCAAATATCGAAAAAGAAAGTCTTGACTCAGAACGTAATAAAGATTTATTTAATTTAAGAGAATACTCATCTGTCGGCTACGGTTGAAATCCAAGTGAACGAGAACATTGGACATTAAAGATCATGACAACGAACCACCACGCACATACACATAGGCACATCATGCGTGCATTATCTTGTTGGTGTTGATGTGCATAGAATTACGATGGTGTGTAGATCGTACGACTGATTCTGATGCACATGCATTAGTGTAAATGTGTGGGTGGCGAATCATCTGATATTTTAAATAGTAAATGCATGACCGAAGTACAGTGAGTAACAACTGTTATCACTTAATACATTAGATTTACAAAATATACAAATACCAACAAATAAATATATGTCCATTCCTGAACATTCCGGCCCCCCTGGAACTAGGTCTCAGGAACATGGTAGAACAACTAATTTTGTTATTGGGCGTACGCACGAACATGTCCATATGCTCACGGTGCTACTGCTTCAATTTTACCGAGACTTTGTTGAAGGAAGATTAACTTCCAGTTCAGTTTCAGTTTATATGCATTTTTATTTTTATTCATTAATTAATTCTTACATGCTAGACAAAAAAACGCTTAAAAATTAGTTTAATTAACCTAAAATTACCTTATTATAACTTACTGGCCACATGCGGGCAAACCTAACACTTAAATTATATCTTTCGACGTATCTTACTACTATTTACTACTATACTGTACTATTTCTATTCATTATAATTAAAACTAAGAAAACATTTTTTACAAAAAAAAACTTAGCAATATGACTTTTTAGTTTATTATAAAATGTAAAACTAAAATCCTACAAACTACCTAAAAATAAATCTTAATCTACTTAACCTACTTACATCTAATACATACATACACATACACACACACACACACACACATATATATATATATATATATATATATATATATATATATATATATATATATAGTATATATAGTATATACGAGGGCGGGTCAATAAGTCCGTGACTTTTGGATTAAAACAGATTTTTTGATAAAAAAATAATTTTATTTTTCAACGTAGTTTCCCTTGAGCTCTATACACTTTGTCCAACGCTTCTCCAATTTTTTTATCCCTTCCAAAAAAAATGATTTGTCGAGGTCCTCAAAATTGCGAGATGACTTCATCATTGGAGTCAAATCTTTTCCCACCAAGCCATTTCTTCAGGTTTGGGAACAAGAAGTAGTCGCTCGGAGCCAAATCTGGAGAATAGGGTGGATGAGGGAGCAATTCATAGCCCAATTCATGGATTTTTGCCATGGCAACTGCACATGTGTGCACCCTTGCATTGTCTTGGTGGAAAAGAACTTTTTTCTTGGCCAAATGAGGTCGTTTTTTTTTCAAATCGTCATTGAATCGGTCCAATAAGTTTGCATAATATTCCCCATTGATTGTTCTTCCCTTTTTTCCCTCGTGCATCTCAAAAAACAGTCGCCATAACTTTATTGGCTGACAAACCCACCTTGGCCTTCTTTGGCGCCGATTTACCCTTAGAAACCCACTGTTTTGA
Organism: Volucella zonaria; assembly: GCA_963966105.1. Taxonomy (NCBI): domain Eukaryota; kingdom Metazoa; phylum Arthropoda; class Insecta; order Diptera; family Syrphidae; genus Volucella; species Volucella zonaria. The sequence goes on along the minus strand of OZ014530.1, from coordinate 157,891,403 downwards.
CTGTTGTTTGTTCTCTGGTGTGTTGTGATGGATCCATGTTTCGTCCACGGTTACAAAACGGCGCAAAAACTCCTCCATATTACGATTAAACAACGCCAAACCTTCCTGTGAAGTTGTTACACGATTGCGTTTGTGGTCGACTGTGAGCAAACGCGGCACCCATCTTGCGGAAAGCTTTCTCATGCCCAAGTGATCATTCAAAATCGAAACCACTGAGCCATGCGAGATCCCTACGGCTTCCACAATCTCTCGCACTTTCAATCTTCGGTCGGCCAACACCATATCGTGAATTTTTTCGATTGTTTCGGGTGTAGAGACCTCAACTGGGCGTCCAGGACGTTCGGCATCTTCAGTGCTTGTACGGCCACAACGAAATTCAGTAAAGCACTTTTTTACCATTGAAATCGATGGTGCAGAGTCCCCATAGTATTTATCAAGCTTAGCCTTGGTCTCGGTAATGGTTTTTTTTTCGCAAGAAATAATGCTTAATAAGCACACGAAATTCACTTTTTTCCATTTTCTCCTCAAATTAGTGAGTAGTCTGATAAAAATAGCTGTCAAACACAAACTAACTGACGCAGCAAGTTTAAATTTTGACAGGAGTCAACTGACAGATGCCTGTTGACAGGAGCAGTGTTGCTGTTTCAGTAAAGAGGTCAGAAATTCAAAAAGTCATTCAGTTATTGACCCGCCCTCGTAGTATATATATATATAGTATATATATATATATTGGGTCTACAAGTAAGTTTCCAGCGTTTTTTTTTTTCCAAAATTTGAAGTTTTATTATGAAAACATAGTTACAATGCTTTATTCAAAGTATCGTCCATCGGAAGCTACAACTTTCCCCCATCTTTCTGGCAATTTATGAATTCCGGACCAAAAAAATTTCTCGTCTTTCGAGCCCAAGAACGTATCGAGCTAATTTTTGATTTCCTCTACTGAGCTGAAGCGTATTCCCGTAAGAGCGTTCTGCATCGAACGAAACAAGTGGTGGTCAGATGGTGCCAAGTCTGGACTGTAAGGCGGGTGAGGCAGAATTTCCCATCCACTATTCTGCAAATAGTTTTTCACCGAAACCGCAACATGTGGCCGAGCGTTGCGTGATGAAAAATGACGGACTCATGCCTGGTCTCATATTCTGGCCATTTTTCTTTTATTGCCCGCTTCAAACGAATTAGTTGGGTTCGATATAATGGTCCTTTGATGGTTTCACCACTCGGAAGCAGTTCGTAGTATACGACACCCTTTTGATCCCACCATATGCAGAGCATGACCTTATTTACGTGAATATTTCGTTTCGGCGTCGATTGGGCGGGCTCGCCGGGCTTTGTATACGATTTCTGCGTTTAGGATTATCATAATAAATCCATTTCTCATCACCAGTGACAATACGATGCAAAAATGATTTATTTTTATACCGCTGCAGTAACATTTCGGACATGCAAAATCGCCGTTCGATGTCTTTTGGCTTCAATTCGTACAGCACCCAGTTTCCAACCTTTTGAATGAATCCCAATGCTTTTAGGCGCAGGGAAATGGCTTGTTGCGTGACGCCCAATGATGCAGCAAGTTCTTCTTGAATCTGATACGGATCCTCATCCAGTAAAGCGTCCAATTCCTCGTCCTCAAAACTTTTCGGCTTTCCGGGGCGATCTTCGTCTTCAACTCCAAAATCACCACTTTTGAACCGTATGAACCACTCGCGGCACGTCGATTCACCAATACATTCCGCCCCATAAGTTTCCGAAAGCAAACGATAGGCCTCAGCCGCACTTTTCTTCATATTAAAGAATAAAAGCAGCGCTTCCCGCAAATGATGTTTATTTGGCTGGAAACTTGCCATGATTTTGCTCGATAAAATGTACGACACCGATAGAACTGCTCAAATATAACGCTGCAAAGTTGTTGACAGATACAAAACCTACAAATAAAACACATGGGGTCTGACATTTCTTCCCGGGATCCACTGGTGGCGCCATCTCTGGCAAACGCTGGAAACTTACTTGTAGACCCAATATATATATTTATCCTTATTTTTATTTTTTTTTTTTTTGGTTTTTATATATATATATATATATATATTTTTCAGATACCAAGGTATCTGACTACATTTCGACAAGCAAGTGGCTGTCCATGTTGTCCGACGATAGAGAACTTTCGCCAATTCTTTCTGGTATCCCTAGAGACCCCAGACAAAGGCGACCCAAACAGAATGGTTTCCGATTTCTGAAAGTTGATTTTCAACTTCCAGTCGTCGCAATATTAATTTTGTCGAAGTCACGTTGCAAAAGTACGAGTATATTAATGACCTCAATCTTTGGACCTGATCTGTACGCAATTAAGTCGTCTGCGTACGCTATGGCATGGTGAAGTGAACCTATCAGATCACTTGTGTAAATGTTGAATAGGATCGGCGAATTTACCGCACCTTTTTGCGGATCGCTTTTAATGTTAAATGTTCCAGCGGAAGTCACATCGCCATTCTTCACGATGAACTGTCTACTGGAGAGCATATCAAAAAGATTATACAGAAGTGGTTTACTAATGCCCTACCTATCCAGCTTGAAAGAGAGTTTCTCTAACCATACGGTATTGCAGGCTTTCTCCAAGTTAAACAGGCCGGCACCAGTGCACTGGTTCTTGCCTTTGTTCCATTGGATATCAGAAACCTGTTTAGACGCAGCATGAATGATATCATGCCCCGCGTTAAAACCGAATTGATTATCCGGAATTATATGTTGATCCTCAACCCACTTAGTAAGGACTCTATTGATCACCTTCTCGAAAACCTTACTGATGTTTGGAAGAAGACGGATCGAGCGGAGATTCGCCAGATTGGATATGTCTTTATCCCTTTTGGGGATAGGGTGTACCATCGCAGTTTTCCAATGCGCTGGATAATGCGCATTATTCATTGCATTATTAAACAGGGTGGTATAAATGTCCACCGCTTGTAGGGGGAGATGTCGAAGCACAAAGTTCGGTATTTCATAGGCTCCCTCTGATTTATTACTTCTATGTTAAGTGATTCGTAGATCGTTTGGAGCTGTTCCTTCGAAATGAAGGGGGTAGTGCCCTATCGTCGGCGATGACATTATTTGCCATATTCTCGTCACTGAACTGGGTGAAACCCAAGCTCTCACACCGCCTGTTCGCTATTTCATTTCGAAGGTAGAAATTGTGCACCAGGACTCGATTCTCCAGATCGTACGAGTAGTTCGGGCCAATGATGTCATTCCCCTTGTACACTTCCTGGAAAGTTGCTGCTATAGCCTCAATCTTCTCCTGCGGATCCTCGATCACAAAGAAGTTGTCATCATCGACGGCCTCATTTGGATCGATGTCTGCTGCTATGTGTAAGTGCTCGTCGTCCGTCGTTCGGGCGATTTTAAGACGCGAAAGGTTGTATTGATTATTCCTCCGAAATATTTTATTTATTTGCGGGAACATATTCGGGTTGCTGGTGTTAACAGCCCGAATTTTGTTGTTCCAATACAAACTTCCAGAATTTCTGTAATTTTCTTTTATTAATGTTTGGTGGTTTTTGATCGACGACTTCATTGTCATGATTTCCGGGTTATGACTGTCAGTAAACTGTCTGTACAGGGTTTTTAGTCTTGACTGCACTCTACTGAGCTCGACTCTAAAAGCCGAAGTGTTCAGACGTGATTAGAGTGCACTTGCAGAGACATAAATATATAAAGTGGTTTGCCTATAGCAAGTATACAAAAAAAATCAATTCGATTTATTAGTGAGATAGAGACTCAAAAGTGAATAAAGACACATTGTTATTCCAAAATCCAATTATCGAAACAATAAACAGTGAAAATAGAAAAAGCAATGAGACTAGTGATAAAATTCGCGAAGCTGTCAATCAACAAGTGAACATGAGCTTAGAAAAACGTTCTCCTCCCTCTGCAAACACAGAGAGCCGACAAACTTCCAATTCTGCTGAATGGACTCTAGTTATCAGCAATCTAAGACATTCAGCTAACAACTACAATGAGTCTATTAGAAAGAGAAAGAGACAACCATCAGTAGAAGAGGATGACCATAATCATCACAAACAGCCTTACCTGGAAAATAATTATTTCTTCCCACTGATTGTCGTGACACAGAAACGCAAGTAAACAGCTCTAACATAACACATTCTCGAAGGGAAAAATCCAATCTCAACCCAGTTAAGAATATTAGCAAAAGTACTAACATATCTAGGATATCTTAAAACAAAAGTGTACATAAATGATGTGAATATTCATAAAATGGTTATAGATAAACTGCGCGATTTAGGGGCTTATTCATTTCCTCCTTAAGATACCAAAAGCAATCTGTAATTCTTAAGGGATTAGATGGTGACACGCCTATAGATACCATTCATCATGCATTGAAAGAGGCATGCCCAAATATTAAAATAAGCAAAATAAAGCCTTTCTTCACCGCAAGAACAAAGCAACAACAATTAAATTAAACATGTTTCTTGTTCAACTCGAAGTAGGGGAGTCCATTAAGGATCTGGCAAGCGTCAGGAGTTTACTTTATCAAAGGGTTTTTTGGGAGAGAAAGCACAATTCGCCTATAATTAGGTGCTACAGGTGCCAAAGGTTTGGCCATACGGGTGACTGTTGTTCTTACGGTAGCCGCTGTGTCTTATGTGGGGGCAATCACGCTTCTGAGACTTGCATTGAATCGTTCAAGAGTCTTAAAGAAAAAAATGTTGAGCTTCCCATATCATATGCGTCCATATTGAAATCACCTAATATTGTAACAGAGACTGATAAAAAGGCAACAGGATATCTTAATGACTTCCTTAAGGAATCTCAGACTTTGTTCAACATTCCAAGATCTCTTAAAAAAAATTAGAGAATTCTAGCCAAAATACAACCAAATTCAATCCACAGAAGACAAAATGTTCACGTACCTAGAGTTTGTAGCTCCTATTGTTGTATTGTATAATGGTTTTTTCAAATATGAACATTATATCAATGAATTTTAATTCAATTATTTCACATGAAAGGAGATTAGAACTATTAAGCATCCTTAAAAATAAAACACCACAAATATGCTTTGTCTCCGAGACGAGATTACAAAAAAGGCACAAGCCTAAATTTGAAGGCTACAATATCATTAGAAATGACTCAAGAAGGGGAACAGTAATAGTATTAGACAATAAGTATGAATACAAGGAAGTGCCATTCATTTGTAGTTTTTTCTCAGTTAGTCTAGCTTCAATCTCTTCTCACAACGCCGATGTATCATCTTTTCGTTTATTGCTTGGTAGCATCTATATTCCCTCCAATTCTGGGAGAAATTTACCAAGACAACTAGAGAGACTTTTTTCCCTTTTCAGCTCATTCGATGGAACTGTTCTCGGAGGAGATTTTAATGCGAGAAATCTTCATTGGGGAGGCAGAACTCAAAACAGCAATAGAAATTCATTTTATAATCACTCCTAATAGTCCTACTTTCCCGCGATCTTTATCCGTAATAGATTATTTCATTGTCTCTGCTAGTTTTAATAGCTCGTCTACACCTTGCCATACTTTTGCTACCCCTTCAGATCATTTTGGAATCTCAATAAAATTAAGGCTTCTTAATTTCTTACCAATTTTATTATCTCCACCCACTTTCAGGTCATTCAAAAATACCAACTGGGACTGTTTTAGAATAAGTTTACACAACAAACTCTCAACAATCAATTTTCCTGATTGTAGAAACATCTCAAACAATGAAATAGACTTACTCATAAATGAATTGAATTCGAAAATGACTCAGACTATAAACTCCACTGTTATCGAACACAAACAGTCCAAATACAATTACATATCAGAATTCACAATAAAATTAATTAAAGTTCGTAGCCAATGGTTAAGAAAACTTAAACGAATTTTTCACAGACACCTTAATAGAGTTAATCAGATATATGTAGAAATATCTTCTAGAATTAAATGCTTAAGCAAAATTATAAAACAAAATATCAATATAGAAACCAACAACGCATTTTACGCAAGGCTGCGAAACATAAAGACTTCCTCTCATGCATTTAAGGAAATCGATAGAATCACAGGTTGAAAATTTTTTGGTAGTGATGTCTCTAAGGACCTTTTGTTTAATAACGGACTAATGCTGGTTGATAACCAGGCAAAGTTAAATGCGTTCAAAGAGCATTTTTCTTCCCTTTACACAGAAAAGATACCTTCTTTTGACCCCGATTTGACGAATGAAGTTTACACAGTCGTATCACAGTTTAATGACCAAAACTCATCCTCTTTGACTACATTTTCCCCAACCTTACATGCGATCAATCCTGGCAGACCTCCGTTTACTTCTACTGAAAAAATTCAACTTCTACGCACAGGCCTCAACAATAAGCATTCTTCCGGTATAGATAAATTTTCGAATTACATACTAAGGAAAAGTTGTTGTTCTCTTGACCAAATACTGTCATACATCTTCAGTCACTGTATAAACAATGGTTACTTTCCCGCTATCTGGAAAAAGGCAAGAATTATACCAGTGTCAAAAAAAAGAGCAGGTAATGAAATAAATCAATTTCGTCCCATTTCACTGTTATCGAATATTGGAAAACTTTTTGAAAAAGTTTTGGCAGAAAATATAGACACAATCTGTGAAGAAGGAAACGTAATCCCAAATATACAATTCGGTTTTCGAAAAGAACACCCCACAGAGCATGCGAAGAAGTACTTCCATAATCCAAAACTCAAGAGCTAAAAAATGCACTGTCAATCTTTATTTTGACTTAGAAAAAGCATTCGATTCGCTCTGGCACAGTGGTCTCATATTCAAATTAATTAAATTAAATTTTCCGGTCTGGCTAACGAAATTAATTCAAGACTTTCTAAAAAATCGTTTTTCGTCTGTGTCTATTAAGGCAGAAGAATCAAATATGTTTCCCGTCAAATCAGGAATTCCACAAGGATCAATAATTGGCCCAAAGCTGTTCAATATTTTTCTCTCGGATTTCCCATTTCAGGATCCCATATAGGCGCTATTCTATATGCAGATGATACGGTTATCCTTGCGAGTGATACAAGACCACAAAATGCCCTAAATAAAATAAAAGATAAAATTCCTCTGCTAGAAGGATACTTCAAAATATGGGGTCTTACTATAAACGCAAATAAATGTGGCATCACCCGCTTTAGAAACGCAAGTGGAAAAGGACATCGACTAGCGGCGAAGGAGAGTAAGAAACTAACCTTACCAATTGATAACAATGTTATATTATCTCCTCGTGACGAATTGAAATATTAAGGTATTCAATTTCAAAACAGATTCTTATTTAACAAACACGATTTTATTCAAAGCAAAAGCTATAACAGCAACTTTGAAACCTTTATTGCAATCGAAAGCTTTATCAAAAAAAACTAAAATTCTTCTATACAAGATGCTCATCAGACCCGTCCTCGCATACGGATTCTACGTTTGGTTCACTATTTCTCCTACAGTGGCCAAATAACTTGAGACTTTCGAGAGAAAAATGTTGAGATTCTGTTGCGGAAAGTACAGAAAGGCGAACAAAAAATGGTTTTCCAACAAAGTGCTATACGAAGAATGCAAAATAACACCTTTAATGCCCTACCTTATAAGACTTACTCTCAAAAGACTTCGTCGAATGAAAACTCATTCGAACAGCCTTGTGAGATCTTTAATTGACTCCCAGAGGCTTAATGCAATTGAAGATAATTACTACCTCTCTCTTTTTAATTTACTCAACAATAGATCTAATCCCTTGACCCTACCTGTCGAAGGACGAAACGTACTTATTCCCTTTTATGAAAAAGCCTCTTCTAACAACCTAAGGGGTTAGCAATATCAATATCTGGTATACAGAATAAGCATTCACATCATTTTGATATTATGTACGAGTAGATTCATAAGAATAAAGTATGTATGTTATATTAAAATAACTGTTCATAATTCTAAAGGGCTGACTATTATATTATATATCTATGTATATAAATAATTAGTGAGTGAAAGGTTAAGAATATTATATCTATTATTGTGTTTGTTTATTTTCATGTTCTTACTATGTTCTAGTCAATAGTTTGGCTCTCAATCTTTGGTACGCCGAGAGCAAGCGTAACATCATTAGTTGTTAGTTACTAACCTTTTAGTGTTGAACACTTACATGTACGTGTGTAGTTATGCAAATAGACCTAGCCAGATATAATGTTAACAGTCGGCTGCTTATCTCAACTATGTAAAACTTATTTAATAATTCAATTTGTAAATAAAAAAGTCTCAATAAAAACATATTCATTCACAGCACTCTACTTTTATGTCGGTGCAGTGCGTCGTTGCGTTGCGGAATAAATCTTCGTTATCAGTGTGTTAGGTACCGAGGTATCGTTTTGTCCATCTTTTGTTTGATTGTCTGGTCCATTAGTCTTAGATACCTGTCAATCTCCTCAAATCGACAGATTTCTATTGGACGGTGGGTAGACCGAATTCGAGGAGAGTGCTCCCTTCAGTGTTCTAGAGAAGTGCGTCCAGCGCATCCTACATAGTTGTCGGAATGCCTTTGAGCAAACTCATCCAATTCCGCAGTTTTGTTGGGAACAGTTATTTCGGTGCTGAGACCGCAATGATCACTGTCATTCACGAAAGTGCGTAGACTGTTTATGGTATATTGGTTAGTGCCTGTTAGTTCCATTCGAACAGCAGTAGATCCAAATAGGACCCGTGTCTAGGGAACGGCGGACAATCCGTCGCCTTAAAACCCAGTCGGTACATTAAACTGTGCTGACCCCACCAATTGAATAGTAGGTTCCCTTTATTATTTGGCTTATTATTTCCCCAATCTCTATGTTTCACGTTGAAATCTCCGCCGATAATAAAATAGTTGTCCTCCAACTCCAGCTTTAGGTATCGAAAAAGTGTCTCGAGCTCTGAGATGAATACGGTCGGTTGAGTAGTTTTAGGTGCATAAACAGACACCATGTACAACCGCTTTCCGCTATGGAGAGGGATGTACACGACACATGCCTCCAACACCTGAAACCTACGTATTACACGACTGTGCACTTTTTTGAAACACAGTCCTTTTTTAACAAAGATTGCAAGACCTCCTTCTTGAATGGAGCTGGGTCGGTTTCTTCGTAATATGTTATTTTATATCGTCTGCGCCTCATTTTGTGTCTTTTGGTAAGCTTAGTTTCGCTAACCAAAAGCACATCATGGACTTTGTCTTTTAGCAACTTAAACAGTGTGGCTTTTCGTTCGAACCTAATCAGTGAATTGACATTCACTGCAAAGACCTTCAGGGTTAGCTCCGCATGTACGTACCTATTACGACTGGAGTTGCTTTAGGCCAGGGAGCAGTGCGTATATTTCATCTACCCGTGTAGCCTGTTCCTGTATTTGACGCTGAAGCTGAGCCATCTGCCTTTGAATAGTCGAGTCTTCGTAGCTACTGGCTCTCCAGCGTCGCCTTCTTTATATTTAAATGGTAGCCCTAACTTCCAGTTATTAATGCTGATGAGTAACCGTGGCCTTTGTTGGGTATAGGAACTTACAGACAAACCTCTCAAGTGGCCGTACTCTTTTTGGAGTTTTACGTAGTCCAGCGACTGCATGGGTAGTTGAAAACTTTTGACGGTACTGCTTGCTTTGCGAACGGATGCCTGATATTTTAAGATCCATCTTCTCAGAGTCGTTCTCGTACCGATAATTGTTTGACGTCCACTTCAAATGCAGCGGTGACGCCTAATCCTTGACATTCAGCTGGCGAGCCACTTCTTCGTCTAACAGAGTCACGGACGAGCCCTCGTCCAGGAATGCGCAGATTTCCAGCTGTGAATTGTTACCGAAAAGGGTAACGGGTATCACTGTGAAGACCGCTGACTCAGATCTCTGATCGAAAAGGTGCTCATCGTGATTAGCTGATACGCCATCAACATTCTGACTCCTTTTTATGTCTTTCTTCGATTGCACATCTTTTTGTTGTTGTGGAGCATACGGTGGTGCTTAAATACACAGTTGCTTTTGCCGCAGCCTAACTCCACTTTACACTGTTGCCTCCCATGCTTACTCAGACAAGGTCGACAAAGTCGGTACCCTCGCTCCGCAAGCCACTTGGAATAATGGCTTTACTTTTCAAACCTCTTCCACTTTACCACAGAGGAACATTTCTCGCCACAAATGCAACACTTGCATTCAGCTTGTCTATATTGATAGTTGTTGTTTTCTTTACTGTGCTCTGAATGGGTATGCAAGAATCCATTTTCTTTAATATCTTTATTATTGGACGTATTCGGCTTATCGGTGTTCAACGATTTCGGTAAACTAACACGGTTTGCAGCTTCAGCTATCTTGTAGAGCCATGCACTAAAATGCGAAAGAGTACAGGTTTCAACAAAGGGTGTTTGAGTGTAAATTATCCAGTTGAGGTGGATTGCGGGTGGCAATTTATCCACAAGTTCTTGCAACAATGTTGCTTAAATGTGTGATGAAGCCGGACGCTTCTATAGTTGCTCACAGGTTTTGGACGGCGATCACAAAACTGACAATACTCTCTAATTGATTAGCTCTCGACGATAGGATGATGTGGATCTTTTGCAGCAAGTGTGGATTATAAGTTTTGGCCTTTCGTATAACATATTTATCGTAGATATAACCCGAGGAACGCAATTTGGCTGGATAAGTAGACTTCTTACAGATTCCAGAAACTTACCTTTAAGAGCTGAAGGCGAATGAGGTTTTCTTCGCTCGAAAAACCGCATAACTCCGTTGTTCCTTCGAAGTTCGAAATGAAAAGAGGCCATTCATCTGGCTCTCCGCTAAAACTCTGCAGTTCTTTAGAGAATGAATGGCGAGCAGCTGAGTTATTTCTGGTGATGGTGCGATTGGTTGTATCACAACCTGAGCGGAAAGTAGGTAATGGGATGTACGACCAAGAGTGTTGCTGCGGCCGATTCGATTGGGATTGCTATTGAAATCCTAGCACATGATTGTGTAAGTTCGATGGTTGTTGTTGCTCAACTGGTACATTAGCTGTCAGTTGCATGTTTTGTTTTACTGAAGCGGACGAACACGAATCCTCTTCATCCTCTTCATCAGATTCCAGTTGATCTTCTTGATCTTAGATCAAACCCAAAATTTGGTACTTGTTGATATATTTTTGATCACGTTTTCGGCTCTCCTCGCGCTCTTTCTGTTCCCTTTCCTCGGTGAGACATCTTTCCTCAACTTCTGAAACTCCAGCTGTAGCCGTCTGGCGGTTGATGCTTTTGAAGACTTCGAGCATTGTGATGTGGTTGTTGATCGTCGTTTTGACACTGTAGTCGAGGGTACTAATGAAGGTCCTGGTTGGCGTTTGGCTTCTATCGGAGTGCATTTCGCACACTTCCACGGAAGATCTGCTATAAAGCTATCGGCGGCTACACAACCGTACTGGTACCAAGCACCGCATGTTGGGTTGTCACACAGAACCATATTTTCCACCAAGTCAGATGAAATACACGCCTGGCAATTGTATTCCCTTGCATCGGGCTGCTCCGCATTTGAATTTGCAATGACAGAGTGGTGATTATTAGCAGGGGGCGGGGACTTTCTAAGTGGTTTTCTTGGCATAAACACTGCTGGCGTTTCTGGCATATTGGTTGTAGGAAGACGATAAAAGAATTTTGTAAGATGTTGCCTTAGTTGGGCAACGAGTTACAGCTTTTGTAACGATGTACGTTGAGACACAAACAGGACTTGCAAAGAATTCAATAGGCATTTATTAATCGTACATACGCTACAAAATTCCTGTTAAATATATGGTTAATTAGGCTTAAGAACAATAGATGTTTATAAATACATACTTTTAGTTTATTAATAATAAAATTCAATTACTTCAAGTCTTATTTAAAGGCGGCCGTGCATTACACAAGTCCAGTGCTCAAGTCTGGCACTGTACAGTGCATTTGTGTAATGTATGGCGATGTTTTTGCTATTTGTGCAGTGAACTGAACAAAAATCATAACGATTTTGATATTTGCTCAAGTTTGTATAACTGTACTGTGAATTTGTGTAGTATTTGTTGAAAACGTTCAGTTGTGTCGCGTTTTTCGAAGAATAAAAAATTAAAAATGAGCGGAGAAAAAATATTCTGGACAGAGTTCCTTGAATTATACAAAGAATACCCTTCATTATGGCGCATTAAAAGCAGTGAATACAGCAATAGAGTCATGAAAGTCGAAGCTTATGAAAAGTTAATAATAAATTAAAAGAAAAATACCCCGATGCAAACAGGGACATGGTTGATAACAACATTAACCCATTTAGGACAATATCTAGAAAGGAGTTTAAGAAATTTCAAAGAAGCGAAAAGTCTGGAGTTGGAACTGAGGATATATATGGTATGAGCCGACCTTATGGTACTAACATATACTTCCTTTTCTGGAGGATCAAGAGGGCAGTGTACCAAGGCATGCACAATGTGAGATGAGACTCAAGAAGAGGTACTAATTAGTAGTTTGATTTCATAGTTTTTATATATGTAAATGGTGTTCATGACACTTCATTCAATTTGAATTTACCGCCATTTATTGGCCGCGTTTCAACTTTAACAGATCATAGTGACACGAGTCGGTGGTCGACACTAGCAAGAGCAGAAGTTATGCTAAGACTGATCGCTTGCACATGAAATAGTATTAAAATAAGTAATAAAGGAAGAAATTGTGCAACAATAGCTTTAAATGTTGTTTCTTTTTTCAGGTGATTTTGTAATACAGTTTGTAACCAATAATGTAAAATGCCAATAGTTTTGATATTAATAAAGTTGTCTACTCTTTTCAGAACAACTCATTTTTGTTTCGTTTCGATATTCCGATTCTCCAAGAAGGATTTATGAGTATAATATGTAGTACTGATTTTTTTGTAATTCTAGACCTCACCGAAAATGTCAGCAACACCACATAGACCAAAAAAGAGGAAAATTACCGAGGAAGATAATTTAATTAAAATATAGCGCGAACAGCTTACAAATTATTTTTAATTGGCTGGGTCATTGACATTTTTGTTTGTTAGTTTTTCATACATATTGTTTTGCCATGGTACAGATCCCTCAGAATTGAAGTATACGCAAAATTGGTTTCTAATGTATTTTGCATTATTTGAAGCATTTCTTATAACAGTGTGATTTAATTGTGCTATGGAGACTTTTTCTGTTATAACTTCCATATCTGTATTTGTCGGAAGATTATCGCAGCTGGAGTATGTTTAGTCATATGTTTATTGCTTAAAAATGATGTAAATAGTAACAAGTCAGGGCTATTGTAATAGCTTCTTCAGGCGAAAAATTTATAGTTCTTAACAAAAGTCCAAATCTTGACGTCAGAACTATAAATGCGTTTTCAACTGCTCCTCGCGCACGCGAGAGTCGGTAGTCGAATGTTATTTCACATTTAATCATCGACTTACGGCTGAAGGGTTTCATTATTTTTTCCGTTAAAGGAAAAGCATCACCTGCAACAAATACATATGGCAATGCAGTATCGCATCTTGAGTTCGTTCTTGCTTAATTTTGAAAAAAATTGTGAATCATTAAAAATTCCGGCAACTGAAACCCATCCGTTTGTGCCAATATCCACCATCAGAAATTCGTAATTAGCATTTACAACATGCATTAAAACTATGGAAAAGTATTTTTTTATAGTTGAAATAGAAAGGTCCACTTCCAGCGGGTTTTGTAATGGCAACATGTTTGCCATCTACATCCCCTATACAATTCGGAAAATTCCATCTACGGTAAAACGCATCAGCTTGCCTTTTCCAATCCTCTTCGCTTACTGGCAACTACAAAAGATCAAACGAGAACTATATTCAGATTCCTACATAATGTTTTTTGAGTACTTACCACAATAAAATCTTTGAGAACTTCAATTATGGCCTCACAAGCTTCGAAAACAATTTTGCCAATGGTTTGCGGCGCTATTCCTGTAAGAAATTTTAAATCCTCAAAACTGTTGCCGCTTGCCAAATAACATCAATTCCAAACGATGACACACTGGAATTGCTTTCCTCAACAGAGTATCTTGCTTTTTTATTAGCAGCGCCACTTTTGCTGAAAGTTCATCAAAAGAATCTTTGCTCATTAGGACATAGTTTTTAAAATCACTTTCAGAAGAAAGTTCTAATTCCTTCAATAATTTTTGCTTTCCTAATTTTTCACGATTTATGTATCACTTTTTACACCATAAGCATCTTTTTTTTCTTTGAATTCTTTTTTTTCTTTTTATTGCTCTAGCAAGCAATAAGATAGCATGGTATTTGCACATGTTGTCTTATTCCCTTATGACTTTAAAATACAAAATTGCACAGTTTACTTGTATAGTGTAAAGATAAAAAAGTTGAAGATAAAATAATAAACCTCAAATATGATTATTCTGCTGAACCTGATGATCTTCTCCCTATATTTTCAAAGAAATGTCCCAACCTATCTCAACCTCATACAGCTCTTTTTCAGCTTTCTATCACCCAGGTATTATTTCCCTCAACCTGGGAGAGGTCCTTTAATATTCACCTACATAAAAAAGATCGCAAAGACGACCAATTGCTACACTGTACTGCATACTCATACCTAAGCTTTTTGAGAGCATTATTTATGACATAATGTGCTTCCACTCTAAATCTATTGTTTCGCAAAACCAGCTCGAATTTCTCAAAGACAGATCTAGAACCACCAATTTAACGGTATTCGCATCAAGCACTTTATGTGCACTAGAATCTGGAAATGAAGCTGACGTGATTGCCACCGATTTCAACTAGGCCTTTAATGAAATTGCTTATGATACAATCCTTCTAAAATCAAAGGCTCTTGGTTTCCAAATAAGCTTTATATTATGAGTTCAATCCTATTAAATAAGCAACATTACTGTGTTGTATTTAGGTTCACGGTTTCTAACCCAATTAAAGCCTCCTCTGGTGTCCCTCAAGGTAGCCACCTTTATCCCTTAATATTTATTCTGACTATAATTGATTGTATCATTGAAAATTCATGATAATTCATACCTACTTGTTTACGCATATGATATGAAATTTTTTAGACATATACGAGTATTGTATCATCTTCTTCAGACTATATGGTATACAATACCACTGCAGGAATATCTAGACAGATTTTGTACTTGGTTTCATAAGAACTACCTCGAGCTTAACGTCAATAAGTGTCAGGCTGTAACTTATACCTGTAAACGCCCTCCTACTATTCCTCGCCGCTATCTAATCTGTAATCTGTCTGTTCTCTTAGTGAATGGGTTGCGTGAGTTAGGTGCTAACTGTAACAGCGAATGCAATATCCGTTCTCACTTTGATGACATGATAAAAAACACCAACTCAGCCCTTTGCTTAATCAAACGGTGGTCTAAGGACTTTTCCAAATCTTATGTTACCAAATCTCTCTGCATAACCTTGGTTAGACCTCTACTTGAATATGCAAGTCAAGTTTGGTCACCCTACTAAAGAACTCACATCCTCCGGCTAGAAACTGTTCAACGCAGATTTTTACGATTCGCTTTACGTAGTTTTCCCTGGGATGATAGCCAAAACTTACCACTATACACTGATCGGCTGATATTTATAAATTTACAACTCCTTTCTATACGCTAAAATTTTGCCAATATTCTCTTTATTCATCAGAGCTTAGTTGGTAATATTGATCGTGTTTTACTGCAACTTATCTCTTTTAAAACTAACCCACGCAATCTTAGGTCCATGCCACTTTTCCGGCTCAAATTTCATAGAACGAATTAGGGACACCTTGAGCCCATGTCTAGAATGCTACGTGAAATTAACGATCCCCTGCCTCTCTTCGACTACCGCCTCGGAAAACTATCCCTCAAGAACATTCTCCTTTCCACCTATGCCTTACGTCATAACTTCCTTTAACAACTCCCACCTTTCAGTTTTTATCTTTAGTTTTAAGCGAATTGTTTAGTTTCAAGAATATGCTTGCAATAAGCTTTAATAAACCTGTCCGGTGTTGACCCGCTCCTCATATCAAATCAAATCAAAACTAGGATCTGGTTAGAAGAGTGAATCCCTGATGAATGCAATCTCAGCACCGTATATCCGATCCACAAAAGTCCCTTCAATATCGGATACAACTTATCTTTCTTTCTCTCTATGCCCCATTTTCCTAAAAACTTAACACATGCTCAGTCACTTTAAGTGTAGTAATACCCACCTGAGTGTTAAGTTTTTGAAAAAAAATAAAAATATTGTTTGAATATCTGAAACCCTTCGCCAACAAACTGATTGATCCCTATCAGTGGGGTTTCAGACAAGAAAGGTCCGCGATTGACCAGATCTTCAAACTCCGGCAGATCCTGGAAAAACTCAACAAGTCCAAATCGATACCCAACAACTTTTCATCGATTTTAAGGCCGCATATGACAGCATTTATAGAGATGAGCTATATAGAGTCATGTCTAGTTTTGAAATCCCTGCCTAGCTCGTCTATCTGAGCAGAATGATGATTAAGAACGCTCACTGCTCGGTAAAGGTCGGTAAAACCTCAGAAAAGTATTGTGGTAAAATTTACCACAACAAGCTGGCCTCTTTTCCCGCCTTCATCCCTTCGAACATTTTCCCTCTGTATAGTTGTTCCTCCAACATCCTGAGAAAGTGATGGGCAGCCATGGGCTCATCGGCCATTGGTGCACTCTCTCAGTATCTTGGAAAGGCAACAGAGCAGATGTGCGGCCTGCTACAAGAGCGCGAAGAAGGCTCGATATAGGTTATTTTTTGCAGGGGCCAGCGCGAAATAGTCGACCCTTGAGCTCCGTGTTGTTCTGTCTCCCCTGAAGGGTGGTCTCCAGGGTCGATTAAAGCCAAGGCATTCCGCTCCATCCCTCCATCTCCTAACCAATTCACTTTTTGCCCTGCCTTGTCTGTAGTGTCCGTTGTCGCTTTGAAGGGTCGTATTTGTGGAAGGCACCTGCGGATTCTTCCAATCCCGCATTTCTGCCTTTACGCTCCTGGGAGATGACAACCAGTAGGTCCAACCTGGAAACACAGAGCCAGGCGGACGGCCTGGAACACTCTGAACATGTGGCTGCCGGTCATGTTATTTGGACTACACGCCTAGAGCCAGATGGACGGTCTGGAACCTTTTGTGTAAATGAAGCACCTGCAACCCACACCAGTTGCTTAGAGCCAGGCGGACGGTGTGCAACTCTTTGCAACACACACCACACAATACACCCACAAAAGCACAGGGGCATACGAAACAGATGACAGAAACCAACAAGAACAAAAAATAAATAATAACAACTTGTGCAATGAAAAAAAAACGTAACCAATGTAAAAAGTGGGACGCTATCCCTTTTCCCCCCGAAATCTGCACGGAAGTCCGCCGGGTCCAGAGCTCAGAAATTTCCTCGACTACCTGGGTAGTGAAAGTGGCACACTTGGGTGTATGAAAGAGAGGTCTAGCGGTATTCCAAGACATGGTTCCACTCTCCAGCTAAGTAGCGGTGCACTGTTTATATACGAGTATGCCAGACATTGGGCCGGCGAAGAATAGATTGGATGTACGCATGAATGTGTGTGTTGGTGGCCAATGGCCTGAGTGGACATAAGTTAAATTAGGGCGGCCACTTCGTGGTTGACCACAACGATCGATATAGGTTTATCAAAAACAAAAAGGAAGGCAAAAAAACAAGATATAAGTCAAAGTGACGAAAAAAAAGAGAAAAGAAAAGTTACATAGTTTACGTACAAAATTAAATAGGAGAACAAAAAGAAAAAAAAACAAATACGAGTATATACAAGTGGGAAATCAAGGGAAAACCGGACAGGATCAGGGAATAATAGGGAGAGTCAGGAAGACGAGGGAAGAAGGATACCAAGCAACAGCAAAGTATTGTGTTGTGAGATTGTGTAGTGAGATCCCGGTGGGTTTCGCCCGCGTAGAAAAAAAACTCCCAAAAACAAAAGAAAAAAAAAAAATAGAAAGACAAACCGGACACGCGAGCCGATAGAAAAAAATTTTTATTACCGTTCGGGAAGCCCGAAGATAGCGGCCCACTCTGAAGCGGTTTCCATTCCGGTGATTTTAACTGACATCAAATTGAAATTGACCAGTACATTTTTGATACTCCTCATTCGATTGTGCCATACGCGATTCCGATCAATAAAACGCTGGTTATAACGTGAGTTTTAACTTTTGTGTTTTTTTTTCTTTTCATCCTTTTTTTATAAGGTTTCGCAATCC
Organism: Volucella zonaria; assembly: GCA_963966105.1. NCBI lineage: Eukaryota > Metazoa > Arthropoda > Insecta > Diptera > Syrphidae > Volucella > Volucella zonaria. Next base: position 157,873,182 of record OZ014530.1, on the reverse strand, counting down.
CTTACCAAAAAGATTGTGTGGCGCCTACAGACAAATTTGCGTATTTTTTAAGATTTTCTACTGCCGCAGATTCATAAACCCTTAACACTTAACCCGCTACCTGTTGCAAATTTCCCTTGGGTTGGCAGCACATTCCGCCATTATCGCTCACCTGTGTGGTTCAGGCTCGTTTTTTCTTTGAAGAAAAATAGTTTTTTTTAATAATGCCGGCAGACCGGCTACTAATTTGTAAATTTTAATTTAGATTTTATTCCAACCCCGGACAAATAAAAATAAAGATAAAAATAAAATTGCAACAAAAGGTTTTAGAAAATGTAACGCGCTGCCAAAATGAATTTGAGGGTAAATGAGGGCAAAACCAAGTATTGTATACCATATGCTGTCAGTAAGAAGGGACACACACCATCGACATATTGGACAGAATGTCACAATCGAATCTATAATTTTGAGGTAGTAAAGGAGATTGTCTACCTTGGGTCTACTTTGAATTCTGCCAACAACACCTCAGCAGTAATAAAACGAAGAATCTCTCTTAACAATCGCTGTTTTTTTAGGCTAAGAATGATAAGGCGGCTCTTCCCGAAAAACTAAGGAGAGTCTATATAATACCTTGATCATCCCAGTGGAACCTATCGAAAGCGGATGAAGATATCCTCAATTATTTCGAGAGAAAAACCCTTCGAAAAATATTAGGTTTGCGTTGACGGGCTTAGGAAAAGGAGATTCAACAACGAACTATACAAGCTGTAAAGCGGCAGTCAGAAAACTGCGCACCAGTAGCCTGAGACGGCTAGGACATGTACAGGGACTGGACACCATTGCTCCGGACTGCAGAGTCTTCGAATCTAACCTGGAGCTAAAACAGTAGAGTAAGACCTCACCTTAGGTGGCGCGCACAAGTAGAAGTGGACCTCAATCGACTTGGAATGCTCAACTGGAGGCAGTTAGCTAAAGACTGGAGGTGAGGGTTTTTAGTTGAGGCTTAGTTTCACCCCGAACTATAGCGCCACCTAAATAAATAAAAACACTCTATTCCTCTACAATTAAAATATGACATTTTTAAATAACGTATTAAACAAGATTTAAGGCAAAACTACAACAAAAGTCTTTTTTTGGCGCTTACATTTTTTAATGCAATCACTCCGTAAATTATTCTTGGATTATCCCTTGATGGCGTTTTCGTTTGGGCTGCCAGAAGACTTTTTTGTGTACTTCGATTTTTATTTAAATGGAACACTAAAAACCTCTTCGGACTTTTGTATTTTAAATATACATACATATTGCCTACGAATCAACTTCAATAATCAGAATAATAAATTGGCCAAACACAGCCGATTGCACGCGAACAGAAATCTATTTGACGTTTATACATTTTGACATAAAATCCTGGAGAGAAATTTTGGTTCTCAAATGAAAGCGAGAAACAAAATTTTGTTTGTGGAAAAATGAGGGGAAAAGGTTTTACGTTACTTTTCTGCTTCGGAGCACGAGAAAAAGCCCAAACGAAACGCTATCAGAGAGATATATCACATACATACATCCGTACAAAGAAAGTTATTTTAGGTTTATTGAAAAGTTAATCTAGTAAGTTGACATGGGCTTTATCATTAATTTTTCTAGTCAATTAGTACCCTGTCAGACAGCAGCATATTTAATCATTTATGTAAACTTCATTAACATTGTCCTCAACTGCAGTCTTATTTGTTTTTCAGGTCACTGGTCTTACTTTTATTGTTGGTGTTATGTCATGTAGCATTGAGTTAGCGCGAGATCTATTCACAATACGGCGAATAGCACGATTATGTGGCTGAATATTTGATCCATAAAATGCGAAAGTGGTCGATGAGTTTGTGTAATTGAACATTGATTTCGGAAATAATATTCCATGAAAAGAAAAAAAAAATAGACTAATTAATATAAAGGTCGTAACCGCCAAAACTAATAAAATAAGTAAGAGGCATATTGTTACCATAAATCAATTCTCTATTTTTCTGTTTACTTAAAAATAGGTATTTAAACCTGGAAATGACACTAATCAACGACTGCACACATCATATCATCCACTTTGATACCGGAATGGCAAAATATTGAAAGTGGAATGACTCAAAATTATCAAAATAAAGATATGCCTTTTTTTTCCTTACCCGGTTTCGCAATAGTGATAGGCAAAGCCGTTCTCCATTGTACTGGAAATCAACACAATTTATTAAGTCAAATAACAATTAGTATTAAATAGTGTGAAGTTACCCTTTTCTGCGAAATTGAGGTAATTTTACATCTTAGGTGGTGGAGTATTTGTACCTCTTTTCTACAAAATTTTAGTCTGTTTCTAGAATGGTTTAAAGGATGAAATTAGAATTTTCCGGCGAAATTTTTTATATATTGTATATCCAGAGATGTCCTCTCTAAAAGCTTTGATTAGCAACTTCGTGCTTTCGGGAATGGAGTCCGTTTGTCAACGAATCCAGTCTCTTCTTTCGAAATTCTTTAGCCGTATCAAAAAAGGAATACCTCCCGGAAGTAAAATCTTTAGATTTTAAGCAGAATATTTAGGTGTTGTAAAGTTTTCAGCGCTGTTGATAGTTGTTGCTCAAAATATCCACCTGATCAGTGTTCCGGAGAGAATTTAAAGTAATATTATTGAGTTAAAGATTTGTGTTAATGACAGATTTCAATAAACTCGAGTTTGCAGCTGAATGAGGGTGTACTGATGAGCATTCATAGCAAGGCGGGTGTTACAGTTAAACCTTTGAAGGGGCAGTATATAGCACTGGTAGGGGAAATAGCGATAGAACAGAAAAAGACACGAGACATTATGTCGGTGTTCGGGGGTCTCCATTGTCTGAGTGATATTAGTATCCCCTAGGAGCTTTATCACACGGTTTTGAATAATATATAGCAAGTGCACATATGTTTTAAGCGCACTTGATCAGATGAGCAGTGTACTCCAATTTGAGGCGAATGAATGCCTTATACTTATATTGAGGCCAGATCAAATGGAGAAAAGTATTTTTTACATCGTTTGAGGAAACCTAGGCATTTCGCAGAATTTTTGGCCACATTAAATATGTGTTTATTCAATAGTAGGTTGTCACTGACACACATACCGAAAATGCTTCAACAGTGTAAGTGCCATTCATGGATTATGATTGAGTGTTTGGATTAACGACAGCAGTGTTTTGGGAGCATTAAATTCCAATCTCTTAATTGGAATTAATTGAGCTTAGCAGACGCCGCTGTTCCCGTTCTACAGCCGAAGAGCAAGGACGTGAGTTCGGAACGAATATGAAAAGGAGAAAGTACTGCCGTAAGCAAAGGAATATATTCGATTGATGAAAATTAAAAAGAGTGTCGGAGAGAGATTGGAGCCCTGGGGCACATCAGCATTAATTCAAGACAACTTGAATTGAATGTTCCGAAAGGTAATTTATAATCCACTGACGAAGAGAGCCCTCGATACTAAATAAACCCATTTTTGACAAAAAAGAGCTTGGGAAGTTTTCGTGTTTCGAGATATTCCATGAGATTACGGCTTATCAGTATTTCCATGTCCTTGGAAAGAGGGGCATAAGCGCGATGGGTCTGTAGGAGAAGAGAGAAGAAAATTCGCTTTTTTTAGCGACGGGCTTGACAAATGCTGTTTTCCAACTAGTCGGAAAGAGTCCTAAAGAGCAGAATTGAAGGGAAAATATACCATCGGATTTGTAAATGCTAATAGCTTTAAGTACTCTTGTTACTACATGAGTTCCAAAGTGCATTCGTACCATTGAAGATTCCACGCACTCAAGTATAAGCAGAGACAAATCTCAATTTGGAAGTGTTGAGCCGGCCGCAAAGTGCGCATGAGTACGGTAAATGATTTGCAACTCATTTTTAAAACCTTCGTAAAAATGTATGTAGACATATCAGTAAAACATGAATTTAGGCAAACGAAATATTCTTAGTACTACTGTTAAGTAACAGCTAAGAGAAGAAAATTTCCATATATAAGGCGTGTTTTATTGAAAAGTGCTAAGCCACTTTTCCACACGAAACAAAAACAAAATCAAAAGTGGGAATAATTTAGTTCACTTTCAGAAGTGAAGATAGATTTACGAAAGATTTGAGTTATAGATGTCCCAACATATAACTAGAAGGCAATTATTCGTTTCCTGATGGTTGGCAGCATCCCGTTTCTCCCTATTCTGGGATGTGTTCGCGGATCAACTTATGTTTTGAAAGAGCAAGTCAATAATGAACGTTCTTTTGGGCTTTTTACACTTGGAAAAAATAGTTACTTTTCTTCTACCCAAAAAAGAACTTGAACCTTATTTAAAATTAGTGTGTGCGTAGGTGCTTATTTGCTTTCAAAACTGCGTTCAAAATGCCACCAAAGCTCCAGTTTATCGGAGAAAATATTAAGGAAAAAGCAACAAATGTTTGTGAAAAAGCAACTAAATGCTTTTGCTTTTGATTCCTTTAGGGTTAGCTGGGTTGGGTTAATTTAATTTAATTAATTTCCTTATGGCTTAAAATTCTTTAAAACCAAAACCTTCATACAAAACGGAAGCAAACGCACTAAATGAAATTTAAAGTACGATTGAATTCGCCCAATGGAAAGCCACTCAAAGCAACTTTAAAACCAACATTACGAACATAGCCGCGAGATTTAATGTCAAACTGAAATCGAGTATGTAAAAGTGTGTATAGAAGTGAGTTGGAGCGTTTTTTAGAAAAATGGACATGCACTTTTGAATAAAACATGCCTATAATCAATTCTTGCTACATGAAAACGATAATAATTTAAATGGCTCAGTATTTTGTTGTTTTTCTCACAAACCCAATTTTGTCTTCCTTTTTTTTTAAAACCACAAAATCGATTTTGCATATGCTTGTATTTTAATTTTAGAATTCTTCATTTGGACTGAGATTTCTATAGTTTTTTTTAGTATTTAGTGTTTGTAGTAGTTAGTCTGTAGTTAAGTATCTGTATTTGAAATCTCCTGTTTTTTTTTTTAATTCATATACATTTCAATACGGTATATGTATAGAAATTGCTTTGAAGTATCGTTTTATTTATAAATTTATTATTTCATTTAAAATAACATTAACAATAATGGCATAAATATAAAAATTTTATTCACAAATTAGTCACACGTTTTACAAAATGTATATCAATGGTTTGTATTTTTGATATTTTCTGCTCATAATACCCTTTGTTACATATACTGTTATCTCGGAAATTAAATTTATCTTACAGGACTATTCAAACAATATACTGGAATTTCTGGATTCGCCAACATTTTGATTTGTACATTCTTGCATTTATTATATGTTGACAAGACCATATGCCACAGCTTAAAATTAATATAATTTACATGCTATCACCAGATAATCACTTCAGTAATATTCATCTGCAAAAAAAAAATCATAAATCAATTGAATGAAACAAATTATTGTATTAACAGTAAAAATATATTTAAATAAATTTCGCTGGTATTAAATTTATGTCTATTTTACGAAGCGACAGTTAGCAATTTCCGTCACTAACTTAGAAGTGATATATTATTAGTTTGTACTGGATAATTTGATCATACTCACTATTGTTTTTACATTATCACATTATGAAGATTTTAAAAACTTAAAATTGCCGGTTAACAGTATAAACACAGCTGTGTAAATCGAAATAGGTATTGACTTAGATTCACAAATTTTTTGTTTAGAATTATGTCATTAGTTTTCGGTTAAATGTGGCCGCATCCCTGATACGTGCATCTCTTATATATTCAAATCTTTGCAGATTCATATTCTGTAAGTCACGTCTTCGGTCGAAAGGACGGTCAATTCTATTTTGCGCAGGATTAAAATATACATATTGCTGTGATTTAAAATTGGAAGGCCCACTGGTAAATGGTCCATGTGGATCTAAGTTAACCTGATAACTTGTAGATTTTACTATATTGTGTACCATGGCAGTCTTTTGAGGAAATGTGTTGAAAGATTGCTCGCTGTTTGGGTTCGGATAGTTGTATCCTGGTAAAGGATTTGAAATGTCGTTTCCAGTAGTTTTTTGTTTTTGTGTCATTTGATGGTAAAGGTCTGATGGATTTGTATTCTCTAAGCTAGATTGGCTCGAAAGTGTTTTATGAGGAATTGGAGGGCCATAGGCTGCCGTAATTGATTCAACATGAGAAATGGATTCAAGTTGTCTAAAAGGAGGTGTATCGTATTGTTTAAAATTGTTATTGTCCGGGTAGTTATAATCATTCTGCTCTTTTTCAATGGAAGTAGTTTTAGTTTTTTTTAGTTTTGTTTTTGCGGGAAGAAGTTGTAGAATTTCTTGTAATGAGTCTGCGGCCTTTCGAGCTTCCTTTTCTGACAGTTTTGTATGCTTTCCGTATATATTGAATCCATCATATCCTGTATATAAAATAATGTCTAATGTGTGTAAGTATTAAGTATCTATTTTGAGTGTAAAGTGTAAGTATCGGTATGTACAATTTTTGTATGTAAACACTTGTTAAACTTAAAGCACTTCAATTCATACACTTTTTGCTGCTTAAACGAGTGCGTACGAGTATTAAACTTATTACCGAAAATGAAATAAATTTACAAAGAGATTTTTAAGGAAATGCTAATTTTTTCTCTTAAGGGCAATGACTAATGAATTTGTACATATGTAAAATATATGTTTATGTTTTATTTTGGCGTTAATTTCTCTTATATACATAAATGCATCTATTCATATGTATGTACATACACATTCATTAGGAAATCTCGTTTGATATTTAAATTAACACATACTTACATACGAGAATAATGAAATGGAAAAATGTAAATACTATATTAGCAATTTCATTATATTTGACTTAAAAATAATAATATAATAATATAATAATAATACGAATAAAACTGAGAATAGCTTCTGGAATGTTTCTAATTTTTTCGGTTTGCAAGGCAGGGGATCTAATCGGCGATTGATCGTGAAACGTGTGACTATCTTATAATCGTAGCATAGTGCTGGCGCTACTTTCGAGTTGTGGTCTCAGGTAACAGCATGCGTAGTTCCTTACCTATGCAGGCCAAAATGACAAATGCGTGCTCGACCAGGACTATAATACTGGCCTATGCCGTCGTAGGGCTTACAAGCCTATACGAAAGAGATAAAAAAATGTGACGAACCAAGTAATAGCCTAGGATAAAAAGGCAAGCAAGGCACGTTACAGGACTGACATCCCTATTCGGAAGAGACAGGAGGAACTAGTTACTAGCATCATATAATAACGGATTCACTGTTGGCGACCCCGGAAAACAATTAAAGGCAACGATCTTCGGATTTGCAGCTGGAACGTTCGGGCTGTTAACAGACAGCATGCAGCCGAATAACTAGCAGAAATCCTCGACTGCAACAACACGGATATAAGCGCCATTTTACAAGTGCGATGGGATGGACCTGATGATGATCCGCTTCGAGGGTAAATTCGCATGCATAAGTCTCGTAAACGCCCACGCGCCGATAGGGGAGAAGGACGACCAGCCAAAGACTGTTTCTACTCCTCCACAAAACCTACGAGTAATGCCATAAGTATGACGCGAAAATCGTCCTTGAAGATTTTAATGCCAAGGTAGATAAAGAGCGCATCTTTCGTAAAATAGTCCGTTACATAAAATCACCTCCGGAAACGGATATAGGCTTATTATCTTATGGCGGGACATAATGTAACTATAGCCAGTACGAAGTTTCGACACCTAGTTATATGTACATAAAACGACCTGGCTGACTCCGGACCAACAAATCGTCAAATAAATTGATCATATTGCGATCGACGCAAGGAATACCTCCAGTGTTTTGGATATCCGATCGTTCCGAGCAGCTAACAACATTTATGTTACTGCAGCCAAGACCCGGAGTTAGATATCCGTAACAGCAGAAAGCCAGCGAACTATTATAAGGAAATTCAAAGTAGAGCGTTTGATCGAGCCCTTAAAGAGATACTTTCAGAACAAAGAAGTTCAGAAGTTTTATCAATAAATAAAAAGAAAATGACACAGCTGTAAGGCTCGAACAGAAACCTGCAACGATGGATAAGGAAACGTCATACTAGAACCACAGTGAGAACTGAGAATATTTAAACGAAGTTGACGAATAATATCCCATCGTTAGGCAGAATAGACCATTTATCTTGGACCAAGATAGACAACATTTCCGGCCTCCCGACCGTAATAAAGTACGGATAGTCATTTCCCAGCTTAATTCTAACAAGACTGTTAGTGGTTCCCAAATAAGTTATCCTGTTAATATCAGAATTTAATGAGCTTAACATACGCTGCCGTTCCCGTTCTACAGCCAAAGAGCAGAGACGTGAGTCCGGGAAGGAATATGAAAAACAGAAAGTACTATCGTCAGCAAAGGAATATATTGGATTAGAAGTAGCAGACAAGAGATGGTTGATGAAAATTAAAAAGAGTGTCAGAGACACAAAGAAGCCTTGGGGCACACCAGCATTTATTTTGTGAATAACAGACTTAAAACCATCCAAGACAAATTGAATTCAGCGTTCCGAAAGGTAATTTCTAATCCATTGAAGAAGGGAATCGTCGATCCCAAAAGCACGCATTTTCGACAAAAGAGCCAAACTCTGTCAAATGCCTTAGAAATATCAAGTGTAACTATCTTACTTTCACCAGATTGATGTACGCTTCGGTTCCACTTTTCGGTGAGACATGCCATCAGAACATCAGTGGACCTGTTGCTACGAAAACAGTACTGCCGGTCATTAAGAAGTTCTCGTTTTCGAGATATTTCATGAGCTGACGGCTTATCAGTCAGTGTTTTCATGACCTTGGAAAGAAGGGACGTAGGTGCAATGGGTCTATAGCAGGATAGAGAGGAAGATTCGCCTATTTTACAGACGGGCTGGGCAAATGCTGTTTTCCATCTGCTCGGAAAGAGTCCTAAAGAGTAGGCTTGATGAAAAAGTTTACGCAGTGGTTTTGCCAGTGAAGAAGAATACCTCTTCAGAAGGAGGGGAGATATACCGTCTGGACCAGCAGATTTGTGAATGTTAAGAACTCTTGCTACTACACGGGTGCGAAAGTGGATTTGTCCCATTACAAATTCGACGCACTCAAATGTAGGCGGAGACAAAGCTCAATCTCGCAGTGTTGAGCTGGCCACAAAGGGTGCGGCAAGCAGATTGGCCTTGATCAAAGAGTTGACAGTTGGAATGTCATCGTAAATGAGCGTTGGGATGGAGGATGAGGCAGAATTTCTAATATTTTCGACGAACGACCAACAATTTCTACTGCCTTTGAACATTGTACTATTTGTTGTCTCAGTTTTTGATCGTATTACAATTATACAAATGCGAAGTGAAACCAGGGGAATCGGGCACTAGGAATAAGACCTTTCATCCGTATAGTTCGTTTTGTTCTCAGAATAATAATTATTGTGTTTGTTTCTGTAACTATATACAGGGTGTCCCCTAATTCGTCAACGATAATTCAGGAAATGATTCCTGGGCATATTTTAGTAAAAAAATCGTTCTACAGTAAGGGCCTATCTTCAATGTTAACATCATTTATTTAAGAAAAGGCTTACTTTGGTGTTCCCTTACTCATGTTAATGAAAATTGCTCTGTTAGTACTCATGGTAGAAACTTCATGTAAGACCTTAATTTTAGAAGAAATACAAGCTTTTGTACGGGCTTTTAAATAAAGTTGATATCTTATTTGAGTCTTTAAATATCCAATTTCTAAACCTGTTCCGTTTTCATTGCCGATGCCAATTTTTGATTCTAAGGTTACTTTTCTCCAGAAAATGCCTAATAAACCTAACGTTTTTCTATTTTTTTCTTATAAACGTAATACTAATAAACAAAAAATGATTAACAAGTTTACAGAAAAGGCCATAGATTTTATGTTACTTGGGAAAACTAGCAGCAGGTAAAACAATTAATTTATGGTTCTCACCTACGTTTCTAACAACAGTTGACAATAAGACTGGTTTTCCAAGAATTAATAATTTTCCAAGAATTTTTTTTAAAATCGCATAGTTATTGAAAAGTTTTAAAGCGTGCTCGTTTATTTGGCTACCTTATTCCCTTACCCAGTTTCTTAAAAGTTCTCCGAACAAGTTATGTTTGGGATATGAAGGCCTATTTCGAAAATTTGCCAAACAAAAATGGTATGAAAGATTAGAAAAAAAATAATTCATCAGTTTAATGTTTTACGCTAAGGTTACAGTTGCTTAGCAACGCTATTTGAATTATCTGCATTTACAAACCTAGAATACGCAGACATTATTTACGTTTATGGGCTGTGCAATGGAAGTTCAGCTAGTGCGCGACAAAGATACCATGAACTTTATCCTAACCGACGAATTCCTGGGAAAGGGGTATTTGGAACTACGTATCGAAGGCCTCGAAAAACAGGATCAGTGTCAAGTGCACGACAGAATGCGGGATCTCCACAAGTAAGAAGGATTTCGGCTGATGAACGAATACTGGAAGCTGTTACAACTGATCCATCAATTAGCATCAGACGCTTAGCTTTGCAATTCAATGCTTCCAGACATAAAATTTGTAATGTACTGCATGGAGAAAATATTACCCATACCACCAGCAACCTATACAAGACCTGCTTCCCAATGATTTGTTTGAGCGGAGCTTCGATGACAACGAGTTTATTAGCAGAATTCTTTGGACGGACGAATCACAATTTACAAGAGATGGGATCACAAATTTTCATAACCTTCATACGTGGGCTGCGGCAATCCATATACGAGTACAAGGAGACGTAAATCATTTCAACACAAATTCAATATGTGGATAGGTGTAATTGGAAACAAGTTAATCGGGTCCTTCAAACTGCCATCTAGGCTGAATTCTACAAACTATCTGGAGTTTTTGCAAAATGATTTACCAGAACTTTTGGAGGGCATTCCACTGATTCAACTGGCTCCATCATATTTCTAACATGATCTTGCTCCAGGCCACTATGGCCGTGAAGTTTTTTGTATTGGGAAGAATGAAAGAACTTGTTTATTCAACCGAAATAACAACTTTAATTGAATTGGAAAAGCGTATTCTCGAAGCGTCAGCAAAAGTGAGGCAGCAGTTAGCATCAATAAATATTAGCAATGAAATTTAAAAACGGGCTCTAGAATGCATACAAAACCAAGGAGAGCATTGTGAGCACCTGTTATAACTATTTTAGTATACACATAAAATACAAATTACCTAAGACCACACAAAATCATTTTTTATATACAGCGTTTGGAGCTTTTTTTTTATTATTGTTACTTTCATAAGAAAAAAATTGTAAAACGTTATGTTAATTACGCATTTTCTGGAGAAAAGTGACCTCAAAATCAAAATGGAAAATGGAACAGGCTTAGAAATTGGATTTCCGAAGATTCAAACAAGATATCAACTTTATTTAAACGCCGTTGCAAAAGCTGCTATTTCTTCTAAAAATTATGTCCCAAAACAAACTTTGTACCATTAATATTAACAGAGCAATTTTTGTTAACATGGGTCAGGGTACACCAAGTAAGCCTTTCCTTAAATCCTCGATAAATGATGTCAGCATTGAAGATAAACGCTTACTGTACAACGATTTTTTCCTTACAATACGCCCAGGAATCATTTCTCAAATTATCGTTGACGAATTAGGGGACACCCTGTATATTTTTCCTTTTTGTGAGACTGTTTGTTGGCGTAAATAAATAGAAATATCTGTTACAATTTGCTTGCTTGACATTATCAGAAATGGGATCGTGATCTACAATGCCCAAATAAAGTGCGCTGAAAGTGGATGTTTTGCGAAAGATGTGCAGAGGCGCCGGTCTGCCGACTACGGGAAGGAAAAATCAGCTTATTCAACGGTTACTGGGCATCGTTAGTGACGACGAATGTGATTTATGACGTGGCGACGGTTCAATTCTTGTTGATCGTGTTAAAGAATTGGAAAAAGAAATTTCTCGATTGATATTTAACAAAAATCACAAAACGCAGTTCAACCTTGTCGCGACAGAATCCGCAAAAGCTGAAACCGTTATTTCAACCCTTATAACAAACGCTGGCAAACAAACGTCTTCGTCCCCTTCCCATTTCCATCCATTTTAAGCACAACAATCTGATTTTTAACACTCTTTTATTAGCTTCACCTGTATGTTTGCTTGCTTGTTTGTTTGTAACCGACTTCTTTGAACTTGATTTTGACCCACTTTGAACGGTCAGATTTAATTGAAACTTTGTAGAATTATCAAGGACCGATGACAATAAAATAATTCGATAAGTTTATCGCATTTTATATCCTAGTAAGGATCGCCAGGATTAATTAATTTCTTTCCTTACATATCCTCTGTGTGAGAGCTAGAGACAAAAGTATGAGCGCAATCTGCGCATGCGTACCGTCTCTACTCTTTGGCTCGAGAACTTGGCTTAATCATGTTAGTACATTCTTGTCACTTTCATTTGGTCTGTTGGCCGAACGGATTAAGACGCAACCCTTTAGATATGGTAGCTGTTTCTCACGCTCTCTCTCCGGAATTGAACCCTGATACCCCGGTGCCCATTACAACCATGGTAGTCATCGAACCTACCATCGACAGTTGATAAGGTAGACATTTGAAAGATTCGTCGTCGGTGCTAGACCATACGACCTACGGCAACGTTAGTTATACCTATAGTAAGGCATCAGGCAAGGGTTAAGTAACAGCAGTACATGTTTATGGTCATTACATACGGGAGAACACAACTCTGGAATGGCCGCAACGTATTTGTTGTTACGTACTCCCATGCTGAAGGCAATGGTCAACTTTAATTCATCGTTTGATGTATTATGAATACATGTTTACTTAGCGAATACTCAATGGTTTTGAAAATCATAGTGCAATCAGCTTAGTTCAGAGATGTACACGAATGTTATGATGCACATGTTATAAATCACCCAATCCAATATACTGGTGAGAAACGTGCCGAGGGATGAATGGCAAGACGGTGACTAAAAATGTCTTGTCGCTAGCGTCAACCTCATGGAACCAGGCACACAGTGTTTTATAAGTGCCTTACCCCTCTATCGGACCTCTTGGGGGGCGGACCACTTATTTGTCCATTACTCGTGGGAATATTATGGAAAATAAACTAAAATATAACAAAACACAGAAAAGAAGGAGATTAGAGAAAAGAAGACAACTGTTAATAAAAATAACGTCAAAACTCTCAAGTGAGGAATTAGAAGAGAGAAAGAAAAAAAGAAAGCTCTATATCAAAAATTATAGAGCTAAACAGTCAGAGGAGGCCAGAGCAGTTCACTTGCAGCAAGTGCGTCAGCACACAGCCGAAATCCGAGCCCCAGAATCTCAACAAACTAGAGAAGCTCGTTTGCAGCAAGTGCGTCAGCACACAGCTGAAATCCGAGCCTCAGAATCTCAACAAACTAGAGGAGATCGTTTGCAGCAAGTGCGTCAGCACACAGCTGAAATCCGAGCCTCAGAATCTCAGCAAACAAGAGAAGCTCGTCTGCAGCAAGTGCGTCAGCACACAACTGAAATCGGAGCCTCAGAATCTGAACAAACCAGAGAAGCTCGTTTACAGCAAATGCAGCAACGAAATGCAGAGTTCAGAAGATTAACTAGAGCCAGTATAACGGGCTTTAGGCAGGCAATTAACACGTTTTGTGATAAGATATGTGAAGTATGCACAAAAACGTGCTATCAACAGTTTTAGTTTAGTTTTAAATGCATTTTATTTCTTAAATCATTAATTCTTTTTATCAGATATCTAAGTGGATTATAAATACTAAAACAGCACAATATTTGCCTAATGAATTAACACAGAGAAATGGCTTGGTCGTTTGCAACCGTTGCAAGACTCATTTGCGCTCAAAAACAAATACTGCACCATCTAAAGCTTATTGGAACAATCTGGATCCAGGCTCTATTCCAGAGGTAATAGCGGACTTATCACAAGCCGGACAAAGGCTGATTTCGCGCATTATTCAATTTGTAAAAATTATTAAATTAAGTGGCGTATTTGGGCAATATAGTTTTCGAGGTCAAGCGGTATTGTTCGCTCAGGATGTTTTCGAATTTACTGAAAATCTTCCGAACATTTTACCAAGAACCACAAATAATGCTGGAATAGTTGTCATTACTGAGCGTCTTGAAAATATTAACGTAACACGACAGTTTTCAGTATCTAGGCAAAAAGTATATGATGCACTGAATTGGTTAGTTGCTAACAATCCACTTTACAAAGACGTCATTATCGATCAGAACGTTGTAATTAATGATAAGGATATTATAAAAGTAGAAGAATCACCAGTAGAGATTACTGTAGAGACGAATGAAGAACCTATGGAGGATGCTAGTGCTTACATGGGAATCAGCGATTTCTCGAGAATCGTACGTGCTTCGTGTCATCAAGGCAACGATGACATATTCACATCAGGATTCGCAGGCGTACAATGCTGTGCAATGGCACTGCAAATATCCTAAGGGCCAGTATTCTTTCACCACAACATTGGTCTACAAATATCCTTTATTTAAATATGATAACATGTGACCAAATCTACAGCAATATACGGTTCTAAACAAAGAGAAATTTAACTGCTTATTGGTGGGAAATTTCAATCCGATCAAAGATGGTTTGATCACATTCGACAAAAGGTTTCAGATAACTTTTGACGAAGAACCAAGCATATTTGGAAGCTTAAATGATAAATTTAACGAAGCAAACTTTGGTCACACTCTTCGTCAAGGTTTGGAAGATCTGTTCATGGAGCATAGTGCAGGCATGCTAATAACAGAAGGACAATCATTCGGAGTAATGCACTATGATAATAAATATTACTTCAGCAACTCTCATTCTTGTAGTCAAAAGGGATCCAGAGCAAACGACAAGAATGGAAAAGCTTGCGTTATCGATTGCGATAATTTAGACGAGTTCATAAGGATTTGTAAACGTACAACAGGCAGCAAAAATGTGCAGTATACTCTTGATTACGTTGATGTTGAAGTCTTTGATGTACATGATGATTTTGAGGAGACAGAAATACATCAGAGTACTGAGAGTACAACAGGAATTGGCTCATCAAACAATTCCACTGCAGACATCAGTGATGGCACCGATTGATGTAATGCAACCGAATGTGGAAGATGAATTACAGGTCTTTCGAAATCTTATTGAAATAACCCGCAAAACGAAAGACAATATTGTAAATGTGGGTCATGAACTGAAAGCGGAAGAATTTGCCTGGTACTTTTTGTTTCCCTATGGAAAGAACGGTTTCAAAGAGCAAAGACCTGTGAATATTACAGCGTTAGACTACTTTCAGTTCAGAATTTTGGGAAGCGACACAAGATTTCAACGCAACGACTATCTCTTTTATGCCTTATCATTCTTTGAAGCACTATATCGGCATGCGGCAAGAAAATTGTTTATCAAGAAGGAGCAGTCGAAGACGTCCATCTTTATGTCAAAAATTTGAGAGGTTCTGCAGCTATTAGCTCAAATCAGATGTGTATGATCTCCAACCTACTTTGTAACATTTAGTTCAAATGATCTCAATTGGTTAGATCAACGAAAAGCTTTGTTGATAGCTGATGGTAGGCCTGATGTTGATCCTAGTACACTTGACATTTATGAGACTCAACAACTTATCGAAAAATACCCAGTAATTTTGAGTCGACATTTCATGGTTAGAGTAAATGCTCTAATGAAATTTATCAAAAATAATGATGAAGTATCTGGCGGAAAAGTAAAAGACCATTGGTGGCGTATTGAATTTCAGAATCGTGGCAGCCCTCACTTTCATATGGTGATTTGGATTGAAAATCATCCAGACTTTGACACAGAGGAAGGGAAGCTTCCTCTTGATCGTAACTGTTGCTGTAAACTGCCTACAGACGAAGAGGATTCAGAGCTTCATGAAGTTGTTAAGAAATGTCAAATTCATCAGCATGCACAAACTTGTACAAAAAATAATACCTCTGTAAGATGTCGATTCAACTTTCCACGTCAAGAATGTAACGAGACACGAAGAGTGTCACATTCTTCAGATGATTTTCTCCGTAATGGTGGCAGAATTTGTTTACTTAAGCGTCGAAAGGAAGATGCTTGGGTAAATAATTACCACCCAGAGTTATTGAGACTGTGGACAGGTAACATGGATATTCAACAGCGCGGATCAAACGAAACGATAGCTTACTATATTGCAAAGTACCTATCGAAAGCAGAACCTGAAGGTGTAGATTCTGGAATCGCGCAGGCAATACAGAAAATCCAACGCGAAGAGACTGATATTGCACGCAAGCTGTTCAGGATATATATGCAGATTCTTCATGAACGACAAGTATCAGCTGCAGAATGTGCATATCGACTTTGTCATATCCCATTACGTGATTACGCCAGAACAGCGTTACCGAGTATTGCAATTCGACAGAAGCGGACACGCAACTGGCTACTATAGTAACATCTTTGAAAGATATGAAAAACGTCCTACAACATCCTGACTACGATTTTGTGAACATTAGCCTTACAGAGTTTGCAATGTTATTTGAACCTTTCTATCCGAAAAAGGTAAGTGAGACCGAGGAAAGCGTTGATCATGATGCTTATGAAGAACATCCAAACATGCGTCGCCAATTCATCACGTTGTTGGATGAGAGCAAAATGGTTGTGGGATATGTCTCTGCAGTCGTCAGGGTACCATACTTTAGAGCAGCATCGGATCCAGAAAACTTTTTCTACAGCTTACTCGTTCAGTATATGCCTTATCGTTCAGAAACTGAATTACTTGAAGATTTCGACAATTCGAAAGAGGCATTCTTAGCTCGAGAGAATCGTTTGAAGAAAATGGGTAGACATATGCGCCAACATTGAGAGCGGGGCCAACAGCTTGAAAATGCATTTAACCAAGTACATGCATTTGAAATTTTCGAACAGCCAGAGATTATAAATCCTAAAGCTGGAGAAGACGAATTACCGGACACAGAAATGAGCAATGATCAATTTCAGAGAACACAACAGGCTATGAATATTGATCAAAGACAATTGTTCATTTTTATTACAGAGAGTATTAAAAATCAACTTAATGAAAAAGATTAGTATTATTGTGAAAAAAGCGTGTGCCATATTTTTCATTTATCGAGCACCCCACACGCTTTTTTCACAATAATACTAATCTTTTTCATTTATTTATATTTTCGGCCTATAGTAAAAATTATTTCTTTTTCATTTATTTATATTTTCGGCCTATATTAAAAATTATTTCACAATAATACTAATCTTTTTCGTTCATTTATATTTTCTGCCTGTATTAAAAATTATTTTTCGGTTTTTAGTTCGATTGATCATTAAAGCGTGCTTTTTGGTTTTTTTAAACTATATTTATTTTCCACTTTTTAGTTCGATGTGATCATTAAAGCGTGTTTTTTAGTTTTTTTAAACTATATTCATTTATGCCAACCACTACAAACTTCATAACAAATATCCCATCTTTAGCATCCACGCAACCGCATTCACAAGTTAATGTTCATTTTCAATCCGTTCCGGTATCGTCGCAGCTCAATACACACTAATCGTCTTCCTCATTTATATTTTCGCCTAATTCATCATCTTCATATTTTCCTGTATATACACAACAAACTAACCCTTCGCAATTTGCTTCGGCGCCGATTCGATTTTGTCGAATTCTTCCTTCACATACCGACGCAAACACATCTACCCTTCGTTCCTGCAGCAGCACAACCACCGTTTGCAGTGAAGCAACCATCAATCCCCTTTGGTAACGTACAAGATGTTGTTGCCCTTTTGCCTGGATTTGATCCATTTTCCGATAAGTCAGTGAACTCTCAACAATTTATAAATCGAGTAGAAAATCTTAAAGCCGCTTATAAATGGGAGGATCAAGTTTTAGTATTTGCAGTTCAACAGAAATTGCAGGGTGCTGCAAAATATTGGCTGTATTCAATACAAGAAATTTTCCTTACATGGTCGCAATTTGCCTTGCGCCGACAACGTAGCCATGGCACGAACTCAGCGACAGCACAGCGAGACACCTCAGGAATATTATTTCAAAATGCTTGCTTTAGGCAGAAAAGGAGGTCATCCACAATCTGCTATCATTCGACATATTAGATAACTGGACCTTTTGTAACGAGTTATTGAGGGATATAAACATTTATTGCAAACACAACGATGTTAAACCGCCACTGGAAATAGGAAAGAAAGCGTGTTATTCACCAAGCCCGTATGTATCTACTAAGTCCGTTACTCCCGAAACTAAAACAGTCAATAAAACGGGAAAAAAGAGCGTGAAATATTTTAATTGTTTTAAATTCAGTCGTTATTCCGTAAAATGACCTGAGCTCCAGAGAAAAGAGCGTTGCAAAGTTTGCAGTCGTATTACCCACCAAACAGCGAATTGTCCAGAGAAGAATTCTAAACCTTATCTTCCCAAAGCGGATCCGAATATAAACAAAATCGAAGATCAACCAACTGACGAAAAGAAAATCGATGGTCTCATCACAAAAGATGTCAGAATAAATGGCATTAAAATTAAGTCGTTAGTTGAACCCCGGAAGCAACCGAGAATCGTTGGCTGAGAAAATTGTTAACAAAATCGAATGTTGTACCAGACTGAATGGTTTCGGTGGTGGCCAATACATCTGTACATCGAAAATAAGTGCAGAATCGGAAATCGACAAAAATGCTATTACTGGGGAGTTGCTCTTTGTGGGAGACAGCTATATTTCAGAAAATATTCTACTCGGTAAGTATATTTTGTGCCATGAAGGGAATAGTTTTGTTATTGAAGGTGAGGACTGCTGGATCGAGAATGTCGACAAATTACGAACCGGAGATGATCTTACGACAGATCAATTGAATCAACTTCAATCCACACTTTCAATTCATCCCAGAAGTTTTGCGGAAAATATTGACGATTTAGGAAAACGCATTGTTGCTAAAATTTAAATTAAAGTCACTACAGATGTACCCATTGTAACGAAACCGTATAGAGCACCGTTTGCTAAACGAACCGTCGTAGCAGAAATCGTGTCAGAACTTCTACAAAGTGGAATCATACGTTCATCCGATTCACCGTACGCCGCTGGAATAGTTTTGGTTGAAAAGAAGAAATAGGAACACCGTCTCTGTGTAGACTTTCGAAGTCTTAATCATGGTACCGTCAAAATTCCATATTCAATGCCGAATTTGGAGGATCAGTTTGTAGTGTTAGCCGGAAGTAAATATTTTTCGATTTTAGATTTACGTATAGCATACCATCAAATCGAGATCCAGTAATCGTCCAAAAAATACACAGCATTTGTTACAACAGAGGGCCATTAGGAATATAACCGAATGCCATCTGGTCTCGTTAATGCGCCACCGATTTTCCAAGCCGTTATGAATAAAATGTCATCTAAAATGCACCGAGAAGAAGTGCTTATGTGAGTTGTAATGTTATCATCCCAAGCAAATCGTTCGATGAGGGATTACCTCGTCTAAATACATTTTTGCCAATATTAGAAGAAAGTAGTCTCACTCTTCGCCCCGATAAATGTAAATTCTTGGCTACTAAGATAGTTTATTTGGGTCATGTGGTGGATGCAAACGGTATTCTGCCTGGAGATGAGAACACAAGCGCAATCAAGAATTTTAAGCGCCCGATATATGTGACCGAGGTACGTAGATTTTTAGGTCTTACCGTATTTTTCCGAAAATTCGTTCCTGTTACTTCAGAGCACGAAGTTCATACGGACGCAAGCAGTGTCGATCTGGCCAGAGTTCTGCTCCAATCGAAAGATAACCGAAACTGGCAGCCTATATTTTATTACAGTCATCACTGCACATACACTGAAAGCCGATATCACAGTTACGATCTCAAGGTGCTTGCCGTCGTTGAGACCTTGGATCGATTCCGTTTTTATCTTTTGGGAAAACCCTTCCGTCTAGTGACTGACTGTTCCGCAATCACGAAGATGAAGACAACAAAGGAACTTGCAAAGGAGATTTCTCGTTGGAGGATGAGACTGTTATAGTTTGATTTTACGATGATTCATGGCGAAGGAAGCTGTTTGTCATACGTCGCTGCTCTCAGCAGATCCCCTAATCCACCGCCGAGAGAAATTGAGCCAGCTGGATTCGTTATGAAGGTAACAGTTAACACAAGCGATTGGTTGCTGACTATGCAATATGCGTGAGATTAGTTCGGTTTTAAATGGCGAATGTATATCCTATCAAGAGAAACAATTCAAAAACGATTATCGATTGAAAAATCACCGGCTTTATCGAAAGGAAGGAAGTGAGTTGAAGTTTGTTGTTCCTAAGGCAGTCAGATGGCAGATTGTGAAAATGTACAATGATGATATGGGACATTTCGGATTGGAAAAGACTATAGAACGCGTCAAGAAATTATGTTGGTTTCAAAGTATACAAAAATACGTAAACTAATATTTAGCTGCTTGTACTCAGTGTTGCTACTTTAAATCACACGGTGAAAAGCGCGAAGTCCATATGCATTACGATGAAGTTTCACCGATTCCTTTTCGTCTATTACATATGAATCATCTCGGACCTTTGTGCGTAGTAAAAGAGGTAATTGTTATGTGTTTGCTGTATGAGATGCTTTTAGCAAATTTTTGCTGTTGAAACCTGTTCGAAACACGAAAACACAACCGGTTATAAATGCAATTAACGAGATGACAAGTTATTTCTGTTTCCCTAAACAAATTGTGACCAATAGAGGAACGGCTTTCTCCTCCAAGAGTTTTGAAGATTTCTGTGACCATAATTGCATTCAACACATCAAAATAGCTGTGCGAACCCCGCGTGCTTACGGGCAGATTGAAAGAGCTAATCAAATCATTCTTTCGTATCTTCGATCTTCAATAAACGATGCCAAGGACTGGGTATTAGTACTACCAGAGCTTAAATAGACTGTTAACACTCAAAAAAATACAACAATGGGCTACACTCCAAATGGGCTCGTCTTCGATTCGATTTTAAATTAGTTGTTGACGTGGACGAAAAACTTAATTGCTGTACAACGATGGACGAGAAACGACAGCAAGCTGTCTTACGTATCAGAGACGAACGAGCGAAATGGAAAGACCGTTTTGATGGAAAGTACACAGAGCCAACATCCAATTATGTGAACGATATAGTTGTTATCGAAAATATAGCACCAGCGACCGGCGAGTCGAGGAAACTCGAGCCTAAGTTCCGTGGGCCATATATTGTCACAAAGGTCCTAGCAAAGACCGTTATGTTGTAGTAGAGGATATACCGGGTATGCAATTAACCTCACATAAATTTTGTTCGCTTCTCTCTTCAGATAAAATGAAATTCTGGTATCGAGACTCTCCCGAGCTTGACGGTAGTGAGAGTGAGGAGTTCGAATCCAACCATGATAAAATCGAAGGCGATTCCAATTCAGGATAGGCCGAACCGTGAAGTGAAACGAGGGGACCTTTCATCCGTATAGTTCGTTTTGTTCTTTTTCTCAGAATAATAATTATTGTGTTTGTTTTTGTAACTTAATATGTATATTTTTCCACATATAAATGTCGTTCTGGCCAGAGCCAAAGGTGCTGTTTTAAAACAGCTAACTCAATGCGAGGGTGAAGGTGATCTGCTACATGGTTCTTATCCGGCCTATGCTTGTATTTGGATGTCCTGTGCGGTTCAACATGAGAGCAAGTTTATTGGAAAAGATTCGGGTGTTTGAGAGGGCTTGTCTTAGGACTTGTCTTCAGTTCAGTATAAGAACACTAGAGTCTGAGTACATAAAATTATATCCTAATGAGGACTTGTACAATAGGGCGAACAAAATCAGAGTGGACAATTTCGTCATTAAATTGATTCGAGGGCATGTTGCAAGAGCACTGACCTCGTCGAACAATCTGATCTCCTGGGCTTACTACCCCAATTATGTGCCTCACGCGAGAATGTGCTTTAATGGCATTATTCCTCTAGAAGCGCTCCTCTCCCTAGATATGAAGGGTCTGATCCAGGACAAATTAGCGTTGCTACTAATCATCTACTACGCTACTAATCGTTCGTGGAGAGCGCCTCCGTTCCGGTAGAGGTGAAAGAAGTCGTAATATGAGGGTATGAGGGATATTACTCGAAAGTAACAAAGTAGGTCTTCAGCCTAGTTTCTTAGCCGTGATCAGCTTACATATGTTAGCATAAGGTGGAATTACAGTAGATGTAAAAAAAAAAGAAAATTAGCATTAAAATGAAATATTATAAAATAAATAAGAAAAGAAAAAGATTTGAACAAAAGAGATGGGTAATAACTTCTATTATTGCCCGTTACCAACCCATAACAAAAAAGAATTATTATATCATGCTTATACATGTTAAATAAGGTAGTGTAACTAGCTTAAAAAGATTAAGTAGGTTTAGTAGGTTAAGATTAATTTTTTAATTAGTTTGCAAATTTTAGTTTTAAGTTTTAAAATATAACAAAAAATTAAAAACTTCATTTTTTAAATGTCTATGCTTCCTTAATTTTAATTGTTATAAATATAACAACCTCAAAAGACATAGTCCAAGTATTAAGTTTAACTAAGAGTGCCTGTACGGGACCGGTAAGTAAGAATAAGATGATTTTAAGTTAATTAAGTTGAATTTTAAGCCATACAAACATGTAAGATTCAATTAATGAATGTAAATAAAAATGCATTAAAAATTAAAAACGAAAATGAGTGTATTGGCTTTCCAATCGGGCGTTCGATGTTCAATCCCAACTGCGTCGAAAGACTTTTTTTTCAGGCAATTAAAATCATTTGAGATGAGTGGTTGCCTTTAATACAACAACAAGTGCAATTACATTAATAATTTAGTCTCCCCCTTAAAAGGTGGATGGCACCCATGAGGCGAAGTAACCACTAAGCAAATTATCCACCACTGCTTTATGTACAGAAGCCCCAAACTAGACAGCAATTCGACTTTTAACGAGTTTGATGCGCTGTCTGGCTACATATATTCAAAGAATTGTATCCCTGTATCCTCATACAGAAATTGTTATTACTGGCGATTTCAATATACACAATTCAGGGTGGCTTCGACATTCTGGACAGATAACACCCGAAGAACGGTGTGTTGAGATCTTTTCTGCGGCTTGTAAATGAGCCCATGCCAATACCAGACGTTGATAGTCATACCGCCAATACTGTGGATTTGTTTTTAACTTCTCACCATGATAAGTACTCCATTGATGTGCTCTCCTCTCTAGGCCCGTCGCACCATTGTGTCACATCAGCTAATTTCTCGTATACCGATCACACTGTTAGAGAAAAGATTCCTAAAAGAACCGTATGGCAATATGAGAAAGCCAACTGGAGCGGACTTAACACCTTCTTTAGGAAATTTAACTGGTCGTTATGTTTCCTCGATAACGACGTGGATGCCGCTGCTAATATGAGCACTGACACTATTCTCTTCGGAAGAAGATCCTTTATCCCTCATCGGATGAAGAATATCACACCAAAACAAAAGGCATGGTACGACTCCAGTTGTGAAGAGGCTGTCAGGGTTGGAGAAGTGTTTTTTAGGTCCTTCAAGGCCAATCCGACAGAGGAAAACCGAAAAAAGTTTAAGCGAGCCAGAAATGACTGCAACGTCTTTCTCAAGCGTGTGAAATTTCAATACGAAAAAAAGTTGAGGCAAAAATACTACAATGTCACAAAGGTAGTAAAAGCTTTTGGTCATTTGTCAAAAACATCAGAAATTCTGCCTCATCCTCCATCTTTGGACAAGGCCAATCTGCTTGCTGCACACTTTGCAGCCAGCTCAATACTCCCGGATTATGCTCTGTCTCCGCCTACATTCGACTGCGTCGAATCTTGAATGGGATGAATCCACTTTCGCACTCGTATAAGATCTCAACATGCATAAATCCGCTGGTCAGATAGTATACCTCCCCTTCTTCTGAAGAGGTTTTCTTACAGGCTGGCAAAACCAAAGCGTAAGCTTTTTCATCACTCCTACTCTTTAGGACTCTTTCCGAGCAGATGGAAAACAGCATTTGTCCAGCCTGTTCCTAAAAAAGGAGCACCTTACTCCCTCTCCTCCTACAGGCCCATTGCACTTACGTCCCTTCTTTCCAAGGTCATGAAAACGCTGACTGATAAGCCGTCAGCTCATGAAATATCTCGAAAACGAGAACTTCTTAATGACCGGCAGTACAGTTGTCGTAGCAACAGGCCAATGGTGATCTGACGGCATGTCTCACCGAAAAGTGGAACCAAAGCGTACATCAATCTGGTGAAAGCAAGATAGTTGCACTTGATATTTCTAAGGTATTTGACAGAGTTTGGCATCAGACTCTTTTGTTGAAAATACGTGCTTTTGGGATCGATGACTCTCTTCTTCAATGAATTAGAAATTACCTTTCGGAACGTTCAATTCAAGTAATCTTGGATGGTTTCAAGTCTGATATTCACAAAATAAATCTTGGTGTGCCCCACGGCTCCGTTCTGTCTCCGACACTTTTTTTAATTTTTATCAATGATCTCTTGTCTGTCACTTCTAATCCAATATATTCCTTTGCTGACGACAGTACTCTCTGCTTTTCGGCTGTAGAACGGGAACGGCAGAGTATGTTAAGCTCATTAAATTCCGATATCAACAGCATAACTAATTGGGGAACCACTAACAGAGTAGAATTTAATGCTTCCAAAACAAAATGCTGTCTGCTGTCGTTAAAGCGGAATTTAAATACCCAGCCATTATCCATGAATGGCACTTACATCGTCGAAACCGAAAAACTTTCCATTCTCGGTATGTGTGTCAATGAGAACTTAAGTTAGAATGACTACATATTCGATGTCGCCAAAAATGCTACGAAATGTCTAGCCTTTCTCCAACGATGTAAGAAATACTTCTGATTTGGCCTCAATATACATATAAGGCGTTCATGCGTTCAAAATTGGAGTACAGTGCTCACATCTGGTCAGGTACGCCTAAAACATCTCTGCACCTGCTAGATAGGATTCAAAACCGTGCGATAAAACTCATAGCTGATACCAATATCACTTAGGCAATGGATACCCTCGAACACCGACGAAATGTCTCATATCTGACTTTGTTTTATCGCTATTTCCACCACCAGTTCTGCATAGAAATCGCCAGTAGCATTCCGCCCCTTCAAACCTTTGACCGTAACGCATGTCTCGCTATGAACGCTCATCAGTATACCCTCAAACCCACTCTGAAATATCGTGATTCGTTCCTAAGCCGAACAACTCGCTTGTGGAATGCCCTGCCGAGCTCTCTATTTCCTAGTCATTATGATATTCAGACATATAAAACTAACTTACATCGGTACCTATCCTTCTTTCCTCCCTAAATTTCCTTCGCCCGCGCTGTGTGCAAACATTTTAAGGGTACCTTAACCCCTTGAGCGCGCGCTAGTTTATAAATCTACCCAATTTTCCGAAAAAACACGTGGTTCGGTATTTTAGGAGTAGTATACCCTCTGGGCCAATTATCTTCCTCATCAATAAAAATTGCAGACGGGTGACTCAACTACTATAAGACGGAGATTTGGCACACGATAGTGTGTAGAGTAGAGTACTAGGAGGGCCGGCATGATGCATGCTTTTCGGCAGAACCCATCAATGGCTTGCTGAAAGAGAGAAAATGTCTTTTCGTTATGAAACAGGATAGTCTCCAAAAGGAGCAAAGTATTGATATGTATTGTTGGCGACCCTACACATCAAATACTTATACAGTCTGCAAACTTACTGTTGAACACTATCGGTCATTCTCTCTCCAGCCGCTAATAAAATAACATTAAATATTATTAACCGCCTTTTATTGTATAAGCACTTTATTCGGACTAGAAATAAACCTATTAAACTTTCAAGATAATTGTTTATAATAACTGGCGACGAGGATTAAAAGAAACATGCGACAAAAGTAAAATATATGTATAAAAAAGTGATTGAGTTGATCTAAATGGATAAAGTTTAACACGTGTTAGTTACACGTAGTTGTACTAAAAATCAGTGGTTGAAGAGCTGAAACCGTGTAGTATTAAACTAGAAAAAAATCTGTGAAAAAATGAGTTACGTTGGTAATATATTCGTATATGAATTTGTATCCGGAGAGGACTTTGCCGCGTATAAAGATAGAGTGCCGCAATATTTCAGCTACAAACACCTGTTTTTATTACTCTTGTGGGCTCCGAGGTATACAAGGTTCTTAAATCGCTTTTTCCTCCAGCATTACCAAGTACAAAATCATTCAAAGAGCTGATCAACTTACTGGGGTAACACTATGCGCCGAAACACCACAAACGAGCTGAACGTTTTAAGTTCCAAAAGGCCTGGCGAGAGGAGGGAAAATCAATAAGCGATTTTATCATGACAAGGTACAAAATGCACATAACATAGGTAATTTAGCTCTTGCAGATGTACTAACAGATAAATTTATTATTGGTCTTCGTAATGAGGGAATTCAACGAAACATTTTAACGGACGATGGGAGAACTTTTGATAAGAGTTGCGCTATAGCTCTCAATATGGAAATGTCCGAAAAAGAGCAGAAATCGATGCATCCTATGTCTAGTTCCATTAAAATATGAATAAACGGTGGAAACCAAGAAAACTCGAATTAATAAATCTAAATCTAAGCAACAAATGTAAGCACTGTGGAAAACCGCATAAAGATCGTGATTGCCAAGCAAAAAATAAGATTTGCTTCAAATGCAATAAGCGGGGCATATCGCTACCGGTTGCTGGGCGAAATCTAATGAAAACGGAAAAGGAGATCATCAAAATGTGCGATCAGTACGAGTGGTAAACAAAGTGCATGCGGAGAATGGGGGCGGACTGAAGGTAGAAGCAAAAATTAACGGAATACCACTAATGATGAACATATACGGGAGCTGGGGTATCAATTAATTCGTATTCAGAGTTCAGAGATAAGTTTCCGTATATTAAAATTTTACATTGTAAATTAAAACTGTTTACAATTTCAGACTGTCCAGTAAAAGTCGCAGGAAAGGCTATGGTCCAGGTAGAGTTCCAAGCAGAGAAACAGAACATTTAGTTGATAATAGTGGATGGTTTGGTATTTGTTCCCTTATTTGGACAAGATTGGTTGAGCTGGAGGCAGAATTTTCTGCAAACGAGTGTTCTACATGTGCAAAAGGCAAATGATATGGCAGACAGTGATATGATCGGTTACATTAAAAACCGTTTTCCGTTTGTTGTCTCTGATGACCCAAATCAAGTGATTAAGGGTTTTATCGCCGAAATAAATTCAAAGGTTGGTGCAAAACCTATTTTTTGCAAATCATATGCAGTACCGTATAGGCTGCATGAGGCAGTATTAGATGAAATCGATAGGCTGGTTAAAGAGGGTATTTTGTTACCTGTGAAGCATACACATTGGGCATTCCCAATAGTTTGTGTGCCGAAACAAAATTTAGGAATCCGGCTGAGTATTGATCGTAAGGCTACTGTCAATAAATTTATAGAAACCGAACATTATCCGATCCCAAATATTGATGATAATATTTCGAGCCTAGCTAATTATAATTATTTTTGTATTTTGAACCTAGAAGGAGCGTGTCAGCAGCTAGAATTGGCTCCTGATTCGAGGGAACTATTAACAGTCAATACATATAAGAGTCCTTTCAGTACAGTAGACCTTTTGGAGTGTCAAGTGCACCATCGATACTTCAGTCGGTAATCGATCAAGTGTTGGTTGGAATAGAGTGTGTATTTGCCTATTTGGACGACATTATTATAGTTGGGAGAACAATAGAAAATTGCAAATGAAATATTAAGCCGATTAAACAAACACAAAATAAAAATAAATTTTGCGAAATGTTGCTTTTTACAAGTATGTTATTGAATTTTTTTTTTTGTAGCTTTGGCCTGGTAAGGTAAGAATAAACAAGATTTAAGAACGTATACGGCCAGTAAATTATGAAAGGTTAGCAAAAGTTAGTTAAGCCCATTTTGAAACATTTTTTGGGTATCTCTTGAGTAATAATAAATGCATTCAGAAAGAAGTTCATATAAGCGGAAAAAAGAAATTTATTGGTTTCCAAATCGAACGGTTTGTCGTTGAATTTCCCACTACACCCGGAAAGATATGCTCTTACCTAAAATGGAACACCATTGACATATACGTATTTGCCACAAGTGTGGAAACTGAAGGTAGAGCAAAATAACTACTGAGCTCAAATAATTTTCTTTCTCTCTTTCCAAATTTCATAAAAAGCTCAAAAAGTGTTGTATATTCATACGTGTTGTAGTATTTAGTTCCTTTATAAAAGTAGTATTAATTAAATAAAGAAATGCTAATAATTTAAGAGGGAACGAGTTGGACAATGTCCAAAAGATCTCCCAAGAATAGGATTCTGATCCTAACCTACGAACTACGACTTAAATATAAAGATACATACACATACCATCTCCACCAGACGGTCCTTTAACTCATCAAGAATTTTAAAATTTGTTAAGTGGATTTGAGTAACTTGAAATCACGTTTTTGAAAAATGTAGTTCGAAGACGTTACAGGAAACCCGAGTATATGTTTTTTTTTTTTTAATAAAACCTGTACTATAAATACTTTTTTCTTGTGTACTTATTTTTATAAAAATATATCTCTTAACAATTTTGTGTGAAAAATAAAATCATTTAAATGTCCGCCACAACCACGTCTATAGGCCCTCATACGAATAAGAAAATTTTCAAGGACTCGTTCACACATTACTGCATTAATTTCATCAATTTCCAAATGTATTTTTGTCAGCTGTGCAATTGTTGTTTGCTTATCCAAATGGGACTTTATTTTGTTAAAGAAAACTAAAGAAAGTAATCTAATGGTGTTAAATCGCATGATCTAGGTGGCCAGATTTTGTCATTATTACGTGAAATTAATTGGCCTTTAATTGTGGACCGCAATAGCTCAATGTTTGCAAGCGTTGTGTAACTCATTGATCCATCCTATTGAAAATAAGAGATCGTCTATGTGCATATCTTCAAACCACACCAAAAGTACATTTTTGTGATGATTTTTCTGAAATTTTTCCAGGATTTTTTTCTCCCCAGATGCGGCAATTTTGTATGTTATGTTGACGAATCCATCCAATGTGAAATGAGCTTCATCACTTAAGATGATTTTGTTTGAAAAACTAGCATCATGTTCTGACAAACAATTGACGAAAGTTCTACGTTGATTATGATCTGTTGGCTTCAATTCTTATCTTAATTGGATTTTGTAAAGATGCAAATGCAATTCCTTATTTGAAATACCCAAACTGTCGATGAACCCGTTTCTGAAAACTTTTTCACTAGCGTTTTAATTGTTGAATCATTTGAACTACGAGTATTATTTGCAACAAAAAAGTCAAGAATATTATTATACTCGTACACATGTATTTTTTTTAAAGAACGACCATTTTCATAATAAATTTGAATAGTTTTAAAGTGTTGTTCTAGCGTGTAACTATTCATGGTTAAAATTATATACCTTATGTGTCGACTTCACAAATTTCGAAGATGACATAAAAAAAAGGTAGCGTTCAGAAATTGACATTCACTGCTGATATCTATGAGTAAGTGCTACTTTTGAAAGACCTTTAACATACTTGTATAATATAACCAGTTGCTGCCTCCATTTCAATTACCTAGCCCTTAGTAAATTCATATAGTAATACATATTTGTATGTATATATACATTATACATATATCCATTTGCGTTTTGTGATAAGCAAACAATGTGTATATTTGTATGTACTATGTACATATACAAACATCGTTGTCACGACGTAAGATTCACCAAGTTGTGGTCTGCGAAAGGCCGAGCTCTTGTGAGCGACACAAAATCGATTACCTCGGATTCTCCTGCACACTTTCATAGACAGCGGCTGAACCAGTGGACTCAAATAAACTGCGAATAGTTTCCTCGGTAGGACGATTATGACGACCATAAAATGGGCGAAGCGCGTGGAATGTTGCCCGAACAGACAACCCATTTTGATAAAACAATTTTGTCATTTGCACGTGTTGTTGAACGCTATGTCCGTCCATGGTAATTTGGCAAAACAGACGGAGTAAATGACAGCCAATCTGACAGATTGTTAGCTTCAATAATATGGCAGCTAGCAACTGTCAAAGTTCGGAAGTCCCTATTGAAAGACCATGTACAAGCGAACAAGACATGCATCGCTATACTCTTGAAGAACGCGAAATAATTGTTACGATTTTTTTACGGAAAAATTCGCCGGTGGTGTTGGCGCAAAGTGAATTTTGGCGCAGATTTCCCGGTTGTCCGATACCAACGGGGTAAACACTACGACATTTATCCGCTCGCCTAGTAGAGTATGGGACAACACGGGATGCTACCAGGTCTGGCCGGCCCGGAGCAGCCGTTCCTCTGAGAATATTGTAGCTGTGATTGAAGATGACCTCGGAGCATCGATCAGACGACGTGCCACGCAATCGGATATCAATCGTCCTTTACAAAGAAATTTGGTGAAAGACTGTAAGATGCTCCCTTACAAAGTGCAGACAGTGCATTAGCTGTTGACCGCCAAGTGCGTGTAACCTGCGCTCAAGCCACCCTGAATCTCGACCACGAGGGAGACAAATTTTCATCGAAAATCATCATGAGCGTCGACGCCCATTTCCATCTCTGTGGATATGTGAATAAACTAAATTATCACTTCTGGGGCACCGAAAATCCGCGTATAACTCACGAAGAGCCATCAAAGTTAATGCATGTGTGCATTCACCCTCGGGCCTTATTTTTTTTCGAAAATGCTGCGTGCCGAACGACTACGGTGGACGGCGAGCGTTACAGAGCTATGCTCAAAGACTATCTCCTTCCTCAGTTGGATGAATTGGGACTGGAAAACATGTCGTTCCATCGGAATGGAGCAACGGCGCATACTGCACGAGCCATAGCCGTGGGCTGAATTTCCGGAGCGCCTAATCTTTCATTTTGGCGATTTGCACTGGCCGGCAAGATCGCCTGATTTAACCGTTCCAGACTTCTTTTTGTTGGGGTTTTTTGAAGTCAGGAGTCTATGTTAACAAGCCTCAGACTCTTGAAGCCCTCAAAGAGAATATCCGTCAAGAATACGAGGCCCTGTTGTCGGAAGTTCTGGCAAGAGTGATGGAAAATGTCACAAATCGGGCCCGAATGGTCATCAATTCTGCTGGCAGCCACTTAGCATCTGCGCCACCTTGTATATGAGAAATCAAATGCTCCATACTATCCTAAGTAATACAATGAATTTTCCTACAAGAAGCAATATTATTTTACTTGCACTCATTATACTATCTTATAATGAATTATAATAAGCTAAATTATTATTCGATACCAACTGTGTGACAACTAAATGAAATAATTATATTTGGAAAATAACGTTTAATTCGTTATCAGTGTCTGATAGGAGATAGAGAAGTGCACTGCTCCTGCAAAATTAGTCAACTCAACATCAGATTCAGTAGTTATATGAAAGCATCGGGTAATCTTTAATAACATTTACATTGAGAACGAGATCACCTTCAGCATCATCACTTATTTCGTAAGAATCACATAGCACTGAGTATTATTTCGTTTTCGCTTAGAGCTCTGTCCAGCGCAAAATTTATGGAGTTAAGTAAGATTAGATTCGTGCTTCTAACACATTTAAGCCAAATTTGTAATAAATGTTGGAATGCAATTATTCGGAACTTGATTGGTGATATCCATAATTGAATTAATTCTTGTATGTATTGAAATAATTGCTTTACGGAATTCGAGATGGATGTATAATAGATACGTTGTTTGATGCAAAAATGTACATCTGTATTGTTTTCCAGAAAATGTTGGGTTTAGTACATTCTAAACTTGGTTAAGATTCAAGCCTCTATTAATAATATTAGCAAGTTCTTGAGCAAATTTTATTAGTCGTTTCTTCTGGAAATGCCGTCTCATCTTTAACTTCATGTTATGTAGTCAATACGATTTGAGTAATCCTCTAATCCAGCCCATACAAGCGAATAATCTATACCTTCTATTTGACTAAAACCAAAGACCATATAATACCAAGACAGTGCAACCGGCACTTAAAAATGATGAAAAGTAAAAAGCTCTCCCTGGAACGGGCAGTCGGAAACAAGAGGTGATCAGATCATATTGAAAAGAGGAAAGCTTTTTCACTTTTTTTTCAGATAGTGTGTATATCGCCAACCGAGACATATGGGGAAGTTTTCGTCGCCCCAGCTGCACTTCAGCCAACATGTGTACGATGAGTGATCGGGGTAGGGACGAACATATGTAAATAGCACACGAAACTCTTTAATTTGCTGGCTTCTGGTTCGTGTATCTTTATTTTGTGATACACTTTGATTGAGTACTTTAATATGTGGAAACATTTTTATCGATATTTTTGGATTTTATTTTTTATTACATTTGTACCTATTTTTCATTATTTTTATACTACGAGTATCATATTTTTTGCATTATTACTTATCGTATTACGTTTAGGGTTTGTATTATTTTTACAAACATACATACATATGTATGTATGTGCCAGAAGGACAGTTTTGGTGGGAGGCATGCAATATTAAAGAACCAAAAGAAAATATTTTAATTTGTGATCGCCATTTTGATCCTAATGTCTTGGGTAAAAGAAGATTAAAATCTCTAGCTATTTCCACACTTTTTCTTGGCAATTTCTCTGATGAGGATTGCTTAGATGATGAATTATCTACTTTACAAGTTCCCGCAAAAAGAAGGTACTCATAAAGCAGTGGTTGCTTAGAAGCTAAATGTTCCAATTGTGAAAAGTATGTTAAATTGACGGCCTATTATCGGAAAAAAAAAAATTATATTCATACAAAAACGAAATTTTAGACTAAAAACCACGGTGAAACATTTCAAGAAAGAAATTAAGAAAAAAAGAGAGTCAGGTGAGACTAGTTGAAAAAATTTTGATATAATAAATATTGAGTCTTGCAATATAAGCGAGGAATCAAACATTTTTTATAGATTCCTGTTAAGCAGCCGTCCAAAAAAATTTACCGAAAAAGAAAGGTGGTTCGTACAAAATATATTTTATGTATCTTAATCGGCATATTTATTTTTCAGAAATAAATTGAA
The DNA here is from genome assembly GCA_963966105.1 of Volucella zonaria. Classification (NCBI taxonomy): domain Eukaryota; kingdom Metazoa; phylum Arthropoda; class Insecta; order Diptera; family Syrphidae; genus Volucella; species Volucella zonaria. The sequence continues at coordinate 157,840,072 of OZ014530.1, read as the reverse complement.
TCAGAATTTGTCTCATATACTATAAATACTATTAATCGTTGGGCTCCAGTCAAATGCCTTCAGCCAGGATCAAAAAATGTTGCCTTTGAAGATTTAAGAAAAAAATGTTCCCTTTTGGAAGATCGGGATAGGAGAAATGTTATATTAATTTTTGATGATTTTTGGCTACTCAAGTTTTTAGTAGAACTGTTGAAGCAACAATAAAAACAGTTATGGAAACTTGTGGTTTTAAGCAAAGCTCCGCGGATATTGCACTTGCAACAGCCAATTTTATCTGTAAAATGGACCAAATTTTCGACTGTATGAACAGTGCATCATTAAAGGGAGATAATTTGTATAGGTCAGCTATTCAGATCAACAATGTACCACATCATTTCACTAAAAGTCTTGTAAAATACGTCGAAGGATGGTCTTTTATTAAGAAGTCAAAACCAGTTTACTTCATAGATGGAATCAAGCAATCACGTAATGGTTTATTGCTTCTGGCTGAAGAAAACCTGAAGCCATATTACGATAATTTTTTTTTTAACTTAGCGGGTCAATAAAGATCCTTTAGAAAATTTGTTTTCCATTGTTCGACAAAAAGGTGGCAACAACAATAATCCCTCTTTGGCAGAATTTAATACTATCATAGCCAAAATCATTGCAACAAATATAGTTCAAAGTACTTCACTGTCTAACTGTAAAGAAGATAGTGATATAATGCCTAATATAACAATATCAAAGAAAAATTTAACAGATTTAAATGAGCTACCCGAACAACATTTGAGGGGAAGATGATACTGTAATGGATTTATATGAGGTATATATAGAATATTTTATTGAAGACCATTTTAATAATGCTTCACAAATCAATATTGACCTTTTGTCGATGAGATATTTTTTGGGATACGTGGCATGCAAAGTACTACCAAGGATTGATTGCGATACTTGCAGTGTTAGTATCAGAAAAATTCATGAAGTTTTATCGTGTTGATCCCAGTTGTTCATCTTTCCAAAAAAAACTATAGAAATGATAGTAATTTTGGAAATTAAAATGCTCCGACAGATCTATTCTTTGGCGTTGGTAAGAAACACATTTTAATATTTCATTCTGTGTTTACTAACAGTCCTGAAATATTTGGCACAAAGGCAAAAATTATTGCAAACTGCAAGGAAAATACACCTGATTGGTTTTACTTGCTATATTGCTATATTTCTTATTTTAATTCTACAGCGAAAGCATTGCTCTTGGGCGGTTGAAAAAAATGAACGTAAGTGCAGTAAAAAGGTTGAAATTTTAACCGACTAGACTAAATTAAATAAGTATGTACCAATACAATTTCAACGTGTGTAAAGAAAAACAAAAGTTACTGCAACATCACCGAAAATTAATTATCAAATGATATATTGATATGCATGTACCTATGTACCACTTATATATGTACATCCATACATACAAACGTACATACATACCCAACCGCACACAGAACTACACGAGCTTCTGCCGATCTTTTTTTACTCTATTCTATTGTTTGGTCGAAGTGTATTCAATAAGAAAAAAAAAAAAAAAAAAAAAAAAAACAACAACAAATATTTTAAAGCTCTGAGAACGAATGAGCTTTTGAGAAATATTATGAAAAGCTCGGGGGTCGTATTATAGGACCCCCCGCACAAAAATTTCCCCACAATATTTTTATATGGCGTGCACTATCATGGTATTATATGGTGCCTATTTCAATTTCTGTGTCTTTTCTGTTTGTTTGATAACATTTCCATCAATTTTTTTTGCTGGTTTTCTTTCATTTCTAATACAAGAAATTTTTCCATTTTCTATGTGAAGTCATCTCCTTTATTAAGTATAATAAAATTTATGATTTCTTAAATTAACGAAATACTAATTGGAGTTGTTTTTGTTGTTCTTATAGTAGCTCTGTGTAGGTACGTCAAATTTGCTACCAACGGTTGTTACGCTGAAACCGGTAGAAATCAATTTATAATTTGAATATAATTTCCAGGGAAAAATCTTGTGTTGGCGAAATTTTTGAAGACTGCCGAAGATATCTTAAAGATAAAGACAAACTTTAAAAACTGTATTTTGCAATTTGGTGAAAAGTCACCAAAAGTAATAAATTGCACTTGCATAAATAAATAACGATTGGTTTGATGTTGTACTATTAGGGTAGGCAATGACATCGTCAACTTGACGATGCCCTTTGGTTCAATCATTCAATCAACTTTGCCGTCAAAAGTCACTCTTTATCTGAGCTAACCAGCTTATATCCGCGACTTCGTCCGCGTTGGTATAGTGAATAATTGATAAAAGGTCTATGAGAGTTGACCAACGAGGAGGTGAATATTACATACAATATTCCATAGGCTTTTAATCAGTAAGATATTTAGTTAGTGGCCGTGGCGCAAGTGGTAGTTTATTGGCTTCGCAAACGGACAATCTCGCGTTCAATCCCGACCAGGGCGCAGAAGACAAATATTTTTGAAAGTAACTAAAATTGTATGAGGTGTTTAGATTTAGTTTTAAGAGTTAAGTTCTTAAAAAAAATTATTTTATGTTTTAAAAAGGTAAATTTTCTTTGAATTCACATCATATTCGTTAGTTCCAGGTTTGGCGCCAGTAACACCAAGTTACATCGTTCAGTAAAAAGAGATTCTGGCAGTGAAGAGAGTTCACTCCTCTGCTTCCCGGAGGGCACCAAAACAAACAGAACGATATGGAGTTAACTTTAAAAGTCTCTGTATAACATACTACTAAATTACCTGTTTGGTCTTGAGAGCGTAAATGAAGATTCTACGAACCCCTAAACCTCGAACAGGCGACGAAGAGTTGGCCTTGGGCGAAGCAAGGCGTTCAGAAGTCTATGTCAACCGTCTTTAGCGTATGGCCCTGTTACTTATCATGGCGAAGCAGAGGGCCACAGGGAATTGGAATCGCTTGAACTGAAAAGGGAACTTAGAAGGACAAGCTAAATTCGTGAGATCTTCGTGGCTACATTCGGCTAAGATTGTGGCTTTAATGACGTTCCTTAAAAGTTGTTTGACACGGAGTCTGGTTCCATTGCATAGTTTCGGGGGATCCAAGTCGCGTATGAGCATTATACTTAGATGCCCCAACTTTTAACTTCAACTCATGCGCAGAGAGGCCCGACGCGTTTAATCAAATTCATAAATCAGTCCGTTTTCCACACAGAGGTCAAACTACAATTTTAGAGTGCCGGTTTAATTAAATTTTAATTGGTTGTAACAGAATTTAGGATATCACTCATTTCTATACGTTACCCCAAACGATTAATATTAGTAAATTTATTAATCTTACAAAATGTAATTGCAACTCACCGAAGATCATTGAAACCGGTGATCTGGTGTATAATCGAAAGCATAAGCACAAAAATCAGTTTTGTTGTTTTTTTTCCTCTTTCGAATGCTTGCATATGGACATGATGTTTGATGTTTATGTTTCCGTTAACTCGACGACTGCATTTTACTGGTTCTGAACTTTGTACCTACATACATATGTTACGTATACATATTTTTATGTGGTAGTTGAAATAGAAATATTCTAAATTTATTTAATAATAACTCCGGCTTAATTCAACCGATCGTAATGAAACGAATCGTAGCTTTTAGTCGAGGAATGGGATAACGAACAATGAAAACCCCATTAGCATTGGTCTAGTAGTTTTTTTTATAGTGATGTTCGAATAAACTGGCAAACAGCCAAGCGGGCAAAAATTTAAAAAAAATTTATTTGGGTACAGACACTTCCATACGACATTAGCCAAGTGGTTTTTTTTTGAAAATATCTTCAATATACAGACACGGCTTCAGTACGATTTTTAAAGCAATTCAAAGTATGGTATTTTAAGATGAGGCGAATAAGAATGTTCGGGATTATTCTCAGTACTGGGAACAAGATGGTGGAGCATGAAGTCTCCATACGTCCACGGTAGTTCTCATATCCCCGAATTATGTTATTAGCACCAGAGTGTTGTGTGTAACTAACTACCCGTCTATCTAGAAATACTACTGTTTCAAAGTAATAAGAGCCTCTGATAAGAATGGACATACCCCGCAAAGCGAGAAAAAAATGAAAATGAAATGTTTGGTGTGCGAAAAAGCCAGAACAAATACACTGCCATAAAGTTGCCATCACCGTCAGCCAAGAAGTGGGATAGGATGAGCCAGACAAAATATGACATAATATACAGGGTGTCCCAGTTTAGGTTTTCTGTCCTGTTAGCTGAAGATTCCTGAAGTTATGGCAAAGAAAAAATTGTACTGCACGGGGGAGGGTCTGTTTTTACCCACCTCCAAGTTATTATCCGTTAAAGTGAGGAACCTTTTATCTCGAGGTAAAACTTCTTAAAAGGCCGTAACTTTATAACGGATCCAGCTTAAGAAACCGTTGTGCACATTTTTGAACGAGTATTTCAATGTGCATAAAGTACTAAAATTCAGTCCCGGTCGGTCGGTGCGGTTCTTTTATTGCCAACAGACTAACGCAGAGATATTTCTGCTTTCGACATGTGGTCGAATGCTTTCTAATAATCCCCACTAAAGCAAAATTCACCAACAACAGCCTGATATGTACTCACCATAGCCTAAGTGCTCCTCGGCAGTACCTACCTATGAGAAATGTGCTAATTCTTATGTTCTTACGCCAAAATAGGGAAAGGGGACATGTTTGGTTAGACTAGATAAATATGTATGTATATACATATATCGGACCAGTACCTAGTTGTAGTCAGGCAAAGTCTACGGATATCTCAGATGCCAGAACAATGGATAAATACTGTGAGAAAATTTAACATTGAACGGCTGTATTAGCAGCGAACTACAAGATCCCATGCTTACCGCATATTCTTCAACTCATAAAGCTTTTTATAACCCAAATGCTGAAGATAAGGGCATCGATCTCAAGAAGCCACCCGAAAAGTGCGATCAATCATCTGAGATCGATGGGTTTATAATGAGAATGGAAGTGTTTTCGATTCCTATAGGAAGAGCAACGCAATAGAGGGTGATCTTTTCTTAAGTGGGTCGCACAAGTGGATAAGGACCTCAACAATCCTGGGGATCTCAACCATCTTGGGCAACGTCATTGGCCAAATACCGCACTACCTGGAGAGGCTTATTGGTTGAAACCTTTACATCACCTTTTAAAAATGTAAGTAAATAAACCTCAAAATGAAATATACGGCAGACACTTAACTCCATATCGTGGATTTTGTTAGAATAACAGAAGCAGATGCGGCAGAAATGAAAAAAAAACGAAGAATCGCAGTCCTCCGTGCTGGTTTGAGTCTATGAATTTTATATTTGACATTCGCAAAGATCCTTAATATTATTGGAGTTGTTTCTTAGTAGCCTCTACTCAAATGTGTACATTTATTCTTTATTAACGGCGTATCTACATATGTGTAATTAATATTTATTTTAATTGTCAGCACACATTCTCAAAATATATATGGTATATACAATATTAATACATTTCTTCGCAATTCACTCACTTATCCACTCTTATTTTTATACGCAAACAAGCCTTTTCTGTCATTTATTTCCAAAATAAAAATGTCTATATCCCAAGTTGATAAACTCAAAACTAAGTAAGGAAAATGAGAATATTTTAGAAAAAAACTACATACCTAAAATGACAGAAGAGTAATGTGAAATATAACTGCGTAGCGTTCTTAATGATTGTTAACATTATGTAAGCGAGATGTGATGCTGATTCATATGTTTATTAACATGTATGTAAATGTACGTACTCGTCCGTACATACATAATAGGATTTTCATAAATAAAAAAAGTGCTTACAACTAAATTATTGTGTTATGTAACCATTCTAGAAAATATGTATGTACATATTAAAATATACGATTATGTACATGAAAGAACCTTCGTTAAAAGGAAATGATAATCACGCACATACAAGTTGACTAAACATGTCAAAATCACCATTATCGTGATTTTTTGAAATTCAAATCTGTTCGTTCAATAATGAGTCAACATGAGTTACAGGTCGTAAGTGCGCAACGCAGGTTCACGGTTGCACTCACTTCAATATTTGAAGATTTAGTAACGGCCGAGGCACACAACCTGTCATAGTTGCAAGGGCTCGGAGACCTTCGGACCGTAAATGCCAGCAGCGGCGCCAGATCATGTAATACAAGTTCGAGACGAATACGTAAATTAATGAGAAAAGTTGAACTTATTTTGGGAATTGAAATTCCACCCATACAAAAAGCAAATGGCGTGAGCAGACAGAACATTCATTGCTGTTATTTCAACAAACCTATAGAACAGCACCGCCGAATGATCGACGCAACTGCAGCTTGAATGCGACATTTTTTGTTAGGGATTACCTAGTAATGTAAATTCGTATCGAATAAAATTAATTCCATAGACATAACTTGATTTCTTGATGGTCCTCTCAATCGACTTAATGAACACGACTTTAAATAGAAGTTTCGTTCCAAATACAGTATTTATTACGCAATGTCAATTTTACCTCAACCTAGGTGTACCTAAGAAACTGCTCCTGCAGTGAGCGATTGTGTGGACGAAGATTAGGAATTGTCAATTCGGGGTCGATTGAAAAAACTTAGGTTTTGCCCATCCACTATATGAAACATTTTTCGTACAGATTTTTCCCAACATCTGCATAACATTCAGCAGATACAGGAACTTAGTGGCTTGTGACGCGAGTTAGTGTATTAAGCTTTTAAGCAGCTTGAAGTCGACTCTTATTTTTTTCAAAATATTACAATTTGTGACAGGGCTCATTTGTGGTTCAATGAGCTTATGAACGAGTTAAACTGCCATTGCTATGAAGAAACGCTAGGGCAGTCCTACTACTCAATTACACTCACAGAAGTACATTATTTTTATTTATTTATTTATTTTATCACTATCCTCGTTTTACAATTTACAATTAATTTCAAAATAAAATATGTTGCAGCTTAAAATACGAGAATAGTTAGTGACATTTTGTATTAAATAACATAAATAGAGGCAAATGTCACTTTATATTAAACTATTAATAGTGTTGTGAACAATTCAAAATAAGAAAACAGGAAAAAAAAAAAAATATATATATATATGGTATATGGCATATGTATAATTATTAAGAAAAAAGGAACAATTTTGTTTTAGATCCAAATAGGAAAAGCATTTCATAAGAAAATTTCTTAAAAGCTATTATTCAATGCAGTGTAGCAAAATTTCGATTTGGTTCTGATTGTAGCTAAAAAGCCATTTTTATGAAAGTACTCAAATTAGCTACGAATCTTGTATCTACAAGGACACTATTGATAGAATAGAATATGAATTACTATAGCAGGTGGTACGAAAATCAAAAATTGCGACAAGGGATTGTTGATGGCGCCTCAAGTTGTAAGCGTCAGAAATCGGACTCTGTCTATGACTCTCGGATGAAAAATATTTTTGATACCTTAAAATAGAATAGATGCCTGACTGATAGGATTTGCATGTATCTAAATAATTCCATGGAGTGGGCCAAACGGAAAGAACCACCGATCTTCTGCATGACACACTTCTGTAGAACAACCAACGGCTGAATTTTACTCAGGTAAGCACTTCCCCAACATCTTATACCGTACTGCAATTTTGAATGAAAAAATAAATTGTTTTTTGCGTATTAAAAGAACAAAACTTCTTTAGACGGTAGAATGAATTAACGGTAGATAACAGATGTTGCTTTAAACTTAGAATATGATTAGACCAACTCAAATTTCGGTCAATAATAACACCTAAGTATTTAAAATGGCTTACGTTTTCAATTCACGTCGAAAGAAATTTTTGAACATTGGCCAGAAGATGGACAGTGAAACATGTTAAACCTTGCACTTTTAGAAGCATGGAATACGACCTCAATATCTGGAGACTCGTGCGTGGTAAGACTGAAAAACATAAGTTTTGTCTTATCGCTTACTATTAGCTTATGCTCCGTGAACCAAAGTCTTAGCAATTCAGCATCGTGGCTTATATCAGCCACTAAGTTCAAGGGATTGGCGGAATCGTATGCGATCCCAAGGTCATCTGCAAAAGCTCTGACTTTTCCTACAAATGTTTGCGTAATCAAGGAGTTGACATATATACATATAGGTCCAAGGATCGAGCCCTGAGTGACACCAAGGTTGATAACCATATAGTTACTAGGCTAGATTCGATTTTCGCTATTTGTTTTCTGTCTTTTAGATAGGACATAAACCAAATATGTATCAAACCACGAAAACCTATATTATATAGCTTGCTTAGAATAATATTATGATCAACCATATCAAACGCTTTTGTTATACTCGTATCAACAAAAAGTCCAGCACAAGATCTTTTTTCATCCAAACCTTTCTGTATAATGGAGCAAAAACCTAAAAGGGTGTCTTCAGTAGATAGCCCAGCTCTAAACCCAAATTGCATTGGACTGAAGAATTTTATTTTGTTCATATACTCTAACACTCTTTTCTTTACGCATTTCTCAAAAACCTTAGTGATAGAAGATAACAGTAAAATTGGTCTATATTTCCTTTTTTCATGTTTGCTTCATTTTTTAAAGAGAGGCATAACAATAGCACATTTTAAAACTTCAGGAAAACATCCGGACAGGATACACAAATTGAAAATATATTCCAAAATATCTACATATTGAAGGAAATATGTTTAAGTGTAACGTTGGAAATACTATCGCTGCCACAGGAGTTGGAGCTATTTAAGGAGTGAATGTTCTTCAAAATCTCAACCCCAGAAATTGGTTCAAAAAAGAAGCTATCCGTTTGTTTGGTCTTCAGCCTGCTAGCATCACAGGTCGCTATTTTTTATTTTCTTTTTTTGAGTGGTCGGAGCTCGCGTTTAAGTCAATAGCACACGTTAGCGCACAAAGATCAGTAATTATTTCTTTGAAAATATGAACGACCTTAATTGGGACTACTCGTATATGTGATTTTAATTACAAATAAAAAAGAAAAGCAAGAGGTAAATATTTAAAAAAAAAATTAAAATCATTCAGCAGAAGGTTAAGAATTCGTTAATTATTTGTTACATATTTAAATAAAAAAAAATGTCCATAAACTAATTATTTTATATGATAAAAATTGCCTTAGTAAAAATAAGACATATATACATATTTATATATAAGTTAAGTTGTGTCGAAAGGCATAGTTTAAGTATTAGTGTTTAGTGTGACCGCATGGGGCCAGTAAGCTAGAAAAATTAGTCGAAGTTAGTTTAGAGAGTTTCAGAGTGCTTTAAAGCATAAATTGTAAAAATAAAAAAAATGCATTTTAAATGGAAAATGATTACCGATCTTTAAGCAGGGGATAAGTACAAATATATGTGCATGTATCACATATAAGTTGTGCTACATGCAGTTAAATTTTAAACCGAATTACGTGGTTTTGAAGGGGAAAATATGTCAGCAACCTAATACATAAGTCACTTTTTAAACCTAATGAAACAACATCACAAATATTTTTTTTAAACAATTGATGATAGTAGCTGACATGCAAAATGCTATGGATAACATAATAATTTAGATATATTATAAATCTACCTAAATACATACGTAAATACATAAAATGGACGTATATTACAAGGTTCTAAATATTTTATACGAGTGTATGTCGATGCTTTAATTGATGATCTTATTTGTAATTTTAGTGTTATACGAGTGGGCTGTTGCATAATTTTTTAACATCGTTATGTCGTTACTTATGCATAAACATTCCCAACTTTACTGTACAACCATGCCCTCAACACTTTCTTGTACTTTCACTTTCGGAATTAAGTATATTGATATGTCTACTTTCTACAGCGTGAGGCACTGATCATCACTTGGCTTCAAAGTGTTAGTAACAGCAACATTCACTCTCTAGAGATACTTCTATAAATATTTGTTGTATCTATGTATGGTAGTTTGTTACAATATACAATATGTACATACATGTTCGCGATGATTGCGGAAGCCACGAAAGATGCAATGTTAAAGGTGATGCAGTTCAGTAGATGGGATCATTATACGTTTTATTCAGTGGGTGATAATGAATGTGATCGAACTTTTTTACATACACATAAAAATATTTATGTACAAAAGTGAAAGACTGTCATATAATTAGTTTAAATGATAGATGAACGATAATATTGTAAAAGACATATTTAAAGAACATATTTTGGATTCATACGCACCGTCGTATGTTGGCCCATATTTTGATGGTAAGTAGTTATTAGGTGGTGCTTCAAATGCTGCGTGATTCACAAATGGTGCTCCACCAGAATAACTTTGTGGTGGTAAATATTGATGTGTAGCACTGCTAAACGACGGTGGTTTTGACGGCGGACCATAATTGTGATTTCCAGATGGTATTTCGTATGAGGTGATGGCTAAAAGAAAAGGCTTGCACTTTAATTTATATGCATTTTGAGAAAATCTAAAAATAATCAGTTTCGTAAAGATTAAATAATTGATTCAATCCAATGTAGTCTCAGATCTCATACGCAATCCATATAAACCTGTATTCAACGTAAAACGTAAAAATGAAAGTTGTTTTTCCATTTATTTGGTCGTTGGTCTTCATACTTTGCACTACATGCCTCCAATTTATGTATACATAGATTCAATGAAATACTGTTGGTAGCCGTATACCGTATTCACTGTCCTCATCAGCTGCTTTTTGGTTACATTTCAAAGACTTCCTTCCGCGTTTGTATTGTGCATGCAGTCATGTGCAAAACAGGTTATTATATGGTCAAATGAATTATTTTTCTGAAGTTTTTTTGTAAACCTGATTGATACTTAGATTTGTATATACATACTTACTTTCTGTGTGTACAACAGGTCCTCCGGATAAGTTACTCAACTTAAATGGATGGGATGATCCTGACCCATGCGATTGAGGGAGGGGTGATAATTGTGCAGAGTTAATTATAGATTTACCAACATCTGTCACCTTGTCACCAGAAGCCGCCACTAACTATAAATTGGTAATACAAATTCATGTGACTTATAAAAGTGTATGTATTTGAATAGTTTACTTTTCCACCAGCGCTTAGAACATAACCGCTTCCTTTTATTAGTTGGCCTTTCAGTGCGGTTACTCCTCCAGTTATTGCTTTTACTGCCTGGAAAATCGTGTTCAGGACAGACTTTTTGAGAGACCAAGGGTCAAACTCCACCGAATTGGTCTGTGAATATAAATAAACAATATAATTACATTTGTATATAGGGGGACTATTTATTACATACTACATCAATGCTGATTTCTTTTTAAAAATTTTATAAAAAAATAAATAAACAGTTTTAATGGTATGAGGTTGTTTTTAGATTGTCATACATTTTTCTTGTTTTTAGATTATCATAAATTTTTTGTGGTAATCCACAAAAAGAAAAAGCGAGAGAGCACTAGAAGAGGTCAAAATAACATCCAATTTAAAAAGAGATCAGCGGATGGCTATTATATTGTAATATCTGATAATAAATAGAAGAATGATCGAAAATTCGGAGTAGGTATGTTAAACAATATTATTACACATCCTCATTCGTTCGTATGAACATAAAATATGTATGCATGTATTGGCATATGTACGGCAAGTTAAACGTACAATTGCAAAAACATGTTTATAAACTTGTATCTTAAAAGCGATTTGTGATTTTTTTTTACAGGAGGGATGAGAACTGTGAATGAAAACAATGTCGTAATTTGCATTGCAGAACCTATCCAAAGATACTCAAAGGCAGTTCAACGCTTTTGCGGTATCTGCATAATGCGTGCGAACAGTTTTTTGCAGATCCTAGGCAAATAAAAAAAGCGCTTTTTTTAAAGCAGCAATTCAAGTTTAATTAAACAGTTAATTGTATATATGTAAGTAGTTAATGCTTCACTTTTTTTAAGGTATTAGTTGTAAGTTAGAAATAAATTATTCGTATATTAATCTCTAATCACATTTGTTTTTAAAACAAGCGACTTGTTTATTTTTACATATCATAACATTAGATATTATACGGCGACTAGCAGAAACTTATAATTTTTTCCTATATTTTACAATGGGTTTTTTGTGTTGTTGTTTTCTCAAAAAATTCTACAATTCCTAAGATTTAATTTAAAACTAATAAATGATTTTTCAGTAGAAAGATATTCTTTTGTAGATCGTATCTCTGGGGTTTTGAGTTCCCTTAAATTGCTTGCACATAGTGATTTTAAAATCGCAGTCGTAGCTTATATTTATATTCTAAAAACTGGAAGAATATAAGTACATGCATACCATATATCCCTTATTTCAACAAAACCTTTTTACTATTGTCCATAGTGAGATACTGTTCATAGTGAGAAGGATATTACTGATGAAGGGCCAGAATACCGTTTTCATTACGACTTGAGTGTGAGTAAAATTAGGCGATATAAAACCTGTTGGTTAATTTGGGGGGTTTCAAGCTAAAGTATGTATAATATACAACATACACTCGTATTCTTAACTGTAATTGGGAAATGGTTTTGGGAGCGGTATGTCAGTTTTGGTTTTTTTTTTAGAAGTTTTTATTACCGCGACGATCCAAATTTTGTAAAATTTTTCGTGGAAAAGCTAGGAAAAAAGGAGCATACAACTGTGTACAAATATGAATATGCAAACAAATTCTCTTCTTCTCGTTCTTAGACTCCGTCGCTAACAACAGGCAAATTGCGATGACGATCTCACGCACAGAGCAGTGTGGGGTGGTTTAATTCGGAAATTCCGCTGTATCTTGTGACAGAAATATGACGCTTAAACTCAAGGGTTTAGTATGTACGACAGTCGTTAGTCCAGCTTTGCATTGTTGGATGATGTAAGCAGAATATAAAGGTAAAATGACAGCCACGGAAATGAAAATGTTATATAAACGTAATTTTTTAATAAATACGTACATCCGCGGAAGTCTCCACGGATAGTAGAGACATTTTAGGCTCAGCAAATCACCTGGTTTTGCTATGTTTAACAAAGGTCGTGCGAAAGTTCGGTCCGAAAAGCAATAGAGACTTAAGTTCCAGGCGAGGCTCAAAGAAGAGGCCGAAAGAAAACTAATTGGATCCCTTAAATGCGGAAAAATTAGCAAACTTTTGGCCTCACTGATGAGGGAATCCATAAAAGAGTGGCCTGTAGAATGGTTTTGAAGTCTGTAAATTTTGCCAGCACCTGTACAGTATCAATGCATATACCTGGAAGAAATATGCAGCATTAGATATGGTAGTTCTCGTTACATATTTCAACGGTTAATAAAAGAAGACCAAAAAGAATTAATCTGTCGCAATATTACATTGAATTTATTAAAACGAAAAATCATATGCACATCTTTATATAAACGATATCTACTGGCCAAACTTTCAAGGACGATAGTTTTTGGTTTATGTCATGTGACTTTTTTCTCTTTACTTGGAAAAAAAAATTTTTAAATTGCTTTTATTTATTTGGGAGAAGACAATGTAAAATAAATATTTTGATAATTGTGGAACAAAAAATGGATAGGAAATAGAGACCCCGATATACAACCCTAACCAAACTTATAACTATAGAGAATTTGACCAATTATCTCTGGGCACACTTTATATACATACATTTTTATATCTGTTCCGATTACATTCGTTTTGTGGTTGTACTTTATTAAATCTTTAATTTTGGCAAAAAGGATATTATTTACTATCTGTACTGAACTTGTATGTTTGAAATAATTCATAAGTGTGAAATTTATCTGCCTATGTGCTACAATCGATAATACAATGTCGAAAATTTTCAACAGCCAATTAGGCCCAGAAAGCAGAATTTGTCATATTTTACAGTATAGATTTTGCACAATTTAAAGGTATTGTAATACCTAAACCATATTTGTTGAATCTAACAAATTAAAGCTAGAAGATCAAAACTTGAGAAATATAAATTTTCTATACAAGTTGAGTTCTTTTGAAAAGATAAGATCAAATTTGTAAATATGGTATGACATGCGTCATATCATTCTTGGGTTTTAAACAATGACAATAAACAGCGTAGGTTACATTTTATAATTTTATTTTAGGCGAAGCATTGGCGTGAATTTTAAACTTACTAAATTTTGTATATAAATGCATTAATTTTATTAATTCTCTCATTTTGGATAATTTATCCATTCTATGAATCATTCCAATATTAATATTTCGATTATTTAGATTTAGGTCATTTACCTGTTAATAATATCATACATTTATTTTAATGAGTGTAATAATAATCATCCATACATTCGTATTGACGTGTAACAGGGTTTTCGAGTTTTGCTACACCTTGGAATATACTATATATACTTACATGTCCACTATCAATAGACTTATAGCTACTGCTGCTTCCAGAGCTTCCAGATGCTATCGATGCAGAGGCTTTACCGATACTACTTAAAATACCCTATTGAAAGGAAAAACGAAAAACAAAATTATTTGAAGAGAAAAGGTTCACATTTTATTTACTGATTTTAAGTGTGTAACAAGGTCTAGGCCGCCAGACCTTTTCGATATTTGCGGATCGGATTCCGCCAACTCACTATCTTCGCCAGAATTCGCATGATCACTTGACGGATATGAATTACAAAGCAGTGGTAAGAAAAGTAGAATTATGCAGAGTTTCTAAAAAAAAAGAATGAAGAAAAATTATAAAATAATCTTCTATTTTTTTCCTAAAGATAAGAATTTATATTTAAATTTTTACAAATTACAATTTTTTTTTTGAAAATTTAAAATTTTGTAAACTTGTATAACTATTTATGCATATAAGTATTTCACAATGAAAGATGAAACTTTATTGAAAATTCATTCAACGTTTTATAGGTCCATATGACCATTGTATGACTCTCTATTGTATGATATGATCATAGAAGTTGACCGTCGTTCCGTTTTGTTACACATCAAAATTTTGTATTTAGCTGTATTTAGTCAAACGCTTTGAAAATAAGAGTAGGATAAATCTCCCCATAATATCATTTAATGCTAACGATTCAGAAATAAGTGGGCATCTGAGTCCTAATTTCTTATATGCATAGACCTCCTTGTTCTGATTAAACTTATTCTTGTTTTTTTCTTGGTAAAGGACGGCCAATTTTCAGCAATCGGATCACAAACCACTCTTTACAATCTCCTGTAATCTATTCAGCAGAAAAAACTTATTTGGTGTCATGGCAGTCCAGGATGATCCATGGTCTAGTCTCACCCGTACACAGTTTTGCTTGCCTTGCCATTTTATGCACAGTAAGAAGAAAGGGCTTACAACTTTTTGCCGGCTCTGAATAGCAAGGTAATGAGACACCTTTCTTTAGTAGTAGATTTCACTTTCTTACATTCGGCGTTGTGTGCCAAAAGGGTGGGGAGTTAGAAAACTAAATTATTTTTCCTTGTTTTTTAGTTGTAGCTGAGTTGTGAATTCACTACGTCTCTATACTAGTATAATGCTGCTATTAAAACAGATAAAAAAAGCGAGCCCTAAGTAGCTATAAGCTTATACGCTTCGTATCTTGCAAATTTAAGAAGGACAAAGCAGCTAATTAAGTTTAAATATGAATGTACATGCAAATGCAGGACTCAGGTGAAGACTAAGACTTTATATGCTAGTGCTCAAGCAAGACAAGGACCTAGGCGTCATTCAAAGACAAATTTATTAGTCGATGCAGTCAGTGGGAATTGTTTACTTAAAGAAATATGTGGTGTTTTAAAGCCAAATGAGCTAATGGCCATATACGACGGCATTTATAAAATCGAAATGAGCATTTCCACAGAGCAGACCAATTTAAACGGTAAAGTGATAAAATATGATGCTCGAAAGTATTTAATCTTGCAATGCTAGCCGAAGCATACTTCGTGTGTATAAAAATTATATGCTGGAAAATCAGCCAAAGTTTGGGTAAATAGAATATACATATACATATATATAATACCTTAAACCTATGACATCTCCACTTAAGAGGATAATAACATAAATCCTAAACGAAGCTGTGTATATTGAATGACATTTCAGGATTTGTTATGATTGAATAATGTGAATTGAGCCCATTGTGATGAAGTGCATTCTTTTTATAATTAGTTTTAGGTAAGGAATAATCCTGAATGCAAAGATAATATGCTCAGATTTGCACAATGTTAAGAAAGACTATTATATTGTAGTGAAGGACCAACTTCGTATGAAAATCACACCTCAGATCTTGAAAACCAGAAATACTGCACAGGGCTTATGCAGTATGCTTATACTTTAGATGCATTACACAGGGTGTCCCCCAATTCGACAACGATAATTTGGGAAGTGATTTTTGAGCATAATCTAAGTAAAAAATTATTCTCCAGCAATGGTCTATCTCCCATGTTGACATCATTTATCGAGGATTTGTAAAAAGACTTACTTTGTGCACCCTGACCCATGTTAACGGAAGTTGCTCTTTTAATACTAATGGTAGGAACTTCGTTTATGACTTTTATTTAGCAGAAATAATAGCCTTTACAACTGCATTATATGCATACATATATAATATATTATAAATAAAATTTTCGAAAGTGAAATTATCTGTATGAAGAGTAAAATCGAATGATAAATAAATTGTGAATATAGCATACAATTGTTTTGGTGGCAAGAATTATATGAAATAAATAAAAATTAAAAGATGCGACAAACATAAAATTAAATTCAAAAAAGATTAAGTGAATAAAACTGAATAAAAAAAATTGTATTAGAGAAAATTAAGAAGGAGAATAAAGTAAGAAAGTATCAAAATATACTTTATAGTTTTGTCCAAGAACAGAAGAAATGTCACAGTTTTTCGAATACCTCAATAGCCGAACCATAAGAAGGCAATAAGAATGGTCGCAGAAAAAATCAAAAATTAGGTATAAGTGTGCGCAGCCTGACTTCCGCACGGGACACTAGGGAAGCTGAGGGTGTTACTGGGCATATACCATTATTATCTGAGAAACCATTATCGTTTTCACTCAAATCACCTTCAAATGTTGGGGGTTGAAGATACAAAGTTTGAACATTTCTTAAAAGAATATCTTCTTCATTTGAACGATGGTGTTCTCAATAATATGAACTTTTTTTGAGTTTTACTTTGGTGGTTGTGCTGGTTTGGTGATATACATGTTCGAATCCGACCCATACACAACCTTTCAATATCCATCGGGTAGTGAACTATCCAGAGGTGCGCCGGGCCTGGAACTCATCTCTCAGTGAAAAAGAATCGCGGTGTTATTGAAGATAGTCCCATGATTAACTCTGTGAATCGATGCTGTCCATACGAAAGTGTCATTTCACATCAGCATAAATATCGGCACAGAGGGAACAAACAAAGGATCAATAAGATCAATGCTCTCTCGTATACAGGCAAGAATATTGTATAATAGATATGAAAAATTCATTAACATGCGATCTCCATCTGCTTGGAATTCGACTTAAATACAACCCAATGGTATTAAGTACAAAGCCGTAGGCTATGTGTACATTCTCTTCGATGGCTTTAAAATAGCACTTAAAATTGTCTTTGGTGATATCAATTACAATACAAAAGAAATGAGGCGTACTTGCTAAAAAATAAACTATCGTCCCAACAGTCTATAAAACATAGATGACGTTTTCTCAGTTCGGTTGCACCTTATAGATATTTTCAACAAACTATCGTCAGAATATTTGGCTACATTCTAGATCTGAAGTCCAGACCCTTTTACGATCTAATAAAGAAAATCTATCCATTGCAGGCTTTATTCTCGTTCTTCATATCTCGTTTTTTTCTTCGACACCCACCACAGATCTTTTTGTCAGTTTTGAACTGTGAGCTGCATACATCGCGTTCTTTTCTTTTCCTTTCCTTTCAACTTTAATTCTTAAAATACTTCAATAATAATTAGTGTACTAAATATTTGTCACTGGTTGTTTAGGACCACAAAGTGTGTTATTATGCATATGCTTTAAATATGCACAAAATGTTCTATATATTCTATATACCTGTCGATGATACATACATATTGTAGAAATCATTTTGTGAAAATTGAAATTGTAAATTCTGAAATTTTAAAATAAACTTAATTGAATTGATTATCCAGTTTTTTTGTACCTAAATTGCAGAATATGGATGTCGACGACACGTCGTTTCAACAAGACGTTTTGGCGATCAGAATTGTCCGCCAAGATCTTGGGATTTAACGCCGTTGGACTTTTTTCTGTGGGATTAAGGACTGAAACGAATAAGATCTGTAAATTTTAATACGGGCTATACTTCCAATGCGTAAAAATTGCAATCCCATTTTGTACCCAAATCAGCCTGTATGTTCTCTAGTTTCAGTTTGTTATTGATTTTAGTTCGGTGCGGTTTAAAATATTTATAAAATACGAGTCAAGAGGAACGGCGTAAAAAGATCATCGACAAATGGCTCGAAAATACTTCGCGTCCAAACCATTTCATCGCAAAAAATTTAAACATAGCACGCAGTACAGTAGATTCTATTAGTAAACGATATTTGGAGACGTTGACAGTTAAGCAAAAACAGAAAAGTGGAGCTAAATGTGGAGCACATGATACAAATTTGGACAGGAAAATAGTGGGTACCATCGTAAAAAACCGGGCTATGTCATCCATAGATGTTGCTTGGAAATGTAATACCAACCACACAATGGTACAGGGATCTGAAAAACGTAACGGTCTAAAAACAAAAAATACCAAAAGTTACTGAAAAGCAAAAAAAAAGTCATAAAAACACGAGCTCGAAAGCTATACGAGTTGATCGGCAACAAGGAAGCGTTCTTGGTTTTGGATGACGAAACTTATGTCAAAGCCGACTTTAGTACTCTTCCAGGTGCGCAGTTTTACAACTCGTTTGAAGAGAAATTCTTCCGCAATCAACAACATCGATTGGGATGGAAAAATTCGGGTCAAAATATCTCGTTTAGCAGGCCATTTGCCAATGAGGATACAGAAGCTCATCGTTTATTACAACGGGAACAATTAACGGAGAAGTGTACATTAACGAGTGCCTAAAAAAGCGGTTGACTCCTTTGTTAAATAAACACGAGGGTTCAACATTATTTTGGCCAGATTTAGCTTCAGCTCAATATGCTCATGCGACGTTGAGCTTTCTTGTTGCTAGAAATGTCGGCTTTATCCCAAAAGACATGAATCCACCCAATGTTCCACAGTGCCGTCCTGTTGAAAGGTATCGGGCTTTGGTCAAAGCTAAACTGGGGAAAAGTGAGCAGTGTGCAAACGACGTAAAAGATTTTAGTGCTAAATGGAAAAGAGCGTCCAAAAAGATCGCGGGTGGAACTGTCACCAACCCAATGAAGGACATTCGAAAGAAGTTGAGGAAAGAATGTTAACCCAAATAATTTTTTTTATTTTTTGTAATTTTGAATGAATTTAATAAAAACAGAGTTTTAAAGCAAATAAAAAAAATTTACATGACTCATGAAAATATTTTTTTTTTTACTTTGAACTTTCCAAGTTTTATTCGTTTCAGTCCTTATGCTTACTAGCCCTCGACCACCACCGCATTAAAAGAGCAAATTAAACGCTATATCAACGGAATTCAGCCACATTTATGCAAAATTGTCATGGAAAATTTTGTCAAAAGGGTGCGTATCTGCCAGCATAGCAGTGGAGGCCATTTACCCGATATCCTATTCATAAATAACCCTATACTGTATATTTTATGACTCCATAACAAAATTAACAAATTTTAATTAAAAACCTGTATTTTGTATAAAAATTACTTCTTGCGTGAATTTTGTGACACCCTTTAGCTAATAAAAATTCATTTGTTTCCATTCATTAAATGAGCATTCTCTGGGTATATCGATTTTTAAACATTCAAATGAGTGGCGAATATTTCAAAATACAACAATAGGTATTGCATTTATTTATTTATTTATTTAACAAAAATAACTTACAAAAATAAATTTATAAAATTATTTAACAGGTAAGACATCAGGGCAACAGGACCATAGATGTCGTATAGATATCGTAAAGTGCTTAAGATTTAATTAGCTATTTGTGTAAATACATTTTTTTTTTCTTTTATTTTTATTTTTTTTCTTTTATTTATATATGTTTATACTCGTATATATATATATTTTTTTTTTTTTAAATTTCTGAAGAATTAGTGTAACTATGACTAAGAATAGTTCAAATTTCTTTAAATTTATTATGTAGTGTTGTGGCTTTTTTAATGCGCTGGAACCTTCGGACATCAGATGGATTAAGTACTTCAGCTATTTGTTTCTGCATATCTTCTGTTGAGTCGGTATTAGTAGTTTGGCGAGAGATCGGGCAAACGGCAAATATATGCCAAATTGAGAGGACTTCTCTACAATTTGCGCACTCTTCAGGGGGGTCGTTAGTGAAATAGTGTCGACTAGAAAAAAGAGTTTTTCCTACTCTGATCCGAAAAATTGCTATGCATTCTTCTCTGGTTAGATCTTTGTTGTATGGGATTCTGAGATGTGTTGGGTGATGTTGTCGGAGAAAGGTCTGTTGACTAAGCCATGAGCTTTCGAGATCTTCTTTTTCATTAGCTATAAAAACTTTTCGGATGAGCTGAGAGATGTTTGGCAGTTCGTTTAAGTACGGGTAACGTGTCGCTTCTTTTGCTGCATTATCGGCAGCCTCGTTTCCTTTAATGCCAGCATGGCCTGGTATCCATGCTAGAGTTATATTGGCGTTATTATGAAGGATGCTCCGGATGTTGTTGAGTGTGGAGCAGTTATTAGTTGCGCTTTTAATTCCTGTGAGGATACTCAAACTGTCAGTTAGAATTAATGTCTTAACTACCCACGTTTGCGCAATAAAAAAGGCTTTTAACAATGCTGTAACTTCTGCTATATAACTACCAGCTGCATCTGGAAGGATACCTTGGGAAATGATGTTCTCTTCGTTGTTTGCATTTAACTCGATGACTGCATAAGTGGAGTTGTTGTCTCTATAGGATCCGTCAGTGTAAAGTGCTTTCAGAGGCTTTATAGTTCCCATTAGTTCACGGTAAAGCATAAGAAAGTGTAGGTTGGAAGTGTGTTCTTTTTTGTGGCTGGAGAGGCGGGTGTCGATGGTTAGTAAGTGTCTTTTCCACGGAGGAGGGAACGAGGTGTGCAGGTTTGCTGATGTTTCTAAAGGAATACATCCATGAGCAGAAATCAGGGTTAGTATTTTGCTTAGGGAAGATATTGAATTTTTCCTGTTTTGTTTTTTTCTGCGTAAAGTTTCTTGTGAGGCTATGTGAAGAGGATGAGAGAAATCAGTAGCGCCTTACTTATTAAATTTACTGCTCTTTTTTGACCAAGTCTGTTGATTGGTTGAAAACCAGCTTCTATTCTAAGAGCTTCAATTGGTGTTGTCCTTAGTGCCCCTGTAGATGTTTGGTAGCATTCGTTTACGGCTATATCGATGTTCTCCAAGTTTTTCTTTGAGGTCCACATATATTGGGTTAGTCCATGTTGGAGAGTGCCTTCGACCAAAGCCTTGGTTGTTTTGAGAGCGGTTTCTAGATGTGGTCCTTTTCGACGAGAACATATCATTTTCAGAGCGTTGTTTCGATTCTTCAGTTGGTTAATAGTGTTTTTAATGTGAAGATTCCATTTCAGATTGCCACTGAAAGTTACACCGAGGACTCATAGTTCTTTTTTTAGGTTGGCATTGGTGTTGCGAATCACGAGTGGGTATGTTGAGCATGAGCACTTCTTTTTCCTACAAAGGTGTAGTGCCTCAATTTTTGAAGGTGGAACAATTGCACCAGTTTTTTGGGTCCAATCATGGATTTCAAAGTCTGCAGATTTCAAGACTGTGTTTACCTTAGATGGATCTCCAGAAGCTACCATGAAGATATTGTCTACATATACACCTACGAAATCGAGATTATGTTTTGGTTGTGCAAGTTCAGTTATAAGTGCATCTATGTATGCATTGTAAAGATATACTGACAACGGAGACCCTTGCGGTATCCCGTTTTCAAGTTTTAATTTGTTTGAGGCCATTGACATGAACACAAAAAGTTCTTCCGGATAAAAAGGATACTCGTATAATAACTTTTAAAATTTTCTGAGGGACTCCCCATTTATGTAACTGTTCTATTATAGGAAAGGTGTTGACACGGTCGAAGGCCTTCTCTAGATCAGATGACAAAACAACGCTGTGTTTACAAGACGAGAGATTATCTGCAAGTTTGTGTTCCAGGAGATGAATAAGAGACTGAACTCCTCTGTTTGGTCTAAAAGCATGTTGTTCGTTGCTAATTGAGTTTTCCATCAACCAGCCTATTCTACGTTCTATAATTTTTTCAAAAATTTTAGATAGAACAGGTAGAAGCGAAATCGGGCGGTACCCATCTATTTGGTGATAGTTCCGAGAGCTTTTGGGAATCGGCTTGAGTATAGCTTTCTTCCAATCATGGGGAAAGATACCAGTCCGTAGGATGTTATTGTAAAGCGAGCAAATTCGGTTCTTAAGACTATCAGCAGCTGATTTTACCATATTATATGTGATTTTGTCATCTCCTGGGGTATTTCCTTTAAGCAATTGTAGTGTAATGTCAACTTCAATTCTTGAGATGTCTTCTGAAAGTACTTGGCAAAGGTTTTGTTGGATCGGAATGTCACTTAAGTTGAAAGCTAGTTTCTTGGTAATAACATTTTCTGGAAACGTATTATTTTCGCTGTACTTACCCCATATTTTTGAGAACGTGTTGGAAATTTTTCTGGGATCATTTACCAAAGAGCCATTAAGAAAAATATAAGGAAAGTGGTGAGTGTAGTTTGAAGATCTTAGGGATTTTATTCGGTTCCATAGGGTTTTGGAGTCCAAGGCTGGATCCATTGTATTCATGAAGCTTTCCCAAGATGACCTTTTTGCTTTAATACGTAGATTCATATTTAACCTTGGCACTAGCTTTCCGATAAGATAAGCAATTTGGTGTTGTTGGATATCTTCGAGCGTTCTTCCAGGCTATATTCTTGGCTTTAACCAAAGATGCAATGTCCTTATTAAACCAAACAGGATTTTTTTTACCATTGTCTCGTTTTTGTTTAGTTGTTGGCATAGATTTAGCAGCTGCACTCCTTAGAATTTTCTTAATCTTGGCTGCTTCTTGGTTGGTGTTGTTGGACGTAGTTGAAGATGTAGACAGGGAGTGGGTAGATGACTCGAAAATGTCCCAGTTAGCCTGAGTTTCTTTGAAACGTATAGTAGGTTTATTTAGAAGTTTTCTTTCATGGGTGCGTATTATAATTGGTATGTGGTCTCTACTTTCCCCATTAGGAAGTACTTCCCAATGAAGAAGTGGAGCTAAATCTTCCGACGCGAATGTAACATCAACAGCAGAGAAGGTGTTTCTTGTGTTAAAAAGTCTAGGCGATCCATCATTTAGAATAACTAGGCCTTGATAATTGGCAAAGTTTTCGAAAAGTGTACCTAATCTATTGGTGTTGTTTGAGCCCCAAATTATATTTTTAGCATTTAAATCGCCTAGGACTAGATGATGAAAGTTGTTATCTATTTGAATATCATTGAGAATTTCACTGGTAATGTAAACTTCATGCTCTCTATATACGTTAGTTAGCTTTATTGGTTTTTTTTGCAGGAATTTCTATGGTTTGGTAGAGAAGATTTGAAGAGGAGATGGTGTGGGATGTCACAGGTATATTATTTTTAATTAGAAGCCCTATACCTGATTTGGAGTAGTCATAACGTTTATTGTGATAGAATGGTTCATAATTTTTTAGCTTAAACATATAAGAATTTGATGAAATGATGTGAGTTTCCTGAAGCGCTATAATATCTGGGTTGTATTTTGAAATAAGGAGTTCTAGGGCATGTTTGTTATTAACATAGCCTTGGATGTTCCATTGGAGGATAATGAAATCATTATCTAACAAAGTCATAATTGTTTTTTAAAAGTTGTTTGAGTGAATTGTTGTTGATAGTAGTTCAGTTTTTTGTTTTTTCGTTTTTGGAAGGGGGGTTTGCATGTGATGATGTGGTGGGAGATGCGCAATACATTTCCGTGTCTGATATTGGTGACAATTGGGTTTCATCTGCAAGAGTATTATGTGTATGATTTTTGGATTGTGAGGGGAACGGGGTGATGTCAATTGAGTTAAGTTCTTCCATAAGAGATTGAGTAATTGTGTTGTTGTTTTTGTTATTGTATTCAGTATGGGAATGCATTTTTTGTATAATATCTTTGATGTGGGATGCATCGATGTTTGTGGTTGGTGTTAATTGTGTTCTTGTTACTGTTGTAGTCGGAGCAAGAGAAGTGGTTTGGTGACTCTTTGAGTTAGTTCTCTCATTTTCAATTCTATTTTTTATTATTTCTGCCATGGTGGGGTTGGCATTATTTCTCTTTTATAAATTTGCCAGGCGACGCGAACAGTGCAACGGCGATCGGCTTTAATTTTACTGACAGATTTGTACTTAAGAAAGGCGGGGCAGGAGGAGTCGTATGATGTATGGCTTTCTTCGTTGCAATTAATGCATAAAATTCAAGTGCAGTAGTCATTATGTGGTGGGAGACAACAATTTTTACAGGCTGGGGCATTTGTGCATTGATTTTTGGTGTGACCGAATTTTTGGCAGTCGATGCAACGCATTGGGTTTTGAATATACTCTTCAACTTTGCAATTCAACCAACCTATTTTAACTTCATGCGGACGACGAATTTGATCGAAAGTGAGAATAACTGCTCCGGTTGGGACTAATGAGTCATTTTCTTTCTTCATCATTTTTCGAACATCAATAACTTTGTACTTCATGAGTTCGTCCATTAATTCCTGTTCGCTAATGCTTATTAGTTTTGAATAAATTCTATCTTGGACAGAATTAAGACTAATGTGATTGGTCACTTTGACTGGAATTGAGTCTATGAGTCTCGATTTGATGAATTTACCGGCTGTCGCAACATTGCGTACCTTAAGGAGCAAGTCACCTGATCTCATTGACTTAACCTCTAATAGGTCTGTGGATATGTGTTCTAATCCGCGATTGATCCGGATTGGATTGTAGGTGGATAGTTTACGGAAATTGTTGGGGTTTTTTTCATCTTTCTCTAATCCACTAATTATGATGTATCGAGGAACATTATCATCATTTTGTATAGCTGGTAGACTAGGGAAATCCTCGCCACCATGCTTTCTTTTGTGTTTCTCGCCCCGGTTCAAGATCACCTCAGATTCGAGGCTATTAAACCGGTTATGGTTGGGGGGAACAGTCCCCCGGTCCATTATTGGAAATTTTTTGTTGTAAATATAGTATAGCTCTTCTTATGAGAAATATTTATAATTCACTCACCACTGATGGTAAATAATTAAGTGGAAATTAAATTTAACCTCTTTAAGGGTATAGTCACAGATGCTTGCACAACACAATACTAACACTCGTCTATTCACGGCGTTTGCCAGCTTAGGACTGTAGGTATTGCATATACATAACATTGTGAAAGTCGGCTATGCCTGAGATGGAATGCGTTTTGAAGATTCTTATTGAAGACGTGCTTAACGCGTTAGCAGAGAAATTCGAGAATACCAATACCAGATAGGCATTAACGATTAGATCCCTTCGGAAAGCCTATAGATTTTTTTGGATTTTTTATTCTCATACATTCATTCTTAGTTCGTACAAATTCTTACAATTCTAACAATTTACCTAAATTATGAGAATATTTAGGCAAATTTTTATTCAGTGAAATAAATAGAGATAAATGTCACATCAGATTAATATGATGTGGGTTGTGAACAAGTGTATGTACTCTTATATTAAAATCCATTCAAATTCAAAGTTCATTTGATACAAAATAGAGAAAACAAAAACAACATGGCAAAGTAGGTACCATCATTTAATCAACTCCATTGTGATTAATACTCGTATCCAGAAGACACACTTTTACCTTTTCAAAAATTCCCATAGAATTCTAACGATTCGTAAACCACCTTGATCAAAAAGTTCCCGCAGCACACCACCGTGTGGCGCTCCCATTGTTCCAATTTTAGTTCTGTTTGTTTTTTGTAAATCTGTTGTTGACATTCCCTCTAAATCTTAGCGTCATAGCTTGACATATGCTAAAATTACGTAGCCAAGAGTACATCTATCTTTGGGTGTGTTGGCGATTTTTTACAATTTTAGAAATGGATTTAAATTTGCAACAACGAACTTGTATTAAATTTTGCGTAAAAAACGGATTTAATGGTGCGCGAACGTTGGAAATGTTGAAAAAGTGTTTCGGCAACGATTCTCTAAAGAAAACGGTCATTTACCAGTGGCACGAACGGTTCAAAAGTGGTCGTGAGTCAATCGAAGATGAAGAACGCAGTGGCAGACCATCGACATCGAAAACCGACGAAAACATTGATGAAGTAAAAGAAATGTTGGTCAATAACCGCAAATTAACCATCAGAGAAATAGCGGAGGACTTGAACATTGTCTATGGATCCGTCCAAGGCATTTTGGTTAATGATTTGGGTTTTCGTCGTGTAGCAGCAAAGTTGGTGCCAAAAGACCTCAATTTCATGCAAAAAAGAGACCGTGTTGACGCCGCAAAAGAGATGATTTGCGAGGCTGAATCCGATCCCACATTCATCAAAAGGATCATTGCTGGAGACGATACGTGGGTTTATTAGTACAAAATGCAACCCAGACATCAGGCAAGTGAATGGCTTTCAGCAAATGAGCCGAGACCACAAATACCATATCGTTTTCAGTCAAAAAAAAAAGAAGGCTATGCTCACGGTTTTCATGGATTACAACGGTGTAGTGCATCATGAATTTTTTCCAGAAAGAGACCAGAATTTTGGGCAGAAAACTGTGGATTTTGCACCATGATAACGCCCGTCGCGCAGTGCCATCATTATTCGTAATTTTTTGACGAAAAATGCAACAAATACCATCCAACAGCTACCGAATTCACCTGATTTGGTTTCCTGTGACTTCTTTCTGTTCAATCGAGTTAAAAACCACTACGGGATAGACCTCCGCGGAGTTTAAACGCGTTTGGACTTATAAGTGAGAAATTACGCTTAACTAAGCCATTAAACAAATTGGATTTAGGCTCCAATTAGCGCAGAGACTGTAAAGGTTGTGGGTTCGACTCCGGGTAGTCGGCAGACAGTTTTTTTTTTATTTTTAAATAAAAATAAGTATAAATTTAAAGTGTGGTATTGGATTAACATCACGTGATGGACTGTGGCGAGCGGTCCGCTATGCCTATAGCGGGATCTGCTGAAATGTCAGTTGAGGCTTCAAGTGGTTCGAGCCAAACACCAAAAACAAAGAGAAGGAGGAAACTACCAAACGCCACTGTAAAGCTGCTTGGGGGAGTGAGGGAAGGGAACAACTTCGCTTCATTGGCAGCAAGCGAATCTGAAGATGAAGAGGAAGAAATGGAGGCCATAAGTAGCAGTACCAAAATGCTACAACAAAGAGTGCTGGCCATAAAAGAAAAGCAAATGGTAAGAAGGAAGAGGGAAGAGCAAGAGCAACAACAACAGCAGCTTGCTCAAAAGCAGAAACAACAACAATACCAAACAAATAAAGTAGCACAAGTGCTACAGCAACAAAAGGTTAAGAAACACCAGCAACAACAAGAGCAGTTGAAACACCGGCACCAGCTAAAACAGCAGCAGCCACAAAAACGGCAACAACAAAAACAGCAGCAGCAGCAGAAACAACAACAGCAGCAGCAACAACAACAGCAGCAGCAACAACAACAACAACAACAACAACAACCGCAGCAGCAGCAGCAGAAGAAGAAGGAGAAGGTGCCTCCTATTAACACCTATAAATTGGAGATAAATGCTACCAAGGACCTGTGTAAGCTGGTCATTGGTAATAATTTTAATGTTAAGTGGTTGGGGAAAGATCGCCATGCCATTCACTTTAATACAATGGAGGGCTACGCGAAAGTGAAAAAGCTCCTAAAAGAAACGACGACGGAGCACTACTCATTCACACCGAAGTGTGAAAAACGATGCTGCTGAAGGGGTTGGAACCGTCTTCTGATTCTGAGGAAATCCTGGCACTGCTTAAAGAGAAGGAGTGCGAAGGACTCAAGTTCCTGGGGGTAAAGCCATTTACCACAGCTAGAGCCAGGCGGGAGAAACGGAGTCTGCCGTTCTTCCTGGTGCAGCTCAGTCCCGAAAGCCGTCTGGATAGTCTAAGGGGTATCAATGTCCTAGACTACCAGGTGGTTCACTGGGAAAAATTAAAAAGGAGCGAAGGCGTTATACAATGCGTTCGCTGCCAGAGGTTCGGGCACGCGGCGTCGAACTGCCAAATGCAGCCTCGATGCGTGAAGTGCGCAAAAAACCACAGTTCCGAGGAGTGTGCTCTGGGTAGGGACGGAGCATCCGATAGGACGCAGCTCTCTTGCGTGTTATGTGGGACACACCGCAAACTATCGGGGTTGTCCTAAGTTCGCTGACATTAAGAAATCAAAACTGGCTCAGCAGCAGAAGGTGGAGGTCAAACGTTCACCTGTTAGGTTTCAAACACCAGCCGTCACGTCCCAAATTTCCTACGCCCAAATGGCGGCAGGTAGGGGTGCTACGGTATAGCAAGCTACTGTTGCTTCTCCGGCGCCAGTGCCCAGAACAATGGAAGCTGCACCTAACATGCTGGCCATCTTTCTCGCAATCCAACGGCAGATGGGTCAGCTGCAAGAACATGTGCAAGGACAGGTCAAGCGGGTGGACCAGATCTACGCGCTGCTGCCGGGCCTAACGCAACGCATGTCGTAATGGGTACGCACATGGTGGAGCAATCTTTGAAGGTCCTTGCGGTGAATGTTAATTCACTGATTAGGATCGAACGAAGAGCCGCGATGTTTAAATTGCTACAAGACCACACTCCTGATGAGCTTTTCGCTAGCGAAACCAAGCTAACCGATAAGCACAAACTGGAGTACAATAATTATATTGTTAGAAGAAGAAACCGGCCCCGATCCAATCGTGGAGGCGGAGTCGCGATCTTCATTAAACAAGGTATAAAATTTCACAGAGTGTACAAGGGAGTGTTGCGTAGGTTCCGGGTGTTGGAGGCAGTCGTCATTTACATCCCGCTCCGCAGTGGAAAGCGGCTGTACTCGGCCTCTGTTTATGCACCTGAGGCTCCACAATCCACTTTATTCATTACAGAGCTCGACACGCTTTTTCGACTTCTGAGGCTGGAATCGGGGGAGAATTATTTTATAATCGGCGGGGACTTCAACGCTAAACACAGAGATTGGGGAAATAATTTACCAAATAGTAGAGGGAACCTACTACTCGATTGGTGGGGTCAGCACGATGTCATGTACAGACTCGGTCTTAAAGCGACGAATAACCCGCCGTTTCCCAGAGGCGGGTCTTATCTAGATCTACTGCTGTACGACGAACGTATTCGACTGACAGGTACGAATTTACAAACGCTAAACTGTCTGCGCACATTCGTGTATGACAGTGACCATTGCGGTTTTAGCACCGAAATTACAGTTCCCAACGAAATTGCGGAATTGGAGGAGTTTGTCCAAAGATATTCTTACAACTACAGTAAGACTCGATGGACACTCCTCTCCGTAACTATGACAAGTGCGCTCTCCTCGAATACGCTCCACCCACCGTCCAATAGGAATTTGTCAAACGAGGAGATCGACAATTTCCTAAAACAAATGGACGAGACAATTAAACAAACTATGGATGCTACAATACCGCGATATCGACGTACGACTAACGAAGACCTATTCCGCAATCCTACTATTGATGCACTGCACCGACAGAAAAGTAGACTTCTGACAAGACTCAAAAACTTGTACAGACAGTTAACTGACAGACAACACCCGGAGATTGGGACACTGAAGGCGTCGATTAAAAATATTCAAACGTTAATAAAAGAGAATTATAGAATTTCTGTAAGTTCGTATTGGAACAACAGGGTTCGGGCTGTAAACACCAGCAACCCGAATATGTTCCCGCAAATAAGTAAACTATTTCGGAGAAAAAATCAAAACGACCTTCAGTGTCTTAAAATAGCGCGGACAACAGACAACGAACGGTTACTGACAATAGCAGGTATTGATCCAAATGAGGCCGCTGATGATGACGACTTCTTTGTGATCGAGGATCCACAGGAGAAAGTTGAAGCCATAGGGGTGACTTTCCAGGAAATATACAAGGCCACTAATACCATTGGACCTAATTATGACCTGGACAGTCGCGTCTTGGTGCACGACTTCTACATTCGAAATGAAGTAGAGAACTGATGATACGAGGGCTCTGGTTTCACCCGGTTTAGCGACGAAAATATGGCAAATAATGTCATTACCAGAGAGGGTGACCTACCTCCGTTCATTTCGAAGGAAGAGCTGCATGAGATCTTCGACACAATCAGGGCTAAGAAATCAGTGGGTACCGATGGTATTCCGAACATCGTGCTTCGACATCTTCCTCTAGAAGCGGTGGACATTTACACCACCCTGTTTAATAATGCAATGAATAATGCACATTATCCAGCGCATTGGAAAACGGCGGTGTGCAACCTATCCCCAAAAAGGAAAAGGATATAACCAATCCGGCGAATCTCCGGTCGATAAGTCTCCTTCCGAATATCAGTAAGGTGTTTGAAAAGTAATCAATAGAGTTCTGTCTAGGTGGGTTGAGGACAAACATATAGTTCCGGATAATCAATTCGGTTTTAAGGCGGGACATGATATCTCACATGCCGCGTCTAAACTGGTGTCCGATATGAGTCGTTCATTGTTCTCCGTAGAGTATTGACGTGTTTCGGTTTTCGGTTGTGCAGTGATACCAATAAAAAAAATTTTTGACAGACCTCATATAAGGCTCCAATTAGCCCAGTGGCAGTGTGCCCGGTTACCAAACTAAAAGTTGCGGGTTCGACTCCGGGTCGAAATAGACTTTTTTTTTTTTTTTTTTTGTTGTTTGTTTGTTCAAATAAAAAAACAAAATAAATAAATCGAGTGTTCAAAATCATCACGCGATGGAGTGTGGAGAGCGGTCCGTTATTCCAGTAACGGGGTCCGCAGATAAATCAGGCGAGGCGTCAAGCGGTTCAAGACAAACAGAACCGAAGACGAAGAAAAGGAGGGCTCTAAGGCCTACTTCCATCTTAACACAACGTCCCTCCCTACCAACTTCCACTGTAAAGCTGCTTGGTGGAGTGAGGGAAGGGGCGCAATCAACGGCAGCAATGAATGGACAATTTACCGACAGCGACCCATTTGCTTCAGATGTTCACCAACATCTGAAAGGGAACAGCTTCGCTTCCTTTGCGTCAACCGAATCGGAAGATGAAGAGGAAGAAATGGAGTCGATTAGTAGTAGCATCAAAATGCTACAACAAAGAGTACTAGCCATTAAAGGAAAGCAAATGCTAAGAAGGAAGAGGGAAGAGCAACAGCAATCCCAGCAGCAACAACAAACGCAGCTAACTCAAAATCAGAGCCAACAACAACAAACAAATACAATAGCACAAGTGCTACAACAACACCAAGAAAAACTCAAGAAATACCAGCAACAACAAC
Organism: Volucella zonaria; assembly: GCA_963966105.1. NCBI lineage: Eukaryota > Metazoa > Arthropoda > Insecta > Diptera > Syrphidae > Volucella > Volucella zonaria. Next base: position 157,808,552 of record OZ014530.1, on the reverse strand, counting down.
AAGAGAAGCCACAAGAACGGCAACAGCAAAAACAGCAGCAGCCACAACAAAAGCAACAGCAAAAACAGCAGCAGCAGAAAAAACAACAGCAGCTGCAACAAGAACAACAGCAGAAACAGCAAATTTCAAAACAAAGGGTTCCACCTATTAATACATTTAAGATGGAACTAAAGGAAACAAAAGAACTATGTAAGTCGGCCATAGGCAATAATTTTTATATTAAAAGGCTTAGCGTAGATAGGCACGCGATCCACTGTAATACAGTGGAGCGCTACCATAAAATCAAAAGTTTATTGAGGGATTCGACGACGGAGTTCTTCTCCTACACCCCGAAGGGGGAGAAGCTGCAGACAATGCTGCTGAGGGGGTTAGAACCGTCGACTGACCCGGAGGAGCTCCTGGCACTGCTGAAAGAGAAGGAGTGCGAAGGGCTCAAATTCGTGGGGGTCAAGCCATTTGTCACGGCTAGAGCCAAAAGGGAGAAGCGGAAACTACCGTTCTTCCTGGTACAGCTAAGTCCCAACAGCAAACTGGATGGTCTAAGGAGTATAAAAGTCCTAGACTACCAGGTTGTACACTGGGAAAAATTAAAGAGGAGCGAAAACATTTTACAATGTGTTCGCTGCCAAAGGTTCGGGCACGCCGCGTCGAACTGCGAAATGCAGCCTCGATGCGTGAAGTGTGGAAAGAACCACAAGTCAGAGGAATGCGCTCTAGGTAAGGACGGAGCGTCGGAAAAAAGCCAACTCTCTTGTGCTTTATGTAGGAACACGGGACACACCGCAAATTATCGGGGTTGTCCTAAATTCCAATACATAAAAAGAGTAAATCTGGCTCGGCAGCAGAAGGTGGATGTTAAACGTCCACCCGCGCAAGTACAAACACCAGCCGTTACTCCCCAAGTTACCTACGCCCAAATGGCGGCAGGTAGGGGAACTACGGTACAACAAGTAAAGGTAGCTTCTCAGGCCCCAGCGCCTAGAGCACCAGAATCTGTATCTGACATGCTGGCTATCTTGCTCTCTATTCAGGGGCAGATGGCTCAGCTACAGCGTCAAATACAGGAACAGGCTACGCGGGTGGATCAAATATACACGCTGCTGCCAGGCCTAACGCATCTCCAGTCGTAATGGGTACGTACAGGGCGGAGCAAACCCTGAAGGTCCTTGCCACCTCCAGTCGTAATGGGTACGTACATGGCGGAGCAAACCCTGAAGGTCCTTGCAGTGAATGTTAATTCACTGATTAGGTTCGAACGAAGAGCCGCACTGTTTAAGTTGCTTAAAGACCAAGCCCCTGATGTGCTTTTGGTTAGCGAAACTAAGCTTACCAAAAGACACAAGATGAGGCACAGAAGGTATGAAATATTACGAAGAAACCGACCCAATTCCATTCAAGGAGGAGGTGTTGCGATCTTTGTAAGAAAGGGACTGCGTTTCAAAAGAGTATACAGTCGTGTGGTACGTAGGTTTCAGGTGCTGGAAGCATGCGTCATGTACATTCCTCTCCGTAGTGGAAAGCGGTTGTACATGGTGTCTGTCTATGCACCTAAGGCTACTCAATCCACCTTATTCATCTCAGAGCTCGGGACACTTTTTCGATTCCTGAGGCTGGAATTGGAAGACAACTATTTTATTATCGGCGGAGATTTCAACGCCAAACACAGTGATTGGGGAAACAATATACCAAATACTAGAGGGAACCTACTATTCAATTGGTGGGGTCAGCACAGTGTGATGTATCGACTCGGCCTCAAAGCGACGGATAGTCCGTCGTTTCCCAGACACGGGTCCTATTTGGATCTCCTGCTGTTCGACTCACGAATACAACTGACGTGCACTAACCAACAAACTACAAACTGTCCGCGCACTTTCGTGTATGACAGTGACCATTGCGGTCTCAGCACCGAAATAACTGTTCCCAACGAAATTGCGGAATTGGATGAGTTTGTGCAAAGGCATTCCTACAATTATAGTAGGGTGCGTTGGACATACTTCACCAGAACACTGACTAGAGCACTCTCCTCGAATTCGCTCTACCCACCGTCCAACAGAAATCTGTCAAACGAGGAATTGACAGGTATCTAAAACTAATGGACGAGACAATTAAACGAACTATGGACAAAACGATACCTTGGTATCAACACACTGACGAAGAAGACTTATTCCGCAACGCAACTATTGACGCACTGCACCGACAAAAAAGTAGACTGCTGTCAAGACTAAAAACCTTGTACAGACAGTTTACTGACAGACATAACCCGGAGATCATGACATTGAAGTCGTCGATTAAAAACCTCCAGATATTAATAAAAGAAAATTACAGAAATTCTGTAAGTTTGTGTTGGAACAACAAAATTCGGGCTGTAAACACCAGCAACCCGAATATGTTCCCGCAAATAAATAAAATATTTCGGAGAAATAATCAGAACGACCTTCCATGTCTTAGAATCGCCCGAACGACGAACAACGAACAAATACTTGTAGCAGCAGGCATTGATCCAAATGAGGCCGTTGATGATGACAACTTCTTTGTGGTCGAGGATCCGCAGGAGAAGGTAGACGCTATAGGAGCGACTTTCCAGGAAGTGTACAAGGCGAATGACATCATTGGCCCGAACCACGACCTGGAGATTCGAGTCCTTGTGCACAATTCCTGCCTTCGAAATGAAATTGCGAATTGGCGATTCGAGAGCTCGGGTTTCACCCAGTTCAGTGACGAGAATATGGCAAATAATGTCATCACCAACGAAAGGGTATTACCACCGTTCATTTCGAAGGAAGAGCTCCAAACGATCTTCGAATCACTTAGAAGTAAGAAATCAGTGGGAACCGATGAAATACCGAACATTGTGCTTCGACATCTCCCACTAGAAGCGGTGGACATTTATACCACCCTGTTTAATAATGCAATGAATAATGCACATTATCCAGCGCATTGGAAAACTGCGGTGGTACATCCCATTCCCAAAAGGAATAAAGATACTTCCAATCCGGCGAATCTCCGCTCGATCAGTCTTCTTCCAAACATCAATAAGGTTTTCGAGAAGGTTATCAATAGAGTCCTGACTAAGTGGGTTGAGGACAAACATATAGTTCCGGATAATCAATTCGGTTTCAAGGCGGGGCATGATATCATTCATGCTGCGTCTAAACTGGTTTCTGATATCCAATGGAACAAAGGCAAGAAACAGTGCACCGGTGCCTGCCTGATTGACTTGGAAAAGGCCTTCGACACCGTATGGTTAGAGGGACTCTTCTTCAAGCTGGACAGGTTGGGCATTAGTAAACCACTGCTGTATATTCTCTTTGATATGCTCTCCAGTAGACAGTTCATCGTGAAGAATGGCGATGTGACTTCCGCTGGAACATTTAACATTGAAAACGGTCTGCAACAAGGTGCGGTAAATTCGCCGATCCTATTCAACATTTACACAAGTGATCTGATAGGTTCACTTCACCATGCCATAGCGTACGCAGACGACTTAATTGCGTACAAATCAGGCCCAAAGATTGAGGTCATTAATACACTTTTGCAACGTGACTTCGACAAAATTAAGCGATATTGCGATGACTGGAAGTTGAAAATCAACTTTCAGAAGTCGGAAACCATTCTGTTTAGGACGCCTTTGTCTGGGGCCTCTAGGGATACCAGAAAGAATTGGCGAAAGTTCTCTATCGTCGGACAACATGGACAGCCACTTGCTTGTCGAAATGTAGTCAGATACCTTGGGATCTGGCTAGATCAATATCTGTATTTTAACAAACATATAGATGTTGCTCTGGCCAGAGCTAAAGGTGCTTTTGCCCTTACAAAGAGACTGTTTTATAACAGCCAACTCCATGCGAGGGTGAAGGTGATCTGCTACATGGTCCTTATCCGGCCTATGCTAGTATTTGGATGTCCCGTGTGGTTCAACGTGAGAGCAAGTTTATTGGAAAAGATTCGGGTGTTTGAGAGGGCTTGCCTTAGGGCTTGTCTTCGGTTATACAGAACACCAGAGTCTGAGTACATAAAATTCTATCGCAATGAGGTCTTGTACAATAGGGCGAACCTAATAAGAGTGGACAATTTTGTTATTAAGTTGACTCGAAGGCACATTGCAAGAGCAATGACATCGTCGAACAACCTGATCTCTGGGGCTTACTACCCCAATTATATGTATCACGAGAGAGTTCGCTTTGACGGCTTTATTCCTCCAGAAGCGTTCCTCTACCTAGATAGCAAAGGTCTGATCCAGGACAGATTGGCTGTGCCGCTAATCTTCCACGTTGCTCGAACAGCTGCGGACAGGCGACTCAACTACGACAGAGACGTCGCACACGGCAGTGCGGAGCGTCTCCGGTTCAGTAGGGCGGTAGGGAGTCGCGACTTGAGGGATGTTGCTCATCAGCACCAGCAATTTTGGTGGCTTGTTGAAGAATAGGATGCGTCGTCGTCGAATTCCTTCAGCAATAGATAGCTTCTTGCGAAGCCAAGTGGGTCAGCCTAAATTTTTTTTTGTTTTAGCGTTGGCCGGCTTACATAGTTTTAGGTAGAATTAAGTTAGATTTAAGCGAAAAAAAAAAAAAAAAAAATATATATATATATATATATATAATATATATATATATATATATATATATATATTTTATATATATATATATTGGGTCTACAAGTAAGTTTCCAGCGTTTGTCAGAGATGGCGCCACCAGTGGATCCCGGGCAGAAATGTCAGACCCCATGTGTTTTATTTGTAGGTTTTGTATCTGTCAACAACTTTGCAGCGTTATATTTGAGCAGTTCTATCGGTGTCGTACATTTTATCGAGCAAAATCATGGCAAGTTTCCAGCCAAATAAACGTCATTTGCGGGAAGCACTGCTTTTATTCTTTAATATGAAGAAAAGTGCGGCTGAGGCCTATCTTTTGCTTTCGGAATCTTATGGGGCGGAATGTATTGGTGAATCGACTTGCCGCGAGTGGTTCAAACGGTTCAAAAGTGGTGATTTTGGAGTTGAAGACAAAGATCGCCCCGGAAAGCCGAAAAGTTTTGAAGACGAGGAATTGGATGCTTTATTGGATGAGGATAGGTGTCAGATTCAAGAAGAACTTGCTGCATCATTTGGCGTCACGCAACAAGCCGTTTCCCTGCGCCTAAAAGCACTGGGATTCATTCCAAAGGTTGGAAACTGGGTGCCGTACGAATTGAAGCCAAGAGACGTCGAACGGCGATTTTGCATGTCCGAAATCTTACTGCAGCGGTATAAAAATAAATCATTTTTGCATCGTATTGTCACTGGTGATGAGAAGTTGATTTATTATGATAATCCTAAATGCAGAAAATCGTATACAAAGCCCGGCGAGCCCGCCCAATCGACGCCGAAACGAAATATTCACGTGAATAAGGTCATGCTCTGCATATGGTGGGATCAAAAGGGTGTCGTATACTACGAACTGCTTCCGAGTGGTGAAACCATCAAAGGACCATTATATCGAACCCAAATAATTCGTTTGAAGCGGGCATTAATATTAGAATATAAGACCAGGCATGAGTCCGTCATTTTTCATCACGACAACGCTCGGCCACATGTTGCGGTTTCGGTGAAAAACTATTTGGAAAATAGTGGATGGGAAATTCTGCCTCACCCGCCTTACAGTCCAGACTTGGCACCATCTGACTACCACTTGTTTCGTTCGATGCAGAGCGCTCATACCGGAATACGCTTCAGCTCAGTAGAGGAAATCAAAAATTGGCTCGATACGTTCTTGGGCTCGAAAGACGAGAAATTTTTTTGGTCCGGAATTCATAAATTGCCAGAAAGATGGGGGAAAGTTGCAGCTTCCGATGGACGATACTTTGAATAAAGTATTGTAACTATGTTTTCATAATAAAACTTCAAATTTTGGAAAAAAAAACGCTGGAAACTTACTTGTAGACCCAATATATATATATGTATATACATGTATTTATATATTACGTATATATATATAATGTATATATATTATATATGTATATATTATGTATTAGAAGTAAGTAGGTTAAGTATATTAAGATTTATTCTTAGGTAGTTTGTAAGTTTTAGTTTTAAGTTTTATAATAAGTTAAAAAAAAATATAAGTCATGATACTAAGTTTTTCTTAAAAAATGTTTTCTTAGTTTTAATTAATTATAATAAATAGACATAGTATAAACATGTAATGTAAGATACGTTGAAAGACATAATTTAAGTGTTAGGTTTAACTTAGAGTGCCCGCATGGGGCCAGTAAGTTAGAATAAGATTATTTTAAGTTAATTAAGCTAATTTTTAAGCGTTTTTTTGTATAGCATTTAAGAGTAAAATAAGTGATATAAATAAAAATGCATATAAACTGAAAAAACTGAAACCTGAAGGTCCTTGCAGTGAATGTTAATTCACTGATTAGGTTCGAACGAAGAGCCACACTATTTAAGTTGCTTAAAGACCAAGCCCCTGATGTGCTTTTGGTTAGCGAAACTAAGCTTACCAAAAGACACAAAATGAGGCACAGAAGATATAAAATATTACGAAGAAATCGACCCAACTCCATTCAAGGAGGACGTGTTGCAATCTTTGTAAGAAAAGGACTGCATTCCAAAAGAGTATACAGTCGTGTAGTACGTAGGTTTCAGGTGCTGGAAGCATGCGTCATGTACATCCCTCTCCGTAGTGGAAAGCGGCTGTACATGGTGTCTATCTATGCACCTAAGTCTACACAATCCACCTTATTCATCTCAGAGCTCGAGACACTTTTTCGATTCCTGAGGCTGGAATTGGAAGATAACTATTTTATTATCGGCGGAGATTTCAACGCCAAACATAGAGATTGGGGAAATAATACACCAAATACTAGAGGGAACCTACTATTCAATTGGTGGGGTCAACACAGTGTAATGTATCGACTCGGGCTTAAGGCGACGGATAGTCCGTCGTTTCCCAAACACGGGTCCTATTTGGATCTCCTGCTGTTCGACTCACGAATACAACTGACGTGCACTAACCAACAAACTACAAACTGTCTACGCACTTTCGTGTATGACAGTGACCATTGCGGTCTCAGCACCGAAATAACTGTTCCCAACGAAATTGCGGAATTGGAAGAGTTTGTACAAAGGCATTCCTACAATTATAGTAGAGTGCGTTGGACACACTTCTCAAAAATACTGACGAGAGCACTCTCCTCCAATTCGCTCTACCCACCGTCCAATAGAAATCTGTCAAACGAGGAGATTGACGGGTATCTAAAACAAATGGACGAGACGATTAAACGAACTATGGACTAAACGATACCTCGGTATCAACATACTGACAACGAAGACTTATTCCGCAACGCAACTATTGACGCACTGCACCGACAAAAAAGTAGACTGCTGTCAAGACTAAAAACCTTGTACAGACGGTTTACTGACAGACATAACCCGGAGATCATGACATTGAAGTCGTCGATTAAAAACATACAGATATTAATAAAGGAAAATTACAGAAATTCTGTAAGTTTGTATTGGAACAACAAAATTCGGGCTGTAAACACCAATATGTTCCCGCAAATAAATAAAATATTTCGGAGAAATAATCAGAACGACCTTCCATGTCTTAGAATCACCCGAACGACGAACAACGAACAAATACTTGTAGCAGCAGGAATAAATCCAAATGAGGCCGTTGATGATGACGACTTCTTTGTGATCAAGGATCCGCAGGAGCAGGTAGAGGCTATAGGAGCAACTTTCCAGGAAGTGTACAAGGCGAATGTTATCATTGGCCCGAACCACGACCTGGAGATTCGAGTCCTTGTGCACAATTTCTACCTTCGAAATGAAATAGAGAATTGGCGATTCGAGAACTCGGGCTTCACCCAGTTTAGTGACGAGAATAGGTCAAATAACGTCATCACCAACGATAGGGTACTACCCCCGTTCATTTCGAAGGAAGAGCTCCAAACGATCTCCGAATCGCTTAGAAGTAAGAAATCAGTGGGAACCGATGAAATACCGAACATTGTGCTTCGACATCTCCCACTAGAAGCGGTGGACATTTATACCACCCTGTTTAATAATGCAATGAATAATGCACATTATCCAGCGCATTGGAAAACTGCGGTGGTACATCCCATTCCCAAAAGGAATAAAGATACTTCCAATCCGGCGAATCTCCGCTCGATTAGTCTTCTTCTAAACATCAGTAAGGTTTTCGAGAAGGTTATCAATAGAGTCCTGACGAAGTGGGTTGAGGACAAACATATACTTCCGGATAATCAATTCGGTTTCAAGGCGGGGCATGATATCATTCATGCTGCGTCTAAACTGGTTTCTGATATCCAATGGAACAAAGGCAAGAAACAGTGCACTGGTGCCTGCCTTGTTGACTTGGAAAAGGCCTTTGATACCGTATGGTTAAAGGGACTCTTCTTCAAGTTGGACAGGTTGGGCATTAGTAAACCACTTCTGTATATTCTTTTTGATATGCTCTCCAGTAGACAGTTCATCGTGAAGAATGGCGATGTGACTTCCGCTGGAACATTTAACATTGAAAACGGTCTGCAACAAGGTGCGGTAAATTCGCCGATCCTATTCAACATTTACACAAGTGATCTGATAGGTTCACTTCACCATGCCATAGCGTACGCAGACGACTTAATTGCGTACAGATCAGGCCCAAAGACTGAGGTCATTAATACACTTTTGCAACGTGACTTCGACAAAATTAAGCGATATTGCGATGACTGGAAGTTGCAAATCAACTTTCAGAAGTCGGAAACCATTCTGTTTAGGACGCCTTTGTCTGGGGCCTCTAGGGATACCAGAAAGAACTGGCGAAAGTTCTCTATCGTCGGACAACATGGACAACCACTTGCCTGTCGAAATGTAGTTAGATACCTTGGGATCTGGCTAGATCAATATCTGTATTTTAACAAACATATAGATGTTGCTCTGGCCAGAGCCAGAGGTGCTTTTGCCCTTACAAGGAGACTGTTTTACAACAGCCAACTCGATGCGAGGGTGATGGTGATCTGCTACATGGCCCTTATCCGGCCTATGCTTGTATTTGGATGTCCCGTGTGGTTCAACGTGAGAGCAAGTTTATTGGAAAAGATTCGGGTGTTTGAGAGGGCTTGCCTTAGGGCTTGTCTTCGGTTATACAGAACACCAGAGTCTGAGTACATAAAATTCTATCGCAATGAGGTCTTGTACAATAGGGCGAACCTAATAAGAGTGGACAATTTTGTTATTAAGTTGACTCGAAGGCACATTGCAAGAGCAATGACATCGTCGAACAACCTGATCTCTGGGGCTTACTACCCTAATTATATGTATCAGGAGAGAGTTCGCTTTGACGGCTATGTTCCTCCAGAAGCGTTCCTCTACCTTGATAGCAAAGGTCTGATCCAGGACAGATTGGCTGTGCCGCTAATCTTCCACGTTGCTCGAGAGGATGCTTCGTCGTCGAATTCCTCCAATACTTGCTAGCTTCATGTGAAGCAAAGTGGGTCGCCTAATTTTTTTTTAGCCATGGCCGGCTTACATAGTTTTAAGTAGGAGTAAGTTAGATTTAAGAAAAAAAATAGATAAAAACAAAAAAACCAATAAAAATTAATAAAATTAATAAAATATTAAGTATATATATATATATATATATATGTAAATATATATATGTATATATGTATGTATTAGATGTAAGTAGTTTAAGTAGATTAAGACTTATTTGTAGGTAGTTTGTAGGATTTTAGTTTTAAGTTTTATAATAAAATAGAAATAAAAAGTCATGTTACTAAGTTTTTTCTTTTGTAAAAAAATGTTTTCTTAGTTTTAATTATAAGGAATAGAAATAGTATAGTATAGTAGTAACGTACGTCGAAAGACATAATTTAAGTGTTAGGTTTAACTTAGAGTGCCCGCATGGGACCAGTAAGTTAGAATAAGATAATTTTAAGTTAATTAAGCTAATTTTTAAGCATTTTTTTTGTCTAGCAAGTAAGAGTACTTTAAGTGATAAAACAAAAATGCATATAAACTGAAAAAAAAAAACTGTTGTCCGATATCCAATGGAATAAAGGCAAAAACCAATGTACTGGTGCTTGCCTTGTTGACTTGGAGAAGGCCTTCGACACCGTATGATTAGAGAGTCTTTTCTATAGGCTGACTAGGCTTGGGATCAGTAAACCACTCTTGTACATTCTTTATAATATTCTAACCAACAGACAGTTCATCGTGAAAAATGGTGATGTGACTTCTGTTGGAATATTTCAAATTAAAAATGGTCTTCAGCAAGGCGCAGCCAATTCGCCGATCCTATTCAACATTTATACAAGCGACTTGATAGGTTCACTTCCCCATACTATTGCGTACGCAGACGATTTGATAGCGTACAGAACAGGTCCAAAAATCGAGGTCATTAATACTCTCTTGCAGCGTGACTTCGATAAGATAAGATGATTTTGCGATGACTGGAAGTTGAAAATCAACTTTCAGAAGTCGGACACCATTCTCGCTAGGACGCCGTTGTCTAGAGCCTTTAGGGATACCAGAAAAAATTGGCGAATGTTCTCGATCATTGGATAACACGGACAGCCTCTTGCCTGTCGAAATGTAGTCAGATACCTTGGGCTCTGGCCAGAGCCAAAGGCGCTTTTGCCCTTACAAAGAGACTGTTTTATAGCAGCCAACTCGATGCGAGGGTAAAGGCAATCTGCTACATGGCCCTTATCAGGTCCATGCTGGTATTTGGGTGTCCCGTGTGGTTCAATGTGCGAGCAAGCTTAATGGAAAAGATTCGGGTGTTTGAGAGAACTTGCCTTAGGGCTTGTCTTCCCTTGTACAGAACACCAGAGTCGGAGTACAAAATTTTTTATCGTAATGAGGTCCTTTACAACAGAGCGAACCTAATACCAGTGGACAACTTCGTAATTAAGCTGACTCGAAGGCACATTGAAAGAGCAATGGCCTCGACGAATAACCTGATATCTGGGGCCTACTACCCCAATTACCTTTACATCGAGAGTGTGCGCTCTGACGGCTTCGTTCCACCGGAAGCATTCCTCTACCTAGATCTGATAGGGTTGATTCAGGATAGATCAGCGGTCCCGTTAATCTTCCATGTTGCTCGGAAAGGTGGGGACAGGCGACTCAACTACGGCAGAGACGTAGCACACGGCAGTGTGGATCGTCTCAGGTTCAGTAGGGCGGTGGGGAATCGCGATAAGAGGGATGTCGTTCGGCAGCACCAGCATTTCTAGTGGTTGAATGATGGAAAAGATGTTTCGTCGTCGTCGTTTTCGTCAATTACGGACCAGCCACACTAACGAGGCATAGCTGACCAATCTATTTGGTCTGTGAATAGCGATGGCCAGCTTACATAGCTTTAGGTTAGCATTTAAGAAATATATACATATATTAGTTTATACCTTTGTATATACTAATATATGTATACAATTGTGTATAATATCTATGTGTATGTATGTGTGTATTGTGTAGATAGGTTAGCTAGACTAAGGTTTATTTTAAGTTAGATATTAAGTTTTTATAAAAAATAAAAAATTATGTCCGTATGCTAAGTTTTTTGTTAAATTCTTTTCTTAGCCTTAAGCATAGAAAATAAGTACGTAAATAAAATGTAAATAAAGTCAAAAGCCATAGATATATGAATTTAGAGTAGCTTAGAGTGCCTGTGCGGGGCCAGTAAGTTAGTATAAGATTGTTAAGTAATTTTAAGCCAGCGTTTAAGCAAAACCACAATTTAGCAAGCTATATCTACAACAAATAGAAACATAGAAAACAAAGTCAATGTCAGGGGAATCTGGCACGGTAAGACTGAAATACAATATGTAAGCTTAGTCTTATTGCTTGTGTTCTTATGTTCGGCGAACCAATGCCTTAGCAATTGGACATTGTGATTAATGTCAGTAAACAAATTTAAGGGGTTAGTTGAATCCTATTTCAAAAGCAAACGGGAGTTGAAATTGTGAGTTGACATAAATCAGGAACAACATGGGACCAAGGACAGTTCCTTCGGGAACACCTAGATTAATTTTCGTGTAACTAAGGATTGAAACGAATAAAATCTGTACATTTTAATACGGGCTATACTTCCAATGCGTAAAATTTGCAATCCCATTTTTAACCAAATTAGTCGGTATATTCTCTAGTTTCAGTTTGTTATCGATTTTAGTTCGGTGCGGCTTAAAATATTTATAAAATATGAGTCAAGAGGAACGCCGTAAAAGATCATCGACAAAATTTAAACATAGCACGCAGTACAGTAGATTCTGTTACTAAACGATATTTGGAGACGTTGACAGTTAAGCAAAAACAGAAAAGTGGAGCTAAAAGTGGAGCACATGATACAAATTTGGACAGGAAAATAGTGGGTACCATCGTAAAAAACCGGGCTATGTCATCCATACATGTTGCTTGGAAATGTAATACCAACCAAACAATGGTACAGGGATCTAAAAAACGTAACGGTCTAAAAACACAAAATACCAAAAGTTACTGAAAAGCAAAAAAAAGTCATAAACATACGAGCTCGAAAGCTATACGAGTTGATCGGCAACAAGGAAGCGTTCTTGGTTTTGGATGACGAAACTTATGTCAAAGCCGACTTTAGTACTCTTCCCGGTGCGCAGTTTTACAATTCGTTTGAAGTTGAGACTCTTCCGCAATCAACAACATCGATTGGGATGGAAAAATTCGGGTCAAAATATCTCGTTTGGCAGGCCATTTGCCAATGTGGGCACAGAAGCTCATCGTTTATTACAACGGGAACAATTGACGGAGAAGTGTACATTAACGAGTGCCTAAAAAATCGGTTGACTCCTTTGTTAAATAAACACGAGGGTTCAACTTTATTTTGACCAGATTTAGCTTCAGCTCACTATGCTCATGCGACGTTGAGCTTTCTTGTTGCTAAAAATGTCAACTTTGTCCCAAGAGACATGAATCCACCCAATGTTCCACAGTGCCGACCCATTGAAAGGTATTGGGCTTTGGTCAAAGCTAAGTTGAGGAAAAGTGAGCAGTGTGCAAAGGACGTAAAAGATTTTAGTGCTAAATGGAAAAGAGCGTCCAAAAAAATCACGGCTGTAACTGTCACCAACCTTATGAAGGACATTCGAAAGAAGTTGAGGAAAGAATGGGAACCCAAATAATTTTTTTTATTTTTTGTTATTGTGAATGAATTTAATAAAAACAGAGTTTTAAAGCAAATAAAAAAAAATTACATGAATTACGAAAATATTTTTTTTTTCAAATTTTATTCGTTTCAGTCTTTACTTAGACTTTGTCCAATTTTAAATTTTTGTCATCTATTCTTAAGATAAGAAGAAAACTAATTTGATATAAATTACGAAATCCCACACTGTGAAATTTCTTCCAGAGAATGCTATGTATGATCAAGCATGTCGAAGGCTTCTGTAATACGAGTATCTACAAATAACCCCCACAACATTTCTTAACATCAAGTCCCTTGTAGATAAATGTACCGAAATCTTGCCTCTTAAGATATTTCGGAACACTGCTTTTGATTGATTTGTTAAACATTTTCCATATTACGGACAGTAAGGAAATCGGTCTTAAATCACCTTTTTCGTTTCTGTTACCGTTTTAAAATTGGTATTATAATAGCGCTTTTCAGCATCTTAGGGAATTTACTCAAATTAAAAATATGTATCAATATTACTAGATGGAGTGAAAAGTGACCTCCTTGGGAATTAAAAATTATTATTTTTTTTAAATGTTTTTTTATATTATTCAATATAGTCCTCTTTTAGTTTGATTCACTTATTCCAGCTATTTTTCAATTTCTTGCTCCCGTCCGAAAAGTAATTTTTCGGAAGGTCAGCAAAATACTTCTCCGTGGCGTCGATGATTTCCTCGCGTGATCTGAATTTTATATTGATGAGCCATATTTTGAGGTTTGAGAAGAGATAATAATCCGAGAGATCCGAATCCAGTTACCAATCGACGCCGAAAGTCAGCCCGATCCCGCATCAGCAAATCCAAAGACTCTTTCGAAGTTCTCTCGCGTTCGTGTTTTTGGTCAAACGTGAACATTCGCGGCACCCAGCGGCAGGATAGCTTTTTCATATGCAGAATATTGCCCAAAATATGGCGTGTACGCTCAGCACTAATCTTTGTGGTATCCAACTTTTCTTTTGTTTCCTTCGCCGTTTTGCCTCTCAAAAAATAATGTTTTATGAGAGAACGAAAATCGTTTTTGTCCATACTCAACATGATGCCAAACACGTCAACAACAATCAGTTGTCAAAACAAAACTAAAGACAGTATCGCACTGAAATTTGGCATGTCTGCCTACATATGAACAGACTTCAAGGCACCGTAACCTTTTTTGCAGTAGCAGCGCATTCTGGCGGTCAGGGAGGTCACTTTTCACTGCATCTAGTATATCAACAACATCAAATGCTATTTTTTCCTTATTTTATTTGGCACAGGTGGTTGAAACGGCTTTTCAAAGCAGAATTAAGTGGATGCTTGAGTAATTTAAGATGCTTGAGTTTAATATTTCTGGGAAGAGAATTATTCATTCATGGTTTAAGTTTAGTTTTAGATTTTCTTCACACATAGTACACATAGTATGGGTTTTGTGCCAAACGTGTAAGTATCCAAAAGTGTATATTCAGCCACAGCGTAAAAACTGTTGTAAAAATAGTCATAAAATCGCGTCGTACCAACGAACATAAACTGCTGAGGAATTGCAAATTATTATAACTTGCAAACAGAGATACATCGGTATCTCTTTTTCCTTCCTCCCTGATTTTCCTTTGCCCGCGCTTTGTGCAAACATTTTAAGGGTACATTTTAACCCCTTGAATAGCTTCCAAGACAGGCTAACGTAGATGCCAGAGGTTTGAACCAATTGTTATAGCCAATGGCGGAGAAGAATGGGTATTGGAAACAGACTGCTGGAGGCCTTAATTCAAGACGTAGTGTCTTTAAATAACTGCAATGGCACATGTACGGGGATTTACATGACGATTGATTGAAAAACTGCTGCCTGTCCTATAACAATAATTGGGCCAGGAGCGATTGGGCCCCAGCAGCTGCATGAGTAAATTCTTATTCAAGAAGTTTTGAGCCTCCGACACTTGAGCAGGCGTCTTATGAGAATCCGCATCGAGGCTAAATTCGACGACATAGCCTAATATAAGCCTATGCCCCGACAGGAGATAAGGACGACGCTACCCAAAACTGTTTCTACGAGCTCCTCGACAACCCATATGAATAATGGCTTAAGTGTGACGTCAAAATTGTACGATTTTAACTCCAGTATAGGAAAGAATTACATCTTTGGCAGAACAGTTGGCAAACATAACCTACACACGTCTGGTAACGGACCTAAGCTTATTGATTTTGCGGCGCGGAACGAAATACCACCATTAAAAGATTCGTAAACGAAGAATTATTCTTGCTAGTCCCTATTTCTTTGAGCTACGAAGAAAATGGAATATTAAAGCCCTATCCGTAATAACTATGGAGACTCTATGTATTTAAGACCTTGATCATCCCAGTCCTCTTTTATGGCGTTGAAGCATGGAGTCTAGCGAAAGAGGATAAAGATATCCTCAGTCGTTTGGTCACTTTTGTGTTTGCAGGCTTTGGGGGAGAGGATTCAACTACGAACTATACGAGCTGTACGGCTACACCGCACCACTCAAAAAACTGCACATCCATCCTGAGATGGCTAGGACATGCAGTGCGAATGGACAACAATGCTCCGGCCCGCAGAGTCTTCGAGTCTTTGGAGCGTCAGCGCAGTAGAGGAAGACATCAGCTTAGGTGCGCGCACAAGTAGAAGGGGATCTTAACTACTGGGGGAGGTTGAACAAGAATCGGGAAAACGTCAGAGGCTTGTTATTTCAGGCGCAGGTTCACCCCGAACTGTAGTGCCACTTATGGGGAAAGTAACGGTAAGTAAGTAAATAAGTAATAACACTTGCCCAATGTGATGTCCGGTCATGATTTCCTCAATATTTCCCAAAAGGGTCTGGTTATGCGTTGGTAAACCATATAAAAACTATAATTGTTTCGTAGGAACTAAGAGCCACAGATAGGGAACTTTGACGATTCTAAAAACATGAAAAGAAAACGGCGTTCGTATTTGGACATGGAATATATTAGACTGCAATAAAGACGATATCACAGTTAATGAAGCTGGACAAAAATAGTATATACAGGTTGCGAGATATACTACATTGACCGGTACAGATAGGATAAAGAACATCTATTTCCGTTCAAATTTATGGCAATGACAGACTAATAGAAGAAGTCCTGAACTTTATCCATGCAATGGGGTGATTTGAAGCACTACCTCTCAAAGCCTACGGAAAAAATGTATGCAGCCGAAAAATATTCATTCGAGCAGCTCGACAGAATCTTCAGGTAACGTCCTTAGTTTGGCAATAAATATGTTTTATGTGTTCACAAAAGTTCAGCTATCAGGCAGAATGAAGCGTTCAACTTGGGCGATGAAATCTAAGATTTCCATTTACCCGACCAAAATGAAGTAGAGGCGACAATGTCTAAACGTAAGTATAACAAAGCTTCCGGTTAGGTCGGCAAATCTGTCGATATATTTAAGGCAGCAGATAACTTCGAAAGTAGCATATACCAAAACATTTTCAACATTTCTATTATAGAGGCTCTGGTATTAATACTGATTATAATATGATTACCTTATCAGAAACCGAACAACGGGTTACACTTGCTGATCACTTTTTTTTCCTAAGTCGGTGATTGAGTTATAAGGTCTGGTAGAGCAACACTAAGCCGAATCTATATAATGCTAATTGAAGACTTACCAAATACAACCCATCAATTTCGTGTAATATTTGCTGTTTTGCTATATAATTATGTTAAGATACTTCCCTCTGTTTATTTCAATGTTTTTATTCAAAGAAATTTTCAAACTAAGTTTTTAATATGAAAACAGTATTCTTGCAAGTTAAATCTATCCAATTTAGACATGCGTGCATTCGCCTACATTCAGAAGTGCCGGATGGCATACATAGATGTGGCATCGCCAGAGGGGTTCGAATGAAGTGTGAAATAACTTTATTAAAAGTAACAACCACACTCCCACAAAACAATGAAGATATGTCCGTGAAATAGCCCACCGCAAACAACCAATAAAAAGAAAAACAAAAAAAAAACAGAAAATAGTTGAAGAAAAAAATGGAGCAAATGGTCCTATTATTTCATAAGTTATTTTTATTAATTGTTGTTAATGTCTTCCATGGCTTCTAAGGTAGATAATTCAACATTAAATTTTTATATATAACTATCATGAATAAGACCATTTAAAGAAAAACACACAACGCAATTGATAGATCAGACCCATTAAGGCAAAATGCTGTGCAAATTGTAGAAGAGCACAGTACAGTGATTTCCAAATCATATGTATTCTTTTGTACCTATAGGTAAAATTGCGCCATTTGTAGTTAATTGGGTGGAAACCTATAATAAAGTGCACAAGTGTACTTTCCCCATCCTTAGAATTTAATATAAAAAATAAAATAATAGCTTGGTGTACAATCACTAATGCATGCTATTTGACTAAAAATAAAATAAGAGAAAGAATACAGTCTCGACAAAGAATTTTCAATATTTAAAAAAAAAAAATTATATTAGGAGTATCTAAGGATGAAGAAGATTTTCTTTTTTAATTATTATTAGTTTTCGAAATGAATAATATAAACGAGAAAAAATACAAAATTCAAGAATTCGTGCATTTCATATTAGAATCCACTAAATGCAATTAAATTAATAAAAACAGAGTTTATGGAACTTCTTCATTAACAAAATTATTGCATCCAGCCCAATAGCTTCACTAATCTCTTATAAAACTTTTTAAATTAAAAAAGTAAAAGACAATTTTTAGTGGAAACTGATGGTTTTTCCTATAATGCCCATTCTAAAAGATGAGTTCAATGTTCTAGGTCTATTTCGAATGACTGTTATTTTGAATTACGAGTATATACGATCGTGTCAAAAATGAGAAAAAAACGGCTACAAACTGTATTAAATACGAGTAGTATGAACAACTTCAAACATGGTGATACTCATATGGCAAATTTATTTATTTTGATTTTCGTGGAAATACAGTCGAAAAAATAAATTTTTTCTTAAAGAGGTTAATACTCAAATGGATATGACTACACTTATGATGCCAAAGCATGTGTTAAGGTTTTCGGAAAATGGGACTGAAAGCGAAAGAAAGATTTTTGGGCTCAGTGGCTGTTTCGCTCCATGGGTGGCATCCAACATTTAATGGGGAGACTAAATTATTAGTGTAAATTAGCTTGATGTTGTATTTAGGCCAACTACTTATCTCACCAGACTTTAGTTGCCTGAAAAAAGTCTTTCGGTTACGGCTGGTATTGAACCCCGAACCGTCCGATTGGAAAGCCAACACACTACCACTTGAGACACGGCCACCCATGCTGCAACTTTTAAATATTTCTTTAATGAAGTGGAGTGGTGCATCCTCCGCTTAAGTTGACAAATTATACGCTGTAAAATAAAAATTTGCAGTACGGACCTTATGAGAAAGCTTTTTTAAAAATGGGTATTTGGACACTGTAATTGTTGTTATGATTGCTCTCATACCATTTTCCGTTCAAGAAGGACTTTTAAGCTGTGATTTACGCAAAAGCGAAAACTACTACTGTAGTAATATATTATAAAACACATATGTGTTAGTACTCATCGGAAGATGCCTTTAATTACCAACAGAAAAGAAGAAATCAAAACGTTTATGATCACATTTAGTAAAGATGATATAACCTTCGAAGAAAACATACTTAAAGCTGAATATCTGTATATCATTAAACCCCACAAGGATAAAGTTTACTCGTGTAACTAAATATAGTGAAATAAATAAAGAATGAACCAAGAACTAAAACAAAATATGAAAGAAATCAGTTCTTAAGATAAAAAAAAACTAATTAGAAATAAAAATTTTATGAAATATGCATTTTATTGAGAAAATTTGAGCAACGATTTTTCGTAATTTTGGTTTTAAAAAGCTATAATATTTCTTTAAAATACATTAAATCACATAAGGTCCTAAGCATTTGTGCATTATTAAATGGGCTTCCCAAAATGTGTACAATCGTTTTTCTGGCTATAACCGTTCAAAAGCTAAAGAATTTTAAGTAATTCCACATCGAAACCAGCATTTTCTCACTCCAATGGTCTATAACTTGATGGAGAGTGAAAATAGATCCCCACATTGCATACAATGTTTTGTTTGCCGGAACTTTAGGAATCCTTCTTAACTGAGACACCTTGTATTTTCCTTATTTTGTCATCTAGTTTTCTATTGTATTCAGGAGCACTTTATCATCATCCTTGCAGTCAGTTTCCAGTTTGACAGGCTTAATAAGAATTATGTCGGTGAAGTTTAACTCTATTCAGAGCAATTTACCTGTCTTATAATTCTTATTTTCTAAAAAAGTAAATGAAACAGCAATTATTACGCTGCTTTCTCTCCTCTGCTTTACAATTGTATGGTGATTTGAAAATGACTCTAGAAGTTGTTACGAAAAAATATTGGAGAAAATCATAAACTGTGAGTTAATATTACTACATTTAAAGGGACTCACAGAATCTATCAGTTTACCAAACCAGAGCTGTTCATCACATTATTCACCAAGTTGTAAATTTGAAAGGCAATAGAAAATTAAGTATGATGAGATAGAGAAAGGAATATTAAATTTGGGTACACCCAGTTATTGGTTTTAACTATTTGAGGAATTTTAAATTAACATTCAATACAAAATTCGACAATTATATTTTATGGACACCAATGGACTTTCTAAAATTATAAGGTTAACCAACGGGTTAAGGGCCAAAGTGTACAACTTTTATCTTAAATGCAATTATTCACGTGACTTGAAAATAATGAAAAATGTTTGTTGATAAATTTCACGGAAGTAAGGCTGACAGTTTGTAATATGATATAAATGACTTAGTCGAAGTTATATATTCATTTTACATAGGGATTGCATTGAACTACTCACTCCTTTGTATACTTCTATAGTATATGGTGGCACTAGCCCTCACTGCTAAATGCGATAAGACTATAATTTCAATGAATAAGTACTAAATTTCTATTAAATACATATTTTTGCTGTTTCAATATTAGTTTGAATTTAAATTGTTTAAAGCAGCATAGAACTATCGAACGACTTCCTGTTAACTGTAACCTAAGAAATAAGAAGTCATTTTTTTTGCAGTGCGATTAAAATTAAAAAATTGTAAAGTTAAATAATTTAAATTTTTAACTCCACAAAGGAAATTGGTTCTTTTAAGCGGTGGATGTACACGAAATTAAAAGAAAGGTGAACAAAGGATGTCGAAGTGCTACAAATACAGATCATACGTGGTGAAACAGGTTTCAGCTGTGAAGGCGTTTGCAGAAAGGTTTTGCACTCTACATCAAAATGTTCCGGCCGTGACGAATAAAGAATTTACTTGAAACAATCGAAATTACTCGTAGATATACCGAGAGAGTACGCGAAATGAAAATTGCCCAAGAAGACTGCGAAAAAAGTGTAACGGAATTAAAAAATATATGCAGCATAACGGAAAATCTCAACGGCGAGTGCAACAAATTGTCTGCTGAAATAAAAAGCAATAACATTGCAATAAAGTGAAAAAAATTATAAATAGTAAACAAGCGGTTACGGAAAATCAAGTGACATTTGCGGAAATAGTCAAAGGAAGAAGTGACAAGTCAAAAGAAAAAGTAATTCCAGAGCTACGAAAAAAAGAACCTCTTATAATAAAACCGAAGGAAAAACAACAATGTTACAAAACTAAGGAGGATCTATGTAAAAAAAGTTGATCCACAAAATCTACATTTCAGTAATATTGAAAACACTCGAAATGGAGCAATTTTAATTGAAAGTGATAATATTGAAGAGAGAAATAAAATAAAAAGTGCAATCGAACAACACCTGAGTGAAAAATATGAAATTAAGGTACCAACAAAACTTAGACCAAGAATTTTATTAACAAATACTATATGAAATTTAAAAACAGCGAAAATGAAAGACTCAAAAACCAAAACATTGTCATTTCACATAGCCAAATGGAATTAGTAAAATATTTCGAACGGAGAAAAAACAATGAAGTTAATTACAATGCTATTATTGAATGAGGAATAATGAGGACTCCTTTCCAAAAGTGTTAGAAGCAGGAAAACTCAGCATTGGATGGGAAAGATGCAAAGTATTTGATGGAATTGACATCCTATGATGCTATAAGTGCAAAGGGTATAATCGTTCAACCGAATGCAGAAACGAAGAAATTTGGGCAAAATGTCTAAAGAATCACAAAACAAGTGAGTGTAATAACGAATCAATTACGAAATGTGTAAATTGCATGCGTGTCTATGAAAAACTAACCTTGGGCCTTGACGAAAACCGCATGCCCAGTATACATAAACAAACTTGCATCAAAAAAGAAGCGAATTGGTAATTAGCAATCAAGTTCTATTATGGGAATATATATCATTATACAAGGCCTAAATATTTATTTCGAGGAACTTAAAATAATATGTAACAGTGATAAATATGATTTCATAATTCTTGCAGAAACACTTAACAACCAATATCGAAAAAGAAGAAATACAAATCAACGGTTATAAGGAGGTATCATGTATGTCAAATTCAACAAGAACAGGCGGTGCGACATTATATATAAAGTCTAAGTGGCAAATCAACGACACAATAAAAAGTTCAATCAACCACACAGCATGGTGGATATCATGTAAATGTACAATACACAATAAAACGTAACGGTTGCGGGGATTTACAGATAACCAAGCAGCTCAGAAAAAGGATTTTGTAGCTTTTTCAAGAAAAATATTGAAATGCTGACAGAGAAACCAAACAATATAATTTTAGGAGGTGATTTCAATATTAACTGGTGCCTAAATAACACATACAAAAAGGATATCGAAGGAATCCTGGAAGACAATTACCTTCAGCAAGAATTGCAATGATACTCAAGAACTACAGCGCATTCTAGTACATAACCAACATTCAAAATATAGACGTAAAACCAGATAAAAGGAAAAAATATCTGACCATAAGAGTATAACTTTTCGTATGCAAAATAAAACAAACCCGAAGAGAAATCATGCAATGGTAAATGTTTTCAAGTATCACAGAGAGCGATTTAGTGGAAAGGTAAATACAATGGCTGTGGCATATAATAGAGATACTACTTCACATGTAATTGCTGAAAATATCGAATGCATTCTTAAAACAGTGGTAGGCACATTTACAGCGAAGGTAACCGCAAGACAAAACAATCAAACAAATAAATGCAAGGAACTTCTAGTTTTAAAAAATTAAAAAATTAAAAAACACAATAAGGCAAAGCTGATAAATGACTAAGAAAGTTGGGATAACTATATGAATATAAGAAACTCTTATAAAATGGAAGTAAATAAAGCCAAAAATAAATTTATAAAACTAAAAATTGAAAATGCAGGTGGGCAAAAGCCAATGTGGAATGTTACGAAAAACTTAGTGCTTAAACAAAGAAGAATAACTATAACTGACCTAGATTTTGAAAAAACAAACTACATATACTGATGGAAAAGAGATAGCCAACAAATTCAACTTATACTCTATTGATAGTATTTTAAATATCAGAAATGAGATTGAGGATGTGAAATATGTAAATCGTAAAAGACAATATGAATGCAAATTTCAGTTTCAAACCATTACACTAGAGCAGTTAAAACATACATATATATAAAAAAAACTAAAAAATAAAGCCGATTTTGATAAAATAAGTTCAAGAATTATCCTTGATAATTGGGCTGCTTTAGGAAACATGTTATTAGAAATTATTAGCCAATCTCTACAGGAAGGTGAAATTCCGAATTCATGGAAAGACGCGATGGTGACTCCAGTGGAAAAAATACTAAACCCAAAAATATTTGAAAAGTTTAGGCCTATAAATACATTATTTGAAAAAATACTTGAAAGCGTAGTTAAAGTCAATTAATGGAATATAAGGAGGGTAACAAAATCTTTAACAAATATCAATTTGGTTTTAGGAAGAATTACTCGTGCGAAACGGCGGTAAGTGATGGTATAAACGAATGGAAAAGCGAAGGAAGTGTAAAAAAAACAATGGCACTTTTGCTAGATTTTGAAAGGGCTTTTGAAACAATAGATCGTCAAATTTTACTCAGAAAAATGTCAAAATATAGAATACAAGAAAAAGAACTGCAATGGTTTAAGTCATTTCTAATAAATAGATCACAGAGAACCAAGGTCAACGACAGCATTTCACACATGTTGGAAGTAAATATAGGAGTCCCACAAGGATCTATTTTAGGTGCACTGCTATTCATAATTTATATAAACGATATGCCCAATATCCTAAAAGATTGTAAAGTCATTTTATACGCGGATGACACGCTAAGGTGAGTGCAAATCAAAGCTTCTAAAAGATATAAAACATATAACATCATGGTTAGTGATGAATAAATTAAAATTAAATGAAATAAATATAGTTTAAAAAAATTGAAAAACACGCTTTAA
The DNA here is from genome assembly GCA_963966105.1 of Volucella zonaria. Classification (NCBI taxonomy): domain Eukaryota; kingdom Metazoa; phylum Arthropoda; class Insecta; order Diptera; family Syrphidae; genus Volucella; species Volucella zonaria. The sequence goes on along the minus strand of OZ014530.1, from coordinate 157,784,972 downwards.
TGATCAATCGAACTAAAAAACGAAAAATAATTTTTAATACAGGCAGAAAATATAAATGAACGAAAAAGATTAATATTATTGTGAAATAATTTTTAATATAGGCCGAATAATACTAATATTTTTCATTTATTTAAATTTTCGGCCTATATTAAAAATTATTTCACAGTAATAATAATCTTTCTCGTTCATTTATATTTTCTGCCTGTATTAAGAATTATTTTTCGTTTTTTAGTTCGATTGATCATTAAAGCGTGTTTTTTAGTTTTTTTAAACTATATTTATTTTCCACTTTTTAGTTCGATGTGATCATTAAAGCGTGTTTTTTAGTTTTTTAAAACTATATTTATTTTCCACTTTTTAGTTCGATGTGATCATTAAAGCGTGCTTTTTAATTTTTTTAAACTATGTTTATTTTTTTTCGGTAGTACTGTAAATCTCCGACAGAGGGCTGATAGTTGTAAAATTTTTATGTTGATAATATAAACAGCGAGACTTAGTGATGTTATATTATTTGGGAAAAAGTCATATCGATCAAGTCTTATGATTTATTATTTCGTAATCAAACCATTTCATCTAATGCTTCACTGTTACAGAGGGTTTTACCTGTTAACTTTGAGCAATCAAGTTCTTCAAATCGAATACCGTCCATAGATCTTCCACGACTAAGTGCTACATAAGCTTGTCCAGCAGCAAACAGTCGAGGACCTAGATAAATGACTGCATGATGAACTGTTCAACCTTGCATCTTGTGGACGGTTGATGCCCAACTCAGGATTAATGGCAACATTCGTCTCTCAGCAGTTCTATAGCTGTATTTTATTGGGAACTGTATCGATATTGGTTTAATTACGTGCATACCATCTGAACCGAAATCGATACGGACTGACGGAATGTCTTCCTCATATACTTGGCCCCTGCGAAAATTTGGCCAGATAATTTCTGTAATGAAGCCCATATTGCCATTCACTAATCCTCTTGACACATCAATGTTTGACCTTAACATCACCTTAGCTCCTACGAATATTTTCAATACTTTCGGAAGACCTCCTGTTTTATTGATTTCGTTAGGTATCACAGAATCTAAGTCCTTATTACCTAAATTTCGTGTAACATCAATGAGTTGGTCTTGTGCTTTAATTGTATAAATAACTGTCCCTTTATTCTCAAAACTCTGAAGAACTTTTTCATTATGTCTAGCAACTTGGTCATTTGTTGGATAAATTCTTAATGCTTTCTCAATCGAGAACTCATTAGTCGTTGCTGTTGACACTTTTCCAAGAAGAATTTCAAGAGGCTTAGACGTCAATTCTCCAACTCTTAGGGCATTAAGCACATCTATAAATGTTGTGTCTCCTTGTTGGCGCATGTTTTGTTTGAGTTCAACCAGGCTGAACTGCCGTCACAAATGTGTAGCGCGCTTCATGTGATCTGGTTGTTGAAAACCTTGGTGTCCTCGAACAGGTGGTAACTGCATTAGATCGCCAAAGAGTAAAATATTTATGCCTCCAAAACAAGCGTTCGGGCTTTTCAGTTGACGCAAACGAGAGTCGATCATGCAAAGCATCTCATAAGGTACCATAGAAATTTCGTCAAAAAACAGAAACTCTACGTTTTGCCATAATTGACGCATTCCTCTTAAATAATTACCAGTAAGAAGTGGAATACTAACAATAACTCCATCTTTTTGAACTGGAAGTTTGAGCAAACGATGTAGTGTAGATCCACCGACCAACTGTGCTGCAACTCCAGTGAGAGCACCAACTTTCACGACAGATTTTCCATAACATCGGTTAACTTGGTTTTTCAATACATTAAAGACAAATGTTTTCCCGGTGCCTGCTCCACCAGTTACGAAAATTTTCTCTCGTTTAATATCGCCATTAAGCTGATTTTTAATACTCTCTGTAATAAAGATGAACAATTGTCTTTGATCAATATTCATAGCCTGTTGTGTTCTCTGAAATTGATCATTGCTCATTTCTGTGTCTATTAATTCTTCTTCTCCAGCTTTAGGATTTATAATCTCTGGCTGTTCTAAAATTTCAAATGCATGTACTTGGTTAAATGCATTTTCAAGCTGTTGGCCCCGCTCTCAATGTTGGCGCATATGTCTACTCATTTTCTTCAAACGATTCTCTCGAGCTAAGAATGCCTCTTTCAAATTGTCGAAATCTTCAAGTAATTCAGTTTCTGAACGATAAGGCATATATTGAACGAGTAAGCTGTAGAAAAAGTTTTCTGGATCCGATGCAGCTCTAAAGTATGGTACCCTGACGACTGCAGGGACATATCCCACAACCATTTTGCTCTCATCTAACAACGTGATGAATTGGCGACGCATGTTTGGATGTTCTTCATAAGCATCATGATCAACGCTTTCCTCGGTCTCACTTACCTTTTTCGGATAGAAAGGTTCAAATAACATTGCAAACTCTGTAAGGCTAATGTTCACAAAATCGTAGTCAGGATGTTGTAGCGGACGTTTTTCATATCTTTCAAAGATGTTACTATAGTAGCCAGTTGCGTGTCCGCTTCTGTCGAATTGCAATACTCGGTAACGCTGTTCTGGCGTAATCACGTAATGGGATATGACAAAGTCGATACGCACATTCTGCAGCTGATACTTGTCGTTCATGAAGAATCTTCATACATATCCTGAACAGCTTGCGTGAAATCTCAGTCTCTTCGCGTTGAATTTTCTGTATTGCCTACGCGATTCCAGAATCTAGAAGAAACTTCCCATCCTCTGTGTCAAAGTCTGGATGATTTTCAATCAAAATCACCATATGAAGGTGAGGGCTGCCACGATTCTGAAATTCTATACGCCACCAATGGTCTTTTACTTTTCCGCCAAATACTTCATCATTATTTTTGATGAATTTCATTAGAGCATTTACTCTAACCATGAAATGCCGACTCAAAATTACTGGGTATTTTTCGGTAAGTTGTTGAGTCTCATAAATGTCAAGTGTACTAGGATCAACATCAGGCCTACCATCAGCTATCAACAAAGCTTTTCGTTGATTTAGCCAATTGAGATCATTTGAACTAAATGTTACAAAGTAGGTTGGAGATCATAATCATCTGATTTGAGCTAATAGCTGCAGAACCTCTCAAATTTTTGACATAAAGATGGACGTCTTCGACTGCTCCTTCTTGATTAACAATTTTCTTGCCGCATGCCGATATAGTGCTTTTAATTCGATAATATTCAAAGAACGATAAGGCATAAAAGAGATAGTCGTTGCGTTGAAATCTTGTGTCGTTTCCCAAAATTCTGAACTGAAAGTAGTCTAGCGCTGTAATATTCACAGATCTTTGTTCTTTGAAACCGTTCTTTCCATAGGGAAACAAAAAGTACCAGGCAAATTCTTCTGCTTTCAGTTCATGACCCACATTTACAATATTGTCTTTCGTTTTGCGCGTTATTTCATTAAGATTTCGAAAGACCAGTAATTTATCTTCCACATTCGGTTGCATTACATCAATCGGTGCCATCACTGATGTCTGCAGTGGAATTGTTTAATGAGCCAATTCCTGTTGTACTCTCAGTACTCTGATGTATTTCTGTCTCCTCAAAATCATCATGTACATCAAAGACTTCAACATCAACGTAATCAAGAGTATACTGCACATTTTTGCTGCCTGTTGTACGTTTACAAATCCTTATGAACTCGTCTAAATAATCGCACTCGATAATGCAAGCTTTTCCATTCTCTGGATCCCTTTTGACCACAAGAAAGAGAGTTACTGAAGTAATATTTATTATCATAGTGCATTACTCCGAATGATTGTCCTTCTGTTATTAGTATGCCTGCACTATGCTCCATGAACAGATCTTCCAAACCTTGACGAAGAGTGTGACCAAAGTTTGCTTCGTTAAATTTATCATTTAAGCTTCCAAATATGCTTGGTTCTTCGTCAAAAGTTATCTGAAACCTTTTGTCGAATGTTATCAAATCATCTTTGATCGGATTGAAATTTCGCACCAATAGGTAACCATTAGCTTCAATAGGATAAGCATGTAAATTTCTCTTTGTTTGGAACCGTATATTGCTGTAGATTTGGTCACATGTTATCATATTTAAATAAAGGATATTTGTAGACCAATGTTGTGGTGAAAGAATACTGGCCCTTAGGATGTTTGCAGTGCCATTGCACAGCATTGTACGCCTACGAATCCTGACGTGAATATGTCATCGTTGCCTTGATGACACGAAGCACGTACGATTCTCGATAAATCGCTGATTCCCATGTAAGCACTAGCATCCTCCGTAGGTTCTTCATTCGTCTCTACAGTAATCTCTACTGGTGATTCTTCTACTTTTATAATACCCTTATCATTAATTACAACGTTCTGATCGATAATGACGTCTTTGTAAAGTGGATTGTTAGCAACTTACCAATTCAGTGCATCATATACTTTTTGCCTAGATACTGAAAACTGTCGTGTTACGTTAATATTTTCAAGACGTTCAGTAATGACAGCTATTCCAGCATTATTTGTGGTTCTTGGTAACAAGTTCGGAAGATTTTCAGTAAATTCGAAAACATCCTGAGCGAACAATACCGCTTGACCTCGAAAACTATATTGCCCAAATACGCCACTTAATTTAATAATTTTTACAAATGGAATAATGCGCGAAATCTGCCTTTGTCCGGCTTGTGATAAGTCCGCTATCACCTCTGGAATAAAGCCTGGATCCAGATTGTTCCAATAAGCTTTAGATGGTGCAGTATTTATTTTTGAGCTCAAATGAGTCTTGCAACGGTTGCAAACGACCAAGCCATTTCTCTGTGTTAATTCGTTAGGCAAATATGGTGCTGTTTTAGTATTTATAATCCACTTAGATATCTGATGTTGATATCACCTTTTAGTGCATACTTTACACATCTTATCACAAAACGTGTTAATTGCCTGCCTAAAGCCCGTTATACTGGCTCTAGTTAATCTGCTGAACTCTGCATTTCGTTGCTGCATTTGCTGTAAACGAGCTTCTCTGGTTTGTTCAGATTCTGAGGCTCGGATTTCAGTTGTGTGCTGACGCACTTGCTGCAAACGAGCTTCTCTAGTTTGCTGAGATTCTGAGGCTCGGATTTCAGCTGTGTGCTGACGTACTTGCTGCAAACGATCTTCTCTAGTTTGTTGAGATTCTGAGGCTCGGATTTCAGTTGTGTGCTGACGCACTTGCTGCAAACGAGCTTCTCTTGTTTGCTGAGATTCTGAGGCTCGGATTTCAGCTGTGTGCTGACGCACTTGCTGCAAACGATCTCCTCTAGTTTGTTGAGATTCTGAGGCTCGGATTTCAGCTGTGTGCTGACGCACTTGCTGCAAACGAGCTTCTCTAGTTTGTTGAGATTCTGAGGCTCGGATTTCGGCTGTGTGCTGACGCATTTGCTGCAAGCGAACTGCTCTGGCCTCCTCTGACTGTTTAGCTCTATAATTTTTCATATATACCTTTCTTTTTTTCTTTCTCTCTTCTAATTCCTTACTTGAGAGTTTTGACGTTATTTTTATTGACAGTTGTCTTCTTTTCTCTAATGTCCTTCTTTTCTGTGTTTTGTTATATTTTAGTTTATTTTCCATAATATTCCCACGATTAATGGACAAATAAGTGGTCCGCCCCCCCAGAGGCCCGATAGAGGGGTAAGGCTCTTATATAACAGGGTGTGCCTGGTTCCCTGAGGTTGACACTAGCGACAACACATTTTTAGTCACCTTCTTGCCATTCATCCCTCGGCACGTTTCTCACCAGTATATTGGATTGGGTGATTTATAACATGTGCATCATAACATTCGTGTACATCTCTGAGCTAAGCTGATTGCCCTATGATTTTCAAAACCATTGAGTATTCGCTAAGTAAACATGTATTCATAATACATCAAACGAAGAATTAAAGTTGACCATTGCCTTCAGCATGGGAGTACGTAACAACAAATACGTTGCGGACATTCCAGAGTTGTGTTGGTATTCTCCCGTATGTAATGACCATAAACATGCACCGCTGTTACTTAACCCTTGCCTACAGCTGAGTCATGATGCCTTACTATAGGTATAACTAACGTTGCCGTAGGTCGTATGGTCTAGCACCGACGACGAATCTTTCAAATGTCTGCCTTATCAACTGTCGATGGTAGGTTCGATGACTACCATGGTTGTAATGGGCACCGGGGTATCAGGGTTCAATTCCGGAGAGAGAGCGTGAGAAACAGCTACCATATCTAAAGAGTTGCGTCTTAATCCGTTCGGCCAACAGACCAAATGAAAGTGACGAGAATGTACTAACATGATTAAGCCAAGTTCTCGAGCCAAAGAGTAGAGACGGTACGCATGCGCAGATTGCGCTCATACTTTTGTCTCTAGCTCTCACACAGAGGATATGTAAGGAAAGAAATTAATTAATCCTGGTGATCCTTACTAGGATATAAAATGCGATAAACTTATCGAATTATTGTATTGTCATCGGTCCTTGATAATTCTACAAAGTTTCAATTAAATCTGACCGTTCAAAGTGGGTCAAAATCAAGTTCAAAGAAGTCGGTTACAAACAAACAAGCAAGCAAACATACAGGTGAAGCTAATAAAAGCGTGTTAAAAAAGACAAAAGTAATGGAAATAATAAATATTAATAATAAGACTACTATAGAAATTAACAATAACATTACAGAAAACGTTGACCATATAAAGTATCTGGGAATAATAATCTATAGGAATCTCAAGTTCTCGGAGCACATCGATTACATATGCAAGAAAATTGCAAAGAAAATAGGTTTCTTTAAGAGAATAAGGAAGAAAATGTATCACAGCGATCAAAGTTTAAAACACAATTGTGGAGCCCCATTTCGAATATTGTTCCACAATTATATACTCATGCTGTAACCAAAGACATGTGGAAGGACTCCACAAACTGCAGAATAAAGCGATGAGAAGTATTCTTCAGTGCAATAGATTTACATCGATAAGAATCATGCTAAATGCACTCAAATGGTACGCGAAAGATCAGAACTTAACACGTTACTGGGAGTTTTCAAAATAAAGCAAGAAAGCACACAAAGTCTATTGATGAGTGAAACAAGGACCGTAGGAGAAGCGGAACCATATCGACTATGTAATTGCAACGATTTTAGAATTAAACGACAGATGTCAATGTCCGGGCAAAACAGATTTCTATACAAAGGAATTCTTCTTTTAACAACTTGCCAGAGTATATAAAAAACGAAAGCAACTACAGATTATTTAAAAGCAAAAGCACAGATTTTTTGAAACTTAATAGCTAACTATATTTTTGTATTTTTTCTCTCATATTTATTAAAGTTTTTAAACCATTCATTTATTAATGCATTATGCAAGCAAAAGACTAATATATAGTATAAAAAATTGTAAAACAACATATATATGATATAAAATTTAAAAATATAACTATGTACTAATAAATACAACTACTACTACTACTAGTACTATTACTGCTACTACTACTGCTACTACTGTATTCAAAATTCTCCAGAAACTTTGTGAATTCTAATATACGAGTACATATGTATGTAGAAACTTTAACGCCTTTATAGGCATGTTAAATCTGTGAAACCAACGCATACATCCGTATGGATACAAGGGCATTGGTAAAAAACATGCAACATTTATGGCCTACTACATTTACCTAATGATGGCAATGTGTACATCACAACAAAAAAAAATAAAATTACATTAGATTTTCTTTCTGCTTGTACAATTTTTTTAATGCTTGCCAGTTTTTATTTTTCTTCTACAATACTTAAATTGATACATCCTGCAATTTTGATTAATTCGAACTAGCGTACAAAAGTATAAAAAATGGTTACATTTTTTGATAAAAAGTGGAACGCATATACCTTAGCAAGCGATACAATCATTTGTTTTTAAACGCTTTTTGTCCAAATGTTTGTATGTAATGTCGTCGAGATAACATACAGTGCCCCATCTGGGGCTTACATTTTTTTAATTAATATTAATTGGAGTTAATTTCTCGTGAACAATTATATTTCCCAGTTGCGTAAGATTTAGAAAGCAGGTTTGGAGACACAAACGTACATATGGTATATGTGTACATGGTTTATGTAATTAATAGTAATATAATTATAAGCCTGTCCAGAATTTATTGACAATATAAAGCAGGTGTAGCAAAATAGCAAACATGCATTTTTTCCAGTTGTTCAATTATTACTTAATATGAAATTTCCTCATTTTCAGTTAAAATTAATCAACGAAACATCAGTTATACAATATTTTCTCCTTTTTCTAAAACTAAAACATGACGTTAGATTCAAATAGAATTGGCCATCCCTCTCAAACAGCCTGTAAATTTTTATATGCAAACTCTAAGAATTATAAAAAAAAACCATTGTACACTGATTAGAAAGTCAACCTCTTTTCATAATTTTATTTAACAAAATTCTGAACTGATTCTTCATTTCTCGGAATATGTGCTATCTATTGACGGGAGAATTTATTGTTTTTACAATGTCCTTGTTAGAAAATTACGTCTTCTACAATATATATTTCTATGACTTGATATTCTCCAAGTGTTTTCTTCGCTGACTAGTATCGTTGGATTAACCTTAGAAGTTGGTTCGTAAAATCAGTTAAATTGTCGTAATCAAAATATATATTTGTTGAGTACAGAAAGGGCGATTACAGTTATCATTTGTAGTAGTTAGGTAACCCAAAATATTTGGAGAAAAATTCAGATGCAATATTTTTTAAGTAAAAGAGAAAGATAATCGGCTTCCTTCTAGTAAGAATTCATAACCAAGGTGTTTTTGTTTTTGACTGATAAGGATTACTTTGAAACCATACTGGCAGTTTTGAAAGTCCTTTGACACTTTCGTTTAGTATTGTAGTAAAAATTAAATACACCTACACCCGTAACTTAATTTAAACTAATTTTGAAAGTCCATCGAAACGTATGGTAGATTAAGTCCGTTAAACAACCATAGGCCTAGCCAAATATGACATTGTAAATGTATTTTTTAAATATTTGTGAAATAAAGACAATAAATCCAACTATAAAATTTTCTAAAAGAAATTATAGAAGATTAACTGATTTGTTTGTCCTCATAACTTACCACATGCGCTCTACATGATACAAAGCTGATAACGCATTAGCATAATGTGCTACGGGGGAAAATGTAGCCGCTGTAAGTGGAATTGTGGCGGAAGCTCCGTAGTTATCGATCGCAGCAACTCGGCCGTTGTCCGTCCACTATGTGGAAGAAGACCTCTGATTTCATCGAAAAATTTTATTTAATGTGACCAAAATTGTGTAAGTGACCAGAACAATATTATATTGCGAAATATGGTATATCAGTAAATCGGCCGCGTGCAATTTGACGTTACTTGATTTTTTTTTGGGGATTTTGCAAAGTTTTTGACGTATGTTGATATACTGTAAACTATTTAGGCTTTGGAAGCCAATATCCAGGTCGTTATTAGTGAGATAGGACATAGAATGATTGAAGGAGTGGACCAATAGTCCTACGCCTGAAGCCGTGTTCAAATTATTATAAACTATTCTTTTTAACGAATAAAGATGCCTGATTTAAAATTTTTATAAATTCGTTACTGTTTATAAAAAAAAAAACACGGTTCCATAGCTTTAAAAGAACACTTTGTATTTTGCGTCACAATATACAGATACACTCACAAACACAAAATTTGGCGCCAAAACTTACCTCTGATAAACTATAAGGGCTAACGAGAAAACGCTGATTTTCTTATGTTGCTTCAAATAACTGTTTAAGAAAATTGTAGAGCAAAATGTTTTTTTTATATCTGGGAATGAGATATCCTTTAAATGCATATACGAGTATTGACTTCAATATACTATCAATTATTTCGTCATGGATGAAAAATATCTTAAAAGAATAAATTCTTAAGCTGGGATTTCCTTTTGGTTTATTCGTATTCGTTAGTTTTTTGTTGTCCTGTATTCAATGTTTTACTCATAATCTTGTTGGCTATTTCTTCAGTATTCTGTTGTATTTTCAGATATGTATAAACCTTACTAAGTGTTAATTGCGGATTCAATCTTTTGTATTATAGTTGGTTAGCATTCTTTTTTTGATTGATTGCCTTATGTTTAACGTCGAAAATTATGAAGAAAATGCACGCACATAAAAATCTGCCTATAGATAATTCGTGTGTAGTGTACATAACATTTCCATTTGATAGGTGAATGCTTTCCTGAGTTAATTGCGCTAAATACGTCTTCTCAAACTTTAATCAAAATCTCCAGATTAATTTAACATATGTATATTTCTGTCGGCTCGCAACATTATCAAATTGTACCATAGACAAATTCTTTTCAAGTAGATGTTTGCTTTAAAAGTGTAGCAGATGGTAGGAATACAGGCGAAAGTTGACCCAATAGTGCAAATGCTCCAGTGCAACCAAGGTAACCTTCTCTGACTCTATTGAGAGCAGCGTTAACGTATATATATAAGAGTATCTACGTGAATGCTTATTTCAATAAATACCCGACGTTAAGAATATGATATCTTTTTCTTTTTGTTTAATTTTTGTTTATTTAAGAATCTATTTTCTCACATTTAGTTTTGGCTGCTTTCAAAGTCAATCTCGGTAGTATTTTCAATCTGCGGTTTTTTAAGGGATAGATTTTGTGCAACACTTAACTTGAAATTCACTAGAAATCTTCTTCCACTTTGACAGTTCAAGGGAGCTGAAAAAGAGGTAGATATACTTATCATATACTTAACGGTTATACACATATAGGTGGAGCGAAGCAATGTCCCTTTCAAAATCTTTGATCTCAGGTGGAATAATTTACGGCACATATATGCCGCATGAATTCTTTTCTGCGAATCTTAGACGCTTACAGTTCAACTTGCAACTAAAGTCGTTGGAATTAACACTCTAACGCGCCACTAGATTAGTTTAATACGTGTACACACCTAGTGCAGGCCCAATACTCAGCCCAGTTTGCTACTTTCTCAAAAGTGTCTGCCTAATCTACCAGGAAAAGCCACAATCTACCAGATCGGCACCCACGTCAACGTGTTTTTATTTTCTTAAGTTTGTTTGTAGGGGCCTATCCAAACCCTACCTCAAGATAGATTTCCGTTGTATTATAAAATTTTAAACGGCCTTATCCATAAATATTGGTTTCGATTTTCAATGGATAATGTACAAACACACGTGAGCATAAGGGGCAGATACATTTAAAATCTAACATCTTAGCCGACACAAGGACTTTACTGTATAACTATTAAAAAATTTATTAAGAATTTAGCTGCTTAATCAAATTTATATAGATATACATATATGTATAGTTTTTTGTCATTTTAATCATAATTTAGTTGTCACAGCCAGTGGGAAAAGTGAAACTAGACACCCTGAAATTTAAATCTGATCATTTTCTTGACACCCCTCTTTGGGTAGGGGTTAGAATATGCCCGACGTAGGTATGCCTGTCGTAAGAGGTGACTATAATCCATACCGAGCCCATGGAGTGTACAAAAAAATGTAATGCACAAAACAAAAGGTAGTAATACCCCAGGTGGTGGACCAGCTTCGCTGGAATATACACCCTCTTTAAAGCAATTCTCAATATCGTCATGAAAATTGAGCTTTTGCGTAAAAACACAAAATTAATACCGCAGTGCCAATCAAGGGATGGTGTTGTAAGCAGACAAACCCTTGCGATCTGTGTTAACTGTAAAGGGAAACATGAAGCTAATTTCCAAGATTGTGAGGTAGCCAGAGAGCTGCAAAACAGACGAGATAAGCTGCTCAAGGCGCGAAACGAACCCTCAGAAACTGTGCCCCGAAAAAAGCAAAAACTCGATGAAATAACAGAAACAAAAGGAAAACCAAATGTCTCTGTTATTAAAAACATTAAGACGAAAATGTCTGAAGAAAGACCGCCAAGCGTTACACGTAAAGTATCGGGCAATTTAACATATGCCCAAGCCACAGAACTAAATTCTAAAAGGACTGATGAATCAGGGGATTCTTTATCTCAAGTATTTTCCATTATACTCGCGAAACTTGAGCAGCAAAACAAAGCAAATGAGCTTCTTTTCGAAAAGTTAACAAAGATTGCAAATAGGTTCAATAAAAAACGAACTTACCCGAAAAAATAAAGAAAGGACAACTAAAATTACTTACTAATAGCGTTTTAAATAAACTCAATGAATTAGAGTTATTCCTTATTATCAATGATATTGACGTTTGTTTAATTTCCGAAACCCACTTGAAAAACGGGTCGTGCGAGTTACGTCATGTAACTGACAAATGCGTTATCTGAAACGACAACCATACTCAAAGCAGCATAGCAACAACGAAGACAACACCTGCAATCAGCAAAGAAAAAGAACATCTTGAACATAAGAGAAACTTGGCTTGGCTTGGGTAACAGTCCTATTGATAACCGCAGTCACAACTCCCTCTCCACCTATCATATCTAAGAGAGGTTTACAAGTAAAGCATCAAGTTGCTATAAAGCAGCGTTATGGGAAGTGCGAAGGAGTTTTTTTGGCGTGAGTTTCGAGGAACGAGTTGATTATTCGTAAGTTAGTTGGTAAGAAACAATCCTATAGAAAACATCAAGAAAATAATTAATAATTAAGAAGAATAATAAAATAAGAAAAGAAAAGAAAAAGATGTTTCAATTTTAAAATTGATGATTCCGTGGAAAACGTAACTCACGCAAAAATAAGGGGTTTTAATGATTACTACGTGTATAACCCATCAGGAAATACTAGAGGCGCATCCTCCTTGTACGAGGGCTGTCTGAAAAGTTTCCGACCGAACAATGATGCAAGATATTTTTTCTGAAATTTTTTTTTATTTTTCTACATACTCTCCTTGTAACTCTACATACTTGTCCCAGCGATGCTCCCGTCTCTCTAACCCGTCCAAATAGTACTTGGCGTTTTTCTCTGCAAAATGTTAACGAAGGTGATTGCCTCTTCATTTGACGAAAATCTCTATCCTCCGAGCGCAGTTTTTAGAAGAGGGAACAAAAATAAGTCGCTTGGGGCAAGATCTGGTGAATAAGGCGGATGGTCAAGCAGTTCAAACCGTAATTCATGGATTTTCGACATGGGAACCGCTGAGGTATGAGACGGCGCGTTGTCTTGGTGAAACAGGGTTTTCTTTTTCCGCAAGTAATGGTCGTAGTATGCTCCTGTAATCGTTTTTCCTTTTTGAAGATAATCGATTAAGATAACTCTTTACTGTCCCAAAAAACCGTCGCCATCACTTTCCCAGCCGAAAAAACCGTTTTTGCTTTTTTTGGAGCCGGCTCGCCCTTTGCAGTCCACTGTCTTGACCCAATTTTTATTTCGGGCGTATAATGGTGTATCCAAGTTTCATCTACAGTGATTAATCGGCGCCAAAACTCGGATTTATTGCGCCTAAACTGAGCCAACAGAGCGTTGGAAATGTTCATTCGAACACGTTTTTGGTCTAACGTAAGCAAACGCGGCACCCAACGCTCGGACAGCTTTCTCATGCCTAAATCTTGATTTAATATGTAACAAACACGTTCTTTGGACATTTTCATAACCTCTATTATCTCTTTCACTTTAATTCGGCGGTCGTCTAACACCATTTGGTAAACTTTAGCAATGTTATCGTCAGTGGTTGCAGTTTTTGGACGTCCCGAACGTTCATCATCTCCCAAGCTCTTACGGCCACGTTTAAATTCAGCTGCCCAAAATTTCTCTGTGGTAAATGATGGTGCAGAGTCCCCATACACAGAGTCCAACTCATTTTCGATTTGCGTATTCGTATTGCCTTTTAAAAACAAGAATTTAATAACAGCTCGACACCCAATTTTTTCCATTTTCACAAAAAACACTCACATCGACTCACTCAAACGACTGTCAACTAAAAACTGTGCATCCAAAATGACTGAAACTTCGGTAAGTAACTGTCAAAAGATGCACAACTAGCATTCACTTGCTTTTATTGATGAGTGCCGCTATCTGTACGTTGCGGTCGGAAACTTTTCAGCCAACCCTCGTATATCAAAGAGCCGATCGAGCATAACGAAAATGTAAAAATAGAGCTCGAGCCTGTTTAACTAATTGCCGTACGCGTAAAAACCGAACGCAATTCCTTTACCATTTCAGCCATTTACTTCAGTCACAAAATATATTATCAAGAATATATTTATTTCGCTTGGGTCTACATTTATAATTGGCGGTGACTTTAATGCTAAACACACTTTTTGGGGCTCAAGATGTGTTTCCCAAAAGGTAAAGACACAATGAAAATACACGATCTTCTCGATTTTTTCAATTTTAAAGGAATTTCTAACAATTATATAAAAGTTGATGAAAGCTTCTATCTTTTCTCCGACCATTCTCCAGTCATACTGATAATGAGTGACGCACATTAAAAACCAAGAACCGCTTCAAGTAACTGGAAAAAATACCAATTGGGAAGGATTCAGGAAAGAAATCGCAGATAATGTGGATCTAAACGTTTCATTAAGATCACCACTTGAACTTGAAATCGAAGTTGACTCCTTCGTGGAAATCGTTCAATGTGCTGCATGGAACAACACACCTCATCAACGACAAAAAACGGCGAAAAATAGCACAAATTACCCGACAGAGATAAAAAAAAAATGGTAAAGGAAAGAGGAAAGAAACCAAACTTTGTAATCTTCTCAAGGAGACTCTAAAAAACCACAAAATTGCGTAGTAAATACGTATGTCGAAAACTTGACGGCAGGAAAAGAAACCAATTACTCGTTTGGAAAGTATATAAAGGCTTCAAAAGGCCCAAAACCCCAGCGCCACCAATTAGAATCAATAACAACGAATTGGCGAAGGAGGATAAGGAGAAATCAGAGCCCTTCGCGGATTATCTAGAAGAAATTTGTAAGCTCTTTGATGGGCAAACACTAGTACACTATACTAGTATATCAGAAAGGGTGTCTGATAACTGTACAATAGCAAACGAAACTTTTGCTGAATTAAGGAATATTTTAATGGCCTTAAAACCGAAAAAAGCTCCCGGGTACGACCTGATAACTGGAGAAGTCTTTAAAAAGCTGCTCCTAAAAGCACTCACTAAGCTTTTATATATCATTAACTCGGCTTTTAGGCTAGAATACATTCTGTGTCAATGGAAAGTTGTAGAAGTAATTAAAACCAGGTAAACCTCCGATTGATAAAATGTCGTATTGACCGATTTCTCTCCTTCCGATCCTGTCAAAAATTTTTGAGAGGATTCTGCTCAACGTTTAATGCCAATTATTGAAGACAAAAATCTTATCGTCAATCATCAGTTTGGATTTCGGATTAAGCATTCAACTATTGACCAGGGGCATAGAATTATCGACGCAATTGAAAAAACCCTGGAAGAGAAAAGGATTTGCTCAAGGGTATTTCTTGACGTCTCACAAGCCTTTGACAAGGTTTGACACGAAGATTTAAAGTTAAAATTACGTCAAATTTTGCCATCGAAACTTTGCAACATATTGACTAAGTATCTTGACAATAGAATTTTTCGTGTTAGATATGGAAACGATGTAGCGCAGTTTAAAGATATATTGGCCGGTGTATCGCAGGGAAGTGTGCTCTGTCCACTCCTGTATCTCTTATATACAGGGGATATACCACAAGTCGAGGGGACCATTATTGGAACCTTTGCCGGCTACACTGCCATTTTAGCTGTAGGAAAAAACAATAGAAGAATCAACGGCGAAACCGCAAAGCGCTCTAAATAAAGTATATGACTAGACAAAGATCAGGCGAATCGCTCTCAACGAGACCAAATCTGTGCAAGTAAACTTCACTTACAAAAAAATAAGTCACCTGCAGATCCACATAAACTCGGTCTGCATTCTGTTTGCTAATGAGACTAAATATTGGGACATGACACTCCATGCAAATTTCAAATGGAAGACGCACATGAAAAGGGAACGTAAGGAACTAGAAACTAAATACAGAGAAATGTACGGGCTACTTGGTAAATATTCCAAGTTAAGTTCTACGCTGCTTTTATATAATCAGGTGCTAAAATCGGTGTGGACTTATGGAATACAACTCTGGGGTTGTACCAAGAAAACAAATATTAGTATTTTGCAAACTTTTGAAAATAAAGTGCTAAATGAAATTGTACATGCACCGTGGTTTATAAGAAATAATGACCTGCGTCGTGACATTGGAGTTACTTCTGTTTAAGATGAAGCAAGAAACTTCGCAAGAAAACATAAGATCCAGTTAAACATGCATATTAATAATACATTCCTAGAAAGTTTGGACGAACAAAATCTATTTATTCAAATAACTAAACCTCTGGACCTGGCAGAACCGCGTTAAAAAAGCGGAACATGTAGGACCTTTCAGTGGAAAGTCACCTACCAAATGAGCTTATATTGTGGTGAAAAAGCTACTTGATAAGTTTCACTTAGTTGTGGTATTAAACATAATTATCGAAGGGAGGTGTTTTTAGTGAGTAAGCACGCGTTTGCGATCCTCATAGTGTCTGATGGAAGATTTTCACCTGCCCTCGCCGGAAAAAAAAAAAATTCTTTACTGTTGTTGTGTTTTACTTTTGTTGTAAATGGGTAAATATAGTTAAATTATGACTGATGGTACTTTTAAAAATGAATTTGTATAACTCTCTAAAAGAGGTTGTACAGTTCAGATATCAATTACAAGTTTTTTCCAACGGGAACGGCAGCGTATGTTAAGCTCATTAAATTCTGATATTAACAGCATAACTAATTGCTGAACCACTAACAGAGTATTCAACAGCCATTATCCATGCGTGGCACTTGCATCGTCGAAACCGATAAACTTTCCATTCTCGGTATGTGTGTCAATGACAACTTACGTTGGAATGACCACATATTCGGTGTCGTCAAAAATGCTGCGAAATGTCTAGGTTTAATCAAACGATGTAAGAAATACTTTACCCCCTCTGATCTGGCCTCAATGTATATGTAAGGCGTTTATCCGTCCGAAATTGGAGTACAATGCCCACATCTGGTCGGGTGCGACCAAAACATCTCCGCACCTGCTAGATAGGATTCGAAACCATGCGATAAAACTCATAGGTGATACTAATTTCACTCAAATAATGGACACCCTCGAACACCGACGTAATGTCTCGTGTCTCATTCGTCTCCATAGAAATCGCCAGTGGCATTCCCCCCCTCCAAACTTTTTACCGTATCACCCGCCTTGCTATGAATGCTCATCAGTATACCCTCAAGCCCACTTTCTCACGTACTCTAAAATATCGTACAACTCGCTTATGGAATGCCCTGCCTAGCTCTTTATTTCCTAGTCATTATAATCTTCAAACATTTAAAACAAACGTTCACCGGTACCTCTCTTTCCATCCTCCCTGATTTTCCTTCGCCCTCGCTGTGTGCAAACATTTTAAGGGTACTTAAATCCCCTGAGCGCGCGCAAATTATACAAAAAAAAAACTACCAGTTATCTCTAGAGATTTGAAGAACTGGATCAGTTGTAAGCGTACTTGACTGATCTGTGATAAAAAAAAACAGCTGATTAAGCTAAGGACGATATTTTAAGAAAATCTAAAATTCGTACCTGCATCGCAGCTGTATCAAATCACTAAGCCCAGCAACCATATACTTCCAATTCAAAACTGAAAAGTCTAGAAGTTTTTAAAATAAGACGAATTTTGTGATCAGAACTGCATATGCATCAGTTTTCTTTTCGCTCAGGAAAGTCGACGACTGCAGAGGATTCTTGACTCAGACTTGGTTATGCCAATCTCAGTCATGAATATGCAGCATTACCTTAATACGGCTATGTTATGTAAAGACAAATCAGTTAGTACTGTATGTGTGACATGTAGAGGTTAAACTTGATCTTGTATATCCCTTATTTTTAGGGACCGAAAGGTAGCCACAGGAAGACTGCCTTGGTCTTCCATAGAGCTCTGACTACGAAATAGTTAAGACTTCGTGAAAAATCGGGTCAATATATCAAGCGAAAAAGAGATTTGGTTAAATTTGAATCAGAGTTTGATCTATCTTAACAGACGGCATAATTGCTCTAAAATAGGTCCAATTACAGGGCACTATCTCATAGGCAAGTTTGGAAGCAAACTACCTGTCTCTCCAATAATTGATAGATAAGAAAATGGGTGACATTTGCCCTGTCCCTCAAAAAAGAAAACATCATCTAAAAGGCATCTTATATTTCGCTTAAGGTATCAGCAGTATCTTGAAAGCGACTGACTTTAGATAACATGACCCGACTCATTTTTGTTTGTTAATACTGGGTATCTAAGTAAATATTTTACATATTTTAAGGCAATATTTACAATTAAAGTACTCATAATTCTAATAATTATTCAATAGGAGTCCAAACAGGGAGGCGTAAAGCATTGATAAAAACCTCTATATTTTGAAGAGGATGCATTCTCGTACATTTCATATATTCGTTTCGGAGAGCAACATAACTTTTATATAAATTTATGCTTAGATATTTAAAATATTTTAAAAACACAGAATGCCAATTACTGAGCAGATTAGATCGCCAAAGAGAGACTATGATTTTATGGATTTAAAATTTTTAATTAATTAGTTGTCTGGAATTTTAACTTAAGAACGCCGGTAACGGTATTGTTATATAACCAAGGTCAATCATATGCATACATTTTCACTGGGTGCACTTCAATACGGATCAACACACAAGTTCATTTGGTTGTAATATTTGTTTTCTAGTTGATTTCACTGACGGAAGAAAACTAAGTGCGATCACTTTCTCTTGATGGTGACACATCGATTGGCGCATATTTTTTACATTTTCCCCTTTTGCTCAGCATACTATTTGTAAACCATTTGCGTACTATGCTTAACGCCTTTTGATACTTTCTACACTTTACTAGTGTATGTATATATGTTGAACTTAAAAACTTACCTTCATTGTGTAATGTCGTTAATTAAGTTAAATTCCAATTTTTTCGTTTTCACTTGTATTTTCAATATCAGTTAAGTTCTTTTAACAATGCTGATGCACCAAACACTTGTTTTCAAATATTTTTTTAACTAAAAAAAATTAAACTATGAACAAAATTAAGTGATATTCTAAAACATACACTAGGTTTAAAGAAACGCAAAGATCGGGATTACCTCTTTTAAATTTCGAAATTTCTTTTGTTACATGTCGTGCTTATTCCACCACGGTTTTAAGTTGTTTGTATCAATGTCTTACCATGACTCTTGGTTTTAAAAGAAATACCACTCTCAATTGTTAAGCAATTTCGGATGTGTGCTCTCTTTTAACACACCATTTCTTCATTTCCACAACACACAAGACAGAAGATGCAGAGTCGAATGACTTTATTCTGCGAACGCTTTTTTCCCGAGAAAGACCCCCACCCTGCACTCTCTCATGCGAGTATCTCTACGAAAATGAAATTTGTTTTCAGTCTAACTAATCGAAAGTGAGTGGCCATGATGGCATAACTACGATGCGGCGAAACAAATTAAATTGAACTCGGGGCTAATATTATGTGGCTTTGGTAATGAATCCACTTCACTCTCTAGAGCGGTAAACCAATGCTGATCAATTCCAACAACAAACTTGATCTATGCAATCACAGAAAAAAGTGACCACGGTGTTGACTAGTGGCTATAGCAGCTAATAGTTTTCAAGAAATATATTCTATGAAGTGCCTACAGAAGCTGGTATTTATTGAATCATGAAGGGATGCATAGCGACATATGTACAATATTATACATAAGTACTTCCGTACGAGTATTTGTTATGCTTTTCTGTAAAAGCAAATAATCGTTATTCCTGTTAGAATTGACAAATTGTAAATTGTTCGTATGTGTTACTTCCGGTCGTTTATAAATTTATTTACTTACCTACTTCATATAAACGTTTCATAGGCCTATTCGAAATGAATTGAATGATAAAGTGCTTGTACATTACTTGCAATAATCATTTTCACAACGAAGCAAAGCAAATGCATTTTGATATCTATGGAAAACGAAAAAAATTATTGTCATCTCTTCTCCTTTTAAATCTATTTAATAACTTAAATCATAGTCCGTATCGTACAATATTAGAAACAGCGATTAAAAAAAAATATACGACATTAAAACAAAATATACGTATCATGTAATAGCAACCCATAAATACTTGGCACATTAGCTTGGGCATAACATTGATAACGACATCTGCAACTTTAAGGTTTTTAAGGAGTTTGCTTACGAGTAAATAGGGGCAAATGTAAATAACACAAAAGAGAAATCTTGAACCAATTCTATGCAAAACAGCTATTTATGGCTCATAGCTGGACTCTGAACATCACATCAAGAGTTTTCCAATATTACATTATATGTATATGAATCTGCATCAAGCCTACTGCTTCGGGCGATAGTTAACTCTTTTGCTTAGTACCCACAACTGGAGGAAGATACGGAACACGCAATATTACTTTGCGAACGATTCAAGTAATAGAAAATCAATCGGCCAACTATTCGTTATAGCAGTCGAAGGACAATTGAATGGACGAGTTTGCTCGTGACATGCGTAAAATGAGTAACAAAGAATCAATAATATAAGGCAAGCAGAAAAACAAAATCTAGTAGGTACAATATGAATTGTTTACCAACCCGACGAATTAATATCTGTAAAAATTTATAATTCGTGGTGCTTTATATATATTGCGCTCAACTTGTACATCATCCCACACTGATGACCACGCAAATCCCTCAAAACACACCCAGATTTACACACATGCGGTCAACAGAATGGTCTTAGTACTAACACGACAACAAAATGATAAAAATGAGCTTCTGTCAAAGTGCTCTTGTTAATGGCTCCTTCCAGCCTGCTGTGTCAAGAATAGGAAAATACGCGATTCAATTATTAGACATCCCGAAGCAGCGAAATTGGTTACACTAGATTTAGGAACCTTTAGGTATGATTACGAGGGTCTATTAGCCCTGCGTATGCAGGTGAAGTTAAATTCGTTGCAGCGATAATACGCAGAACCAAAGCGAAGCAATCTCAAATTATTTGTATATCATTTTTAATATTGTAATATAACCTAATACAATATAATTATACTTTCTTACTTATGTAGATAACAGTTCTGATGGACCTAAGCCTCGTCAAATAGACCTTTGTAACCAGCTCGATTAATATGTTGCATGTAAGCTCTACTAATCTTTAAAAATCTAGTGTCACCCTTTCACATAGAGTACAGTGTAAAGACAATCACGGGCGATTTTCTAATCCTGTGTCCCTCACTAAGAGCACATTAGCTTTTAATATACAGCATTAACATTGTTGTCCAAACCACCAAAGAAGTTTTATTCGAATTCCTCTGACCAACTTAGTCAATCTTGAATCTGGCCATCACTCAATGTGGAAGTCGGAACCAGATTGGATATAATCTATCAGTATCTTCTGCTCGAAATGTGTCTGATTCCTCCAATCGCATTTTATAAAAACCATGCCTCTATGCATAAGACAGGAAATAGCTGAGAGATGGCTTTGTTACACAATTGCCTTCTTAACCAAAAAACCAGACATTATCAAGAATTTTTCTGCGTTTAAGATGAGTACATGTGCTAATACATATTTGGGTCTAGATGTTCTTTTGCGTACAAATCGGCTAGGACGTTCCATGGGATAATGAGGATGGATATTGTCTTGATAACCGCTTGCGTACCGAGAACATAAACTTTTCCTTCCGAATTTTCCTCGAACAACAAATCGGCAGTCATATAAGCATTGCACTTGCTGCCGATAGCAGTCGCCGTAATAGATATAACAAAAAGTCATTTTCTTAACAGATATGATATTAAATGAAAATTAAGATCAAAATGTTGACGTGCTTGATACTCTTATACGAGTATGCATTTGATGAATCAAATCACAATTTTTCTTTTTCATCAATATAAAATACTTAAAAAATATTTCAGTATATTATTACGAGTATTTAAAAGGTAGTTTCTTTGCGAAAATTCTCTGAAATATTTTTTTGTTTTCTATCGCGATGAAAAAATATTTTAAACAATTTGGAAACAATTCCGTCCAATAGTTCCAAAAATTTGCTTTAGTGTGCACACATCTTAAATAAGTAATATGTACATATATAATATGTATTTATTTTTTTACTTTTCGAAGCAAGCAAATTTCGTGTATCAAGCAACATATTATACAATAATATGAGATCTACAATTGTATGTATGAATAGATTGAGTATACGAAAGCATACTATTAAGACACATTATTGGTTCATATGTTTATATTTCTCTGAAAATCTTTACTGAAACCCAGTATAATCTATGTTACAAACATACATATCTATATATATACATGCATGCATATATGTATGTATAAATAAATGCATATATTTTCATAAGCAGGTACGTAGAAGCACATGAGTAAAAATAACTGCATGCGGAAATATTACATTTCGGCCCGGAATTGTACACACTTGTAAAATTGTGTGCGCAAAAATCTGGTAACAATCTCCTAACCCATTCACAATGAAGAGAAAGCTGCGTCTTCAAACCAGTCCTGCAAGTATTTTCTTCCTTCAATAAGCGCTTTATTAATGCTCGTCGGTAAAATACTTTTTGCCTGTGGAAATCGATATGTTTTTTATTTGGAAAAATCGTCACTCGAATGGAATCGTTGTGAAAAAAGATAAAAAAAAAAACTTGCAAGCGGGTCATTTGCTTTGCATCTTCTTCATGAATTTACTTAGATGAGGCTAACAAATTACTTAATTCGATGAGATCATAAACCTGCAATTAAACGTTTCAAATGTAACATATTGCAATGTTGCCTTTCCTTTGTCAAAATGAACTTTAGGCGACCTCTTTACTATCTTAACCTGAAGGCATTGAACCATAAATGGAATTTTGTTTCTGACTCAACCATAACATTTAAGATGTAATAGGAAAAATAAAAATAACAGTGTCACAATAATTAATAACGTGAAAAAATATACGTCAAATAAATTGCCTAGCGATGGTTTGGATTAATATTGTTGACATAGGAAGATAAAGAAAATAATTAAAAGTTTTCGTAGCTTAGTATAAATTGTTTAAAAAAAGTAACAAAAATTGGCCACAAAGTTGAAATTGTATACATTTTAATTTGTTATAATTACGGTTTTGTAACTTTCCTAATGCGTATATTGTATTGATCACTTTAACTGCACGAAAGGCAAGCCGGGGATTCTACAAGACATAATTATCATTATCATTAATTGAATAGTTGATTACACTTTTTGGAGATATGAGTTCATTAGCATCTAGATACTTTCGTAAGTTCCGACCCTAAAGCCAAATTATGCGACTTTGTGACAACTTATCAACGTCGTGTCTTTAGAGGGGAAAAAGTCAACTTATGTTGTGCTATATTTCTCTGATTTCGATTTTATTACATAACAGGTATCGGAACTTAATTACTTACTTAGGTGGCAATTAACAAACCCCTCTAGTAAGCCCGATCATTTGTTAACTGGCTCCAGTTGCACACTTCAAGCCTGTTGAAGTCTCTTCTACTTATTCGTGCCACGTGTCGCAAAATTTTTGGCGACATTAAATATGTGGCCATTCCAACCTAAGTTGTCATTGATACAAGTACCGAAAATGGAAAGTTTTTCAACGATGCAAGTCCCATTCATGGATAATGGCTGGGTGTTTACATTTCGCTTTAACGGCAGCTGACAGCATTGTGTGGTGGAAGCATTAGATGAGATTCTGTTGGTGGTTCCCCATTTAGTATTGCTGCTAATACCGCAATTTAAGCTGCTGTTCCCGTTCTACAGACGAAGAGTAGAGAGCAAATGAGATTAAAAATAAGTAGTGTTTGAGACTGAACTATTGCCAGATTAATGTACATACGTTTTGGTTTCACTTTTCGGCGAGACATCCCCTAAAATCACCAGGGGACCTGTTGCTACGCAAACCGCAATGCTGGTCAGTGAGAAGTTTCCGTGATTCGAGATATTTCATGAGATATGAAATATGAAATATCTCGAATTCCTTGACCTTTGGAAAAAGCGACGTAAGCGAAATGGGTCTGTAGGAGGAAAGATAAGAAGATTCGCTTTTTTAGGGATAGGCTGGACAAATGCAATTTTCTACCTGCTCGGAAGAATCCTAAAGAGTAGGATTGATGAAAAAGCTTACGCAGTTTAAGAATTCTTGCTACTTACTACATAAGTGCGAAAGTGGATTCGTCCCATTGAAGATTCGACGCACTCAAGTGTAGGCGGAGACAAAGCACAATCTGGAACTGTTGAGCTGGCCGCAAATTATGCAGAAAGCAGATTGGAATTGTCCGAAGAGCTGATAGCTGGAATATCATTGTAAATGAGCGTTGGGATATAGGGTGAGGCAGAATTTCTAATGTTTTTGACGAACTACCAAAAGTTGTTACTACCTTTGGGACATTGTAGGATTTTTTGCCTCAGATTTGGTCGTATTGGAGCTTCACACGCTTAGGTTGTGAAGTGAAAATTCTATGTTGATTTACCGAATCAAATTGTTGTAGGTGTTATGCCCTTACAACAATAGGAAACAGTACACCAACTAAATTTTCACTCACAAAACACTAGCCTACGGTTCTTATATGCACTCAGTTATTGCTTTTGTAGAATGACAGTGATACAGCCACAGACAGCAGTGATCGAGTGCATGTAACGGCACGAAAAGTAATAGTGGCAGGAAAAAAATAACTAATTATCTTTGAAATATATATTTCATTTAAAAATATTTTGTGATACTCAGGTACCTTTTGCTCTGCCTTCTAGCCAATACTTTTCATACCTTTAGATTAAACTTGTTATTCTTCTAAATTTTTTTTTTTATAATTTACGCGCGCCTAAGGGGTTATGATACCCTTTTACTGTTGCCAGTGCGCTGGCGAAAAGATAGAAGGAGGAGAAAGGAAAGCATTGTTGTGATGTAGTGGTTTGAAACTCAGGTGTGTTTGGTTTCGATATTGACTCTTGAGTTCCAATTACACAAATGAAAACTTGCCGTGGCTAGGATTCGAACCCTGACTCTCCGAGTAAGAAGTGATTGCTAGTACCACTACACCACGGCCACTACACCATCAATACACTCATCTTGATGTCATTGGCAATATTCTTGAATACTTCTTCATTTTACAGCATGCTCATTTTCAATAAATTTTCCTGAAAATTGGTAAGGTAAACGCAAATGCTTTGAAGATATTATATAGTTTGACTCATCTGCTTCTATGTGCTCGTATATGATGACATTTAGTTGATGGGTGAAACAAGTTAAAAAAACTAAACATTTAAGTTGATGCCACAAAAGTTCGTTGTTCACAAGTACCTAGTCTCTCCACTCATTGTGTTATTCATCATATCAGGAAAAGGAACTTATGATTCCTCACTGACTTCGAACAGTATGGCAGGTTTTCGGTGGTCGCCTGATTCGAACCAACTCCTCTTCCTTACATATCCGGAGAAAAGTAAAAGTAAAAGGCATCGCTTGAAAACTCATGATTTAGGACATTTTTCTTGATTTGAAATCTTCTAAATTAAAAATTAACTTATGTTGTTTTCTCTTAAATTCGATTTCAATTAATCTTATGTTTTTCTCCAGATTAATTGTCAATAATAAAACCACTTTAATACATACATGCATAACATCTAATTTGTCGCGAATGGGGTACCAAAAACTGTCAAATCTTTAGATATGATACTTTTTTCTTTAAAGTAAAGCAAGAAAGTTATTCACTTGTTACATATTTAGGTTTATGTAATGCTCTATTGATTAGCACTTTCAGTTTTTAGGCTGACAACTTTCCTGATATGTTTAAATAATATACAAGTATGTATTGTTTGATATTTTGTTCTGCTTAATTTACCAGTAAGCACATCTTTTCTTCTGTTTCAATTGCCGTAAGCACTCTCGTGACAGCCCACTAATTCGTTCCATTGATGTCAATGTTGTCTTCATTTATGAGCAGCTGTGAAGAGTTTTGGAACATTGGCCTGTTAAACTCGCACCTTGTAGGACTTCTTTGTTAACATCTTCTCGATGGTTGTCTGACGACAACTTTCTTCCATTGTTATCTCGCAAAGTCGCGTTTAGTAAGGACTCGGCTACTAGTCAAGGAAACCTACTTCCCAATGGATGGTATTGTTATGCACCTACATCCAGATGGATCTTGGATCTCCTATTGACGTATAGCTACAACTGAAAGGCGCGAACTAACGAACTAACATATTATAAAAAGTCTACTCATATTCTTGTATGACAGGGCCCATTGGCGTCTCAGTATAGAAATAACCATTCCCGACGAAATTCCTGAATCGGAAGAGTTTCTTACATGGTATTCTTTCAGTTATAATTGTATATCTTGGATACATTTTGCTAGAACATTAACAAGAGCATTTTCATTGAACTCGCTCCACCCACCCTAAAATAAAAGTTAGAGGTCAGAGGAGCAACTTTCTAGAAGCGTACAAAGTGAGGGAGATAAATGGGCCAAATCGCAACCTGAGAAATCGAGTCTTTTTTACGTAATGTCTACCTTCGGAACAATATGGTGTTGAAGATCAACGCTCAAAAGTGGGAAACTGTTCTTTCCAAGGCGCGATTGTCTGGAGCCTCTACGGATGCCAGAAAGAACTAGTGAAAATTTTCGATCGTGGGATAACGAACCGTAGTCAGACATTTCGCGAATTGGCTTGATTAACATCTGTATTTTAACAAACATATAGACGTTGCTCTGTTCAGAGAGAAAGGCGCATATGCCCTTACAATTAAACGGTTTTATAACAATATGACGCGAGCTAGAAAGTAGTCTGCTGCATGGCCCTTATCTGGTCTATGTTTGTATTTGGATCTCCCGAGTGGTTTAACGTGAAAGTAAGTTTATTGGCAAGGTTCGAGTGTTTAAAAAGACTTTCCTTGTACATCGGAGTACACAAAATGCTATCCTAGTGGGCTATTTCACAACAAGGTAAACATAGTAAAAGTGACAATTTCTCTTGACTTGAAGTCATATTGCACAAGCGGTAACCGCGATGAACAACCTGATCTCTGGGGCTTACTACCCGGAAAACCATGCGATTTAACGGTTTCATTCCGCCAGAAGTACTCTTCTATTTATATACATATAAATGGGTTGGTTATTGGTGACTGTCATTTTTCAATTCGGTGGAACAGCAGAGAAGAAGTGGCTCAGTGTTGGCAGAGGTAACATCCCTGGAGAGTGGAGAGCATCTCTGGAGCAGTTAGGTGGTAGTTAGCCGTAATAAAATGGCATGCAGTAGATGAAACAATTCCTCCGTTTAATATTATTTCGGGATAGCGCCGTTCTGAAAAAGGGGATTTTCATGTAAGACAAAAAAACAAACCCCATATTCAGTTAAACAAGTTACTCGTGTGTTAAATGTGTTAAGCTGGGTTAAAATTTATTTTAAGATAGTACTATAGACGGCTTTTACACAGCGCATGTTTAGAGAGATTCAAATAAGTGCAAAAGAAATTGATAAGAAGGAAAATGAAATAAAAAAAAAGTTTTGCGATGCATGGCGGGCAAGATTTCCTTTTTATGTTTTTGATATTTTTTTCTCCTTATTCTCTCGTATTCGCATTTGCTTCTTACTTCCTTGACTGTTGTTACGAGCACAACATTTCAATATGGTGAAAGAATTTAAATGGACCAAAGAATTAACAAGCGAGCTCATTTTCAATTATGAAATCTACCCGTCCGAACTGCAGTCGGTATCCATATTTCCGCCGAGTCTAATAAATTGTTTAGTTCTGCAAATGCAATCTTCGTTTTTATAATTATTTTTACTTTCAACCACCAAAGATGCAATGAAAGTGAGCTGTCAAATAACATGAAAAACCAAAGAATGAGAATTAGTTTTTCTAAAATTTAAATTTGCTTAAAATTTTGTTTATTGCAATTCAATAAATAAATTTTATTAAGGTGTCAAAGAATGAACTAAGTATAAAATTTAGCTTAGAGAATAGAGAGTTAAAATAAAACTAGGTTTTAAGTGATTTTTTCTTATTGCTTTCCAGAGCAACATAGCAAAACGTATTTGAATTAAATTTTTTGGAGTTGAGCTTTCGTCCGATGTCATTTTAATTTTCTTTTGTTCATTTTAATTGCACTTTTTATTTAAATATTTTATAACTCTTACATGCTATAGAAAAAATTGCTTAAAAACTAGCTTAACTGACTGACTTATATTATAACCCACGCGGGCACTCTAAGT
This sequence comes from Volucella zonaria, assembly GCA_963966105.1. Classification (NCBI taxonomy): domain Eukaryota; kingdom Metazoa; phylum Arthropoda; class Insecta; order Diptera; family Syrphidae; genus Volucella; species Volucella zonaria. Next base: position 157,756,722 of record OZ014530.1, on the reverse strand, counting down.
TAAGTTGCTTAAACTACTCGTATGTATTTCAACGTTTCATACAGTATGTTGTTTTATTTATTGATTTAAAATTTAACTATTTTCACGCGAAGATAAGCCGCCACATGTATGTAGATAAATATATATTATTACTTATTGGTTTAAGCATATTTATTTATTCAGAAAATTAACATTACGTCGAAACCAATTTATCCTAGCAGCCCTGGATCTTTCAGAGATCTGGGATACCAAGTAATAATCCATTTTATCCCAGATAATGAAAAACTAATCTTATTCACTTTCCTTAAACGCATTGGCTGAGTTTAAACAGTTTTATAATACATTTTTCCATTTAAAATATATATGTAGAAAAATATATTCATTGTTATGGCATAGATTGGTGCTCTGCAAATTAAATCTTACTTTCTGAAATGTTGATCTTAAACTTCAAGTTTTCTGGGTCGTGTGTTCAAAAATATTGTATGATGTTTCTTTTCATATTACATTAGGTTGCATCAACAGTAACAAGTTGATGTTTAGTCATTTCATTAATTTACTCTAGTCAACCTATTGTTTATTTACGATTGACAACAATTACTATTGCAGATGTGTAATCTGGCCGTTTATAGAATAGTAAATCCGTAAAAATCAAAGCCAAACTTGACGTACCATACCGCGCTACTTAATATATATCTAGTCACTTTTGTTTAGTCTTGTTTATTTCGGTAAATTTAAATGCAAGTATTTGACATTTTCTTATTAATTATTATTAGTAAAGAAGCAACACCATCAGCCTTGAGAATTGATTGCTGCATTTAAATTAGCTACAACTATCACCTTCCAACGCAGAAGAAGTCGATTAATTTATGACAAATATTTTGTGAAGTTGCTGTAATATTTATGAAATCTTAATTCAAATTAACATACGTTCGTCATATATTTGGTGATCATGTTTTTTTTCACAAAGGTCCACTTATTACCTTATTCATCTGTGGAGAAAATTTCAAATTAAATATAATTAAAAAATAGATTGACTATTTATTCGTAATAAAACTTTTAAAAATTTCTTAGTTGCACTTGATATTTGCACCCACTTAAATTCTGAGCTGAAAGTAAATAACAAATTATTTGTTTGAATATTTTAAATTGTGATTCTTTTACAGTCTTTCAGTCACGGGTTACAAAATTTCGTAAATAACTTGTTTAGTTAAGATTATAAGTCACCGGCTAACTTTTTCGTATTACATACAAATATTTACTACGTTATTTCATCTATGTACGGGCATATATGATTTGTGCTGCGGAATAAGTTGTATACCCATTTATTAGCTGGTGATCCAATAACTATGAAACTATAGTCGTACGTATATCCGGAGAAGAATAAATGCAAAAGGGGTACAATAACAAGGTCAAACGAAGTTGCTATGTATAGTACACAAGAGGATCAAAAACAACGAAATGGTTTACGCATATATTGACCTGAAAGTGTGAAGACGATTCTCGGACACAAGTGGTGTCTTCTGATCAGATGGGGTCGACATCTAGTAGGGATACTGTTACCGGTATTCCGGATACCCTCAAAGCAGTGAAACCAGCACAATACAGAGCCAAACTAAAATATTGCAAGCAGTCTACTATTTGTTCTTAGGAATCCGAGACTGGCTAATTCATTAAACGGGAAGTTTTAAGAGATATCCGAGTGTCCCGGAATCGAACAGACTGTAATTCTATGCGGTTTTGCTATCGTTAAAAGATACCCGATTTTATGGGGTCGAAAATAAGTTATTTGGCCTTTGCTTGGCTGGCTAGGTGTGTATATTGCAATATTCCTCGAGGATATTCTATGCAAGCAGTGGCTTGACGGATTTCTGAGAACTCGGCTAGGAACACAGTATAGTACAATGTGTGAGTAATCTGAGTATTGGTATCAGGTAGAGGTCATCAGAAAAAACACTCGCGGCAAGGGCGCTGAGATGTCGGTACAGTGTGAGTAGCCCAGCATGCCCCTCATTCCAATATTTGCATTAATGCGCATCTTCAAGTCTAAGAGTGGAGTTTGTGACAAGCTGAGTGCAAATTGATAGCAAGTATAGCAGAGTCTGAAGGGCGGAGTTTTAAAAATGTCGACGATACTTACGCAGACAGCCGGTTTCATTTTGTTTCATCAAGTTGATACACCCAGGCTGGACAAATATGCCATAAGTGAGAATTTGTCTAACGACAACACTGCGCTCCTATGCAAAAGAAGGTGGAAGTACTATTGAGTTTGGTGCCTATTTGTTATCATGAGTTAGTGATCTATCTTTATGTTTATTATACTAAAAAATACGCACTTAACTTACAAATGACTGAAATCAACAACTTTATTTGTTATATTTTCTAGTTTGACCCCAGAATGGAACAAAACGAATTATTAACCCTCCGATCAGCGACACTACCGATAGCGTTATACTCGTACAAACTACAAGCTCCCTGGGGACCTAGAGGCATTTGTGTACAATTTTTCAAGAAATGTACTGCATTATCATTATCCAGTTGTGACTTAATGATTTTGCTTGCTAATTTATGATTGTATTAAGTACATAAATACATATTGTAGAGAGTATTGTATTTCAAAAAAAAAGAAGGAACAAATTTGTAGGCAATTTAGGTAATTTATTAATTTATTAAATATTTATTTTGCCTGTCAAGCTAATACAACAGGGCCTTATTGCAGGTAAAGCAATACGTCTGAATTTTACGCTGGCATTTGTACCTCGTACGACATACATAAGTAACATGATGGCCGATTCGTACGGGGTACAAACGAAGGAGCACGTCCTGGTGTTTGTATTGTTACAACCTGGCTTTGATTTCAGCTTGCCACATCATAAAATGTTTCGATAGTATTTCGTATTTGGATTGCTGGCTCATTCTTCAATTCTTCATTCTACTACGATCGTCGTTTGTCAGATTTTTGGACTAGATTCATTTCATATCAATCATGTTGTAGAATACAACATAGCAACCGCTATGACATTAATTTTTCGGCCGGTATCAAGGTATTTTTTAGCCAATGGAAACATGACATTTTGACTTTAATTGATCTTGCGCTTTTGATACATCATACCCTCATCATCATCATTCGACATAGGACACATCAATAGCACCTTCTGGATGATTTGTCAGGTCAGCGTCATCAGCATATTCGAACAGATCAGCATCATTTTCGTTATCACTTTCCTCATTCATACTTCCATATTTCTTTCATCGACTGCACGCCTTTCCTTTTGGATTATTAGTTGGCAGCGTGTACGGTTATTTATCAACTATCAGCACATCAGCAACATCCCACTCACCATGTGTTTACCATCGTCTAATATTTACAACAGTATAATTACCAACTAATGCCACAAGAATAACCTTGAATCCAAGAACACCATTTCGCTTAAGAAACAGACTCGCAACAGCCTCGGCGAAACTGTTATAAAATAGCTTTCGGATTCCTTATCAAGCAAATAAGTAAACACGCGTGAGCAGCCACCTATCTGACTGAAATAAGATAAGGCATGCGCGAACCTGCATGAGCTTTCCCGTCGGAACTAAGGCCATTGTAAAAATCGTGTTTCGTTTTTTAGAAAACTAGTTCTAAAGGACTTTTACTGGGGCCCGAGCAGGGGCAGCCCAAAACTCGCGTGTGTAGCCTTAATCGCTAACCATTAATCACTTATCCAAAATCCAAAAAGGATGTAGATATCGTATTGTAATTAAATCTGATAAGTGAAGTTAGCGAAAAGCTTGAAAAGTGAAGTGAGCAGAAACAAAAAAAGTAAAACTCAAAACACCAAAAAAAAAAAATTATGCTACAAAAAGAGAACGTATAATCTTAAACCTAAGAAGTGGAACTAACGAAAACCTTGAAAAGTGAAGCGAACGAGAAACCTGAAAAAAAATACGGAAAGCACAAAAATTTAAAAAAACCAACCATCCTATTCCAAAGGGAGACGACTAAGGATTCAAACGATGAGGGGCTGTCCTATATCCCAGTAAGATCATTTTAAGAAAATATGTAATACTATGATATATTATTATTAAATTTCTCACAGGGCTAGTACATAATCTCTTAAACTAAAAAATAAAAAATAAGAAAAACTCAAGTAGAGTTTCTTCCATATTAATTTGATTTCGTAGCTCAAAACTATGCCCAGGAGCCAACTCTCAAGAAAAAAGGGGCCGGCCTACTTCAGAATTAATTAATTTTAATCGCTAGTGATGGAGACCCTCATACCCTCATACCCTAGTAGGTCGCTGCGATTTTTACCGCATTAACGAGTAAAGAGGATCCATATGAGCCTTCCGAACTAAACTAGCTACCCCGAAAGTTAATGGAGAGCGCTTAGCAGGCATCTATGGAACTGATATTCAACGTCATCGTTTTGACAAAGCAAATAAGAATATCTATAAATATCTATCTATCTGTTTCACTCAAACTAGTCGAAATGGCCTGTTTATCCGTCTCGATCACGGTGTCACTGTCTGTCTCGCTCATAATTGGTACTCATTTTAACTTATTAAAAAGAATTAACTATGAATCGGGTTTCTTTAACAAAATATTTTTTTTGTCCTCAATTAATCGTTAGTCTAGCAAGTGTCATACCATTTTGGAATCCAGACAAAATACACCATCTTCTAAAGCTACTTGCCAAAATGGTGTAGTACATTTTTTTGTCAGCACAGTCAGTTCAAGTTGGATGATTAATGATTTTCAGATACATGGATGGACAAAAAAGCAATATTTTAGTTGAAACCGATATAGCTATGTTTCAATTTTGGACCGTAATTTATAGAAGAGTTACTCAGAGTTACGTGCCAAGAAAAAAACGAAGAAAAGCAAAGATTTGCCGTCAAAATATTTGAAAGATCGTCATAGGGTGTCAGATTTATTGATTTTTTTTTAAATGCCAATAATTTTAAAAGTACTAGTACATGACTTAGATTTTTTTTATAATTTTGTGATAACCAACACCACTGGATCTATCACTCTTTTCCGGCTTGATGTTGATTTTTGGGTCACCCTGTATAGAAGATTCAAAAACAAAAAAAAAACAAAAAGAAAAAAATGTGAATACCATATATTTATAGTTACATGTGTTGATATGTTTCATATTCAAAAAGTATTGTACTATTTCGCTTTTTTCAATAAAAGAGGTTTTGAAAGTGTTACTGAAATCGCTTGGAAGCTCATTAAAAATAAATTAGTGAACTCGTGTTTGTATTTGCTGCAGCGATTGAATCTGAGGCGCATTTCCCCACGGTACTATACCATGTCGTAGATGAGATTCTACTAGTCCAAAATAGCTCCGCCTTAGAACCTCCATCGTGTAAAAGTTCCTGAGATGGAACAGTGCGTAAGTTGACTGCCAAAGTTTTGTCTCAAGCGCTCTTATCTTGTAGTTCCATTTAAAATTGTACTCCACGATAACTCCTAAATATTTAGAGGGTGACATATTTTGAATAAAAGTTTCGCATCCGTCATCTCTTTTTAGTTGCTCATGGTTCTCTGCATTATGAAGGCACTTGGTATCATGCTTTTTTATTATTATTGTTGCTTTTTGGATATGTGCATTATTTTTGTTTTCTTTGCGTTGACGACGAGAAATTTATCATGACACCAAGCTGTGACTGCATTGAATTCCTCTTGCTTTATTTTTACTGCCATTTCCGCACATTTATTATTAACAACTATCACCGTATCATCTGCATACGCAGATCATTCACATTTTGATCCATACAATGTATTCTTCGGATCGCAATAATGTTCCCTAATTTTAACTTTAAAATTACAGTTTTTTAGGTAACTTTCAAACCACCTCAGGAAGATTCCTCTCACGCCGATTTTGTCTAGCTGCCGTAGTATATACCTGTGACTCAGGGTATCGAACGCCTTTTTAAAGTCGATGAATAAGACAACTGTATTATGGTTTCTGTCTAGGCTGCTGTTTATTTGGTTGGTGAACTCTCCCAATAGTTGATTAATACTTCTGTTTTTCTTAAGCCCATATTGTTTTTTTCCTAAAATGTTATAACTTTCTAGATATCTGAGAGTACCCCTTCAAGCGCTTTATCTACAACCGACAGAATAGAAATGGGTCTATAGTACAAAGTGTCATTTTTTTTACCACTTTTATATATTGGCCGCACTACACAGACTTTGAGCAATTCAAGGATTTGGGATTGTGTTATGCTTTTATTAACCAATTCACAGATTGATGGTGATAGAAATTCTGCGTATTTTTGGAGGTCTTTTTGGTCGTATACCACCTATTCCTGGTGATTTTTGTCACTTAGTGTACAGAGAATATTTTGCACTTCTCTTCTGGTCACTTCCTCTAGGTACACCGAACGCGTTGTGCTAGACGTTGAGCCTATGAAAGTTTGCTGACTACAATGGTGCAGAATATTGCTAATCTCCAGTGATAGCAGTGATAGTTTTTGGATAAGACGTCATCAAGGTTGAGGGGTATTTACCCCAGTATCCGATTAACAAGCTTCCATGTTTCTTTTGGATTTGCTTTAGCAATTCGAAATTTGTCCTTGTAATATCCAGATTTTGTCGCATTGATCCTTTTGTTTAAGAAATTTCGAAAGGTTTTATAATCCATTTCATATTCTCTTTTCCGTCTATTATTTTTGTATCTTCTATATAATCTGCCCTTTTCCTTGCAAGCCGGCTTTAATTCCCATGTCATCCATTCACACCTTGAGTTTTTTTCTTTTAAAGAGTTGACGATTTCTACGCTACAGTGAACCATCAATTCTTTTTGATCATCAACGAGATTAGGGCCTAAACGTACTCTACCGAAACCATGAATACTTTGATGGAGACCTACAGAAACCATGCACTGGACGTCTTTATTCGTGGGCTTAAGGGGGACCTGTCAAGACTTATCATTGTTTAGAAGCCAAGAACCTGGCCTGAGGCACATTCAGCCTGCTTGGAGATGCAAAATCTTAACTCCAGAAATAATTCTCTACATGTGAGGGCACCTAATACGATTTGCTTCCCTGTGAACTACGACTTTAGGGGTAGCTCAGGATCTCATCACAATCCTGGAAACACCAACAAGTTGTACGTTCCAAGAGATAACTCTGCTCATCATTCACATCATGCACGGAGGTCAAGTTTTCAGAAGCAGCATCCACCTCAAAAAGCCGACAGGGCCGAAACCTCCGGTAAAAATGGAAGTAGAAAATTCCACCCAATTTAGGAAGGTAAACTACATGATCTTGCCAAAAACAGTAAAGAGGGAATCGAGATCCGATGACTACCCTCGAAAACAGCAGCGTCTAAATCACGTGGAAAACACCATGGGTAGGGAAAACCCAGAAATAGAATCCATTGACTCCAATGAATAACCTAGGGGAGAAAATTCTATGGAAGGCGCCTCATTTCCAGGGTAGAATATGTGACGCGGGACGGGGACATACTAAATTGCCTTATAGCCATTGGAGCGAGTAAGAACTTCATCAAGCACAATTTAGTTCCGTGTCTTGACCCCGTAAGAATTCCATTTCATGTCAATAGTCCTGCCGGAAATATCCTAGTTAAAAATAAAATCAGTGGTAAGTTCTTCCATTACTTCTGCGATCTCAAGATAACATTTTTCGTCCTCCCAAATCTAAAATCGTTCGATGGTATAGTAGGGGATGATACTCTGAAGCAGCTGATTACTGTTATAGACAGAGAAAAAAATATGCTTAACATTGAATCGAATAAAATCTTCCCTCTCAAAAACCGCGCTTCTGCTGAATTAATTACTCAAATGCTTACCTTGGGCGGAAATGTTTCTATGTCAGGTAAGTCTAGATTAGGATATCTTTACATGAAGTTCGAAAGTTTTTTTGGGTCCAGTAGGGAACGGGAAAGTAAAAACCAACGTCCGAGCCGAAATTCGTACAAATATAGACAAACCAATCTACTCCAAAAGCTATTCTTACCCCGCTTATATGAGGGAAGAAGTTGAGAGACAGGTAAATGAACTTCTGTCAGAGAACATCATCCGTCCGTTTGAAAAAGCCAAAGAATCAGAAGAAGATCATCTAAGAGACATCGAGATCGTCTTCTCCAAAATCAAGGAAACCAGATTGAAAATCAACCAGGAAAAAACTAACTTATTGACTACCAGTGTCGAATTTCTTGGCTACCTTGTTAAAGAATTGAAAAACTCCTTCCACCCACAAACCTAAAAGAATTGAAAAGCTTTCGCGGATTAACTTCCTACTATAGGAAATTTATCCGAGATTATGCTAAATTAGCCAAACCATCGACGAATACAACTCGAGGGGAATTTGCATAAGTTCGAGCTAACCAATCAAAAAATGTTTCAATTTCCCTCAATGAAGATGCAATTAAGGCTTACGAAACCTTGAAGGAGCTACTCACTTCTGTAGAAGTGCTGGCATTTCGGTACTTCGAGAAAAGCTTTGATTTGACCACAGATGCTTCAAATTTTGCAATCGGTGCTGTGCTGTCGCAAGGTGAGCATGGTAAGGAGAGGCCGGTAGCATACATATTTCATTCTCTGAGTTGAACAGAGGAACAGAGGATTTATACACCAGGTAAATCGAGTTTCGTGGCTGATGCTCTCTTACGCCTGAAGACGGAAGTTAACCATCTACCTGGTGTGCCTAATACAGTCGGAACAGCTCGCGAAGAAGACACAAGCACTGAAATTGAAAGCGAGCTACAAGAAGCACTCTCGAAGTGAGCCACGGATACCGCAGGCGAAAGACGAGCCTCAGTGGCAGTCTCATTGACTCGAACGGCTGAAGAGGGACTTCGTGAGCTTTCCAACAGCGATACAGATTCTTGAACAGCGCATAGTGCCGACCAGGATAATTCCAACCTAATATGTAGGAGCTCCAATTAATGTGTTTAGAAACCAGATTATTTTCAGAATTGGCATCGATCTTTGTGCTCACGAGGAACCGAATCAGGGCTACCATCGCCATTATATTTTTGCAAGAGCCTTATATTTCTGCAAAAGTTGCTATGAAGACCGCCAATTCCTAATTATATAGAAAGAACAGAAAAGAGCCCATCAGTCAGCAAGAGAAATCAAAGAGCAAACCCTCAAACAATTTTACTTTCCACATATATGTAATGTCTACAGTAAAAAATTAACTTCGTAATGCGAAATTTGTAATACCAACAATATCGACACACCGTAACTCCCATTTTATAGGAAACACTCACTCGTAAGTATCCATGCGAAATTCTTCATATAGATATTATGGAACTTCAGAATGAGAAATTTTTAACCATAGTTAACAAGTTTTCTAAATTTTTTAAATTTTCCACATTAAAAATATGGTAAATCTGCCATTTAGATTATATCAAAATCAACCCAATCGCCCTAAACTTTATTAAAACGCTAGGTAGGAAAAAATAAATAAGCCCTTGTTTAAAAAGGAAATCGCGGCAAATAATAATCGTGTTACCTTAACGACAGATAGCGGTGGGAAAATTGACAAAGCTCATCTAAAAAATATTGATATCCGAAGAAACAATTAAAAGAACTGAGACTCAATAAAAAAAAGGTAAAAAAAGAAAAAAATTTAAGCTATAACAATTTCTACATATGTAACACATATACGAGTAAGTACTTAAAGCTAAGCTTTTATTTTTATAATAATAATTTGATCCCTAAATAAGATAACAAATTTGCCTTACAGTTTAGTTTTGTTGGTACCCTCGGAAGTCTTCCATATTTTTTCACATATAGTAAATCGCCAATTGTGACAGTTAGGGAAGGTGACGCCTGGATGACGAATGGGTACTTCAAACTTATCTGTGTTATTGATTTAAAACTTTACGACGGACTTGTGAAAACCTTGATATGAAGCGGATATGGGATGAAGAAACCCGTCTAGTTTTAAACGATCACCTAAACCAGACCAAGGATCGCTTAAGAGAACTTCGTGACCCACGGGCGAGAAGAGTTAGATGCATTAATTGGCTTTTGACTGCCTGGAAATGTCTGGCGGGTTCTCCTGATGCAACTGGCTGGGAAAAACTTTTACAAACACAGACCGACTTAGCAATGAACAATGACCACCAGCGCAAAATAAACGAGAAGTTGTTTGACGCAGTTAGTTTAGTTTTAAATGCATTTGATTTTCTAAATCAATAATTCTTACATACCAACAAAAAATGCTTAAATGCCAGCTTAAAATTACTTAACAATCATATACTAACTTACTGACTTACACAGGCACTCTAAGCTACTCTAAATTCTTATATCTATATCTTTCGACTTTGTTTACATTTTATTTGGGAATATACTTATTTTCTATGCTTAAGGCTAAGAAAAGAATTCAACAAAAAACTTACCATATGGACATAACTTCTTATTTTTTATAAAAACTTAATATCTAACTTAAAATAAATCTTAGTCTAGCTAACCTATCTACACAATACACACATACATACACATAGACATTATACACAATGACATACATATACTAGTATATACCTGTGTATATACTAATATATATATGTATTTCTTAAATGCTAACCTAAGCCTATGCAAGCTTTCCATCGCTATTCACAGAGCAAATAGATTGGTCAGCTCTGCCTCGTTAGTGAGGCTGGTCCGTAATTGACGGAAACGGCGGCGAAACCTCTTCTCCATCATTCAACCACCAGAAATGCTGGTGCTGCCGAACGGCATCCCTCTTATCGCGATTCCCCACCGCCCTACTGAACCTGGGACGATCCACACTGCCGTGTGCGACGTCTCTGCCCTAGTTGAGTCGCCTGTCCCCAGCTGTCCGAGCGACATGGTAGATTAACGGGACCGCTGATCTATCCCGGATCAACCCTATCTGATCTAGGTAGAGGAATGCTTCCGGCGGAAGGAAGCCATCAGAGCGCACACTCTCGCGGTAAATGTAATTGGGGTAGTAAGCCCCAGATATCAGGTTATTCGACGAGATTACAGGTTATTCATAACGATAAAAAATTTTGTACTCCGACTCTGGTGTTCTGTACAAGTGAAGACAAGCCCTAATGCAAGCCCTCTCAAACACCCCAATCTTTTCCATTAAGCTTGCTCGTACATTGAATCACACGGGGCACCCGAATACCAGCATGGGCCTGATAAGGGCCATGTAGCAGATTACCTTTACCCTCGCATCGAGTTGGCTTTTATAAAACAGTCTCTTTGTAAGGGCAAAGGCGCCTTTAGCTCTGGCCAGAGCAGCATCTACATTTTTGTCAAAATACAGAAACTGATCGAGCCAGATCCCAAGGTATCTGACTACATTTCGACAGGCAAGAGGCTGTCCGTGTTATCCAATGATAGAGAACATTCGCCAATTTTTTCTGGTATCCCTAAAGGCTCTAGACAACGGCGTCCTAACGAGAATGGTTTCCGACTTCTGAAAGTTGATTTTCAACTTCCAGTCATCGCAAATTCGTCTTATCTTATCGAAGTTAGGCTGCAAGAGAGTATTAATGACCTCGATTTTTGGACCTATCCTGTACGCTATCAAATCGTATGCGTACGCAATAGTATGGGGAAGTGAACCTATCAAGTCGCTTGTATAAATGTTGAATAGGATCGGCGAATTGACTGCGCCTTGCTGAAGACCATTTTTAATTTGAAATATTCCAACAGAAGTCACATCACCATTTTTCACGATGAACTATCTGTTGGTTAGAATATTATAAAGAATGTACAAGAGTGGTTTACTGATCCCCAGCCTAGTCAGCCTATAGAAAAGACTCCCTAATCGAGTCGAAAGCCTTCTCCAAGTCAACAAGGCAGGCACCAGTACATTGGTTTTTGCCTTTATTCCATTGGATATCGGACACCAGTTTAGACGCGGCATGTGAGATATCATGTCCCGCCTTAAAACCGAATTGATTATCCGGAACTATATGTTTGTCCTCAACCCACCTAGACAGAGCTCTATTGATTACTTTTCAAACACCTTACTGATATTCGGAAGGAGACTTATCGACCAGAGATTCGCCGGATTGGATATATCCTTTCCCTTTTTGGGGATAGGTTGCATCACCGCCGTTTTCCAATGCGCTGGATAATGTGCATTATTCATTGCATTATTAAACAGGGTGGTGTAAATGTCCACCGCTTCTAGAGGAAGAATACCATCGGTCCCCACTGATTTCTTAGACCTGATTGTGTCGAAGATCTCATCGAGCTCTTCCTTCGAAATGAAGGGTAGGTCACCCTCTCTGGTAATGACATTATTTGCCATATGTGGCCTTGTATATTTCCTGGAAAGTCGCCCCTGTGGCCTCAACCTTCTCCTGTGGATCCTCGATCACAAAGAAGTCGTCATCATCAGCGGCCTCATTTGGATCAATACCTGCTATTGTCAGTAACCGTTCGTTGTTCGTCGTTCGGGCGATTTTGAGACATGGAAGGTCGTTTTGATTATTTCTCCGAAACAGTTTATTTATTTGCGGTAACATATTCGGGTTAGTGGTGTTTACAGCCCGTATTTTGTTGTTCCAATACAAACGTACAGAAATTCTGTAATTCTCTTTTATTAACGTTTGAATATTCTTAATCGACGCATTCAGTGTCCTAATCTACGGGTCTTGTCTGTCAGTTAACTGTCTGTACAAGTTTTTAAGTCTGGTCAGAAGTCTACTTTTCTGTCGGTGCAGTGCGTCAATAGTAGGATTGCGGAACAGGTCTTCGTTAGTCGTACGTCGATATCGTGGTATTGTAGCGTCCATAGTTTGTTTAATTGTCTCGTCCATTTGTTTTACGTAATTGTCGATCTCCTCGTTTGACAAATTCCTAATGGACGGTGGGTGGAGCGTATTCGAGGAGAGCGCACTTGTCATGGGTACGGAGAAGCGTGTCAATCGAGTCTTACTGTAGTTGTAAGAATATCTTTGGACAAACTCCTCTAATTCCGCAATTTCGTTGGGAACTGTAATTTCGGTGCTAAAACCGCAATGGTCATTGTCATACACGAATGTGCGCAGACAGTTTAGCGTTTGTAAATTCGTACCTGTCAGTCATATACGTTCGTCGTACAGCAGTAGATCCAAATAAGACCCGTCTCTGGGAAACGACGGGTTATCCGTCGCTTTAAGACCGAGTCTGTATATGACATCGTGCTGACCCCACCAATCGAGTAGTAGGTTCCCTCTAGTATTTGGTAAATTATTTCCCCAATCTCTGTGTTTAGCGTTGAAATCCCCGCCGATTATAAAATAATTCTCCCCCGATTCCAGCTTCAGAAGTCGAAAAAGCGTGTCTGTAATGAATAAAGTGGATTGTGGAGCCTCAGGTGCATAAACAGAGGCCGAGTACAACCGCTTTCCACTGCGGAGCGGGATATAAATGACGACTGCCTCTAACACCCGGAACCTACGCAACACTCATTTGTATACTCTGCGAAGTTTTGTACCTTGTTTAATGAAGATTGCGACACCGCCTCCACGTTTGGATCCGGGCCGGTTTCTTCTTCTAACAATATAATTTTTGTACTCCAGTTTGTGCTTATCGGTTAGCTTGGTTTCGCTAGCGAAAAGCACATCAGGAGTTTGGTCTTGTAGTAATTTAAACATCGCGGTTCTTCGTTCGATCCTAATCAGTGAATTAACATTCACCGCAAAGACCTTCAAAGATTGCTCCACCATGTGCGTACCCATTACGACATGTGTTGCGTTAGGCCCGGCAGCAGCGCGTAGATCTGGTCCACCCGCACCTGTTTGGCCTGTTCTTGCACCTGCTTTTGCAGCTGAGCCATCTGCCCTTGGATTGCGAGCAAGATGGCCAGCATGTTGGGTGCAGCTTCCGTTGTTCTCGGCATTGGCGCCGGAGAAGCAACAGTCGCTTGCTGTACCGTAGCCCCCCTACCTGCCGCCATTTGGGCGTAGGAAATTTGGGACGTGACGGCTGGTGTTTGAAGCCTCACAGGTGAACGTTTGACCTCCACCTTCTGCTGCCGAGCCAGTTTTGCTTTTTTAATGTTAGCGAACTTAGGACCACCCCGATAGTTTGCGGTGTGCCCCACGTTCCCACATAATACGCACGAGAGCTGCGTCCTATCGGATGCTCCGTCCCTACCCAGAGCACACTCCTCGGAACTGTGGTTCTTTGCGCACTTCATGCATCGAGGCTGCATTTGGCAGTTCGACGCGGCGTGTCCGAACCTCTGGCAGCGAACGCATTGTATAACACCTTCGCTCCTTTTTAATTTTTCCCAGTGAACCACCTGGTAGTCTAAGACATTGATACTCCTTAGACTATCCAGACGGCTTTCGGGACTAACCTGTACCGGGAAGAACCGCAGACTCCGTTTCTCCCGCCTGGCTCTAGCTGTGATAAATGGCTTTACCCCCACAAATTTAAGTCCTTCGCACTCCTTCTCTTTAAGCAGTGCCAGGATCTCCTCGGGATCAGAAGACGGTTCCAACCCCTTCAGCAGCATCGATTGCCGCTTTTCACACTTCGGCGTGAATGAGTAGTGCTCCGTCGTCGTTTCCTTTAGGAGCTTTTTCACTTTCGCGTAGCCCTCCACTGAATTACAGCGGATGGCATGGCGATCGTTCCCCAATCTCTTTATGTTAAAATTATTACCAATGACCAACTTACAAAGGTCCTTCGTAGCATTTACCTCTAGTTTATAGGTGTTAATAGGAGGCACCTTCTCCTCCTTCTTCTGCTGTTATTGCTGCTGCTTTGTTTGCTGCAGTTGTTGTTTCTGCTGGTGGTGGTTTTGTTGTTGCTGTAGTTGTTGTCGCTTTTGTTGTTGGGATCTCTCTACTTCCAGTTGCTCCCTCTGCCTGCGTGCAGTTTGTTTTTGCTTAATAGCAAGCACTTTTTCTGTTAGCTTTCGTATGCTGCTATTAAGTTCTTCTTCTAGTTCATCCTCATCTTCCGACTCAGATGCCGCTAGAGAGGCAAAGTTGTTGTTGCCCTCCTCATACTGGACCTCATCAGCGATGTACATTAATGCATCATCTGCTTGTTTTTTTATTTTGTTGTGTTATTTTTGCTGTTTCAGCTGTTAAAGCAGCGCTTATTTTAGTTTTTGTTAAATTAGGAGTGGTTTTTAACCTCCATCTCCTTTGGATGGCTTTCGCCACGGTACCGGCAACACTATTGTTGCCTTTTGCAGCTCCAGTTATGGGACGAGCGGAACACTCTCCGCCATCCATCACGTGATTTCTTTTTTAGTTGTTGGTTGTGTTTTTGTGATTACACAATTTGAAGAACAAAACAACAAAAAAAAAAAAAAACAAACTTTAAGTTCGGCCCGGGATCGAACCCGTGTGTCCTACGGTTTTATGACCGACACCATTTTTTTTTCATTTTATTTTAAATGCATTTTTATTTTCATTAATTCATTTACACTTACAAGCTAGACAAAAAAATGCTTAAAAATTAGCTTATATAACTTACATATAATTTTATTCTAACTTACTGGCCCCATGCGGACATTCTAGGTTAAACATAATACTTAAACTATGTCTTTCGACGTTTCGCACAGTCATTATTATTTATATTTATATATTTATTTTAAACTAAAACTAAGAAAAATTTTTATTATTCAAAGGAAAAACTTAGTATATGGACTTTTGGTAACAAAAAAAAATAAATAAAAATGAAATAAAATAAAACTAAAACTAAAACTTACAAACTAACTACCTAAAAAAATAAACAAAAACAGAAAATTAATCTAAATCTTAACCTACTTATACTACCTTATTTTAACATATATAATACAATACAATATTTTTTTTTTCCTGTATGGATTATTTTTTAGAAAAAAGTTGTCACCCATCTCTTTTTCTTTTTTTTTATTATTATTTTTTGTGATTTTTATAATTTTTTTTTTCTTACATCTAACTTAATACTACTAAATCTATGTAAGCCGGCCATGGCTAATGAAATTAACAGACGACCGACTTTGCTTCACATGAAGCTACCTTTTACTTAAGGGATTCGACGACGAACCCTTTCCTCCTTCAACTAGCCACCAAAATTGTTGGTGCTGCTGAGCAACAACCCTTATGTCGCGACTCCTTACCGCCCTGCTGAACCGTAGACGCTCCGCACTGCCATGTGCGACGTCTCTTTCGTAGCTAATCGCCTGTTCGCAGCGTTCGAACAACATGAAGCTTTGCGGCATGGCCAATCTGTCCTGGATCAGACCTTTCATATCTAGGTAGAGGATCGCTTATGGAGGAACATAGCCGTTAAAGCGAACTCTCTCATGATATATATAATTAGGGTAGTAAGCCCCGGAGATCAGGTTGTTCGACGATGTCATTGCTCTTGCAATGTGCCTTCGAGTCAACTTAATAACAAAATTGTCCACTCTTATTAGGTTCGCCCTATTATACAAGACCTCATTACGATAGAATTTTATGTACTCAGATTCTGGTGTTCTGTGTAAGCGAAGACAAGCCCTAAGGCAAGCCCTCTCAAACACCCGAATTTTTTCCAATAAACTTGCTCTCACGTTGAACCACACGGGACATCGAAATACTAGCATAGGCCGGATCAGAGAAATGTAGCAGCTCACCTTCACCCTTGCATCGAGTTGGCTGTTGTAAAACAGTCTCCTTGTAAGGGTAAAAGCACCTCTGGCTCTGGCCAGAGCAACATCTATACAGATATTGATCTAGCCAGATCCCAAGGTATCTGACTACATTTCGACAGGCAAGTGGCTGTCCATGTTGCCCGACGATAGAGAACTTTCGCCAATTCTTTCTGGTATCCCTAGAGGCCCATACAAAGACGTCCTAAACAGAATGGTTTCCGACTTCTGAAAGTTGATTTTCAACTTCCAGTCGCCACAATATCGCTTAATTTTGTCACGCTGCAAAAGTGTATTAATGACCTCAATCTTTCGACCTAATCTGTACGCGATTAAGTCGTCTGCGTACGCTATGGTGAAGTGAACCTATCAGATCAATTTTGTAAACGTTGAATAGGATCGGCGAATTTACCGCAGACCGTTTTTAATGTTAAATAATCTAGCAGAAGTCACATCGCCATTCTTCACTATGAACTGTCTACTGGAGAGCATATCAAAAAGAATATACAGCAGTGGTTTACTAATGCCTAAACTGTCCAGCTTGAAAAAGAGTCCCTCTAACCATACGGTATCAAAGGCCTTTTCCAAGTCAACAAGGCAGGCACCAGTGCACTGTTTCTTGCCTTTGTTCCATTGGATATCAGAAACCAGTTTAGACGCAGCATGAATGATATCATGCCCCGCCTTGAAACCGAATTGATTATCCGGAACTATATGTTTGTCCTCAACCCACTTAGTCAGGACTCTATTGATCACCTTCTCGAAAACCTTACTGATGTTCATTCGTTCACATATCTCCGTGGAGAACAGACGTGTTTCGGCTTGCGAGTGTACAGTGAAATCAGTGAAAACGAGACATTTGAGGAAATTGCCATAGGCTCCAATTAGCAGGGTGTCAGTGTGCTCGGCCGACAGTCGACGGTCGTGGGTTCGAATCCCCGTGTACTTCTATAACATCTTTTTTTTTTTTCATTTTTATCAAAAACAAAAAATTTAAAGTGTTACTAAGTGTTGTCCATCACGTGATGGATTGTGGAGAGCGGTCCGCTATGTCAATAGCGGGATCTGCTGATATACCAAGTTAGGCGTCAAGTGGTTCGATCCAAACGCCAAAACCAAAGAGAAGGAGGAAGCTTTGTCCAACTTCCAACTTAGTAAAGCAGCCCACCCTACCAACGACCAACAACTTCGCTTCATTGGCAGCAAGCGAATCTGACGATGAAGAGGAAGAAATGGAGGCCATATGTAGCAGCATCAAAATGCTACAAGAAAGAGTGCTGGCCATAAAAGAAAAACAAATGGTAAGAAGGAAGAGGGAAGAGCAAGAGCAATCCCAACAACAGCAGCTTGCTCAAAAGCAAGCACAACAACAAAAGCCAAAGAAACACCAGCAACAACAACAAGAGCAGTCACAACATCGGCAACAGCTAAAACAGCAGCAGCCACAAAAACGGCAACTGCAAAAACAGCAGCAGCAGCAGCAACAACATCAGCAGCAGCAGCAGCAGCAGCAACAACAACAACAACAACAACAACAACAACAACAACAACAACAACAACAACAACAACAACAACAGCAGCAGCAGAAGAAGAAGGAGAAGGTGCCGCCTATCAACACCTATAAATTGGAGGTAAATGCTACCAAGGACCTGTGTAAGTTGGTCATTGGTAATAATTTTAATATTAAGAGATTGGGGAACGATCGCCATGCCATCCACTGTAATACAGTGGAGGGCTACGCGAAAGTGAAAGAGCTCCTAAAGGAAACGACGACGGAGCACTACTCATTCACACCGAAGTGTGAAAAGCGGCAATCGATGCTGCTGAAGGGGTTGGAACCGTCTTCTGATCCTGAGGAGATCCTGGCACTGCATAAAGAGAAGGAGTGCGAAGGACTCAAGTTCGTGGGGGTAAAGCCATTTACCACAGCTAGAGCCAGGCGGGAGAAACGGAGTCTGCCGTTCTTCCTGGTGCAGCTCAGTCCCGAAAGCCGTCTGGATGGTCTAAGGAGTATCAATGTCCTAGACTACCAGGTGGTTCACTGGGAAAAATTAAAAAGGAGCGAAGGCGTTATACAATGCGTTCGCTGCCAGAGGTTCGGGCACGCCGCGTCGAACTGCCAAATGCAGCCTCGATGCGTGAAGTGCGCAAAGAACCACAGTTCCGAGGAGTGTGCTCTGGGTAGGGACGGAGCATCCGATAGGACGCAGCTCTCGTGCGTATTATGTGGGAACGTGGGACACACCGCAAACTATCGGGGTTGTCCTAAGTTCGCTAACATTAAAAAAGCAAAACTGGCTCGGCAGCAGAAGGTGGAGGTCAAACGTTCACCTGTGAGGCTTCAAACACAAGCCGTCACGCCCCAAATTTCCTACGCCCAAATGGCGGCAGGTGGGGGGGCTACGGTACAGCAAGCGACTGTTGCTTCTCCGGCGCCAATGCCGAGAACAACGGAAGCTGCACCCAACATGCTGGCCATCTTGCTCGCAATCCAAGGGCAGATGGCTCAGCTGCAAAAGCAGGTGCAAGAACAGGCCAAACAGGTGCGAGTGGACCAGATCTACGCGCTGCTGCCGGGCCTAACGCAACACATGTCGTAATGGGTACGCACATGGTGGAGCAATCTTTGAAGGTCCTTGCGGTGAATGTTAATTCACTGATTAGGATCGAACGAAGGGCCGCGATGTTTAAATTGCTACAAGACCAAACTCCTGATGTGCTTTTCGCTAGCGAAACCAAGCTAACCGATAAGCACAAACTGGAGTACAATAATTATATTGTTAGAAGAAGAAACCGGCCCGGATCCGAACGTGGAGGCGGTGTCGCGATCTTCATAAAATTTCACAGAGTGTACAAGGGAGTGTTGCGTAGGTTCCGGGTGTTGGAGGCAGTCGTCATTTACATCCCGCTAAGCAGTGGAAAGCGGCTGTACTTGGCCTCTGTTTATGCACCTGAGACTTCACAATCCACTTTATTTATTACAGAGCTCGACACGCTTTTTCGACTTCTGAGGCTGGAATCGGGGGAGAATTATTTTATAATCGGCGGGGATTTCAACGCTAAGCACAGAGATTGGGGAAATAATTTGCCAAATACTAGAGGGAACCTACTACTCGATTGGTGGGGTCAGCACGATGTCATGTACAGACTCGGCCTTAAAGCGACGGATAACCCGTCGTTTCCCAGAGGCGGGTCTTATTTGGATCTACTGCTGTACGACGAACGTATACGACTGACAGGTACGAATTTACAAACGCTAAACTGTCTGCGCACATTCGTGTATGACAGTGACCATTGCGATTTTAGCACGGAAATTACAGTTCCCAACGAAATTGCGGAATTGGAGGAGTTTGTCCAAAGATATTCTTACAACTACGGTAACACTCGATGGACACGCTTCTCCGCAGCCTTGACAAGAGCACTCGCTTCGAACACGCTCCATCCACCGGCCAATAGGAATTTGTCAAACGAGGAGATCGACAATTACCTAAAACAAATGGACGAGACAATTAAACAAACTATAGACGCTACAATACCACGATATCGACATACGACTAACGAAGACCTGTTCCGCAATCCTACTATTGACGCACTGCACCGACAGAAAAGTAGACTTCTGACAAGACTCAAAAACTTGTACAGACAGTTTACTGACAGACAAGACCCGGAGATTAGGACACTGAAGGCATCGATTAAAAATATTCAAACGTTAATAAAAGAGAATTACAGAATTTCTGTAAGTTCGTATTGGAACAACAGGGTTCGGGCTGTAAACACCAGCAACCCGAATATGTTCCCTCAAATAAACAAACTATTTCGGAGAAAAAATCAAAACGACCTTCAGTGTCTTAAAATAGCGCGGACAACAGACAACGAACGGTTACTGACAATAGCAGGTATTGATCCAAATGAGGCCGCTGATGATGACGACTTCTTTGTGATCGAGGATCCACAGGAGAAGGTTGAAGCCATAGGGGCGACTTTCCAGGAAATATACAAGGCCACTGATACCATTGGACCTAATTTTGACCTGGACAATCGCGTCTTGGTGCACGACTTCTTCATTCGAAATGAAGTAGAGAACTGGCGATCCGAGGGCTCTGGTTTCACCCGGTTCAGCGAAGCAAATATGGCAAATAATGTCATTACCAGAGAGGGTGACCTACCCCCGTTCATTTCGAAGGAAGAGCTCCATGAGATCTTCGACACAATCAGGGCTAAGAAATCAGTGGGGACCGATGGTATTCCGAGCATCGTGCTTCGACATCTTCCTCTAGAAGCGGTGGACATTTACACCACCCTGTTTAATAATGCAATGAATAATGCACATTATCCAGCGCATTGGAAAACGGCGGTGGTTCAACCTATCCCCAAAAAGGGAAAGGATATATCCAATCCGGCGAATCTTCGGTCGATAAGTCTCCTTCCGAATATCAGTAAGGTGTTTGAAAAAGTAATCAATAGAGCTCTGTCTAGGTGGGTTGAGGACAAACATATAGTTCCGGATAATCAATTCGGTTTTAAGGCGGGACATGATATCTCACATGCCGCGTCTAAACTGGTGTCCGATATCCAATGGAATAAAGGCAAAAACCAATGTACTGGTGCCTGCCTTGTTGACTTGGAGAAGGCCTTCGACACCGTATGGTTAGAGGGTCTTTTCTATAAGCTGACTAGGCTGGGGATCAGTAAACCACTCTTGTACATTCTTTATAATATGCTAAACAACAGACAGTTCATCGTGAAAAATGGCGATGTGACTTCTGTTGGAATATTTCAAATTAAAAATGGTCTTCAGCAAGGCGCGGTCAATTCGCCGATCCTCTTCAACATTTATACAAGCGATCTGATAGGTTCACTTCCCCATACTATTGCGTACGCAGACGATTTGATAGCGTACAGGACAGGTCCAAAAATCGAGGTCATTAATACTCTCTTGCAGCGTGACTTCGATAAGATAAAACGATTTTGCGATGACTGGAAGTTGAAAATCAACTTTCAGAAGTCGGAAACCATTCTCTTTAGGACGCCGTTGTCTAGAGCCTCTAGGGATACCAGAAAAAATTGGCGTAAGTTCTCGATCATTGGACAACACGGACAGCCTCTTGCCTGTCGAAATGTAGTCAGATACCTTGGGATCTGGCTAGATCAGTTTCTGTATTTTGACAAAAATGTAGATGCTGCTCTGGCCAGAGCCAAAGGCGCTTTTGCCCTTACAAAGAGACTGTTTTATAGCAGCCAACTCGATGCGAGGGTAAAGGTAATCTGCTACATGGCCCTTATCAGGCCCATGCTGGTATTTGGTTGTCAAGTGTGGTTCAATGTGCGAGCAAGCTTAATGGAAAAGATTCGGGTGTTTGAGAGGGCTTGCCTTAGGGCTTGCCTTCGCTTGTACAGAACACCAGAGTCGGAGTACAAAAAATTTTATCGTAATGAGGTCCTTTACAACAGGGCGAACCTAATACGAGTGGACAACTTCGTAATTAAGCTGACTCGAAGGCACATTGCAAGAGCAATGGCCTCGACGAATAACCTGATATCTGGGGCTTACTACCCCAACTACCTTTACCACGAGAGTGTGCGCTCTGACGGCTTCATTCCACCGGAAGCATTCCTCTACCTAGATCAGATAGGGTTGATCCAGGATAGATCAGCGGTCCCGTTAATCTTCCATGTCGCTCGGAAAGCTGGGGACAGGCGACTCAACTACGGCAGAGACGTCGCACACGGCAGTGTGGATCGTCTCAGGTTCAGTAGGGCGGTGGGGAATCGCGATAAGAGGGATGTCGTTCGGCAGCACCAGCATTTCTGGTGGTTGAATGATGGAGAAGATGTTTCGTCGTCGTTTCCGTCAATTACGGACCAGCCTCACTAATGGGGCAGAGCTGACCAATCCATTTGCACTGTGAATAGCAATGGCCACGGTTTAGGTTAGTATTTAAGAAATACATATATATATTAGTATATACATAGGTATATACTAGTATATGTATGTCATTGTGAATAGTGTCTATGTGTATATATGTGTGTATTGTGTAGGTAGGTTAGGTAGACTAAGGTTTATTTTAAGCTAGATGTTAAGTTTTTATAAAAATAAAAAAATTACGTCCATATGCTAAGTTTTTTGTCAAATTCTTTTCTTAGCCTTAAGCATAGAAAATAAGTATATATAAGTATAAAATGTAAACAAAGTCGAAAGATATAGATATAAGAATTTAGGGTAGCTTAGAGTGCCTGTGTGGGGCCAGTAAGTTAGTATAAGATTGTTAAGTAATTTTAAGCTAGCATTTAAGCATTTTTTGTTAGTATGTAAGGGTTAATGATTAAGATAATAAAATGCATTTAAAACTAAAACTAACTTACTGATGTTTAGAAGAAGACTAATCGAGCGGAGATTCGCCGGATTGGAAGTATCTTTATTCCTTTTGGGAATGGGATGTACCACCGCAGTTTTCCAATGCGCTGGATAATGGGCATTATTCATTGCATTATTAAACAGGGTGGTATAAATGTTCACCGCTTCTAGTGGGAGATGTCGAAGCACAATGTTTGGTATTTCATCGGTTCCCACTGATTTCTTACTTCTAAGCGATTTGAAGATCGTTTGGAGCTCCTCCTTCGAAATGAAAGGGAGAAAGGAAAGGTCGTTGGCGATGACATTATTTGCCATATTGTCGTCACTGAACTGGGTGAAACCCGAGCTCTCGAATCGCAAGCACTCGATTTTCGAGGTCGTGGTTGGGGCCAATGATGACATTCGCCTTGTATACTTCCTGGAAAGTCGCTCCAGTAGCCTCTACCATCTCCTGCGGATCCTCGATCACAGAGAAGTTGTCATCATCAACGGCCTCATTTGGATCGATGCTTGCTGCTATGAGTATGTGCTCGTTGTCCGTCGTTCGGGCGATTTTAAAGCACGAAAGGTCGTTTTAATCTTTTATCCGAAATATTTTATTTATTTGCGGGAACATATTCGGGTTGCTGGTGCTTACAGCCCGAATTTTGTTGTTCCAATACAAACTTACAGAATTTCTGTAACTTTCTTTTATTAATATTTGGAGGTTTTTGATCGACGACTTTAGTGTCACGATCTCCGGGTTATGTCTGTCAGTAAACTGTCTGTACAAGGTTTTTAGTCATGACAGCAGTCTGCTTTTGTGTCGGTGCAGTGCGTCAATAGTTGCGTTGCCGAATATGTCTTCATTGTCAGTATGTTGATACCGAGGTATCGTTTTGTCCATTGTTCGTTTGATTGTCTCCTCCATTAGTTTTAGATACCTGTCAATCTCCTCGTTTGACAGATTTCTATTAGACGGTGGGTAGAGCGACTACGAGGAGAGTGCTCTCGTCAGTGTTCTGGAAAAGTGTGTCCAACGCACCCTACTATAGTTGTAGGAATGCCTTTGAACAAACTCATCCAATTCCGCAATTTCGTTCGGAACGGTTATTTCGGTACTGAGACCGCAATGGTCACTGTCATACACAAACGTGCGTAGACAGTTTATGGTACGTTGGTTAGTACACGTCAGGTGTATTCGTGTGTCGAACAGCAAGAGGTCCAAATAAGAACCGTGTCTGGGAAACGATGGACTATCCGTCGCCTTAAGGCCGAGTCGATACATTATATTGCGCTGACCCCACCAATTGAATAGTTGGTTCCCTCTAGTATTTGGTGTATTATTTCCCCAATCTCTATGTTTGGCGTTGAAATCTCCGCCGATAATAAAGTAATTCTCCTCCAATTCCAGTCTTAGGAATCGAAAAAGTGTCTCGAGCTCTGAGATAAATAAGGTGGATTGAGTAGCTTTAGGTGCATAAACAGACACCATGTATAACCGCTTTCCACTACGGAGAGGGATGTACATGACGCGTGCTTCCAGCACCTGGAACTTACGTACTACACGACTGTATATTCTTTTGAAATGCAGTCCTTTTCTAACAAAGATCGCAACACCACCTCCTTGAATTGAGTTGGGTCGGTTTCTTCGAAATATTTTATATCTTCTGTGCCTCATTGTGTGTCTTTTGGTAAGCTTAGTTTCACTAACCAAAAGCACATCAGGGGCTTGGTCTTTAAGCAACTTAAACAGTGCGGCTCTTCGTTCGTACCTAATCAGTGAATTAACATTCACTGCAAGGACCTTCAGAGTTTGCTCCGCCATGTACGTACCCATTACGACTGGAGGTGCATTAGGCCCGGCAGCAGCGCGTATATTTGATCTACCCGCGTAGCCTGTTCCTGTATTTGACGCTGAAGCTGAGACATCTGCCATTGAATAGAGAGCAAGACAGCCAGCATGTCAGGTACAGGTTCCAGTGCTCTAGGTGCTGGGGCCTGAGAAGCTACCTTTGCTTGCTGTACCGTGGTTCCCCTACCTGCAGCCGGTAGGACACGGTGTGTCCCGTGTTTCTACATAAAGCACAAGAGAGTTGGCTTTTTTCAGACGCTCCGTCCTTACCTAGAGCGCATTCCTTTGACTTGTGGTTCTTTCCACACTTCACGCATCGGGGCTGCATTTCGCAGTTCGACGCGGCGTGCCCGAACCTTTGGCAGCGAACACATTGTAAAATGTTTTTGCTCCTCTTTAATTTTTCCCAGTGTACAACCTGGTAGTCTAGGACTTTGATACTCCTTAGACCATCCAGTTTGCTGTCGGGACTTAGCTGAACGGTAGTTTCCGCTTCTCCCTTTTGGCTCTAGCCGTGACAAACCGCCTGACCCCCACGAATTTGAGTCCTTCGCACTCCTTCTCTATCAGCAGTGCAAGGAGCTCCACCGGATCAGTCGACGGTTCTATCCCCCTCAGCAACATTGTTTGCAGCTTGTCCCTCTTCGGGGTGTAGGAGAAGAACTCCTTCGTCGAATCCCTCAATAAATTTTTTATTTTATAATAGCGCTCCACTGTGTTACAGTGGATCACGTGCCTGTCTACGCTAAGTCTTTTAATATAAAAATTATTGCCTATGGCCGACTTACATAATTCTATGGTGTCTTTCAACTCCATCTTATATGTGTTGATTGGAGGTACCCGTAGTTTGGTTGTTTTTTGCTGCTGCTGTTGTTGTTGTTGTTTCTGCTGTCGTAGCTGCTGTTTCTATTGTTGTTGTTGCTGCTGCTGTTGTTGACGCTGTTGCTGCTGTTTCTGTTGTTGATGTTGTTGTTGTTGTTTTTGCTGCTGCTGTAGTTGTTGTTTTTGCTGCTGTTTGGCTTTTTGTGGTTGTTGTTGTTTTTTTATGTGTTGTGTTTCTTTTTCGATCTGTTGTTGTTGTTGTTGTTGTTGTTGTTGTTGTTGTTGTTGTTGCTGCTGCTGTTGTGAATCGTGGAGTTCTATTGGTTGCTCCTTCTTTCTTCTTGCCATTTGTTTGGCTTTAATAACTAGCACTCTTTGCTGGAGCTGTTTAATGCTATTATTTATAGCTTCTACCTCCTCATCCTCTTCATCTGACTCGGAGGCCACCAACGATGCGAATGTGTTCTCGCCTCCCATATAGCGTCCTTCTCCACCATCTGACACATATGGAAACTCATCTTTGCTGGCCGCATTTTGCCTTTTTTGATGTTGTGCTGCTGCTCTTGTTGATGTTGTTGGCGCCTCTTCCCTCGCACCGCCATTCAGCTTTTCTGTAGATGCTGACAAGGAAGGGCGCATCACTAGGTTCGGAGTAGGCCTCAGCTTCCTCCTCCTCTTAATAGTCATTTCTGGCTTCCCAGAATGCGAATGGGCCGACATAACGGCCTGGTCATCTGATGACATCAAGCCATTTGCTGGTTCCGCTATTAGAATAGCGGACCGCTCACTTCCACTCATTGTTCACTTGTTTTACTCTCTTTCGTTGTATTTATTCACTTTACTTTTAAAATGAAAATAAAAAGCACGATATGTTTCGGGGCTCGACCCACGACCTCTGCTTTATCGGTCGGACACCACTACCACTGGTCCACCGAAGCACTTGAGAAAAATGTTTCTGTAACAGTTTTAATGAACACTTGTTTATTTAATTTTTTCACTTTGAAAGCCGAAACACGTTTATTCCTCACGGAGGTCTATAAACGACTGATAATGACCGACGCCGCTAACCGCTTGGCTACCGAGTCAAGTAATTGAACTGAAACTATTTTCTTTATGAGAAGAACTGAATCACTATTTTTTTTACTTTAGAAAAAGCCGGAATACGTCTACTCTCTGAGGAGATCTACGAACGACTGAGTTGTTTGACGCAACGCAAGAGGTTATGAACAAAGTTAAGAAAATAATCGACCGCTAGAATAATGCTTTACAGAAGGGAGAATCTGAGAAACTACAATAAGACATGACTAATTTGACTAGATACTTATACTAAAAAGGGGTGTAAATGAAGTTATTAGGGCCTGCCAAATGACTAAAAGGGATAGTAAATAGCAACATAATATGTACACCCTGAACTGCAACCAACTTCAGACTGCTATAATTTCCAAACCGTTCATGACAGTGAGCTCGAATTTCGACACATGATAGATAATTTTATTATTTACAAGGCTCTTAAACGATTTGCGTCTCAGTTGTGACGAAAAATTTTTATCCATGATGGAATTCAAACGTGCTAATGTGATTGCTTTATATTTGGCTGGAAAGCTACAAGTAGCTATCGTCAAAGCCTTCCAGCACCTCAACGTGAATAAAGCATTTGGGTCTCGAACCAGAGCTCGTTACCGTGATACTGGCAGCGTTGCAAAACGCCATGGAGGTGGTCATAAAAAAACAGCAACATCGGCAGAAATGGTTCGGAAAGTGAAGGCTCGAATTGAGCGAAATCCGCGTCAAAATGGAAGAAAAATGGCTCGTGAGCTCAACATATCGTTGGCCCGGATGCAGCACATACTGAAAAATTACATTGGGCTCAAGCCATTGAAGTTCCAAAAAGCACACGATCTTACACCGCAACAAAAAAAAGTTAGCATTTTAAAAAGTTGGGATTCGAGTCATTCACCATGTACTAGATGGAGTGAAAAGTGCCCTCCTCGGGATTTAAAAAAAAAATTTTTTTAAATGTTTTTTTTATATTATTCAATATAGTCCCCTTTTATTTTGATACACTTATTCCAGGTCTGCAAAATACTCCTCCGTGGCGTCGATGATTTCCTCGCGTGGGCTGAATTTTTTATTGATGAGCCGTCTTTTGAGGTTTGGGAAGAGATAATAGCCCGAGGGATCCAAATCCAGTTACCAATCGACGCCAAAAGTCTGCCCGATTCCGCATCAGCAAGTCCAAACACTCTTTCGAAGTGCTCTCGCGTCCGTGTTTTTAGTCAGGAGTGAGCATTCGCGACACCCAGCGGCAAGATAGCTTTTTCATATGCAGAATATTGCCCAAAATATGGCGTGTGTGCTCAGTACTAATCTTTGTGGTATCTTTTAGTTCGCGCACCTTCACTTTCCGGTCAGCCAACACCATTTCATGTATTTTTTTGACATTGTCCTCTGTAACCGCATCGGAGGGCCTGCCGCTGCGGACTTGATCGGTAGTAGAGTTGCGACCACCACGAAGCTCTCGAAACCAATATTTGACAGTGTAATCTGACGGAGCATTAGCCCCATAATATTTATCCAACTTTTCTTTTGTTTCCTTCGCCGTTTGGCCTCTTATGAGGGAACGAAAATCGTTTTTGTCCATACTCAACATGATGCCAAACACGTCAACAACAATCAGCTGTCAAAACAAAACTAAAGACAATATCGCACTGATATTTGGCATGTCTGCCTAAATATGAACAATGAGCACATTGTGGCGGTCAAGGACGTCACTTTTCACTCCATCTAGAAGACCCTGAAGGTGTCAATACCATGATAAACGAGCTAGAAACCCTACCTTTCCAAAAAGTCGTTTAAGCCGTAGAACTTTATTGCTGTAGGTCTTATTAATTACGAAGGTTGAGCCTTCGTATAGTGAACGCTCGCCCTGCTATTAAATTTTACGAAACTACTTATCAACTATGGCGAAACGTTCAGACTAGAGGGTGACTGCCTTCATATAGGGAATACTTCCGTATGTAAGGAAAGTGTACTAAAAAAATTATCAGAAGATACTTGTCTACCAAGAATACACAAAGGTGGTACTGCAACATACGACTTCAGAAAAACTAATACAGAGATCATTGAAGCGATCGGAGAAAACATTATTTTTGTTACAAACTGTAATGGATCTCTTTTAGATAGAAACTCCTCAATTCCTTTAGAAGGCATCTACTTGATCCAGCTGGACAACGAAACAATCAGCATCAAGGATCGGATATAGTCCAGTACAACTTCTAAGGATCTACAAGCACTCCCTCCTGTCCTGGTCAACGTAACTATGAAAAGGGTGAAACTGATATAGGTCATTTGCATGACATTAGTGTTAAAAACATAGAACACATTAAATCCCTAAAAGAAGGTCTTAGTTCTTCTATAATTACAGAAATTTGTATCATTATAGTAATCTTCATTTCAATCTGTTTGCTGTGTGCAAAGATTTACGGGCCAGCCAACATTTCCGAACTTCGTGCGTCCTTTCACCACAAATAAGACACTTGCTCAGCGCAGTGCATTACCAAGTAAGTTCAGTAACCCGATGGAAACCTAAGCTGCTCAACATATTCACGTGTAGATCTGGGAGACGCAGGTATTTGAAAGGCGGCAGTTAACACGCGTAAGCGGCCACCTATCTGACTGAAATACGATACGGCTCAGGTATCCAGTCAGACGCGAAGTATATTTCCGCTTAAATTCATCATCAATATTCCCCTCACATAGATGCTTTTCATTTAGGAAGTCAAACCACCGGCAGAAATCGACCGTTACTCATTCGGCTCTCATCCCACGCTGCACAAAGAGCATTACTTTCTGATTTCCGCACCAACAAAAGCCTGACACTATCGCAACTTGAGCAGGAGATTGACAGCACCTCCACCAACTGCAGCAGTTCTAGTTGCACCAAAAACAATTCTAACACCAACACGTCCCGTATATATGGACGTGAATGAAAGTCTTACACCAGTGAATAGCTCTCTATTAAAACATGCTCTTCGTCTGCGCAAAGAGGGCCTTTTGTTAGAACTCGTAATAAACAGTTTATCAACATCGACATTGACTTGAAAAATGTTCTTTACCGGAATCGTCATCTAGAGCGAACTTTAAATATGTATGTTTCATAACAAAAAGTTGTAAATTTGTTTCTTCTTTGAATTATTTTAAATTTAAAAATGTTTATAATTAAGTTCTTCTTTTATTCCTGCCTTCTCCTTTTCTCCTTCTTTCCTATTCGATTCATTTTAACTCCTTATGTTTTTCTGTCTTCATCTTCCTGTTTTTAAATATAGATTTATTAACAATATTGTGCTACTTTTATTTGTTTTTGTTAATGATGGCTCACAACAATATGTATACGTTGATCAATGATAAATATTCTATCGAATGCGCGTGAGGGGCTCAAACTATGTTACCGTATATAAACGCACGTAGTTTAAATATCTCTAAGGCAGATTAATTACGTCACATTTTTAATGGTTCGGGTGTTGACGTTATCTGTGTTATAGAAACAGGCTAAGGCCTGATTTAAGAGAAACAGATAGGTCAGATTTGGAAGATCCTCTGTACCATATTCCGGGGTACAAATAGTTCGGAACGATAGAAGCACGAGTAAAATAGGTGGTGGAATTGCCGTGTAATTGTGAAATCCGAGGCTAGTGCTACTAAGTATCTTCTTGCAGAAGTTAGCAATACCAAGCGCATTATATGCGTTGTTTATAGTCCCAACCGGAGCTGTTCTCCTGAACCTATGTTCTTCGCACTACAAGAAGTCTCCCATATTATGAACACATAATTATATGCGGTGATTTTAACGCTGACCTTTTCAAATACGATAGTAGATCTCACCAACTTTTAGATTTAGCTGTAAGTTCCGCGTTAGCTGTTTTTAACGCATATTCTACCCGCTTCGCACCTAACTGTTCTCCAAGTCTTCTGGACCTTTTGTTGGTATCTGATCGGTCAAACTGCAGGACTGCAGGACCTGTTGTCATTGGAAGGTGTCACTGACCACGATCTAATTTTCTGCACCTATAACATTGACTTATTTCGTACCTCTATACCATCAACTTTCCAATTCGGAGATTTCGCTTCAGTAGAAAATTACGCACTGCAAGTGAAGGCGAGTTTGATCCCTTGGCATGGTTGTTATTTTGTCTCAGATATATGTGATAAAGTTAACCTATTGCAATCACAAATACTTCACCTAATTAATAACCATGTGCCTTTAAAAACAGCGGTTGTGGGCAATAGAATTTTTTCATGATTTACGTCTGAGGTTCATAATGCCATTAAAGTTCGTAGGAAACTCTATTCGAAGTTTAAGTGAAATTCAACAAATCTGAGTTGGGTTAACTTCTGTCGAGCACGTAATTTCTCAATTTCTATCACGAGACTCTCTAAGAAAAGATATTTTTTATCTAGGCCGGGACCTAAATCCCCAAAAGCTCTGGAGCAATTTACGCTCGATTGGTGTCTGTAAAAACCATGTTGTAGACGTCTTACCTGATCTTGATGATGTTAATGATGCTTTTTTAGCCACCTCATTAGAAAGTACAACTTCTCTACCTAACCTTCAACATTTTTCTGAAACACTCACAGTTTTTTGAATTCGAAGCTGTATCGGAAGTTGATGTCATTAATATCATTCGGTCATTTAAATTAGATGCGGTTGATGAGGATGGAGTCAAAATGATATTAACCAACATTCTTCGTGTAATTACTCACGTAATTAATTTGTGCATGACGTCATCATCATTTCCGTCTAGTTGGAAGCTGGCTGAAGTAATTCCTGTTCCGAAAAAACCTCAACCATCTTTGGCCTTTCGACCCATCAGTATATTACCTTGCCTTTCAAAAGTTTTGAAAAAAGTCCTTGCCAAGCAAATCTCAAGTCATCTATGTATATCATTATAAGCTACTTGCTTCGGTCCAGTCTGGTTTTGAAGCTATGACTCGGACTTCCTCACTATACTTTGCCTCCTTGACTTTTCAAAAGCTTTTGACACAGTCAACCACTCAATCCTTTCTGAGAAACTAAGAAGTTATTTTGGTTTTAGTGAAAGTTCCGCGCGTCTCATAACTAATTACTTAAGTAATCACTGTGAAAGGGCTGTGGTTGGTGACAAATCTCGTATTAGGAATTTACAAGCAGGAGTACCACAGGGCTGAATACTGGGTCCAATATTGTTTTTCATATTTATTAATGACCTCCCCAAAGAGTGCTCAAACGCTAGTCTTCACTTCTACGCGGATGATACGCAAATATACTTGTCTAGACTTTTTGGTCTAGTTGAGGATCTTGTTTTCATGTTGAATGAAGATTTATCCGCAATCTACGTAATTGTTTAACCCTCAACCTAGCAAAGTCTCAGCTCATTTTAATATCTAAAAAACTTCACAATACTGAACTACTGCCGCCCAACGACACGCAATTGCAGTTTTCGGAGACTGTTACCAACCTGGGTTTTAAGATAAATCGCTCCAATTTCACTGTGGGACGAATTTACGGAGGTCTACGCAAACTTTTGCCGCTCTCTAGTTTTATTCCTGTTAATACAAGGCTGAGACTTGTTAAAACCTTACTTGTTCCGTATATTGATTACTCATCAGCAGCAAACTCGACTCCCTATATCATCATAAAATTACTGTAGCATTCAATGATGTGGTAAGGTATGCGCTTCGTCGACACGACGAAGTTATCCGTAAATAAAAATCCTCCGTACCGGCGAGTAGTGATCCTGCGAAAAAGGAACAAAAAAATTAAAACACGTGACTAAATATAATAAACTTTACTACTTACAGAATCTTACTAAGAAAGATTATAGTAGAAGGCCCTCTACGAAAAAGTGGAAGAAACTTCTAAAGGAAAAAACTAATAAGTTAAGAATATAAAGGAAAATCGGTTAAAAAATTAACCAACCAAAAGGAGTCCAGCAAACCCACCATTAGCAGCCGCAGTAGCACATACAAGAGCAAGATCCTTGGACATTAATACATTGACATACTTACTGAAAATCCAACAATTCGAGAGAAGAAATTCGGAAGAAACGAAGATTTATCAATATTCTGCACAAATCTTACCAACATTGCTACAATACAGCGAACAAGCTCAGCAGATGTGAATAAATATTGGCAAATCCAAACTGACAGAAAAAGCAACAAGAGATCCATTCTCATCTCAACAAATGGAACGACATCAAAACTAGGTATGCTCGAAACAAATTTTGGAAGATTCGCAAGAACTGACCAACTCAATGAAGAATTAAGAGCAGCACAATACATATAGAGGTAATGCACTATAATTTTAATACCACATTTTTCACAAACTAGCCATCTTAAATCAAAAGAGCAGATAAGAAGACTTACAAAATAATATTCATCAAAACATACAAATTTTTTTTTTTTTTTTTTTTTTCCCGGCGAGGGCAGGTGAAAATCTTCCATCAGACACTATGAGGATCAGAAGCGCGTGCTCATAGTAGTGTGAGATTCTTACTCACTAAAAACACCTCCCTTCATTGTTGATTTTAATACCGCAACTAAGTAGAACTTATCAAGCAGTTTTTATTTCATAAGTTAGTCACGATTGGTAGGACACTTTCCAATGGAAGACCCTACATATTCCGCTTTCTTAATGCGGTTTCAATTTATCGCGCAAGATCCAACGGTTTAGTTCGTTGAAGACGGCGTAGTATGTTTCGTTCGTCCAAGACTTCTAGGACTGTATTGTTGATATGGCCGCTTAACCGGACTTTATGTTTTCGTGCGCAGTTCCTGACTTCATCTTCCACGAAAGGAACTCCGAGGTCTCGATGCAGGTCATTATTTCTTATAAACCATGGGGCACGCACAAATTGTCGTAGCACTTTATTTTCAAAAGTTTGTATTATATTTACATTTGATTTCTTAGTACAACCCCAGAGTTGTATACCATAGGTCCACACCGGCTTTAGCACTTGCTTATAAAGAAGCAGCTTGTTTTCTAAGCTTAGCTTGGAATATTTACCAAGTAGCCAGTACATTTCTCTGTATTTGGCCTCTAGTTCTTTTCGTTTCTTTCTAACATGCGTTTTCCATTTAAGCTTCGCGTCAAGTGTCATTCCCAAATACTTAGCCTCGTTTGCAAAGGGGATACACACCGAGTTTATAGAAATGGGCAAGTGATTTATCTTTCTGTAGGTGAAGTCAACATGTACAGATTTTGTCTCATTAAGGGTAATTCGCCAGATCTTTGTCCACTCGTAGACTTTATTTAAAGCAGTCTGAAGTTTCGCCGTTGAGTCTTCTATTGATTCTCCAACCGCTAAGATAGCGGTGTCGTCAGCAAAAGTAGCGAGAACAGTTTCCTCGACGTGTGGTATATCTCTTGTATATAAAAGGTACAAGAGTGGGCCCAGTACGCTTCCCTGCGGTACTCCGGCTAGGATATCTTTAAATTTCGAAACATCATTTCCGTATCGAACGCGAAAAATTCTATTTTCAAAATAGCTTGTCAATATATTATAAAGCTTTAATGGCAAAATTCGTCGCAGTTTGAACTTCAAACCTTCATGCCATACTTTGTCAAAAGCTTGTGAGACGTCAAGAAATACGCTCGAACAAATCTTTTTTTCTTCCAGGGATCTTTCAATTACATCAGTAATTCTATGCACCTGATCAATTGTTGAATGCTTAGTCCGAAATCCAAATTGATGGCTGGGAATAAGATTTTGGTTTTCGATAATTGGGAGAAGACGTTTTAGCAAAATCCTCTCAAAGATTTTCGACAGGATCGGTAGGAGAGAAATGGGTCTGTATGATTTTTTATCGTTTGGAGGTTTTCCTGGTTTTAGTACCATAATGACTTCTGCAACTTTCCACTGGCTTGGCACGTATTCAAGCCTCAGAGCCGCGTTAATAATGTGTAAGAGCTTTATAAGTGCTTTTTGAGGTAGCATTTTCAGAACTTCTCCGGTAATAAGGTCATACCCCGGAGCCTTCTTTGGTTTTAATTTCCTTATTACAGTTTTGATTTCAGCAAGAGTTGCATTTGTCATTACAAAATTACTATATGCTATTTCTGAAGAACTGGTGCCGGGTGCCAGTGTCGGGCCGTCGGAGGGCTTGAAAATTTCTTCAAGATAGTCGGCAAAAACCTCCGCTTTTTCCTTATCCCCCTTAGCCCATTCGTTATTGCCGACCTTGATTGGTGGCGCGGGGATTTTGGGCCTTTTTAAGCATTTTAAAGCTTTCCAAAGCGAGTAATTTGTTTCTTTTCCTGCCGTCAGGTTTTGAACATATGTATTTACTTCGGAATTTCTGTAACTTTTAAGAGTCTCCTTGAGCAGATTACAGAGCCTGTTTAAGCGTTTTTTATCCTGCGGCGCTCGAGTTGTTTGCCATCTTTTGCGAGCTTTTCTTTTTTCTCTTATCATATCTTTTACCTCAGGCGGGTAGTTTAAGTTACGTTTAGCCGTGTTTTTTCGTTGACAAGGTGTATTGTTCCACGCAGCACATTGGACTATTTCAACGAAAGAATCCACTTCGATTTCGAGTTCAAGTGCTGCTTTAAGTGAAACGTCTAGTTCTAGGTTATTATTAATCTCATTTCTGAATCCTTCCCAATTAGTATTTCGTCCAGTTAGTCTTAATGGTCCTTGTTTTTTAATAAACGTGTCGTTCATTGTCAGTATGACTGGGGAATGATCGGAGGAAAGATCGAAGCTTTCATCAACGTTTATATCCGAGTTACGAATTCCTTTAACAACGAAGAAATCGACAAGATCGGGTATTTTCGTTGTGTCTGTTGGCCAATAAGTCGGCTTGCCCGTTGAATAGAAGTCACAATTGTGTTCCATACATGCTTTATAGAGTATTTTACCCTTTTGGGAGACACATCTTGATCCCCAAAAAGTGTGTTTGGCATTGAAATCACCGCCAATCATAAAAGCCGATCCAAGAGAATTGAATATATTTTTAAATATATGTTCTGAAGGCGTAAATCGTGGAGGACAGTAGATGGCTGAAATAGTAAAGGAGTTCCGTACCAGTTTTACGCGCACCGCAATTAGTTGTACAGACTCGAGCTCTACTTTTATATCTTCGTTGTGCTCAAGAGACTCTTTAATGTATACAGAGGATCCGCCTCTCGCGTTTCCCGAAGGGTGATACGCGTAGTAATCTTTAAAACCTCTAATTTTTGCAGATGACCCATTTTTCAAGTGGGTTTCGGAAACCAAACAAACGTCAATGTCGTTTTTCCTTAGGAATAACTCAAGTTCATAAAGTTTTTCTAAGATTCCGTTTGCATTCCAGGTGAGTACGTTTAATTTTTCCCTTTTCATTTTTTAGGCGAAGGACGTTTTTTATTGAACCTATTTTCAAACTTCTTTAGCTTATCTAAAATAAGTTCATTGATTTTGTTTTGCTGCTCAAGCTGCGCGAGAATAACGGAAAATACTTGGGAAGCAGGATCTCCGGAATCTTTTGCCTTTAGCTTGGTAGCTTCAGCGTATGTAAGTTTTTCCGATGCTTTCTTTTCAACACTGGAATCAGTCACTTTCGCCTTGGCGTTTTTAACGATATTTTGAGCAGATCCCGATGTTTTTTCTTTAGTTTTGGGATTCTCTTTTTGTGGCTTAAACAACTTGTCACGTCTGTTTTGCAACTCCTTTGCTACTTCACAGCCACGGAAATTTGCTACGTGTTTACCCCTGCAGTTGACACAAGTCGGAGGGGTTTGTTTGCTTACGTTGCATTCTTTGGACAGGTGTTTACCTGCGCATTTTACGCACCGAGGCTCTTTTTGGCAGTAAGCTTGCGTATGGTTAAATTCCTGGCATCGCTTACACTGCGGGATCAGTTTCGAGTTTTTGCGTCGAGGCTCAATTTTAACAATAATGTTGAGGATTGACTTAATATCCTATATTTTTTGGGTATGTTCAGTGTTCTCAAAGGTTAGCATAAAGAGGGGAAGGCTACGTTTAACTGTCATATCCTTTCCTTCAATTTTTTGTTTCTCTCGCTTTTCGATGTTGACGACATCAATGATTTTAAAACCCTTGTTTTTTAAATCACTTACGATATCTTCTTTTGGGCAAGACGGATGCAGTCCTCTGGCGACGACACGAATAGGTCTTTCGCACTTGTTCTCGTATGTGAACCATTGGATTTTTTCGACGCTTAACTTGCGAGAAAGAATGCGATAGTTGTCAGCGTCCTTAACGTTGACTTTCCATACATTATTATTGCGCGATGTTACTATATAGTCCGATCTCGGCAGGGTCATCAATATGTTTTGGAGTTTCTTGTAATCTGAAACTCCAGTGACATTGATTGGCGGGGGTGTTCGTTCTTTTTCCGCTTTGATTTTTTCAGGACTCATGTTATTGTTGACATTTTTCTTCGATTCATCTCCCTTTGCTTCACGTTGAGAGACGATTTTGGGAGAAGACGCAGCTTTACGCTTTTTTCCGGGACGTTTTTGCAAGATCCAGTCGGTTTCTCGACCTAGCTCTTCTTCATCTGTTTCGTAGATATTTTTAACAGATTCAATAGACATAACGTCGCTGTTTGACTTTTCCTTGGTTTTCAGTTTTTCCAGTTCTTTTTTAAGATCTTCGCATGTCGCTTCCATTTTGGTTAGCCTAGTACGAAGTTCGGTATTTTCGTCTTTCAGGCTATTTATTTTCGCTGAGGTCCATTCTTCGCAAGACGACGTTTTTGGTGTCGTTGGACTTCTTTTGTTATCTTCTTGTTTTGGAGATCTAGGTGGTGGAGATCTCGAAACCCGTGAACTTTTTCCGAACGGGTTGATAAGATGCAATAATTGGCTCGCCCCAGAATCCATCGAGCCGACCTCCGTAGAGGGTGGATTTTCCAGCATAGCTGGTCTGCCACCTGGGGTAATAATTCCTTTTGTTTTACTCATTGCATGATTAGTATACACTTCGCGCTCGGTATACGGAGGGTGCATTTTAGTCGCCTCTTACGACAGGCATGCATACCTCGGGTATATTCTAACCCCTACCCGAAGGGGGTGCGTCAAAAATTTTCATCACACGCTTGCCGGTTTCACATTAGAACAGTGCTTTGTGCTCTAAAACCTACATCAATGGAACTTGCGTTACTCGAATTAAGCCAGACAGGATTTCTAAACGAAGAAAGAAGGCAACAAAGGACCGAACATCCAACAAGATACCCCAATCAAAGACCAAATAATTACAATATAACAAAATAAATTTACAACAAAGAGACAACAATAATTACCAACAAAACAACGACAACAGTTGGATGCAAAAGTTGTATTACCCTCGACAACAAGAGTAATGTTACCCACAATTCAATAATCAACATAGTATGTTCCGGTCAACACAACACTAAAATCCTTAACCAAAACAGCCCTATCAATCAAGACCTGAACCTATGAAAGTCGACATAAGTCAACAATAAGGATTACGAGTAATCGCGAAATTTTTCAAAAACTAGCGGCGGAAACAACAGACTGACTATTACTAGACACAGGTTACATAGACAACTTAATTTCAGAAGAGCAGTGGCCCCAAACCTGATAAAAAATCTAAAAACTCCTATCCTCATTAAAACAGCAGTCAAGCACATAGTGGTTTATGATCCAACAAAACAAATACTTAACAGCCATAGATAAAT
Organism: Volucella zonaria; assembly: GCA_963966105.1. Lineage (NCBI taxonomy): Eukaryota > Metazoa > Arthropoda > Insecta > Diptera > Syrphidae > Volucella > Volucella zonaria. The sequence continues at coordinate 157,718,476 of OZ014530.1, read as the reverse complement.
TTACCAAGTATGCACAAATAGAAGATTCCCGAAACAAACCCAATTCAAATAAATAGAACATTCACAAAAATAATGACAAATATGAAAAAACAACAATACATAACCCTCGATAACGAAATGAGATTTAAATCTCAAATTTTTACAGATTTCTTAGAAAAAGAAAATATCCAATATCACTTTACAAACAGCACATAGACACAGGTAACTTAGCCATAGAAAGACTTCATTCAAACTTAAACGAAAATATCAGACTCCTGAAAATCAAAAAATAAAGAAAATGACAATTATGACTTAGCACTGCAAGCTCTAAAGATATATAACTATACATTTGACAACCAACGAAAAGCCAATACATTTTTTTCAAATCAAGTATAGACCTCCCAGAAATATATAACAGAATTGAGGTAAGGAAGAACAAAGAATTAAAATACAGGAATAAAGATAGAATAAACCCACATACCCGTTCTCGTATAGCCAAAAAACTAACAAAACATAAATTAGAAATAAATAAACAATTCATTAAAAAACCAGAAACTGTAGGGAATAAAAATAATCAAAGAAAATCTTCTATAAAGATCAATTTATCAAAGCATAGATTTTCTCAGGACCGAATCTGTCGAGGTACGACTTCATGATGATAATAATCAGAGATTAGAAGTTACAAAAATTAATCAAACATGTTTTTTTTTTTTATTTCTTTATTTCATATCAAGAAACTTAAATATAAAGTATAATGTAATTCAAGGTAATATTGAACTTTAAAGTTTTTGAATGAAATAGCTTTGTACAATCTGTTATCTAATAAAAGACAAGAGGCGAATGTACCTATTAGTTATATAAAATGAAATTCAAAAATCTATTGATGGGGAAAACAAAAAATGGAAATGAAGGACTCAAAAACATACATTTAAAAAAAAAATTATATACAATTTTAAAAAAGAGAAAAGAAACATAAAATATATTACAACATTGGTGTTACAAAAGCATCTATTTCAGAATGAGAAAAGCCATTTTTTTATACTATTTAAGAATACTGTTTTCACTCTCTCACACCTAAGTTTTTCTTGTAAATTATTAAACAAACGAGGAGCAGTAACATAATAAAAGCGTGAAAAATGTGTTTTGTGGATTGTTGGAACATTTGCGAAGTTTCTGGTATTGGCTCTCAAGTTATGATTATCATGAACTCTAACATCATAGTACTCGGAATTTTCAAAAAATGTCTTCAAAACTTTGTAGCAGTACAGGTGCCTTAAAGGAAGAAGTTCGAGACATTTGAATAACTCAAAAGTGGGATTTCTGCGATTAGCTCTACACAAAAGTCTTAAGGCATGCTTCTGTTTAATCAGCAGTGGTTCTATTGTTTTAAAATAAGTGCCTCCACAGCAAGACATTCCATACTGCAGTTTTGATTTTAAAATACCATTATAAACCAATTTTAAAATGGGTAGTTTGCAGTACATGCTAAGATGGTATAATTGGCATTTAAATACCGTTTCAAATATGACATATGGTCCTTCCAACTAAACTTATGGTCCAATATTATACCTAGGTATTTAAAGCTGTCAACACGCTCAATTAAAAAGCAACCATCACTACAGCCTACCTGACTATCAAATGATATATTACGTGTATGTCCATGTGCATCTCCTAAACAAAATCGAAAACAGCTTGGTGAGTGATAATATAAAGGCAACTCTCCTCATACAACACCCTTGATATTAAATACCATAAATTTCGTTTTGTTGCTGATGATCAGTTTATGAGACATAAACCATCGTCATAAACTTAAGTCATAATTAACATCGGCAAACATATCAAGAAAGCTCTTATTAGAATAGGAAAGGGCAGTATCATCAGCAAAAGCCGTGATTCTGCCCTTAAAAGGTTGAATAAATGGCGAGTTAACATATATTAAAAATAGTATCGACCCCAGAACTGATCCCTGAGGAACACCTATATTTAAATAATTATGTGAGCTAAAAACATTTTTGATCTTTACCACTTGTTTACGATTTGTTAAATAAGAGGCAAACCAGTCATGAATGAAGCCTCTGAAACCTGCATTAAATAGTTTAGTTAGTAACAGAGTATGGTTCACCATATCGAAAGCCTTAGTTATGTCAATGAATAAAGACGAAGGAATTTCAGAAGTATTCAAACTGTTATAGTTTTAATAAAGCACTTTCAGTTGATCTACCGCTTCTAAAACCAAACTGAGAATCATTGAAGAAATGAGTTTTATCTAAGAATGATAATATTCTAGACTTAATTCCGTTTTCAATAATCTTAGAAAAAACGGATAAGATGGAAATTGGACGATAATTATTTAATGACATTGTGTCACCTTTTTTATGCAATGGTAATATTACAGCTGTTTTCAGAGACTCAGGAAAAACCCCTTCTTGAACACAAAAATCAAAAATAAAACATAAAACATCAGAAATATGAAACCCAATATTTTTTAATAGAAAACTTGAAATATTATCAAAAGACGACGAATTGGATGTTTTAATTGACATTATAATTTTATAAATTTCAAGCGGTGTAAATTTATCAAAGAAAAAGCTCTCTGGTTGATTACTGCTTTGTATTAGACTGTTGTCATAGTGACTGACATTTGAAACACTGTTACAAAAACCTACACTAGCAAAAAATTTATTAAATAAATTAGCGACTTCTATAGGCTCAGCCACAGTTGAATTATTATTTGAAATACTTATATCTGTGTAAGATCTGTTTTTGTTAAGTATTTCATTAACAACTCGCCATTCTTCTTTCGAGTTACCAAGATTTCTTGCCAATCTATTGCTAAAGTATGTATTTCTACATAGCGGTATTTCAATCTTGACTTCTCTACATAACTTTTCGTAATAATTCTTAAGTCTGTGATTATTCGGATGTTTATTGATAATTAAGCAAAGTCGTCTTCTCTTTTTTATTTTATTTAATAATGAGGGTGTCATCCATTGCTTGAGACACTTTAATTTGGGACTTTGTTTACATTTCTTCTCACTACAATTCAATATATGAAATTGCAGCTTATTAAGGAACTAATTAAATGCAACAGAAGGGTCGACGGCAATTGTTTTATAATCAACACAAATTTTTCTGTGAAGCCTTACAAAAATGTGATCTAAACAAGAGCTAAATCGAGTGGGCTGATTCACAACAGACTCAAAGCCAAACGACGAAAGCGTTGTTAAAAAATGATCGACATCTGGTGTATCACATAGGATGTTAATATTAAAATCACCCAACAAAATTAAATTTCTACATTTCTGATTGTCCAAAAACCTCGAAAACTCATCCAAAAAGGTTCCCACTGTACACTTATGTAATCTGTAAATACAGATAAAACAGAAGTGAACACCAGAAGCTTCGCAATTAACACTGACTATATCAGCACTATCCAGTTTATACTTATTAATTTTACATCCCATTATGTTACTTCTATAATATACCGCGACACCGCCAGCAGCATAAGTTTCATTACAAGCCGCGTCGAAAGAAAAATTAGGAATTATATCATATTCAGACTTCTCTTCTTCAAAGATCCAGAGTAAAATTAGAGCTGGTAAATGATCCAAAGGTGCGAGGTGAGTGAAAAAAGTATTGAAATTAGTTCGCATGCTGCGAATATTTTGATGAATGACAGAAAAACCGGAAAATTGCTCATTATTATGATGGTCTATACAAAAATATTCAAAATTATCTGTAGCTGAAGAGAAAAAACTGTTGTTATTACTTGAATCATTATGAGGATCTATAGTTGAATTCTTATTATTCATTATACAAACAAAAAGTTATGGTTATTTAGTTTACGTTCTAGTTATAAATATCCTCAAATGAATTAACTCTTATTACTCTATCACCTTCTCTTTTTCTAACAAGAACAGATGAGTCTCTAACCCAAACAAACATATGTTTTTGTGTTTAAGATCATTTGCCATTTTTAATAAAGACTTTGTGTAGCCAGTGAGACAATCGTTGATGTAGATGTTGCTGCTGCTGTTGCTGCTGCTGTTATTGTTCTTGCTGCTGCTGCTGTTGTTGTTGTTGCTGCTGCTGCTGCCATTGTTGTTGGTATGACAAACACCAAAAATATTGGAAGAATTTTGTTTTTGTTTTCCCGCATTTTCTTCATTACAGCCTTCTTCTATGAGACAGTTAAGAACTTCACACACACGATGTTAGAAGCAAATTTTGCGTTCTTTCCTTTTACACTCTTAACAAATCATGAGTCAGTGTCGTCGGAGTTCACCTCTTCACCAAGGACAGTACCCAGCAATTTGTTGACTCTCTCTTTTACGTTAGAGTTGCTAACGTCGGGAATGCCAATAATGTCAACTGCACAATGTTTCTCCCTCTGCTCCAGTAGATTCAGCTTCGACTCCAAATAATCAACTCTCTTATTAAGAGAAGCATTACAATCTTCAAGAGCTTTGATTTTGGTAAGCGCCTCGGTATTAACTTGCTTTAGCTGAATAATTTCGCTGTACACCATTTGCAATGTTATGGTTTGTTGACCCGTATTGTTGTCATCATGGGAAGCAATATTTGGGATTACTGCTGATGGACTTTTGATTCCTGTAGACGGACTCTCAGTTTTTTTGTTTTTAGAGATACCACAACTAGTAGAGGTAAAAAAAGTAGTACTCAAAGAAGAGATGATGTTTGCAGATGAGTTAATGGGAGCATCTCCCAATATTGACTTTCTCCGCTGAGTGACACAATTCTCACACTTGTACCCTTGACTACCTTTGTCATAAAACTCTATTTCTCTTTTCTTAATTTTGACGCACTTTCTATGATAGTATTCATGACAAATAATACACTGAATCTTAAGTTCATGTCTGTCGATTTTTAAATAGCACAAACCACACTTCATTTTCGCACCATCAGTTGTTACAGCAGGCCAATTGAATTACACAGTTAAATGAAGAGATAAAAACTACTTTTTATTTAGATTTTAAGTTATAAAAAATACTTTGAAGTGGACTAATTCCTAATGCGTGTATCCCCATCAACACGATAGAGACGACGGTTTTATGATGATATTTAATTCTTCAGACAGGCGAAATTAATATGATAGCCAACTACACAAAAATACTTCATGTTTTCAACATAACCAGATACCAAAATTTCTTAGATATAATGAGATAAGATGTATACGAAATTCGTGATTCATTTTTAATTCACTAATAGGAACACCTCTACGAGTATTTATAGTTAAATAGCTTAAAACCACACATGTTACATATGAACAAAAGAGGACTAATTATTGTTCTAGGAGCAGGAATCAAATACATTTCTGGAACTATGGATAACGATGATAGTCAAGAAATAGAGGAATATTTTAAAGCATTGTAGTAGATCATAAAAATCACAACTTCACAACTTAATAGAACAATCCAGCAGACAAATTTCAACCAACTATCAATTCGATCAATAAATCACAAACCTAACATTACTTTAAAACAAACAAAATCAAATAATTGCTAGACAAATGACGCAAGTAAGAGAAATTGATGAAACCAAAAACTGATTAGCTATATTTTCCAAGCCTAATACCAGGACACTGCAGTTTTATTATTTTTTAACTCTTGAGACATGTAACGCGAATGGTTACAACTAATGCTTGGTATTAATCCAATGTGGCTGCATTGCCACTGGGCCCCTTGGCTAGGGGCCTCAGGACCTCAAAATTATTATACGGGCTAAAACTCTGCTGCATATGAGTTTCGCAAATATTTTACTTTCGGTTTCTTTTCCAAAGCTCCGTTGAAGCGGTTAAGACCCCAATTTCCAAAGACCTTAGTTTAAAATGGCAAAATCAGCCAATTTTCTCCGTCATATTGTGAATGGATTTCTTAAAGGTCGATTTACAACCACAAATCTTACCGAATTCTTGTTAAGATTTTTGTGCACATAAGATCGCGGGATTCAAGTCGACAACACCGCTACTGATGTTTAGATTTCAGTAATATGGATTAAATCCTTTGTAGAAGATCGGCATTACAATGTTCTATTTACGTCCACGGTTTTCAATCAAGGCCTCTTCTGGAGCATCTTATAGTAACCACCTCGGCACCTTACTATTCATTCTAACAATTAATGATATCGATTCTGTTATCGACAGTTCAGATATGTATATCCGTATATGCTGACAACATGAAAACCTTCCTCTGATACCTTACCACTTGGACTGGATATAAATAAAACGAACCAGTTAAAAAAACAGTTCTTCATCTCGTAACGACGCAACCGTTTTTTTTTTTAAAACAGTTTATATATGTGGTAACTACATTTATCTATTTGCATACACAAAATTCAACTCAGGTATGGGAACGTATCATTCTGTTCCGCAAATATGAAAAACACAGGAAGGAGAAAAACGAATAACATGGTTCCACAATCCACCCTGATACATAGTGGCCCTGGCTGACAGTAACTACATTCACGAAACGAACGAAAAAGCGTTTTCATATCTTTTAGTGCAAACGAACCAAATACGGAAAAAACGGAGAAAATGTTAAAAATGAAAAAACCGATAACTATCGGGGAAGTAGTTAAACTTCAACGATCGGGGAAGTAGTTAAACGAAAAAAACGATGACGATCGGGGAAGTAAGTAGTTTAACTTTTTTGTGTTTTTTCCGTTTTTTGTTCGTTTGCACTAAAAGATATGAAAACGCTTTTTCGTTCGTTTCGTGAATGTAGTTACTGTCAGCCAGGAGTGGAATCAACAAGGAAAAGTTGGGTTTATTTTACATTGAAAACAACGGTTTCATTTTGGTGGATGAGACGAAAATGGTTTTTGGTTTTCTCGCAGTACATGATTATAATTCCTGGTTAGTGCTTCTTATTAGTTAGTTAACTAGTTGTATTTCTTTAAATAACTGCTTCGTTTTGTTAACACAAAAACCGAAAACGTCCCACCTCCATTTACCACTACAAGATGATTTGGACAGATTTTCTACCTGGTGTCAAATGAATTGTCTTAAACTCAACGTTAATAAATTAATATATATCAAGCACAAACCTACACCCGTATAATCACCATACAACTACCCGTGACACTTATTATGTAACTTACTTCCCCATACGGAAGTTCTTGCTTTCACCCTGAAAATTCGGAAATGAAAATTTGGTGATATCTTTACTTATTAAAGTGTCTATAATGTTTTTAAGAAATGTGTGTGTGTGTGAGAGAGAGAAAGTAGTGCTAACGATTTGAATATTTGTCAGATGATGCGTCTTCATGCCAAAGCGCTGCCGTCGATGTTTTTTCAAGTTATTAAAAACAAACAAACTTTTTTTTTTTAAAGAACTTAATACTCAAGTGGGTGTGAATACACTTATAATGCCTCGACATGTGTTAAGTTTTTTGGAAAATGTGATAGGGAGAGAATGAAAGATGTTTGGGCTCAGTGGTCATTTCGCTCCATGGGTGGTATCCAACATTTAATGGGGAGACTAAATTCTTAGTGGAAGTTGGCTTGATGTTGATTTCTAGTCAACTACTCATCTTACTTAATTTTCGTTAACCCTGCAGTCGTCGCGCACCAAAGAGTCACACCAGTCGTCGAGCGGATTACATATGTAATTAAAGTAAATTAAAATTAAAGTAAAACCCATATGCTTTAATTTTTTCAAATTTATTTTGCTGCAAAATGCAATTACATATTACTTAAAGATAAAAAACATAAATTATTACTTCATAATACAAAAAAAAATAAATAAATTAAAAAAATAAAAATTTCGGATTTCTTGTTGAAAAAAAGAACTTTAGTTTCAAATTCAGTTCTGTTCTTAAATAAACTAATAATCTATAAACTAATTATTTGTTTCCAATCATGATGAACATATGTACTTAGAATGGTCAGGACAAACGAATTTTTGACATGCGGTACATGATCGGCGAGTGCTTTTATTGCGTGCTCTTCCGCATTCATAGCAGCGACCCAAAGAACTACTTCATGGTGATGCTGAGCTTGACGGCAGAATATTTGCTTGAGGAATGACTAGAAAGTCTTGAATGCTAGAGCCCTAGGCAATGATTTCTGTTGTATTCGACGGTGAGCAAGTGGTTTCATCCATGCTAGGGAAAGGGAAATGAGAAATTCCCGGCGAATAATATTTTCAAAGTTTTGTTCGCTGAATATATGCATAGAGCATTTAGAGCACTAAGATTGAGTAAAACATGAAACACAGTTACAGGCCATCGTCTTGAATTCCTAGACACGTCGTAGAGCGAACACATTTTGTCCACCAGATCCACACCCTTTTTTGTGCGGTTGTAATACGTGATCATTTCAGGCTTTCGTTTCTCTCCTGTGCTGTCATCTATTACCGCACCGTTATGCATCGTGGACAAAACAAGCACCACTTTATTTGGTTTTGCCACATATGATACCAGTGTACACGGGCTGTGAAAACCAAATTTTGAACTGTACAAAGGATGTCCTCTGGCTACTCGAAACTCTTTTGGAACTTCTCTTTTATCTCTCCTTACGGTAGGAACCATCATTGTTTGGTTTTCGAAAAGCTCTTTGGCAACATTGAGTGATGAGAATCAATTATCCATAGTGATGTTTCGGTTCTTACCCAAAACAGGACGTGTTAGTCTCTTCACTACTTCAGAACGTTCATTACTTTGGTTGAAAGGTCTTTCAGGCTGTTTGCCTGGATAAATCTCCAAATTGTATGTATATGGATGGTGAACGTCAACAAGTGCAAATACTTTCACACCATATTTCGCAGGATTGCTAGGAATGTATTGCTTGAATGAACAGCGTCCTCTAAAGGCAAGCAGCTGTTCATCTAATGTCATCTCGGCGCTTGGAATAAAATATTGTTGAGAATTCATGATGAACAAATCTAAGATTTCCCGTATTGGTGTAAATTTGTCAATTTTAGCACGAACACTGCGGTCACGAATGTCATCGAAGCGTAAATGTCTGAGCAAAAATTCGAATCGTTGTGAGGACAACGTCAAGTAAATTGCCTCAACACCAGTATGATCAAAAATCAGATCGCAGCTTGTTCTTCCTAATTTCAAAGCACCAGCCATATAGAGGATACCGAAAAATGCCTTCAGTTCGACATCATTCGTCAATTTAGGATCCCTTACTCTTCCGTATTTATCCATAGCATTCTCTATTTTTATATTAGTATATTTGACAATGAGATCAACCATGGTAACATCTAGGTACAAAGATAAACAGTCTTCAATTGTCGTTTTCTGTCTAGCCACTCTTTGGATCCAGGAGGCACAAAAACTATATTGTTTCTTCGAGTTCTTCCTCTATATGGTGGTATAGTCTTTGACCAGCGAGTATTATCCACACCAACATAAAATGCATTGCTCTCCTTTGTCCTGATTCCTCGTCGTCGGTAATTTCCTCGTCCGTCATTTCATCCTCCTGCTCCGATTTAGTTTCATGGTTTGGTTCCTCAAGAATATCTTCTTTATCATTCGAAGTTGAATCATCGTTGTCAAAATCTCGTCTATTTACATTGCCTTCGTTGAGCCAAGCACTGATCTGATCATCCCGTATTTGATCCATGATGTTCCTAAAAAACCATATTTATATAAAATATACACACAGAATGTAAATTTATGTCATCTAAATTAATACTGAAGTACCTTACTTCTTAAAAAACATATACATGAGCTATGACATTATGTAATAACTCGAAATTATGAAAAAAAAAAACCAGTTTGACAAAAATACTTACATCAGTCGTCGCGCGGATTACAATAGTACTCGTATTCCACTTAACTTCACAACGCTCTCGGGACACAACCACATACGACCGGGACTCGCGATTCACTGAGCGCACGCGCAAACTATTTAACCGTAAGTACTAAAAGAGACAAAAAATAACCACCACTAATTTTCCGGGAATTCTCAATTTTGCATTGGTGGATTACAATAGTAATCCGCGCGACGACTGCAGGGTTAACTGAAAAAATGAATATGTCTTTCGGGCGAGGCTGGGATTCGAACATCGAACCATCCGATTTTTAAGCCAGTCCACTACCACTTGAGCCACTGTCACCCACGACTATGCAAAATAACAACCAAGCTAAATATACTCGTATAGCTTAAGTATAATATCCATACTTTCCGAAATACTTGTGCCAATAACGAATTTAATTGTCCGCTCTGGGGTTAGTGTGGAGCTAAATTTTAATGTATAGGAAGCCATGTTTGCCTTCTAAAATATGACAATAAAGAACAGAGTGATGCCAATGTACTAACTTAATAGTAACGATAATACTAAAAAGGATTAGATTTGGTATCTAAAATACTAAAATGAAGTAAAATTATAATTGAGCTGTATAAGCGTTATTTAATTTTAATGAATCTTAAGAATTCCATTACATTCATTGCAATTTATTGAAATATTTTGCAGTACAAAACAAAAAAATATGTTTTTCGCGAATGTTTCATTGAAGCAATTATTTTGGTATACACAGTCATTGATTGATGAAAATAATATTAAATTAGAGTTTTAAAAAGAACTCTTGTCGAATCCAGTTCCCATTTAGAAAGGAAAAATAGAACCAGCAAAGGGTATTAACTTGAGTACATTGGCAACTTCATTTTAAATGTATCGAAGAAGAAAACAATCTCAGCAGATTTTGATATTTCCACACGATGTCAAAATTAATTCAAATTCACGTGCGAATATAAAATGACAAACAAATGTTTTGTAGGAGATTCAATGAAAATATAGTAGATTCTTTGAAAGAGAGAAGTTTAGCTTTAAGCTGGCGATTGAAACATTATTGGCACACTTTAGACTTAAGAGTGTATTAATATTTATGTCGGCACCTTTTTTAAGTCACGCCATTGATGATTGTTAGTAAGACCCAATTAATTCTTTCTTAAAAATAGAAGACTCTTTGGAATTTTGCAAATTACATATATCGAAATTTATTAACATAGCACTCATTTAACGAAAAATTGTGCCATATTAATCATGGAATAGCTACAATTTTAGAGTCATTAATTATTACTGCTCTAAAACAAACTGAAGTCCGTACACCGATTACGAATGAAAAGTAATATATGGTATTCGGCTTAGGTCATTGATTGAAGTTTTTGGCTAAGGTTAGGTTAGGTTAAACAGGCACCAAAACGGGCCCATCGATATCCCTGTCGAACCAAGCCAAGAAGGCATTTGAAGTTCATTCCGTTTATTTCCTCTAGGTTTCGGAAAAAAGTATTTTCCTAAGAATTTTCTTAGACTAGGTAGGCGATATTGCCTCGCATTCACGCAGTAACATAATGTGTTATGTTCATAGTTTGCAGATCACTGCAGAGTCTGCAAATATCCGTATCTCTTTCCGTGTTGCGGCAGGAGACAGTGTCCTGTTAGGATTCCTAACCACATTGCGCCGAGAGGTACAGGAATTGCGCACACAAGTAGAGATCATCACATCATCTGATGCGACGGAGAGACAAGAACGCCATCGTCTCGAGACACTCCTCAACCAGCAACAATCATTAACAGTCTCATCTTTCGTTACCCAGCCGATTGGTACGGAAGCAGTCATGACAGGTACGTCCAACATTAAAACCGCTCATAGGTACGTGTTGTCGCCAAGCACTAGTGCACCACCATCGTAACTGAACCACCTACCACCGACACCGTGAGCTCGTACGCGGCAGCAGCAATGCCAATTTCGTATGGACTTCCAAGAACAAGCCAAGAACAACATCACAATCGATGATATCCACATCGTATTCACAGTATTCCTGGCCATCGATCCCTGCTTCATCGATCTATAATCAGATTCTACCCAGCCTACCTACGAGCAACCCAGTTCCAACGTTTCTTCATCCGTTAAACAACATGCAAACCTTCGAACAGCGGCATTTACGCAAGCCCCACCGACTCAACAGCCGTCTTCATCTTCCTTATATGGCTTTCTTGGAATTTTCAAGAACGCTTGGCTACAGCCGGGTGGAGAATATGTTTCGGCTGCAGAAAAGCATCATGGGTGAAGCGAGAGATGTCGTCGAATCTTTACTGATACATCCAGACAATGTCGATGAAGTAATGTCGACATTAGGACTTCGTTACGGACGTCCCGAATGCCTAGTGCGGAGTCAGTTGAGGAAGGTGAGAGAGGCTGCGCCAATTTCTGAGAACAAACTGGAGCTCATCATATCATTCGCTACAAAAGTGCAGAATTTAACGGTATTCCTTGAAGCGAGTGACATGCATCAGCGTTTGGCAAATCCTGACCTCTTAGATGAGCTTGTTGGGAAGCTACCGATGAGCAAGAGATTATAGTGGGCCCAGGCACGTATGTGCATCCTGCCATATGCAATCGTCAAAAATGTTAATGACTGGTTGAATCGAATTGCACATGCAGACAAGACGCATGGTCTTTACCACCTCACTCTCTTCGCCACATCCGAATACAGTGGATCATTAGCCAAAACCAAGTAGTATCCTACATATAAATAGAAGTTCACCTCCAACCAGCGCATTCCAGATGATCTCCAGTTTTACGCTGTATCTAAAATTGCTGCTTCGTTCAATCTGGAGTTTCGGAACTGCCATTGATGAGCCAATCTCCACCGAATCGTATGAGAAGTGGAAGCAATGGTAGGCGGGACTGCCAGCGTTGACTAAGGATTCCCAGATGCCATAATAAGTATTTATCATAAGCCAAGCGGATTGACTTACATTCCTTCGTCGATTCTAGTGAGGAAGCCTTTAGTGTAGTCACATACATTAGGATGGAGCATAATGGACGAGTTTTCGTTTCGCTAGCCTGCGGGTAAACGAGAAGGAGCCCGAAAAAGCTTTTATCTATACCTCGTCTCGAGCTTTCAGCTGCTGTTCTAGGTGTGAGGCTGTGCAATTCCGTCATAGAAAGCCACAAGCTGTCCTTTGCCAACCGAGTGTTTTAGAGCGGCTCCAAGACGATACTCCACTGGCTTCGGTCAGATCCCCGCCGACATAAAGGATTCGTGAGCTTTAGAATTGCAGAGACATTTGAGAGCTGTCAAGTCAACCAGCGGCGTTGTGTTTCACTGCAGGAAAACTCGCGGAAGAAGTCACAAGGGCGGAATATTCCCTTTCAAGGCGGACAACAATTGGATAAAGGGACCTTCCTTTCTGGAGTTAGCTGAAGCGGAATTGCCAAAATGTCTGGATGACATCTCCACAGGAGAGTGCCAGGATGAACTCCGACATAAGTATTTACTGCCCATCGACAACGCAGGGGTAGCTCTATTCGACGCAACGCGGTCTTCCCAGTATTCGAGGCTTCAAAGAACTATCGCGTGGCTGCTACGTTTTCTTGCTTTCTACTAGGGAAAGAGAGATGAACGAGGTCAGCTGACTACGTCCGAGCTTCGTAGCTCAGAACGTTTGATATGTCTTCAAGTTCAAAGCTATGCCTTCTGCTCCGATACCGTCATGCTACGCATGGCAGACAGCTTTCACCGTACCTCGATGACGGTGGACTCGTTCGAGTTTCGGGTCGAATAGACGCCGCTACAACGATACCCTTTGAGACTAGACCCCATTATACTCCCTAAAAATCATCGCGTGACAGGCCTGATCATCGACCATCTTCACCGACGATGTGGCCACCAAAACGACGAAACGGTACTGAAGGAGATCCGCCAGCGATTTTGGATACAGGGACTTGGAAATGTCGTAAAAATGACAAAAAGCCGGGACCAGCTCTGCCGCATTTGTAATGCCAAGCCGTCTCCGACATTGATAGGACAACTTCCAGATGATTGTCTTACGCCAAACATAAGGCCGTTCACGTATTCCGGACTGGATTACTTCGGACCTGTTACAGTCGCCATAAGCCGCCAAAAGGAAAAGAGATGGGTCGCTCTTTTCACCTGCCTAACCATCGGAGCAGTACATCTGGAGATTGCAGCAGACTTGTCGTCGGACGCATGCATCCTCTATATATGGAACTTTGTCAACAGGCGAGGAGTTCCGCTTCGAATTCGAAAAGACAACAGAACTAATTTCATTGCAGCGAAGAAAGAGCTTATGACCAGTCGAATTTTTGATAATGAGGCAGTGAAAGCTGAACTTGCTCTGAAGGGAATAGAGTGGACTTTCAACTGTCCGGCGAATCCGCATGCTATAGGTTATTGTGAGGTATTAGTTCAATCTGTTAAGCGTATTCTCTCTCGAACGCTGTCCAAGGTGTCGCCAAGGTTCGAGGCTTTGCAGAGTGCGCTCATAGAAGCCGAAAACATTGTGAATAGGCGACCGCTCACTCACTCACCGGTGGTGGTCGAGGAGGAAGAGCCGCTTACGCTGAATTATTTCATCATGGTTGGTACGACTTCGACGCAGACACCGGGCCCTATCGATGGCGCTATGCTTGAGGAAGCCATTGAGGGTGTCCCAGCAGCTCAAAGATCGCTTATGGAAAAGGTGGATGACGGAGTAACTTCCCGTTTTGACCAATAGGTGTTAGTGGTTTGCCAGGGTATAGCCATTACAGATTGGGGATCTAGTCCTCGTCTGTGATGCCGATGTCCCGCGAAGCAAGTGGGTGAGAGGTAGGATAACGAACGTTTACCCATGGCCTGATGGCCTGGTAAAGCCAAATGGGCTCAGCCGAGAATCAGACGACCTCCAAGACCTTGCGAAGACCTACGGTGAAGTTGGCGGTACCAGAGATTGGTGAGCCTTTCGATCTAGACTCGAGCGACGGGGTGTTAAAAAATATGTTAATGTTTAGACAGAATAATGTAATCAATGTGTTATGTGATCACGTCCGATGTTGGTGAACGCACTCCATAACATTTGACGTTCTACGTTTGACAGCCATGACACTTCAGAATAAAATTAGATTTCAAATCCGCCGAGTCTGGACGCAGGCACATAAATCGCCGAAAAGTAAGTATATACTGAAATATCCAAATTGTAATTTAATTATTTATTTAGAGAATAAACACACCACATCATCAAAAACAACAATATTCAAGCATTTATTCAGACGACGAATCAGGCTTGGGACACTAGCCTTACATAGATGGGCTGAAACGCATATATTTTTTTATAGGCTCCGAAAGTTGCAAATATACTCTTTGCTCATCAGATATTAGAAGGTAACATTAATAGTCCCATTTTACTTGAACTTATCTATCTTAACACCAACCCACTTACCCTTAGGTCTGTCCACAATTTTCGACTAAATTCTCACTGACAAAATTGCGGATATCTTGAACAAATATCTTAAATGCAAAGAGAAGTCAACGAAATTCAATCTCCCTTCGAAATAATTTCAACAAACTGACCCAAAAAATGTTTCTTATTCTACGCCTTTCGTCCCCACCCATTAGTTTATGTATAGTTATAGTATTAAGCTAATTAAGTTAATTTTGTTTGTTTTAAGTCTAGAATTTAAGTGTTCTTTTAGGAGTAATAATCTTAAACAAATCTCTTCGGGGTTGACCCTGGGGTAAAATAAAACCGAATCAAATATCATCATTATAATTAGTTAGTAATTAGAAGAGCACAAGTGTTTTAATTGTTCGCACTTTGGCACGACGAAAGATGACAATGTAGATTTTCGGTCTAAGTACGACTAAGTACGTTGTCTTCTTGTACATTTATTCAATTACTCAGAATTGCCTGAAGAGATATCTCTTCATTCTTCCTCGATCTTCGGCGAAGTGAAGAGGAGTCTTTTTGGACTCGTTCATATAGCGCTTCATTAAAAAAAATCTTGCACCACAGTTAAAACCAAAGAGGTTTGTAAATGGTCTTAGGGTACTTCAACTTTAAAATCACATTATCTGGCTGCTCCCACTGTGTATTTAAAAATCGTTTTAATGCTATCGTCTATTATTTGGAAAGTTAATTGATACACATCTTTAAAAGGGTTGAGAGTGAATGACATTTATTTAGATTAGTAAGTAAAGTAATTACATAGGCAGTTGAAATAGTTAACACAAGTTTTACATGAGAAACGTTTTAATGTCATAACATGCTGTTTCTTTCCAAATGATTTTAAATTTCACTTTGTTTCGATAATTATAAACTAATAATGATTTTATTAATTTAATTTTGTTTTTATCATGTAATTCACTGCACTTTAATTCGGATAAAAACTTATTTGATTCATGTTCTTCTTATGAAGACTTCCTGGAAGTGTTTGTGTTGTGCCTGATGCTGTATGATTTGTTATACTTGCGTTGTACGGTGTTGTCGTAACCGATATTCTGTGTTTTCTTATACTGTTATTTGTATTTGCCTTATCGCTTCTGGTTTCGATTACATTTTTGTCTGTTACTTTAGGTACATTTTCTTTCTGTGGAGAGCTAAAGGATTGTTGAATTACAACTAGAATCTTGCCTATGAAACTTGTCGTTCCGGTTATTGTTAGTGGCTTGATTTTCGATGAGAGAATGCGACTGAATACTAGCATTGCCATCCATTGGCTGCGGTTTGAGATGTTGGCGGTTTCGAATATACGTTTTCCCATTAACTACAGCTGAGAATTATCTAGGAGCAACTTGGTTTTGGATGAATCTTTCGGTGTAATTTTGATCATCAAGTTCCAGCTTTATGGCTACTCTTTGTCCCGCGACTTGTGATTTTGCATGTCAGTCATAATAACTTCAGCGTTGATTAATTTTCTCTTTTAGATTATTCGGGATTTTTAGTATATGATTTATTTTTATTACAGGCAATGTTGCTTAAAGAGATCTTGACAATCACCTCTTGCGCTGAAAAATGTCCTATTGATTTTGGAGCATTCCTATGTTCTAAAAGTGTTTTCTAGAAATACTGTTTCGACTCTTCACACTTCTTAATGAGATGTTTTACAATTTCGAATTGATACAGACCTTTGAAAGGGTAGCTTCTGGTTTTCCATTGCCACGGAGTAGTATGGTGATGAGTTCATGTAGCTGAAATTGAACTCATTAGCGAAATCAAGCAAGCATTTACTGTTGAAATTATGAACCCCATCATTGATAACTTTTTTTGGAATACCATATATTGCAAAGTGTATTCTGCAAGCTACTGTAATATTAATAGCCGTGGTGGTCCTCAAAAAGTTTACTTTAAAAAGCTCTGAAAAGTAGTTAACCGTTATTAGAATATATCTCTTTCTACTCTTATACACAGATTCACAAAAACCCATTGATATTCTTTAAAATGGTAATTTCGGAACTTTATGTGTCATCATTGGAAGCTTTTGCTGTCTACTGGATTTCAGTAGACAAGTTAAGATAATCGTTTCTTAGAATAAGATATCGATAAACTGCTTATTCAGCATCAGCACGATTGCCACCAATTTCAACAGCATCAACTGTAAACAAGAGCATCCGGGCACCAAATCAAACATGTCATCGACAGATATCGCTCCTGATCAACTATAAACAAAAGCATCCGGACACCAAGTCCAATGAAGATCAAATATGTCATTGTCACATATGGCTTCCCATCAACTGTAAGCCAGAGCATCCGGACACCAAGTCCAATCTTGATGAAATATTCCATTACCGATCAATCGAGAACAATCGATTGATGATGCCATCACAAATCATTACTCAAATGATGTCATCCCAGGAGTATATAAACTCCATCAAAAATATTAAAAAGGCTAGTCTACTTCCAGCAGCAGAATCAGCCGGTCCGGTTTAATCTAATTTAATTTAGTTTTAATTTGTATCTAAGTACTCTTGTAGTTTGTTATTTAAATAAAGATTTATCTTTTTTAAAAAATATAAACCCAAGGGAAAATAATAATTTACAGTGTAGAACTTTGTAGAATTTTTTATGTCTGTTGGCATTCCTGCCTACAAAACTGACTGTTGAGATTTCTCTATGAAGGATTGTACTCCAGTATGATAGGGTACAGCAACTCGACAT
This sequence comes from Volucella zonaria, assembly GCA_963966105.1. Classification (NCBI taxonomy): domain Eukaryota; kingdom Metazoa; phylum Arthropoda; class Insecta; order Diptera; family Syrphidae; genus Volucella; species Volucella zonaria. The sequence continues at coordinate 157,700,582 of OZ014530.1, read as the reverse complement.
AAAGGCACTTTCAAAAGTCGCTCCTAGATGTCAGTAGTGAATAATTTCTGAAGGCTACCGTTTCTGTATTCCATCTTAGACATTTACGGAGTAAATACATGTATAATTTTAACCATGGAAAGTTGCACGCTAGAACAATACTTTAAATCTTAGATCTTAAAAAACTACGTACAATAAAATTCCTGATATAGCAAAATGATTTCCTCTTTACAAATCGGACATTCTGTACCATATGTGGAGCAAGTTTCGCGGCCAAAAATGTGATATCTACGCCAGAATTTACATATTGGCCGTGGCTCAAGTGGTAGTGTATTGGCTTCCCAAATCGTCTCTTTTGCGTCATCAACACGGTCTCCTTTTTGCATGAAATTGAGTTCTTTTGGAACCAACTTTGCTGCTACACGACGGAAACACAAATCATTAACCAAAATGTCTTGGACGGATCCATAGGCAATGTTCAAGTCCGCCGCTATCTCTCTGGTGGTTAATTTGCGGTTATTGACCAACATTTCTTTTACTTTCGTCGGTTTTCGATGTCGATGGTCTGCCACTACATTCATCATCTTCGATTGACTCACAACCATTTTTAAACCGCTCGCGCCACTGGTAAACGATCGTTTTCTTTAGAAAATCGTTGCCGAAACACTTTTCCAACATTTCCAACGCTCGCGCACCATTAAATCCATTTTTTACGCAAAATTTAATATAAGTTCGTTGTTGCAAATTTAAATCCATTTCTAAAATTGTAAAAAATCGCCAACACACACAGAGATAGATGTACTCTTGGCTACGTAACTTTACCAAATGTCAAGCTATGAGGCTAATATCAGTGGGCAACAATGAAAAATACTCGGACATACTGAATAGTGTTTCTTATATAGGGTCCGCCAAAAATGATTTTTTTTTGAAAATGCTATAAAAAAAAACTACTGAATATTTTCTCAAATTTCTTCTTTTATTTGAAAGTACAATCCTTCCGGTTAATAATGGAAAATAATTTCATTCAAATGGCTGCCTCGGCTGGCCACGCAGTAGCCTACACGATCGGTCCAATTTTTAAGCATATTATCGATTGTGTGCAGCTGTATTTCACCAATGGCTTCACGAATATTGTCCTTTAAAGCGTCAATTGTCTCTGGCTTGTCTTTTACGGGGTGGCCTAACGACATCAGCTCTGCTGCTGATAATGCGATCTTCAAAAACAGGGCGCAAAACATCGAGTGTAGCTTCGGCTGTGTGGCACGTAGCGCCGTCCTGTTGAAACCAAATGTTGCCAATATCCTCCTCTTCAATTTTTGTGAACAAAAATTCGTTCAACATGGCCCGATAACGATCGCCATTGACTGTAACGGCAATTCCTTGCTCATTTTCGAAGAAAAATGGCCCAATTATGCCTCTGGACCAAAATCCGCACCAAACAGTGACTCGTTTTGGGTGTATCGGCTTTTCAATGTATGCGTGCGGGTTTTCTGTGCCCCAAATGCGACAATTTTGCTTGTTTACATACCCGCCAAGATCAAAATGAGCTTCATCTGAAAAGATGATTTTTTTGGCAAAATCGGCATCTTCTCTAAGTCGATCGCAGGCCCACTTAGCGAAGCGTTGTTCAAGCGTATACACAACCATATTCGTTCAGCGGAAGGATAAAACTAATTATCTGTCAAATCAGACATGAGCTAAGTGTTACTATTCACGAAATAAGCAATAGTTGAAAAAAAAAAACGTTAGTACTCGACCTGTAGATAACGAGAAAAATAATATTTTACTCAGGTCACGTACAGCAACTTAACGGCACACACTTTTACACCTTTATCGAACGAGGTCAGTTCTAATAGAATCGCACATCGTTTAAATCAGTTTTTCTGTTAGTAATTTAAAAAAATAAACTAATTTGCGTAAGAAGAATATTAGAAGTGCATTAAAGTGATAAAATGCCACGATCTTGTGTTAATTGTCCAGATGCTATATTTGTGGAGAATTTACACCAAGTTTCCGAAAAAAGAAAATAACACCATTTATTGAAAAGTGTTACTTTTCTCATTTTAAATTTAAAATAAACCATCAGGATAAACTCTGGGCACCACACATTTGCTGCCTTAGGTGTGACAGCTAACTGGTTGGTTTAACTGGTCATTTTCTGCAATGCCTTTTGGAATGGTTATGATATGGAGAGAGCCCCAGAGTCACACAGATTGTTACTTTTGTTGCACCAATGTGAAGGGATTTTCTCGAAGATCAAAGCATTCCATAAAATATGCAGATGTCTCTTCTGTAACAAGACCAGCGCCTCATACAGAAATTCTGCCAGTTCCAAAGCCACCTTCCTGACGCCTTTCGGACACAGAAATAAGTTCGTCATATTGTTCAGAAGAAATCATGGATGATCCCGAATTTGAGCTCCCTACATCTTCTGATGCACCACATCTCATCAGTCAGATTGAGCTTAATGACCTCGTCAGAGACTTGGATTTGTCAAAACAAAAGTCTGAAATCCTGAGCTCAAGGTTAAAGCAGTGGAATCTGCTCAAGCATGAGGTACAGAGTACCGTATGCGAAAAAGTGAATTTGTTACTTATTTTTCGAAAGCCGATAGCTTAGTGTATTGTAATGATATTAATGGCTTAATGCTGTCACTGGGTTATGAGCACAAAACCGAAGACTGGCGGCTATTCATCGACGCATCAAAGGCTAGTTTGAAAGCTGTATTGCTTCATAATGGTAATAAGTTTCCTTCAATACCTCTAGCGCGTGGTGTGAATTTAAAAGAAACCTACGATGTTATAAAATTTATATTGGAAAAAATTGAATATAAAAAATATAACTGGTCGATATGTTCGGATTTAAAAGTTGTTGCTCTACTTCTTGGACTACAGCTAGGTTACACCAAATTTTGTTGTTTTTTATGTGAGTGGGATAGTAGAGCACGATCGGAGCACTTTGTGAGAGTAGATTGGCCTATAAGAACAAACTTTATTTGTGGAGAAAAAAATATAAGGAATCCTTCATTAATCGAACCACAGCGTATTATTCTACCACTATTACATGTCAAAAACTTTGTAAAGGCGATGAATAAAGACCAACCTGGTTTCAATTTTTTGAAACAAAAGTTCCCATCACTAAGCGAAGCAAAAATTAAAGAAGGTATTTTTGTGGGTCCAGACATTAGAAAGCTTATAAAAGATCCAGCTTTCATTCCTACTCTGGATTCATTAGAAAAACAGGCCTGATGTTCATTTGTGAAAGTAGCAGAAAACTTCCTAGGTAACAATAAGACTCTAGGTTATGTAGATGATGTAAAGAAAATGCTGGATGCTTATCATAAAATGGAATGCAACATGTCGCTAAAACTTCATTTTTTGCATTCTCATCTCAATTTCTTTCCTGAAAATATGGGTTATGCTTCCAAAAAAACAACAAAATTTTACAAGAAATAACATTTTTCGGTAATATTTTTGGTTAAATTCTTAAATTCAAAAAAGCGTTTTCTCACAAAATCCCGATGTGACCTGGCTATTTTATATAGTTTTCCTGATTCTATAAACTCCAACGATTACGAATCACATAATTTTATCTCCGAGTAAAAAATAAATATTTTTTTTGCTGACCAGTGTATTTAGAGGGAATGTCAACAATAGATTTACCAACAAGAAAAAATAGAACTCAAATCGGAACAATGGGAGCGTCACACAGTGGTGGGATGCGGGAACTTTTTGATCAAGGTGGTATTGCACCTTTTCGGATGGAAATTTTGAAATGTATGTACATATACTTGTTAACGATGGATTCTGTTATGCATTTAGTTTTTTTTTTCAATTAACTGGTATATTTGTCAAAATTTGACCTGAAGATTGCCATCACCCTGTAGCAGGTTGCTCAAAAGATTGTTTTTCGCTTCGAATTTCATCGGGTTAATAAAAATGGATTTGTCCCCTGAATTTTCCTTATCTTTCATCTATTTTCTTTCTCTTCAGCTTTTTCAACTTCTTCTAGTGCTTTTAACCGCACAATTTGTTTCAATTTTATCCTTTTATTTTTAATTGAAAATGACATTTTACTTATGGTATTATGATTTTCTCCGTTGCTGATAAAGACATTCGTAGAATGATCAGGTATGCTAGTTGACTAAACACACAATGATAATGAACGTATACAGTAAAAAATAACGCTAACACTATGATAAAACCCTAGTAGATTATCTCGCGTGTATAAACCATAGGTCAGGCAGCTGTATCGTCACGTTGCCGCTGGTGTAAATTTGGTCTCCACTGCATTCAAAATGTTGTAGATCGTCGCTTTTTCTTCACGTGTACATCTTAATAAAAAAGTACAATTGATACCATCGGAAAATGGCTGGTGTTCTATTATTTTATTGGTCAATTTCTAGTGTTTACGCACAAAAATAGTAATTTTATAAGTTATTTTCGATCGAGTACATTTCATGTTTTTTGTTACTTTAGTTACTTTAGACGCGTCTAGCAAGAACTTGGCCGCGCGCAAAACGTCTGGTGTTCATATTTTTGTAATCTGGAAGAGTTGTACTATCTTTTGAGAGAAAAAAAAATTGGTTATGTTAGTTACGCAAAAATGGAATATTTGCTTATTTTAACGGTGTCTGGCACTGCCTTCAACGCAACGTAAACGTCTTGGAACCATATATTCATAATAATATAACTCTGTTCTATGTTTTATGTAAAATTGGCATGGTTACCTTAATTATGCAAAATTGGGCATAATTCAAACACTTTGAGGGCGTCTGGAGTGGCCTTCGCCGCATAAATGAATCTAAAGCAAGCAAATCCTGCTCTATCGATTTCAATAAAAATTAAATGGTTATCTCCCCTATTCCTTTTGGGCATAATTTCGCATTTTAAAAGTACTGTTATTTTCCTCGCCAGGACTGCCAGACTGCCTTATTTGAAATCACACTAATAAATACTACCTATGAATTTACATATTTTTTGGTTATCCTTCACTGCCAAATCTATACCGCGGGCTCTTAGACCATTAGGAGTATTTATTTTCTATGCTTAAGGCGAGGGGATTGACAGGTACTCGTATCTAAGACTAATGGACCAGACAATCAAACGAACGATGAACAAAACAACGCAACTATCGACGCACTGCACTGATATAAAAATAGAATAGATCGCTGTCAGTTGCTTTTCGATCATTCTTCCTGTGGACTTGTAAGCTTCCACATTACTGTCTATGCAGTTTACTGAGTCTTCAATCTTCTCTATTCTGTCGAGAATAGTTCTGCTAATATGATTGTTCTCGGTTAGCATCGTATTAATAGACTCGTTATTGCATTTAATTAGCGGTGCCGCTAATCTTCGATGTCGTTCGAACAGCTGCGGACAGGCGACTCAACTAGGACAGAGACATCGCACACCGCAGTGCGGAGGGTCTCCGGTTCAATAGGGGGATAGGGAGTCGCGACATGAGGGATGTTGCTCGGCAGCACCAACAATTTTGGTGGCTTTTTGGAGAAGAGGAAGCTTCGTTGTCGAATTCCTCTAGTACAAGATAGCTTCACTAGGAAGCAAAGTCCTCTAGTCTAGTTTTTTTTTTATTAGCCATGGCCGGCTTACATAAATTTAGGTAGGATTAGGGTAGAATAACAGAAAAAATTATAAAAAAAAAAAAAATTATGAAAGGACAGAAAGATGGGTGCAACTTCCCTAAAAAGAGAGGCAATACATGAGTCGTTCATAGACCTCGATAGAGGACGGATGTGTTTCGGCTTCTTTTCAAGTGAAGTAGTGAAAGAGTAATAAAAAAAAACAATTAGAAACATTTTGGCCAAGTGCTTCGGTGGCTCAGTAGAAGTGGTGTCCGACCTCAGTCGTTCATAGACCTCCAAGAGGAATAAACGTGTTTCGGCTTCTAATAAAGTGACAAAGTTTTATAAGTGAACTTTACAAAAGCAAAATCAGAAACATTTTGGCCAAGTGCTTCGGTGGCCCAGTGGTAGTGGTGTCCGACCGACAAAGCAGGGGTCGTGGGTTCGATTCCCAAAAAAGTTTCATTGACTTTTTATTTTTAAAAATAAATCAAAAAAAAAAGAAAGTGTAAGTGTGATCAGCGATGAGTGACGTCGAAAGGTCCGCTATTCCAATAGCGGGACCATCAGATGGTACGATGTCATCTGACATCAGTTCGAAGAAGAGAAGGAGGAGGTTGAAGCCAACTCCGAATCTTGTGAAGCGGCCCTCCCTTTCAGCTTCTACCGAAAAGCTGCCGGGTAGAGTAAGGGAAGAGGCGCCAACAACGTCAACAAAGGCGGCAGCTGAGTCAGACCTCAACGAATACCCATACATGTCTGATGGCGGGGAAGGTCACTATATGGGTGGTGAGAATACCTTCCAACCTCTGGCTACCACCGAGTCAGAGGATGAAGAAGAAGAGGTGCATGCACTAAATAGCACCATTAAGCAGCTAGAAGAAAAAGTGCTGGTTATTAAAGCCAAACAAGTGGCGAGGAGACTAAAGGAGAAACAACAACAACTCCTGAGCTCTCAGCAGCAGCCCAAAATTAGCGAGGCTGAACAAAAAGACCAGCCCCCACAACAACAAAAAACAGTGCCAACGAAAAAACCGGCACAGACACAACAAAAACAACAACAAAAAGCACAACCGCAGCAACAACAACAGCAGCCGCAGCACAAGCCGCAGAATCAACAGCAGCAGCAGCAAAAACAGCAACAACAACAGCAGCAGCAACAGAAACAACAACAACAGCAGCAACAGAAACAACTACAGCAAAAAGTCCACACACAGAGAGTACCTCCAATCAACACATACAAAATTGAATTGAAAGACACAATAGAGCTATGTAAGTCGGCCATAGGCAATAATTTTTTTGTTAAAAGAATTAGTTTAGATAGGCACGCGATCCACTGCAATACAGTGGAGCGCTACCATAAAATTAAAAACCTTTTAAGGGATTCGACGACGGAGTTCTTCTCCTACACCCCTAAGGGTGAAAAGCTGCAGACAATGCTGCTGAGGGGGTTAGAACCGTCGACCGATCCGGAGGAGCTCCTTGCACTGCTGAAAGAGAAGGAGTGCGAAGGGCTCAAATTCGTGGGGGTCAAGCCATTTGTCACGGCTAGAGCCAAAAGGGAGAAGCGGAAACTACCGTTCTTCCTGGTCCAGCTAAGTCCCGACAGCAAACTGGAGGGTCTAAGGAGTATAAAAGTCCTAGACTACCAGGTTGTACACTGGGAAAAATTAAAGAGGAGCGAAAACATTTTACAATGTGTTCGCTGCCAAAGGTTCGGGCACGCCGCGTCGAACTGCGAAATGCAGCCTCGATGTGTGAAGTGCGGAAAGAACCACAAATCCGAGGACTGCGCTCTAGGTAAGGACGGAGCGTCTGAAAAAAGCCAACTCTCTTGTGCTTTGTGTAGGAACACGGGACACACCGCAAACTATCGGGGTTGTCCCAAATTCCAATACATAAAACGAGTAAATCTGGCTCGGCAGCAGAAAGTGGAAGTTAAACGTCCACTCGTGCAGGCACAAACACCAGCCGTTACTCCCCACGTTACCTACGCCCAAATGGCGGCAGGTAGGGGAAATACGGTACAACAAGCAAAGGTAGCTTCTCAGGCTCCAGCGCCTAGAGCACCGGAACCTGTACCTGACATACTGGCTATCTTGCTCTCTATTCAGGGGCAGATGGCTCAGCTTCAGCGTCAAATACAGGAACAGGCTAAGCGGGTAGATCAAATATACGCGCTGCTGCCGGGCCTAACGCACCTCCAGTCGTAATGGGTACGTACATGGCGGAGCAAACCCTGAAGGTCCTTGCAGTGAATGTTAATTCATTGATTAGGCTCGAACGAAGAACCACACTGTTCAAGTTGCTTAAAGACCAAGCCCCTGATGTGCTTTTGGTTAGCGAAACTAAGCTGACCAAAAGACACAAAATGAGGCACAGAAGATATAAAATATTACGAAGAAACCGACCCAACTCCATTCAAGGAGGAGGTGTTGCAATCTTTGTTAGAAAAGGACTGCGTTTCAAAAGAATATACAGTCGTGTAGTACGTAGGTTCCAGGTGCTGGAAGCATGCGTCATGTACATCCCTCTCCGTAGCGGAAAGCGGTTATACATGGTGTCTGTTTATGCACCTAAAGCTACTCAATCCACCTTATTCATCTCAGAGCTCGAGACACTTTTTCGATTCCTAAGACTGGAATTGGAGGAGAACTACTTTATTATCGGCGGAGATTTCAACGCCAAACATAGAGATTGGGGAAATAATACACCAAATACTAGAGGGAACCTACTTTTCAATTGGTGGGGTCAGCACAGTATAATGTATCGACTCGGCCTCAAGGCGACGGATAGTCCGTCGTTTCCCAGACACGGTTCCTATTTGGACCTCTTGCTGTTCGACACACGAATACACCTGACATGTACTAACCAACATACCATAAACTGTCTTCGCACGTTTGTGTATGACAGTGACCATTGCGGTCTCAGTACCGAAATAACCGTTCCGAACGAAATTGCGGAATTGGACGAGTTTGTTCAAAGGCATTCCTACAACTACAGTAGGGTGCGCTGGATGCACTTCTCCAGAACACTGACGAGAGCACTCTCCTCGAATTCGCTCTACCCACCGTCCAACAGAAATCTATCAAACGAGGAGATTGACAGATATCTAAAACTAATGGACCAGACAATCAAACGAACTATGGACAAAACGATACCTCGGTATCAACACACTGACGACGAAGACTTATTCCGCAACGCAACTATTGACGCACTGCACCGAAAAAAAAGTAGGCTGCTGTCAAGACTAAAAACCTTGTACAGACAGTTTACTGACAGACATAACCCGGAGATCATGACATTGAAGTCGTCGATTAAAAACCTCCAGATATTAATAAAAGAAAATTACAGAAATTCTGTAAGTTTGTATTGGAACAACAAAATTCGGGCTGTAAACACCAGCAACCCGAATATGTTCCCGCAAATAAATAAAATATTTCGGAGAAATAATCAAAACGACCTTTCGTGTCTTAAAATCGCCCGAACGACGGATAACGAGAACATACTCATAGCAGCAGGCATCGATCCAAATGAGGCCGTGGATGATGACAACTTTTTTGTGATCGAGGATCCGCAGGAGAAAGTAGAGGCTATAGGAGCGACTTTCCAGGAAGTGTACAAGGCGAATGACATCATTGGCCCCAACCACGACCTGGAAAATCGAGTCCTTGTGCACAATTTCTACCTTCGAAACGAAATAGTGAATTGGCGATTCGAGAGCTCGGGTTTCACCCAGTTCAGTGACGAGAATATGGCAAATAATGCCATCGCCGACGATAGGGTACTACCCTCGTTCATTTCGAAGGAAGAGCTCCAAACGATCTTCGAATCACTTAGAAGTAAGAAATCAGTGGGAACCGATGAAATACCAAACATTGTGCTTCGACATCTCCCACTAGAAGCGGTGGACATTTATACCACCCTGTTTAATAATGCAATGAATAATGCACATTATCCAGCGCATTGGAAAACTGCGGTCGTACATCCCATCCCCAAAAGGGATAAAGACACATCCAATCCGGCGAATCTCCGCTCGATCAGTCTTCTGCCAAACATCAGCAAAGTTTTCGAGAAGGTGATCAATAGAGTCCTGACTAAGTGGGTTGAGGACAAACAAATAGTTCCGGATAATCAATTCGGTTTCAAGGCGGGGCATGATATCATTCATGCCGCGTCTAAACTGGTTTCTGATATCCAATGGAACAAAAGCAAGAACCAGTGCACTGGTGCCTGCCTGATTGACTTGGAGAAGGCCTTCGATACCGTATGGTTAGAAGGACTCTTTTTCAAGCTGGACAGGATGGGCATCAGTAAACCACTGCTGTATATTCTCTTTGATATGCTCTCCAGTAGACAGTTCATCGTGAAGAATGGCGATGTGACTTCTGCGGGAATATTTAACATTAAAAACGGTCTGCAACAAGGTGCGGTAAATTCGCCGATCCTATTCAACATTTACACAAGTGATCTGATAGGTTCACTTCACCATGCCATAGCGTACGCAGACGACTTAATCGCGTACAGATCAGGGCCAAAGATTGAGGTCATTAACATACTTTTGCAACGTGACTTCGATAAAATTAAGCGATATTGCGATGACTGGAAGTTGAAAATCAACTTTCAGAAATCGGAAACCATTTTGTTTAGGACGCCTTTGTCTGGGGCCTCTAGGGATACCAGAAAGAATTGGCGAAAGTTCTCTATCGTTGGACAACATGGACAGCCACTTGCCTGTCGAAATGTAGTCAGGTACCTTGGGATCTGGTTAGACCAATATCTGTATTTTAACAAACATATAGATGTTGCTCTGGCCAGAGCCAGAGGTGCTTTTGCCCTTACAAGGAGACTGTTCTATAACAGCCAACTCGATGCGAGGGTGAAGGTGATCTGCTACATGGCCCTTATCCGGCCTATGCTTGTATTTGGTTGTCCCGTGTGGTTCAACGTGAGAGCAAGCTTATTGGAAAAGATTCGGGTGTTTGAGAGGGCTTGTCTTCGCTTATACAGAACACCAGAGTCCGAGTACATAAAATTCTACCCTAATGAGGTCTTATACAATAGGGCGAACCTGATAAGAGTGGACAATTTCGTCATTAAGTTGACTCGAAGGCACATTGCAAGAGCAATGACCTCATCGAACAACCTGATCTCCGGGGCTTACTACCCTAATTATATGTATCATGAGAGAGTTCGCTTTGACGGCTTTATTTCTCCAGAAGCGTTCCTCTACCTTGATAGCAAAGGTCTGATCCAGGACAAATTGGCTGTGCCGCTAATCTTCCACGTTGCTCGAACAGCTGCGGACAGGCGACTCAACTACGACAGAGACGTCGCACACGGCAGTGCGGAGCGTCTCCGGTTCAGTAGGGCGGTAGGGAGTCGCGACATAAGGGATGTTGCTCGGCAGCACCAACAATTTTGGTGGCTAGTTGAAGGAGGGGAGGGTTCGTCGTCTAATCCCTTAAGTAATAGGTAGCTTCATGTGAAGCAAAGTCGGTCGTCTGTTAATTTCATTAGCCATGGCCGGCTTACATAGATTTAGGTAGTATTAAGTTAGATGTAAGAAAAAAAAAACAAAAAAAAAAAAAAAAAAAACATTAAAAAATAAAAGTAAAAAAAAAAATATAAAAGAACAAAAGAGATGGGTGACAACTTTTTTTTTTTCTGCTAAAAAAAAGGGGTAATCCATACAAGAAAAAAAAAATTGTATCGTATTATCTGTTACAATAAGGTAGGATAAGTAAGTTAAGAATTAGATTTCTATTTTTATTTATTTTTTAGGTAGTTAGTTTATAAGTTTTTAGTTTTATTTTATTTTTATTTGCTTTTATAAATAAGTCCATATACTAAGTTTTTCCATTGACTAATAAAAATTTTTCTTAGTTTTAGTTTAAAATAAATATATAAATATAAATAAAAATAAATGTTCGAAACGTCGAAAGACATAGTTTAAGTATTATGTTTAACCTAGAGTGCCCGCATGGGGCCAGTAAGTTAGAATAAGATTATCTGTAAGTTAATTAAGCTAATTTTTAAGCAGTTTTTTGTCTAGCTTGTAAGTGTAAATGAATTAATGAAAATAAAAATGCATTTAAAATGAAAAAATGAAAAATGTGGTGTCCGACCGACAAAACAGGGGTCGTGGGTTCGATTCCCGGAAAAGTTACATCGACTTTTTATTTTTAAAAGTAAACACAACAAAAAAAAAAAAAAAAAACAGTAAAGTTGGTGGTAAAGTGTTGTTTATCACGTGATGGATTGCGAAGAGCGGTCCGCTATGCCTATAGCGGGACTTGCTGAAGTGTCAGGTGAGGCTTCGAGTGGTTCGAGCCAAACCCCGAAAATAAAGAGAAGGAGGAAGCTTCCAACTTCCAACTTAGTAAAACGGCCCACCCAATCAACGGCAAACAACTTCGCTTCATTGGCAGCAAGCGAATCTGATGATGAAGAGGAAGAAATGGAGGCCATATGTAGCAGCATAAAAATGCTACAGCAAAGAGTGCTGGCCATAAAGGAAAAGCAAATGCTAAGAAGGAAGAGGGAAGAGCAGGAGCAATCCCAACAACAGCAGCTTGCTCAAAAGCAGAAACAACAACAATACCAAACAAATAAAGTAGCACAAGTGCTACAACAACAAAAGATTAAGGAACACCAGCAACAACAAGAGCAGTCACAACACCGGCAACAGCTAAAACAGCAGCAGCCACAAAAACGGCAACTGCAAAAACAGCAGCAGCATCAGCAGCAGCAACAACAACAACGACAACAACAACAACAGCAGCAGCAGCAGCAGCAGCAGCAGCAGCAGCAACAACAACAACAACAACAGCAGCAGCAGCAACAGCAGCAGAAGAAGAAGGAGAAGGTGCCGCCTATCAACACCTATAAATTGGAGGTAAATGCTACCAAGGACCTGTGTAAGTTGGTCATTGGTAATAATTTTAATATTAAGAGATTGGGGAACGATCGCCATGCCATCCACTGTAATACAGTGGAGGACTACGCGAAAGTGAAAGAGCTCCTAAAGGAAACGACGACGGAGCACTACTCATTCACACCGAAGTGTGAAAAGCGGCAATCGATGCTGCTGAAGGGGTTGGAACCGTCTTCTGATCCTGAGGAGATCCTGGCACTGCTCAAAGAGAAGGAGTGCGAAGGACTCAAGTTTGTGGGGGTAAAGCCATTTACCACAGCTAGAGCCAGACGGGAGAAACGGAGTCTGCCGTTCTTCCTGGTGCAGCTCAGTCCCGAAAGCCGTCTGGATAGTCTAAGGAGTATCAATGTCCTAGACTACCATGTGGTTCACTGGGAAAAATTAAAAAGGAGCGAAGGCGTTATACAATGCGTTCGCTGCCAGAGGTTCGGGCACGCCGCGTCGAACTGCCAAATGCAGCCTCGATGCGTGAAGTGCGCAAAGAACCACAGTTCCGAGGAGTGTCCTCTGGGTAGGGACGGAGCATCCGATAGGACGCAGCTCTCTTGCGTGTTATGTGGGAACACACCGCAAACTATCGGGGATGTCCTAAGTTCGCTGACATTAAGAAATCAAAACTGGCTCAGCAGCAGAAGGTGGAGGTCAAACGTTCACCTGTTAGGTTTCAAACACAAGACGTCATGTCCCAAATTTCCTACGCCCAAATGGCGGCAGGTAGGGGTGCTACGTTATAGCAAGCGACTATAAGCTTCTCCGGCGCCAGTGCCGAGAACAACGGAAGCTGCACCTAACATGCTGGCCATCTTGCTCGCAATCCAAGGGCAGATGGCTCAGCTGCAAAAGCAGGTGCAAGAACAGGCCAAGCGGGTGGACCAGATCTACGCGCTGCTGCCGGGCCTAACGCAAAACATGTCGTAATGGGTACGCACATGGTGGAGCAATATTTGAAGGTCCTTGCGGTGAATGTTAATTCATTGATTAGGATCGAACGAAGGGCCGCGATGTTTAAATTGCTACAAGACCAAACTCCTGACGTGCTTTTCGCTAGCGAAACCAAGCTAACCGATAAGCACAAACTGGAGTACAATAATTATATTGTTAGAAGAAGAAACCGGCCCCGATCCAATTGTGGAGGCGGGGTCGCGATCTTCATTAAACAAGGTATAAAATTTCACAGAGTGTACAAGGGAGTGTTGCGTAGGTTCCGGGTGTTGGAGGCAGTCGTCATTTACATCCCGCTCCGCAGTGGAAAGCGGCTGTACTTGGCCTCTGTTTATGCACCTGAGGCTTCACAATCCACTTTATTCATTACAGAGCTCGACACGCTTTTTCGACTTCTGAGGCTGGAATCGGGAGAGAATTATTTTATAATCGGCGGGGACTTCAACGCTAAACACAGAGATTGGGGAAATAATTTACCAAATACTAGAGGGAACCTACTACTCGATTGGTGGGGTCAGCACGATGTCATGTACAGACTCGGTCTTAAAGCGACGGATAACCCGTCGTTTCCCAGAGGCGGATCTTATTTGGATCTAATGCTGTACGACGAACGTATACGACTGACAGGTACGAATTTACAAACGCTAAACTGTCTGCGCACATTCGTGTATGACAGTGACCATTGCGGTTTTAGCACCGAAATTACAGTTCCCAACGAAATTGCGGAATTGGAGGAGTTTATCCAAAGATATTCTTACAACTACAGTAAGACTCGATGGACACGCTTCTCCGCAACCATGACAAGTGCGCTCTCCTCGAATACGCTCCACCCACCGTCCAATAGGAATTTGTCAAACGAGGAGATCGACAATTACCTAAAACAAATGGACGAGACAATTAAACAAACTATGGACGCTACAATACCACGATATCGACATACGACTAACGAAGACCTGTTCCGCAATCCTACTATTGACGCACTGCACCGACAGAAAAGTAGACTTCTGACAAGACTCAAAAACTTGTACAGACAGTTTACTGACAGACAAGACCCGGAGATTAGGACACTGAAGGCATCGATTAAAAATATTCAAACGTTAATAAAAGAGAATTACAGAATTTCTGTAAGTTCGTATTGGAACAACAGGGTTCGGGCTGTAAACACCAGCAACCCGAATATGTTCCCTCAAATAAACAAACTATTTCGGAGAAAAAATCAAAACGACCTTCAGTGTCTAAAATAGCGCGGACAACAGACAACGAACGGTTACTGACAATAGCAGGTATTGATCCAAATGAGGCCGCTGATGATGACGACTTCTTTGTGATCGAGGATCCACAGGAGAAGGTTGAAGCCATAGGGGCGACTTTCCAGGAAATATACAAGGCCACTGATACCATTGGACCTAATTTTGACCTGGACAATCGCGTCTTGGTGCACGACTTCTTCATTCGAAATGAAGTAGAGAACTGGCGATCCGAGGGCTCTGGTTTCACCCGGTTCAGCGAAGCAAATATGGCAAATAATGTCATTACCAGAGAGGGTGACCTACCCCCGTTCATTTCGAAGGAAGAGCTCCATGAGATCTTCGACACAATCAGGGCTAAGAAATCAGTGGGGACCGATGGTATTCCGAGCATCGTGCTTCGACATCTTCCTCTAGAAGCGGTGGACATTTACACCACCCTGTTTAATAATGCAATGAATAATGCACATTATCCAGCGCATTGGAAAACGGCGGTGGTGCAACCTATTCCCAAAAAGGGAAAGGATATATCCAATCCGGCGAATCTCCGGTCGATAAGTCTCCTTCCGAATATCAGTAAGGTGTTTGAAAAAGTAATCAATAGAGCTCTGTCTAGGTGGGTTGAGGACAAACATATAGTTACGGATAATCAATTCGGTTTTAAGGCGGGACATGATATCTCACATGCCGCGTCTAAACTGGTGTCCGATATCCAATGGAATAAAGGCAAAAACCAATGCACTGGTGCCTGCCTTGTTGACTTGGAGAAGGCCTTCGACACCGTATGGTTAGAAGGTCTTTTCTATAAGCTGACTAGGCTGGGGATCAGTAAACCACTCTTGTACATTCTTTATAATATGCTAACCAACAGACAGTTCATCGTGAAAAATGGTGATGTGACTTCTGTTGGGATATTTCAAATTAAAAATGGTCTTCAGCAAGGCGCGGTCAATTCGCCGATCCTATTCAACATTTATACAAGCGACTTGATAGGTTCACTTCCCCACACTATTGCGTACGCAGACGATTTGATAGCGTACAGAACAGGTCCAAAAATCGAGGTCATTAATACTCTCTTGCAGCGTGATTTCGATAAGATAAGACGATTTTGCGATGACTGGAAGTTGAAAATCAACTTTCGGAAGTCGGAAACCATTCTCTTTAGGACGCCGTTGTCTAGAGCCTCTAGGGATACCAGAAAAAATTGGCGAAAGTTCTCGATCATTGGACAACACGGACAGCCTCTTGCCTGTCGAAATGTAGTCAGATACCTTGGGATCTGGCTAGATCAGTTTCTGTATTTTGACAAAAATGTAGATGCTGTCTGGCCAGAGCCAAAGGCGCTTTTGCCCTTACAAAGAGACTGTTTTATAGCAGCCAACTCGATGCGAGGGTAAAGGTAATCTGCTACATGGCCCTTATCAGGCCCATGCTGGTATTCGGGTGCACCGTGTGGTTCAATGTACGAGCAAGCTTAATGGAAAAGATTCGGGTGTTTGAGAGGGCTTGCCTTAGGGCTTGCCTTCGCTTGTACAGAACACCAGAGTCGGAGTACAAAATTTTGTATCGTAATGAGGTACTTTACAACAGAGCGAACCTAATACCAGTGGACAACGTCGTAATTAAGCTGACTCGAAGGCACATTGAAAGAGCAATGGCCTCAACGAATAACCTGATATCTGGGGCTTACTACCCCAATTACCTTTACATCGAGAGTGTGCGCTCTGACGGCTTCGTTCCACCGGAAGCATTCCTCTACCTAGATCTGATAGGGTTGATTCAGGATAGATCAGCGGTCCCGTTAATCTTCCATGTTGCTCGGAAAGGTTGGGACATGCGACTCAACTACGGCAGAGACGTAGCACACGGCAGTGTGGATCGTCTCAGGTTCAGTAGGGCGGTGGGGAATCGCGATAAGAGGGATGTCGTTCGGCAGCACCAGAATTTCTAGTGGTTGAATGATGGAAAAGATGTTTCGTCGTCGTCGTTTTCGTCAATTACGGACCAGCCACACTAACGAGGCATAGCTGACCAATCTATTTGGTCTGTGAATAGCGATGGCCAGCTTACATAGCTTTAGGTTAGCATTTAAGAAATATATACATATATTAGTTTATACCTTTGTATATACTAATATATGTATACAATTGTGTATAATATGTATGTGTATGTATGTGTGTATTGTGTAGATAGGTTAGCTAGACTAAGGTTTATTTTAAGTTAGATATTAAGTTTTTATAAAAAATAAAAAATTATGTCCGTATGCTAAGTTTTTTGTTAAATTCTTTTCTTAGCCTTAAGCATAGAAAATAAGTACGTAAATAAAATGTAAATAAAGTCGAAAGACATAGATATAAGAATTTAGAGTAGCTTAGAGTGCCTGTGTGGGGCCAGTAAGTTAGTATAAGATTGTTAAGTAATTTTAAGCTAGCATTTAAGCATTTTTTGTTAGGATGTAAGAATTAATAATTTAGAAAATAAAATGCATTTAAAACAAACAACAACAAACAGAGGCAATACATCTAAAAAAAAATTATATGATACGAGTATATGCAATAAGCTAGTTTAAGTATGTTAAGTATGTTAAGATTTATTTTTATTTAGATAGTTGTAAGTTCTAGTTTTAAGTTTTTATAAAAAAAAAGTCCGTATACTAAGTTTTTTCATTAAATATTGCTTTTTTAATTTTAATTTAAATAAATATAGAAAAAAATGTAACCGACAGCTATATTTGGATCTGTGATAAATCAACATACCGTCCAAGATAACAGTGATCAGGGGGATAGGTGCAAACGCTATCTGGGCAACAAAGAATTTTAGCAGGCTGACTCGTGCTAGACAACGTATCTTACTAGAGTCTGGACGTTTTTAAATTCAGCTCAGTGACAATTTTTCAGGGTTTTTTTAAAAGCTAACTCTATTTGTGCCGTTTTCTAAAAGTTTGACTCTTTTCAATACGAAGCACGTATCCCCAAAACCCAATTTTGGGCCGTAATACCAAGTGAATTTTTTGCCAAACGCGTTACTTCTTTTTACCAGTGGCAACAGTAAATTTCACCATTGTCATCAATTTCAGTGTCTAACCTAATTTAATTTTTTTTTTGTGAACCTTGTCCGTCTGTGGGCCAAATAATTGCACAGTCATTGATAATGCAACTGGAATGATCGTATGCAAAGGAATATGCAAAAGAATGAATCGGAATACTAAAATGTATCTGTAGGAGTACAACAGCATCTTCTGATACTTCTGTGATGAAGACAAAAGCATATCACTCTCCTTATAATCCTGGCGATAAAGTACAATAATCAGCAACTTATCTCTCTGGCTGGTTTATCGCAAAATAAAGTCCCGAATTTCGGCATAGTTACAAAAACTTTAACAAGTTGCAAGAAGTCCATTTTAATCATTCTAATGCAACATTTGACATGGTTCATAGTGAAATAAAATCATTAATAAACTGACCCTACTTTTTGAAGAGCTCCCCCAGAAAAAGTTATGCTACTTGGGTAAATAAAAATTTTGAGAAAAAATATGCGTTCACCGTTTACAGCGATAAGATAACTTCCAGATGCTTCAAAGTTCATACCCCTTCTAAATTTTAGCGGCTTTTTGCGAACGCGGGATATAATTGTTCAAATGGAACGAAATAAATAGGAACGCAAAAGTGAAGTCTCGAAAAACTGTAAAACGAAATCTTAAAATTGAATCTATTACTAAAACTAAGCCCCAAACAAATTCTTCAGTTTCAAAACTGAATTTTTCCCAATTTTAATCCTAAATTCATTGAATATGTAACCATTACCCTATTATTATTATTATTATTATCAAGGGAACGATACAAATAAATTTGTAGGGTCCGGGATTTAACGCCGGGGTACTATGTCCATATGACGCGTTTTGTCAACAGCACGCGGAGTGCTGAGTTCCCATGTGGTCACCCACCTACGTACTTACCGCGCCCAACACTGCTTAATACCCATTACCCTAACGAACACTGAAAGTATAAATCCATCCATTTTACAAACCACTCCCAAATCAGCTTCTATCACGGCTAAGCCCACGCGCAACCGAGTTTCATTTAACCTTAAATCCGCTTCCAGCTCTTTACCGCATTTATCTAAACCCCCACCTAAACATCTACTCCTAAATACTCAAATTGTATACCTTCCCATATTCAACCCCAGCTCACCTTCACCTATACCGAAACAAGAAAAACTTACAGACAACTATCTTGAAGGTCGCTATGTAATGTCTCGCCGCAGGCATCGTAACATATCTTTATCTAGCATATCTGCAAAATAAATCTGACTCTGTCTGTATTGATTGCATGTCTAACTAACTAACCCAAAAGAGTTGAGGCAAATTTTCCTTTGTTTTCATGAGGGCTTTCAATACCTCCCATGTTAACTCAAAACGCATCTTTCATCTTCAATAAGCACGCCCCAGTTTCAAAAACTACTACTGCTCCTAACCTAGTCTTTGACCTCCTACTTAACGGCTCTTCACCTCATTTCACTCTATTTCCAAAAAGTAAGAGGATTGAGCTCTAAGGTCTCCACCATAATCCTTAACTCACAAAAGCGTCCCTACGAAATTGTTACAAAAAAATTTGGGTTTGGACTTTAAAAATAATGAAATTTTCACTTCAGATTTTGAAGTTTTTTGTAACGACGACCTCGATAACATAAATGATTCTTATGGTCGGGGAGTTTTGCTGGCAATTCATACTAGCCTACTACTCATTCGGAACTCTTAGAATACGTTTGTGCAAAAATTTCAGTTTCCAAGCGCATTTTTTTCATGATATGCTTCTACACTCGCCCCTGGAGATATGGTAATTGCTTTGGGGGATTTAAACTTTCCTCACCTTCAATGCGTACGTTCTGATGACGAGTCTAATTTTCTTGTTACCAACTCCACTTCAGATAAAAAAACCCCACATTTGTTCAGCTATGAAGCATTACTAGCAATTTAAGCAGGCAACTTGATTGTGTTGTCACAGAGAGTAAACTTCATAAACACCAAACGAAAATCTTATAATTACCCACCTACCCTGAGATTCTCAAAAGAATCCTCGAACAATCCTGTAGAAATCTCAAAGTTATTGTCTAAATTGTTATCCAATCGTTTGTTACGCATGTTGGAGAACCTGATATCAACTATTTCTCTTACATGAGTAGCTGTGCCCAAACTTCACTTATATCAGCTGATACTAATATTGAACAAGTAATGGAAAAAGTCAACCAGCTCAAAGCCCAATACTCTCCGGGTCTTGACGGCTGCTTGCCACTGTTTTGAAAAAATGGCAAATATCTTGGCCAAACCTCTCTCCATCTTCTTTCAGCTATCTATGTCCCAAAATGAAATCTCTAATTATCGTCCCATCGCTAAACTCCAATGTATACCCAAACTATTTGAGAGCATTGTTTACGACCTGATGTTCTTTCACTGCAAACCTATCTTCTCTCGTTATCAGCACAGTTTTCTAAAAGGAAGATCAACAATTACTAATTTAACAGAAATCTTTTCTATTGCATTGGAAAACGGAAACGGATTTTGCAAAACTTTCGATAAAATTTCGAACGAAATAATCCTTCTCAACTTGAAGCTCTCGGGTTCCAACTTGGGTTAATTTTTTTTTTTTTTAAAGAACTTAACACTCAAGTGGGTATAAATACACTTATAATGCCTCAGCATGTGTTAAGTTTTTTGGAAAATGGGGTAGAGAGAGAAAGAAAGATTTTGGTCTCAGTTTCGTTCCATGGGTGGCATCCAACATTTAATGGGGAAACTAAATTCTTAGTGGAAGTTGGCTTGAGGGTGATTTCTAGTCAACTACTCATCTTACTTGATTTTCGTTAACTGAGAAAATGAATATGTCTTTCGGGCGAGGCTGGAATTCGAACACCGAACCATCCGATTTGGAACCCAGCCCACTACCACTTGAGCCACTGCCACCCTGTGGCACTATTTGACAAATAGTGAAATAATGTCCTTTCTAAATCTTCTGTTTCTGATCCCATTGTAGCTATATCTGGTGGTCTCAAGGAAATCACCTCAGTCCTCTGATATGTATCCGAATATTGGCAATCAATGATGAATATTTCATTATCAAAGAATCGCGCATTTCCATCTATGCAGATAAAAATTATTGAAGCTTAATGCTGAAAAGTGCTAAACTATAACTTATTCGCATACACTTGTGCTATCACCACCAAGGTTCTATTTCATCGGCAATGAAATTTTATGAGGCAATGAATACCCTCTGACTCCTTACTACGAAAGCCACTCTAGGCAAATTGAAGCTATTTAACGCAGATTCATTCGATTTGGATTCCGGGGTCTACTTTGGATAGATATCTATAACTTGCCTCCGTACAGCGATGGTTTAAAACTAATTAATCTTCAGCCCCGTAAAAAACGTCGAGAAGTTACTGATGTACACTTTATTCATCAACTACTCACTGGTTGTATTGACTCCCCTACCCTGCTCCATATTATATCCATTAATACCAATCCACGCAGCTTTACTATAGGTGGGCACCCCTCTTCCACATCAACTTTCACCGAACCGACTACGTTGTAACGAACCCTTGACCAGAATTTTGCGAACTGCGAACAAAATGGTTAATGGGTTCGACTTCAACATCAGCAAAACGAGTCTTCGAAATTCCCTCTCCCAAGCATTATCGATATTACCTTTACAAATAACTCCCTACTGCGCAACACAGAATGGTGGGCCAGCGAACTATGTATATAGCCATAGTGACTATCTGTCGGTAATAATTTATATTAAAGAGCATTCTGCGCCCTAAGCTAGCGGGTCCAAAATGAAAAGATAGACTTTTCGACAAGGACATACCATATTCGACGAAATAATGAATATCAGCGAGTTGCCCGGCAGTGAAACAGCGGAGAGTTTGTCGCATCATCTCACTCGTGTACAGAATGATAATAAATAAGATGAAGGTCTGTAGGTATCCACAATTATCATGTCCAACAAAACTGCCGTATATTCAAATGTCTGTTTCTAATACTGCTAATAATAACACTCGTATTTTCAAAATCAATTTATAGTTCTACAATATTTGATTCTATTTCATGTTACTGGACAGACGAATGTGTTTTCAATCAGTTTATTTCCTACGTATACAGTTAAAGGAAAACTAATTAAAACGAACGAAAGTGTCAGTTGTTTGAGTACAAGTACATACGACTATATCTCATATGATTACCACTACAGGGTAAACAATCATATAAGCAATATGCTCTGTAGGCATTATGAATCCAATTTTATCTGCACGCATCACTTACTGCTTGCCACAAGGAATACCTACATGTTTTTTTTTATTGACGTTGATGTAAATTTAATTTTTAACTGTATCTACAATGATACGCCAAAGCGAATATATGGTAGTATCTGGTTTGCTCTGTATGAAATTATAGAAGTTCGTTATTTTTGTTGTATTTTATTCAATTTTTGGATTTTGTATTATGTTCTTGTGGTTCAAGCATATGCAAACATGCATACGACTTTGATGGACCAATTTCATGTTCACTTATTAATAAGTAGATACATGCATATTAGTATATAGCTTACATTTAATATTTATGTCGAAACTGGCGGTATGAGGCGCCATGAAACGAAGCCTATGGTGTACAAATTCAACGTATATTTATGTTGAAAGTAAATTTATACCAAGAATAAATACCTTATGTTGTTTTAAGAAAAAAGAATTTGTTTTAAACTTCACTTTATTTATTTAAATTTAATTAAGATTAATATGAAAAACTGGGATTAAAAAATTTCGTTTTTCTTTGCTCGACTGCTCTTATTGAATATCTTTACAAAAATGGCCCTAGTTCAGAAATGTATTTGTCTCTTTCCTTTTAGGTTTTGGGATTTTGGTGAATATACATAGCATTGCCAGGCTTGGCAACATTCCCCCCTGGTAAGCTGGTGTCGTCTTCTAGGTTACCATTCTCGCCAAAACGCTTAACATCAAGTACATCCAGTTTTGTTACCGGCCGTGTGTAGATACCAGTGGACGTCTTCACTATTGCTGTTATTCTTGTCGACTATTAACACAATACCTCCTTGCGATAAGGGCTTCGCCATTTAGTTTTTTGGGTGAGAGTGGGAGAATATTCCTTCAGCCAGCGAATCAAAAATGTTATGTCTATCGTGTAACAGCTTCCCAGTAAGTCTTATGCCGTTCTGTAACCCCAACAAAAAATGATTGGGAGTAAGCGCCTCGTCACTCTCTGTATCTATTAGTATTTGTATAAGTGAGTGGTCTAGAATTTATAATGAACTCAACCTCCGCCATCATTGTAAGCAAAACTTCGCATTTCGGAATACTATGTATATGCATTTGCGCTAAAATTTATCAGTCGCTCCTAACTCCCTCCCATATGGAGTGAAGCGGGAGGAACGAATTTCTACTCGATTTTATCGCCTTCGAGCTGCTTCGAAATATCTTCTAGACAAAGCTGACCCATATTTGTTTTCAATTCTTGACTTGCACTTCGAAAATTTGTGCCGTTGTTACTCCTTCTTTCTTTGGGCCTTACTCCTTTTGAAGAAAATTGTTTGATTCCTGGATAGGTTAAGCGAGATTTCAATTGAAATTGCTTTCACTGTGAGGCACGTGAATAAAACACCCCATCGCTTTTCTGTCCGTTGTCACCCAATGCTTGTAGAGGGCGAGCCAATAGGCGGTGTAGATGTTGGCTGTCAATTACTGTCATTTACCGTATTCAATATGGTTGATCTTTTTGACTGACGTCATACAATCTTTGACAATTTTGGCCATGGAGTCATTTACCATGCAACAATGCATTTATTGTTATTCAATCTGATTACGAAGATGGGCGATCTGTAAAAGTAACATTTCGTAAAATTCGTGAATTTTCTGGTCAGCATAATCGCCCTAGTGAGTCCGGAATACATGCAATGGTTAAGCGTTTTGAAAAAACCTGGTTCAGTATCGCGTCAAACTAAAGCTCGGCCAGCATGTACACGCCAAAACCTCACCATTGTGAGCGAAGATGTTGAAAACCAGCCAGGCACAACAATTGGGCTTCACTTATGGCACTTTACGACGAATTTTAAAGGTTGATTTGCACGGCTGTAAAATCCAAATTACACAAAAATTGAAGTCTTTGGACCATCTACGATTTCGCTGATTTGTTAAGCGGGTGTTCGATCGCCAGCACAATTTGTCATCGAATTTTATGTTTTCCGATGAAGCCCATTTTTGGATGGACGGATACGTAAATACACAAAATTGTCGTTTCTGGAAACCGGAAAACTCATACGAAGTTCAGAAAAACCAATGCATCACGAAAATGTCATGGTATGGTGCGGATTATGGGTTGGCGGCATCATTGGCCCATAGATTTTCGAAGATGAGGCTGGAGAGACAGTTACAGTGAATGGAGTTGATTAGCCTCCAAGGTCATGCAATTTGACGCCTTTAGACTTTTTCCTGTGGGGTTATTTGAAGAGTAATGTCTATACCAATAACCCAGCGACAATTCAGGATCGCAAACATGACATCAAAACTGAATTACGGCCATTGATCCGCTTATTCTTCAAAAAGTCATCGAGAATTTTGACCTTCGGATGGTCGCTTACAGAAGTCTGGTGATCACATGAACGATGTTGTATTCCAGTCATTATTGCAATGGACCGACCTTTACTAATCAATAAAATTCTACGTTGATTTCAGAATAAATGGCTCACCCTTTATATTGGGCCAAAATTATCTACACCTACACAGGAGAATGGCAGCGTGAAAGGTTTTAGACGAGCTTTTTTAAGTTCGGACATAAGTGGAGCTACTAGCATGGCTCTATTATTCCTACAAACTTGAAAATTTTTTATTATTTTTTTTTTTTAAGAACTTAACACTTAAGAGGGTATTACTACTCTTAAAATGCCGAAGCACGTGTTCATTTTTTCGGAAAATTGGATAGAGAGAGAAAGAAATATGTTTGGGCTCAGTGCTTATTTCGCTCCATGGGTGGCATCCAACATTTAATGGGGAGACTAAATTATTTGCGTAAAATGGACTTGATGTTGTATTTAGGCAACCATTCATCTCACAAGATTTTAGTTACATGAAAAAGTATTTCGGTCACGGCTGGTATTGAATCCCGAACCGTCCGACACACTACCACTTGAGCCAGGGCCACCCTTTTTTAGCACTGTTTGTAACGTTGGAATATAAAAAACTTAACGAATCTCGTTTACTGCGGTTTCGAAATAAATGTGCTTATATTTTCTGTGGAAGCTTTGCACAATCAATTTTGTATTATGATATGTTTTTGGTGGGATTATCCGTCGTTTACATTCAGGGGTCACATGTTTAGAGGCGTCCATGTGACCTTTTGACGACATTACTTCATTCAGATCCAAGTAAGGACTCGATTGGTATAAAGGACTGGGCTTTTCCATTATTTGGTTATTTTGCAAGGCATTTATTTCTTTTAGGTAACGTTCAGCTTGGCACATCCGATATAAATAGATTTCCGCTCCTTTGAAATGATCTAGCCTGTCTTCTTCGTTTTGGCAGACAGTAATTTTTTTGTTCCTTTACCATTTGATAATGGAGCCAAGACTTGTGCTTTACGAGCCTTTCTTAAAAGCGTAAAACTATATTGATTAACATACGTTGTTGAGAGTAATTTTTTCCATGAAGAGAATTTCATAAAATTGATCAATGGTGTTACTGAAATTCCTGAGTGTGTAAAGACCGCTTTGGTTTTATTCCCTTTAGTAGCTGGTGAGGATGGTCATGTTCTTTGGGATTGTAAAGAAATCACGGGCCTTGGTATCAACGGCTCTCGGAAGAAAAGTCCACTTTGAGATTCCTCTTTGTGGTATCATCGGATACATTATCTTCACTTGGTATCTATCGTCATGCGCCACTAGAATTCTCCAATTTATTCAACAAAGTACTGACTGGGAGTTCGACCAAAAAAATATTGTCTACTTATTGGAATTGAGTGACCATTCGTCACCATTTGTGTCAATCTGACACCTAACACAGTTGTTTCCAACTCTATTAGTGGAACTGAAATTTATTTTAGAGAACCGACCTTTGTTTTGGAACAAAACGAATGCATTCAATTGACTGTCCTTTTTGTACTCATAAGTAGGAAACTGCTGCATATCCTGATAAGCTGGCTTCTAAAAAAACATGTAACTTTATTGAAAACTCAGCTGCGAACTTCAAGATGTTAAGGTAAGGTCGTCTTATTTTGATTTCTCTGATTATCGTATGTAGTAATTTCAACCGTTCTTGCTAAAGTTCAAACTGTTCTATATGCATCGGCTCATCCCATTCGATGCATTCACGCCAAATAAAGTGCAACTGGATTTTCAGCAACTTAAAAAAATGCGCTAGGAGACCAGGCGGGTCAAATATATTCATGTGTACTCCTAAAATGGTCCACTTAGGCGGAGGAAGTGTTCTCCTCAGGATTTGCTTATAAAAGCTCTTGGTGTTAAATAAAAATGAGAACTGGTCGGTTGTTTGTGGCCACCACATTCCTAAAACTTTTTCCACCTCGTATGCGCTTGAACGGTTGTTAAAATATTTATTGGGGCTAGCTGTTTAATGCGTTCGCTGAGTTGCTCAAAAAGTTCCTGATTTCAAACCCAGCTGGCTGACGAATATACGAGTATATGACTTCGGTGGTCACGTGTATTGCTTCTTCTTCTGTTTGGAAGCTATCCAGGAAATCACCAACATAATGATTTCGTATGCCCGCTTCTACTGCCCGAGAAAATTTGGCAGAGTGTTCTAAAGCATTTTTGTTTTTTACAAAATCTGCACGGTATGGCGAGTAGGTTGAACCGAAGTTGGGAACAACGCCTTATGTTTAACTCGCCGTAGTTTGCCCCCTTCCTCGCTGACGGAAAAATGAATAAAGATCAAATGAACGAATTCCTGAATCGATCTTGATTCAACCATCTACACGTTCAGAATAGCTAGCTTCGATGCAGGTCGTTGTATCAATCCTTTCGTGGTGCGAATATCGGCGCGCCGAACTTCTCCATAAGGTCCTGGGTAGACTCTTTCTTTACTTGGTCGCCTCCTCGGAATATTTGCTTCGCAGATCTCCTTTCATTGTCGGCCATTTCGTGCATCAGGTGAAGTTGGAAGGTATTCGGCTAGACATTGTTTTCATAGACGGTCTCTCAACTGAAGAGCGATAAGCCACTGCTTACTTAGGATACACAGTTTTGTGTGTTCGGCGAACCCAATAAAAAGTGGTTAGGCGTAAGCGGCTCTTCCTGATCCGCCGTGATTTCAAAATGTATTAATGGGCGAGAATTGACGAGATTTTCCGCTTTTATTATAAAGCACAGCAGCGTATGCTCTCGTGGAGCCACTTTTTTGAGTGTATGAAGCAATAACCTCTTAATACATTGCACCCAACGTCCCCACACACCTCATTTCGATGGATTAAACACACATTTAACTCCATTGAAAGACAACTCGCACCGTACACGCTCGCAGTCGAAAACCCCAGAAAAACGCATCGCTTCGTGGCTAGCGCCAATAAAATTCGTTGCCTTGTGTGAGCGTATTCTTACAGGTGCCCCTCGTCGATTTATGAAATTATGAATCACTAGGATGCATGCGTCATATCGTAGGCTAGTTCCAGATATACAGTACGCACTACTAAGCATGTAAGTAATGCTATCCACCGCTTATCAGTGTGGCGACCTACTGTCACCATCAGAGGGCCGATGTAATCCAGACAAGTATTCGTAAACGGCCTCACAAAGGGCGTCAGATGGTCTTCCGGTAAAGATTGGGATAGTTTCGTTGATTTTACACTCGCAGCAATTAGCAATCACCTTCCGGAAGATCTGTCGCAAGGGCGTAATCCAATATTTGCGACGGATTTCATAGATGATGGCTTCTATAATATTTAGGTGTTTCATTTTGGTATGCTGGTGTGGTGAGATAATAATATTGTAAATGCATATAGGGATGGATAATTGGACGCTTAGTTGCATATGGGAGCCAGCTGTCATCATGGATTCGACCAGAGATACCGAGGACGTCATCGCTGTCGACATATGGTATGCTGAAAGTCTGTATAATAAGCTCCTTCTTGCCACCGCTTGATCGTTACGAATTTGTTTCGGCTCTGCGGCGAATGCTACGAGTTGAACATAACAATAATTCTGCTGCATTCAGCTCAGATGATGTTAGACCAGCTCCTTGATTATGGTGTGGTTGTTTATGGCAGCGCCCCACAAATCTTATTATCCAGGCCGGGGTTCTTAAAAGTCGACCAAGAAAAAAGAAACGACTAAAATCTATTAAGCATTTGCGCAATAACAAAAGAGTGCTTCGGGCGGAGTTCTTCACCATCGTCTGCATTACTTTTGGTAGCGATGAATCTTATTGACCAACTATCCTCTGTACCAAGCAGAAATCCGGGGGCCTTTAACCAGCATGATGATAGTTTGAGGTCGGTATGCGAATTTAATCGGGTGGCTTCATCTGCAACGTTCGCATGGATCGATACCCACATCCAATTATCTGGCTTCGTAATCGACAATATTTCTACTATTCTGTGAATTACAAATAGTTTATGCCGGTGGTGTTTACTTTCCGATTGAGAACTATTGTTAAGTCGCTCCAAGCGACCATGCGAGTGACGTTGACGAAGTGTTGTTCTAATATAGTATTCCTAAGGTAGATGCTTGAAACTTCAAACGCGGAACGGTTAAAGGCTTCAGCGGGATGCATACAAAGACGGTTTCCACTGCGTTCTCCCTGGCGTCAGCAAATATGTAGAGCTGGAGCTCTTGGGATATTAAATTCACTTCACTCATGAGCAACTTAGTGGCGATGGTGAAGTGACTTAAAAATTCAAGGGGCTCGAACACCGACATAACGGTAGTCAGGAATTCTCTTTTTACTGGATATCTTTCGGCAGCAATAACCTCCTTTTCAACGTGATGGAATTGTAATTTACGATTGAAGTTAACATCCGTCGGTTGTTAATACACATCAAAAACTTTCTCGACCGTTAAGCTACCATTGGCGTTTAGTGCTACAGAATATCAATGCCTTTTAGGGCCCTAAGAACTTGTGGAGAATTCGTGTAAAATTCGTGTAAAATTCCGTATTTCGGAGCCGGCGTCCTTGTGAATCTCTCGTACTTGACTTGATATTTGGATAGCTTGCTCTTCAGATTCAGAGCTGTCATCAAAATCATCAACGTAATAATGATCTCTTATACATAGCTTTGATAGCTCGTGGATGATAGATTCGATCTCCCAGAGTGTTAATAGTCTTCATGTATTGAGCAATACAAGGCGAATATTCAGCCCCGAATGTGATGGTTATCATTTCATGAAAATCGGGTGGTATTTGATCATTACCATCACGTCAAAGAAATCTTTGAGTGCACCTATCTTCCGGCCGAATCAATATTTGCTGGAACATCTCTTTAATGTCTCCACGTAGCGATGGATCTTTTGCGGAAATGACACAAGATTGTTACCAACGACTGGTATTGTTGAGGTCCCTTAATTTGACGAGAATTGACAGAGATCCCCTTTATATCGGCAATGGGATCGAATCCAGACGCAGCTTTTTGGGCTTATGTGGATTCAGCACCCCAAAATGTGTCAGGTACCATGTTATAAGTCCAGCATCAGCTACTTCTGCTGATTGCACTTTACGGGCGTAATTCTTGTTCACATAGGCCCTGATAATCGACCTATAAGCGGCAGCGAAGTTCTCAGCTCGGTTAATTTTATACTCGATTCCAATTAAGCGCTTAAGTGCAATAGGGTAACTGTCCGATAGTTTTGTGTCGTCCTGGTTCCACAAGAGTCCAACTTCGAATCTTCTGATGATTTTTTTTGTTGTCGAATACAAAATCTCCTTAGCACGAACATCGGCTTTGCTCTCAACCGGAGGTCACAGTCTTAAATCAAAGCTTTCGGTTTAGAGGTACTCGCGTACCAGTTAGTCTGAGCTCTTTATTAAGTTGATGTAACTTGTATTCGATATAAGACGGGTGTTAATGTAGAATAAAAACAAACAAAATCTTAAAAACGCAAATAAAACTATTGGCAACGGCATATTCGGAAAAACGGACAAAAGCGAAAAGATGGAGAAAGCAAGGCAAGAGGAAGGAAAATGCGAACCAAGACTGGGCACGGAGCATCAAGGAAGAAGTAAAAAGGAATTTAAAAAAAGAACAAAATAAAGAAAATTAAATTAAAATTTCAATATTATATCTATGTCTTTTTTTGCATTTTTAAATAGTAAAGTAAAACAAAAAGCCAACAACGGGTCCAGGGTGTGAGAGTGTAGTGGGCCATTGGAGACATTCAGTAGGTAATTAAAATAGAATGGGTCCGGTACAAGGGAGTCGTTGGTGAAGGATTGTTTGGAAAAGGTGGCAATCAGGTTGATAATAGTGAGTGGATCGGTTGATGACTTGTTGTTGAAACAGAGGGAAGGAGGATAACCACCGAACTTTCTTTTGTAGTCAACAAATTGGAAAAGGACTTAGGGTCGTTTATAAGGTTGACTGGCATACTGTGAAGGTAGCGCTGGTAAAGGGAATCGTAAAGTTTGATGAAATGAAGATAAGCCCAAGATAGTTGGAATAGTCGCAAAAGGGTCTGGTGCGAAGGAAAGCAGCTCATAACTTGTTTCTCTTATTTCGTAAGGAACGAAGCTTCCGACAGCTATCCAACATGGTCACTGAAGAGTCTTCATTCAACAAGGCGTATGTATTGCTGGCTCTATGCTGACAATAAAATGTGACTGGTAGTACTTGAAATAAGACATCTTTGCAGCTAAGAACTGGGTCTTATTTGCTGTTGCCCATCGCTTGGTTGCTCTGCAATTGCGGCAGTTGTAAAAAAGTATCTGTAGTTGACACTTTGTGGAGCAATTCATGATGTTTTCCCCAACATCAGTTTGTAATTGCAGTCACGCGTTGCATATCACGCCTTCAGACTTAAGAAACACAATCGGTAGGTTCTGAGGCATCAATGATTTGTGAAAGCACCACTTTATAATACGATGGCTGAGGCAGTGGTGGTGGAAACACCCGTCTTGGCAATAAGAGTTGGCGTCATCTGTGTGCTGAGCTTGCCGCTGTTTCAGTATTAGAAACAGCATTCGATTTGGCGGTATTTTCTGATTCGATGTAGTTTGAATAGAGTTGCTGGCTGCTGGCAACTTTCTGAAGAAGAGAACTTCTTTTTGGTGGCGTTCGTTGCATTCGTTGAAAGCGGGCTTGCAAACTGTAAAATCCGAAATAAGGAATGTCACAGCTGGTGGTTGAAAAGGTTTCGAAATTTTGACGTCTTAGTAAAACGAAACTATTGCTGTACAAATTCAACGTTTATTTCTGTTAAAAGAAAATTTATATAATCGACAAAAACCTTAAGTTTAACTCACCGTAGTTTACGTCCTTCCTTGTTAACGAAAAAATGCCGAATGAATAAAGATCAAATGAACGAATTCTTTGCGAGTAACCGCGAAAAGGAAATAAAACTAAACGAATGTCAGAAAGAAAGTCTGAGAGTAAAGCTGCGTTTACATGGTAAGCTAATACATTAGTATTGTTACTCGAAAGTACGCTCTGCAACAAATTCTGCTAACAATTATGAGATATTATTGTAGTTAAAATCGTTGTTAGATATCGCAACATCACGCACCACATATGATTTACCTGAAAGTCATTCGCCTTCTTTTCGAATATACCATATACGAGTATGAGTATTTGCAGTTTCTATTCATACTCGTACCTCGTAGTACTTTAACTCGTTAAAATGAAGCGGCTATTTTTGAAAAGTGATAATTAAATTAAGGATCTTCTCATTTGCAATAGGTCTTTTCCTGCGAGATTTTTGTAAGAATTTGTAATAGAATTTGTTGTTTTGTTTAAGGAGTAGGGATGAATTCTTAAACCCAAAGTCTCGCGGGAAAACGTTTTTATAAAATGTGTTTGAAACATCAAAAGTGGCAATTAAAAAGGAAACAAAAATATGCGTTTAATGAATTTGGTTGCTGTGGATTAGTTTGATTATAAACCAAATGTATGATGACAGTGTATTTGGGTTATAGTGAAAAAGAATTTTATTTCCACTATCGGATCTCACGAAGGCTCTTCGCAAATCTAGAATAGCGTTCCCGTATCTCAAATGTGTACACAAGACTATGTAAACATGTTATGTTATTAACAGTAACTTACCATTTTGGATACGTCTAAAAGTACAATCTACTTCAATCTGAAGCTATTTTTTTTCCTCTCTGTGTACATCCAAGTCTTCTATTGAGTTCATTTGGGTCGAAATTGCAATTTACAAAAATTTTAAGTTTTATGAGTTTCACAGTTCAACCTTTCTAATTTACAATATTTTTCTCGCGAGAATACGAATTTGGAGTCCTTGAATAGAGGTAACATTCCTAACTCTTTGACAGCATATACATACTATACATACATATAATATTGTATTGTATTGTATTGTATATAATACTATATAAGGTATATAATAGGTTCAATATCTACATTTAACTCTCTAAATTTATGCCGCTATCTTTTTTGTGGTAGACTGGAAAATCTGCAATACATACATATAATATCACAAACGTATTTGATCACAGTTGGAAATAAAATTAGAAAATAGTCTTCGGTATAATTTCCTGATCAGAATTTATTTAGTTTCGGTTCTACAATTGTTATCAGGTTCTTTGCCAATTGTCGGTAACCAATGTTATGTGATTCGCAAATATCATCATTAAGTGCTAATGCCTCTGAGAGTCGTATCAGCATTCACATCTTGTCGATATGATCTGGGATTAATTCACAGAAAATACACCAAAAAATATGAAAAACAATTTCTATCGTCACCATCTTTTGCAAAAGCAAAGCTACAAAAATGAACATTTTTTCATATAAAAAGCTTTTTATTTTCTCAGCGATAAAAATTAGTATAAAATAGTAGGTTTCATTCTCTGTTCAAAGAATAATAAAAAAAAAACACATTGTGTGGAACGGCAAAGTCATTTTACGGTCAGTAAAATTACTCTTACTATGTCTGGGCACATCGCTCTTGCGATTCAACGCCAATACCAATAGGTAACGACTGTCTACTTACTTAATCAAAATGCTACAAATGTGTTAGGTGTAAGGGAAAGTTCCGTCGTTTTTGTTTTTTGAAAGAAAAGCAAATTATTTTTTTTTTTCACTTTTTATTTAAAAATTAGGCCAGAATGAAATTTGTTTCATTGGTAAAAATTGTTACCAGTTTGGCAGCTTATCCAATTCTTTGGAAGAGAAGCCCTAGCTTTTGACGGCGAAAAACTGTTGTCATTTGGGCACTCTCAAAGTTGAAAAACGCATTTCCATCAAGAGATCGGAATAGATTGTAATCAAGAGAATAACACTGAACAATTAAAAAAAACTGTCTACTGAATTAAATTTTTCAGCTGTTTTAATGGATAAATAGGTACGCTAATTACAAAACTGTACTTAGTTTTCTTCTATCACTTCAAGTTTTTTCGCTACAGAGAGGTTGTGTCTCGATCCATATATTTATAATATCTATTATAGTGAATAAGTGAAGTGGAGTCCGAGTTCTCGTCGGTATAAAGGGAGTAAACAGAGTCAAGTTTTTATTTACATACATATATAATTATTCCCTTTCCTTTAGATCATGTCTGCCTTTACTATTTCGCGTCGCAAGTGCTTAAATAGCCCAAATTCATTTTGTTATATATGTGGCAGTCTTACCCTTCCTATGTCAGGGAAGCGTATTTTGCATATTTTGAAATAAAAACTGGTGATAAAGATAAACGTTGGGCAGCTTACAAGGTGTGCAAACAGTGTGTTGAGAGTTTACGGATGTGGACAAAGGGAACACGAAATAAATTGACATTTGGTATACCTATGATTTGACGGAAGCCAAATGGTCATTCAAGTGACTGTTACTTTTGTATAGTGAAAACGTCCGGATATAACAAATGTAAAATAGAGTATCCTAGTTTATCATCAGCCATACGCCCAGTACCTCGGTAATGATTGAAATACTGTAATAATTGAAACACACACTTAGACTTCAAATATAGTGCTTATATATTAATTCCAATAATTTTACAAGTTCATGGCTTGGCGGAGAACAAAGAACTGAAACTGGATGAGAACCTCTTTAAGAGAAATTATCTATTCATGCTCAGTCTGTATTCATACATACATACGTTCATTAATACTACTGCATCACTACAACCTCATTCAGCGGAAATCCCAGTGCCAGTTTTCAAAGAACTAACTTCTCTATTACAAGAATATGGCTTCACAGCTCTTAGCTTCAAAACTTCACGAGAAAAACTTGCTTGAAAAAGAAGCTAAGATACCCTACTTTCGATCAAGAGAAATTGCATTTCTGCAATACTTTCGAAGTGAAGGTGAATTTATGTATTGCCATAACATAAATGGTTTAATAGAGGAGTTGGGAATTCTGCGTCTTCCTCCACAATGGAAACTTATTGGTGCAGTCCCAATATGTCACTCAGTTTGTTTGCGTGAAGAAGAAGAGCGAAATTGATTTTTTGCAATACCACATGCACAAATGGATCATCTGTGTTGAGCTTAAAATGGTATTCTTCTTTTTGGCCAGCAACGCGGATATACCAAGTATCCCTCTTTTTTTGTGTGGAACAGCAGAGCTCGTGAGAAGCATTGGCTACAGTCGAATTGGCCGCCAAGATCTGAACTCAAACCCGGCGATCCAAACATGTAGAATCCGTCGCTTGTTAACAGAATCAGTATTATATTTCCACCTCTGCATATAAAACAGGGCCTCATGAAACAATCATTTCAGCATTTCCTCGCCTGTCTTTTGAAAAGATAAAGACCGGTGTATTTGACGGTCAACAGATTCGGCAGCTCCTTAAAGATGAACATTTTATTGGGACAATGACAGAACTCCAAAAGAATGCTTTAATATGTATGTTTGCCGTTTGGTTAAAGAAGTTTACTACTTTTATGAATAAAATTATTTTCTTTGAACATTTTGTTTGGTAATTGTTTCC
Organism: Volucella zonaria; assembly: GCA_963966105.1. Taxonomy (NCBI): domain Eukaryota; kingdom Metazoa; phylum Arthropoda; class Insecta; order Diptera; family Syrphidae; genus Volucella; species Volucella zonaria. Next base: position 157,665,793 of record OZ014530.1, on the reverse strand, counting down.
TTAATTTATTATTGTATGCACATTTTGTATGTTATTTGGGACCCAAAGATGATATCCTGTAGCTAAAAAAGGTGACGTGATAGACAAAAACTGTGATAATTTTTGCATTTAGACAAAAATAAGTCAAAAACAACTGTCAGGTCTTAGCCAACGCAATATGTGTTCCCGAGTGTAATCAGCATTAACTGTTTCATCAACCCTGCAATCCCATGAATAACGCAATACCTTCTCCAGATTCACATCAGCTCTCAATATTTGTGGATAAGTTTTCCCTTTCTGACAACATTCTTATAAATTATCCACTTTCTATTTCCAGGTTTGGCGGAAATTTACTCCATCAAATTTGTTTCACTTAATGTAATGTAATGCCCATATAGAAAGTTTTGACTCTAATCCAAGAAGCGATTCGACTCATTTGTCTGATAAACTCTAAACCAGATGGTCACAAGGATTTTAATCTAGGACATGTCCGGTTCTTATTGCGTATTACTTCATGATTGGCAGCTGGTGGTCTTCATTTTTCAAAGGAAAATCACCCGAATGTGATTTTAGAATCCACCTTTGGCACGTTCGAGCTGATATTGTCGAAATTCTAAATACAGTGCCTTGCAAAAGTATAAATGCACCCTATAAAAGGCCTTTTACTAGAAACTCTTAAAACATACAGGCTCTTTAATTTTTATTTTTTTATTTTATAACAGAAGTAATTAGAGCAAAAAAATCATTCTTATTTTCGTTTGCGTTTGTCAGCAATAAAAAACAGGTTTTGCCTAGCATGAAGAAGTACAATATAAAAACTGCAGTTTCTCTTCAGTTTCATTCAGTTTTTTATTGTAATTTGGCAAACAATAAAGCCGCGTGGTACATTGAACGGAAGTAGAAAACGGAAAAATTCTGGCTTTTCACGAGGCTGGTTTAGGATCTCAAGTAATCGCGAAATCGGGCTGTATGATTCAAAATTTTTTACGAGATCCGGAGTCTTATGGGACAAAAATTCCACCTGGGCGTCCGCAGAAACTTGGAAGTCACGATCAAAGGCAATAAACCTTTCGTCCAATTCGGTGAGTTCTTTGTCGGAAATTCGGAATGAATTCGATTTAGATATTTTGGTTTCGACGATTTTGCGTATTATAAAATACAGCGTAATAATCGTCCGAAGCAAAATGGTGCAGCCGACAAGGAAAAGAGAGTGCGATTCACTCGTAAGAACATGTATCGTAATTGAAAACCCGTAAGTAACATTGTGTTAATTTATTCTCTTTTTCCAATTTGAAATGTATATTTTTTTGTGAGGAAAAGAAGTTTAATCTAGATGGATCAGTACAGCTTTATTGGATATTGCCACGATTTACGGAAGGAACAAAGGTTTTTCTCTTAAGGTGTGTCCACACCAAAGAATCATTTCAGGAAACTTTGTTTGAAAACGTTTCTGACATGCTTCACATTTGTTTAAAAAACTTTTCAAAAACATTTCAGAAACATTTCAAAGTCGATAGTTTAAATAGATATGGATATTTCGCGAGGATGCCAAGTGAGGATTTCGAGTTCTTTGTTAATTTGGTTGGTTATAGAATTAGAAAACAAAACACGAACTTTAGATCGAGCACAAGTGTTGAAGAGCGTTTAGCAGCGACCCTTCGATTATTGGCCACTTGTGATTATTTAATGTATTTGTTTAAAATTTCAACACTAAGCATCCCTTGTATTGTACCCGAAGTTTGCGAAGCACTTATAAATGGTTTTCAACGTAATATGCAGGTATGCACTTATGTAGATATTCTGTTTTGACCAGTCATTATTAAAAATTTATTTTATCGTATATGTAGGTTCCGGTGACAGAATCGGAATCGCTTAAAATTGGAGATGGTTTTGATAAAAAGTTGCAATGCAATATATTGGTGCAATGGATGTTCGTCATAGTTATAACATCGCCTTCTCACAGTTTTACTGATTACTTTAACTGCAATGGGACCTTTAGCGTTGTGTTTTTGTGCGTAGTATATTCATCATATTCTTTTATATTTATTGATGTTGGCTGTAAAGGCTTTATCTCTGATGATGATGTTTTCAAAACAGTATACTTTAGACGGCTCTCAATAACGGAGCAATGAATTCGCCAAAAGATTACCAAGAAGAGAAAATTCAGTCCCCTACGTTATAGTCAGCGATGCTGCAATTCCCTTGCAAACTCATGTGTTAAAACCATTTAGCGGTACTTATCCAAATGTTTCTTATGAGCGCATCTATAGATTAAGCAGAGCACGAAATGTTTCTGAAAACACTTTCGGTATTGTGACCGCGGTTTTCAGTGTGTTAAGAAAACCAATGCTTTTAAACCCTGCAAAACAGCTCTAGTTGCTAAAACATGTGCTTATTTTCATAATTTTTTTCGCAAAAACGAATCGTCGCAATCTGCATTTGTCTTCAAGGATATTCGGTAAGTGTATGCTCAGTATTTTCTTAGTTTGCAAGGCTCGGTACCAAGGTAAGAAAAGCATGTTTGATAAATGAAACACATTTTCATTGATACAATTGCATAGTTAATGAAAATTTTTTTCAAAGAAGTGATAATTCGAATATTATTTCCTTAAAAACGCAAAATTATAAATTAAAGATAACGAATAAGAAAATATATTAAAGCAATAAACACTTTGCTTTCTCAACAAGCCTATAGAAGTAACAATGTAATCAAATACCTTTTGTTTAATTATACTCGTAAGTATCATAGTATGCAGGAACAGGTAGGTACGTACCTCCGTATGAATATTTGAGCTGGTGTCATGTTCTTGTTCCCTTTGACAACTTTCCTGAAAACAAAGGATTGAATATATATTTAAAAGCTAAAAACAATAACTGATAACATATGTATTTCAACATTAGCTAAACTAGAGCCACAGTCATACCGATCATCTAAGGGTCGCAGGCTCTTAAAAGCAAACCAATCAGCTATTTTCCCTTTCGCTCCCATACCAGATTTAGTAGTCTGTAAGTTTTTTTCTCGTCTGTGTTGAACTTCAATCGCATGCATTTTCTTTCTACTTCATCTTTTCACAATTAATTAATGCACATACTCGTATATCTGTTAAGGCATAATTTTTTTTTGTTTTTGTCTTAAAATGTTCGCCATGTGGATCCCATAAAACTTTTTCGTTTCAAAAAGTTTTATTAACCGAATTACATCCTCGTTACTCCACACTATTCGCGAAATTTTTGATCGTCAATACCAACTCTCTTCCTATGTATTGGAAATGCTTGAGAAGCAGAGAAATTTTTCGGTTCGAAATATAAAACACAGAAACATTTCAGAAATGTTTCGCGAAGTGTCCCGACTAAAATTAACGTTTTAGAAACATTTCAGCAATGTTTCTTTGTTTATGAAATCTTTTTTAAATGCATCTGAAATGTTTCAAAAATGTTACTTTGGTATGGACATACCATTAGAGGAACTTCAGCGGTGGAATCTTCAAAATATCGTTGAAGGGGATAGCTGTCAAAATTTTGATATTGCTTTAATTGGAGATAAAAACCAAAAAAGCCAAATGAGGCGATCCTACAAGACAAAATCTATTGTGCATTCGGAATGTCGATTAATATTCAATATGATGAAATAATGTATTTGAGGAAACTTTTTCGACTATCAGTTTCAGAGTTGAATCTTGTTGTCTTCTACTAAAGGGTGACCAGATAACAATTGATGAATGCATCAGATGACCCAGTCAGCAAATTTCTCCTTCACAATTTCGAGTGTTGCGTCGCTTGTATGGCATTTAGCGTCGTCTTGTTGGAACCACTGCTCGGATATATCGATGCTGTCGAGATCTGACCACAGAAAGTCGGTTAACATCGCTCTATACTTGAGACCATTGACGGTAACGGTGTCCCCTTCCTCATTTCGAAAGAAATATGGTCTGATGATGCCGCCATGCCATAAACTGCAACAAACAGTCCAAGAAGATGATACTGTGGTCAAATTCCAGGTCTCCGGCCAACATTTTCAGCGCCCAATTAGCGAACTCACGTCGTTGTCTTGAGTCGTCCGGCTTAAGTTCTTGCGCCAGCATAATCTTTTACGGATGTAGGCCGAAATCCGACCGCAAAATAAGCCGGGTTGACTCTGTGGTGATGCCCAACTCAGCTCATCGGCGCCGAATCGACATTTCTGAATCTTTCTCGGTACTGGCCGCTACTGCGGCTATGGTTACTTCTTTTCACACCAATCTCTGCCCAAAAGAGTGTACTCACGCTCAAACTTTTCCACGGCGCGACGAATTGCCTCCACACTGAAAGCAATGAAGACGACTGACCCCACGACGAAATTCGCGTTATGTATTTACAACTGAGCCGGAATTTCGATAATATTTTCTTAATAATTTCCGCATGTTCGGCAAGTGTAAAACGATACGTGATGAAATGGCAAACCTTACTGAATATTTTGACAGCTGGATGTCACTGATAACTTTGACAGCTGCTGAAACAGAACAATTATAAAACCTATCATTGCTTCTGGTCACCCGTTATTAAGGAGCATTTGAAAACAAAGCATATTGAGGAGGTTTTTGCCCTTGAGTATAAACAATCAATTCAATTTTTTTTTAATTTTTGTGGGGCTGAGACCCCCATTTATTTGGCTTAGAAGCTAAATCTAACTTAAAAATTGGAAATTAAAAGCTAACAAAAAGTAAGAGTTAGGAACCAAAGGAATATGGAATACAACAAGTTTGAGACAAGTGCTCTGGTTGAAATAAAAAGCGGAGAGGTTTGGGTTGACTTTTCGGAGCATGCGGCAGATTGGTTCATTGAACCATAAGAGGTTTGATGGGTTGGAATATAGAAGAAACGAGGATATCGTAAATTATGAGGATTAGTGTTTAAGGAGATGAATTGTACAGCAAGACGCAATCGACAGAACCAAAGAGTAGTCGATGAATAAAGAGAATGCCAGCTACGTCACCACGTTTTTTGAGGATACGACTATTCAGGGTAATAAGTTTGTGGCTGTCTCTGTAGGGAGTTGAAATAAAAGTGTTTTCACAGGGTAGTCCTCGAAGAGCAAATCGAGGGCAACGACGTTGAATGTTGATTTGATTTCGGATATAGAAACTGGCTGAAAGGGGGACCACACTTGGCCTGCATATTCGATAAGAGGCTGGGCAAGGGTAATATAAAATTACTTTATCATATAGTGTTTAATAATCCTCTCAAGATTGTTTATAGTTAAAGTGAAAATAAAGATACCAAAATGGCTGCCTTGCGGGTCTACAGATGTGGCTTAAAACGAAGTTGAAATGTCTGACCTAAAGCGTACGCTTTAGACATCGATTTCGTTGCCATTTTCTAGGGCTGAAAGCGGAAAGGATACGAATTCAACTAAGTTTGTAGTAGTTGATCTACTTGTTAGCGATCCATGCTGACTGGAAAATATAAAAGACTTGTGCTGAAAACTCTGCATATTGTATCTGAGAAACCATAGCGATGCGATAGTAGTTAGTTACTTCATTTGTTGATTCCTTTTCGTGCACTGGGGCTATGAAAGACGTATTCCAAACTTAAGGGAATCTTTTTGTGTGAGCGATAAATGAAATAGGCAGGAAAGTGGGAGAGAGAGATTGAAGCCACACTTTTTGACAAATGTTGCGGGGAAGCCGTCTGGCTCGGTTTCTTGATCTGAGATCTTGTAATTTTTCTTCGATATTGGAAAGGCTCGTACAATACCTAAAATATATGGGTTCAGCAGGTACGAAGAAGTTATAAGCAAATGATTGTTTAAAAATGGTTGGAAAACAGTTGGCAATAGCCAACTCTGCCGACCAGGCAGAGTTGTAAAAGACTGCAGTACTTTGTTATTCCAGTCAGATAAGTCGCAGTCAATTGACTAAAATCTTTGAATAAAAGTTAAGACTTTGACTTGGTACTCTAACTTCATAATTGCAGTCAACAGTCATTTTGAATATTCTGACTGGTCTGTTAACTAAAGCAGTCAATTGACTGCAAGTTAATTTTTCGCTGATTCAAGTCTTTTAGCCAATTGTTACCCTTCTATATTTCTTAGTCATTTTCTGCAGTCATTATGGAAGTTGTACGGAAGCTGTGAACTGTGGTGGGAGTTATGGAAAAATGAGAAAAGAAGACGGGGTGAAATTTATCGATAGTTATGCCTGAAATAGATGCAGAAAGATGTTACATTTCATCGAATTGAATCTGAATTGTCATATAAACAATTATTATTTCACAAAAATGGGTGGCGTGGTTCAAGTGGTAGTGGACTGGCTTCCAAATCAGAAGGTTCGGTGTCCGAATCCAAACAGCGCTCGAAAGACGTTCATTTTTCAGTTAACAAAAATCAAGTAAGATGAGGGAGTTGACTAGAAATTAACAACAGCGCCAACTTCCACTAAGAATTTAGTCTCCGCATTAAATGTTGGATACCACCCAGGGAGCAAAATATCCATTGAGCCCAAACATCTTTCTATCTCTCTCTATTCTATTTTCCAAAAAAACACATGCTGAGGCAATATAAGTGTATCCATACCCACTTAAATGTTAAGTTCTTTAAAAAAAAACAAGTTCAATTAGTTGTTCCTCCATTTTAAACAATATATTTTTCGAAATAATATTGAAAATTGCCTTTTCAAAAAACGTCAAATAGCTTAAAATGTACCAAATTTTACAAATGGTCAAATCTATTACATTATGTTTGCAGTAAAATTAGAATTTGCGATACATTGCAGTAATGCATGGGGTGCAGTAAATACGCGTGTTTGCTTATATAGAAAACTATGTTCTCTAATTTTGCTGCACGAGATTTACTGCAAATGTGCTTACTGCTTAGACTGTTAAAGGACCAACTTTACTGTGGAGTTAATGGGATCGCTAGTGAAGATAAGGTCTAGTTGCCTACCGATGGAGTTAGATACGCCACTTAATTGGCATAGGCTTGAGTCTGTTATACGATCAATGAATAGATATTCCTTTGACGCGGTAAAAATCAGTTGGCTACCCGATGGAATCCACTTCAGCAGAGGAAGATTAAAGTCACCAATGATAAGGATATAGTCGATGCAATCACTTAGGTGAATTAGTTGGTTAACCGCTTTAATAGTAAAGATATAGGATTCGATGCGTTAAGCCGGGAGAATGCAGCAGTCTGTAATGCACAAGCGCCTATTGTGGAGAGTTATTTTAATTGATACAAAGTCAATGTCAAGCTTAGGAGAAGAAGAGATAGCTATGATAAATAGTTAAGGCCAGTAGGATGCCTCGGCATGTAAAATCAATTTAGGGTGGGTAGGATCATCAACCATAGGGAAAAAATGATAGTCATCACGGAAAATATTATAAGAAGACTGGGATGAGAAGGCAGTTTAACCTAAAAGATCTTTTGTACCGTTTTGTCAGAACTGTAGTTAGACTATCAAATTTTTTTCCTTCGGAATGAAGTTGATGACACCACCAGAAGAGGAGTTCATTGCTGTTGAATTGTTCCCGGAAGAAAATATGCCTCTAATTCCGTTGAAGGCTGGACATTCACATAAAATGTGCTCAGCTGTTTCGTCTTCTTCAAGACAAAGTCGGCACTCCGGAGACTAGTTTCATTTTGTTGAGGTCATATCTTAAACTGTGGTATGCTGCGAGGTAACCTACTAGGTTTTTGATATCACGCCGACTTAGATCTAGACGTCTATTGGCATTTTTATTGAAGGGCAGCATCGCTCGTTTAACCTATCTTAGGCCTGGGCTATTCTCCCAATATGAGATGCATCTCGAGTGCTCCCTGCTATTAATAAACTGCTCATTAAAGGTAGAAGGGTTCATGTCCATTAAAGGGAGTTTCTGAGCCCTTTCTGGCCAGTTCGCCAGCCTTTTCATTCCCATCAATGCCCTCATTACCAGGCACCCAGCAAAGTTTGGTCTTGTTCTTAAGTTTTTGAAAAACTTTGAAGTAGTGCATGACTGATTTGGATTCACTGATATGCCAGCTATCATAGCTGCTTGACTGTCCGTGAATATATGGAGTTGTAGATATTGTTGGCATATTTTTGAATCGCGTGGAGTTCTGCCTGAAATACATATACTGGGGCTTTTTAACATTGTCAAGGTGATGTCATTGTTTTGTCCGTATATACGAGCCCCAATCCCGATTCCATTTTAAAACCATCCGTATACCACATTATGCCATTTTGACTGTTTTGTGGGTTATTGCAAATCCATGCTTTTTGTTGGGAATCTCCGGGGAGAAACCTTTATCGAAGCATAATACAATATATTTTGAAGGCGGTCTGTTGCCGAGCAGATTATATCAAGTTCCGTTATTTTTCAGAGAGCAGGGTCATTAGGTCTGGATGATCGCTAAGACTTAACTCTTTGATTTGTACAAGACTTGCTGTGCTGCGTAGTGTCACTTTGTTAATATAAAAGTGTAAGGGCGTCAGTCTTATTATTGCTTCTATGGCAGCTGTGGGGTCAGGTTCGAAAGGCTCCCGAAACACCCAGACATAAATCGGCATAACCAATTGCAGTGTACCCTAAGTTGTTAATATGTTAAGCGGATCATCAATGACCAAAGAGAACAGGAGGAGTGATAATACCCCTCTCTGCGGCTGATGCTGATACCGAAGACTGCCCTGACAAGGTAATAATTATCCGTCTTTCAAGCATCGTTTTGACCTAGTTAGGTTAGGTTAAGTAAAAGTGGCTCTTGGAAAGACCAACCCGCTTAGGTCTGTTGGCCCATTGTGATGCCGCGTGCATCTGTGATCCTCCTGCTCTAACTAATTTGAGCTCATGATGAAGCGTAGGAGACTGTTAACGTCTATATTCTTCAAATCGTTAAGTTATTGTAGGAGAAAGCTCCTAAGTGAAGTTTTCTTCTTTAAGAGAGAGCTGGGCATGTACAGAGTAGGCGGAGGATTGTCCCTTCCTACTACTCGCCTACAGCTTCTACAGAAATCATTTGTAAAGACGCCAAGCCTCCCTGCATGCTTGTCTATAAGGCAATATCCAGTGATGACACCTATGATGGTGCTGAGACGTTTCCTATTTAGAAAGATCAAAATTTTAGGGTGATTCAGGTCTAGCTTTGGCCAGATCCATTTGGTTGCTATACATGTTGATTAAATAGTCCATCTCTGGTCTGTTCTTTTAATAGCATCCAGATTTAATATTAATATTCACGTAGCGGTAGACTGGTTCCAATTTTGGCGACTTCGCAAGCCTTACATTTCCGTAACAGAAAATTGACATTCAAGAGCGGTTTTAGAATTTAATGAGACTGAGTCCAGGGACCGGATCCGAAATGATGCAGATACATTTTTCTTCAGCCAGGATAGAGCTTCTTTAATCGCCAAAATCTCCGGTTTAGATTTTTAGATTTTTTTTCTTCGAGTATTTTCAGAATATCCCAGAGTGTAAATATTTTTGAGATGGAAGGTGGTTCTTATCTTGAATTATAACGGTATGGCCAATATCGTACGAGTACAAGAAATCGGTTCTTTTACTGACCCGGCTTTTGAAAGGACGATAAAGGTGATTTGATTTGTTGTCTAACGTCTGAGATATACACTTTGTGAATCCAATGATATCGACCGAATATTAGTCCAGATGATAAGGATTCATTTTAATTCGGCTAATTTTCATAGATTTTTTTTTTGTAATCGCATGATGCAGCTTTGCAATTTGTGTTGTTGTTGTTGATATATAAATAACAATTTCGATGAATTTGTCTAGGCAGCCACCAAATCTGTTCGTTAGTTTCTCATTTTGGCATTCTATTTTTAGTGAAAGATATTTAGGGCTATCAAAATTGTGGTTCGAAGGGTGTGGTTTTTGACCTCTTCCTAACTTATAGCATTTCTAACCAAATGCTGCTGAGCGGATTTTGATTTCAGTTGCATAGCAAGTCAATAAATAGGGTTGCCGAATTTGGTTAAGTGAATACTACATACTAATATGCCTTTTGACATATCCTATATTTGAGTTCCAGAATGTGTACTATTTAATCAGGTATTTAACAACGTTTAACAAGGAATATTGCGGTTGTATGCGAGTCGAAATACCAAAACCGCAATCAGTCAATTCCGCGCCGTTCTTAAGTGCTAAGCATCATTCGAATGTCCTTGCTGAGCATTTCTGGAGAAAGGCTTAGCCATATTAAAACGTAGCCAAAAGCTAAAGTCAGGTGACCATCATGCACAACATACTTTCCTTAATTGGGCTTTGCCGAAGATGAAAGAAGATTATGAATGAATCGACTTCTGAAGATCGATTCTTCCCGTCAGAAATGTCTTTCTCAGTGGGTCGCTCGTTCGGGGAATGCCTTTAGATGCCTTTCGTTGGGGCTACATTAAGTCTCTGAAACTTTGAAAACTTTATTCCAACATTCAGTATGAAATTGCTAGAATATCGACCGAATTATTCGAAAAAGTTGTGGAAAATTTTATAAGACGCATGTACTCATTCAAGTGTTTCTTTTGGTATTTTTTGTTTTTTTCGTGTTTTTAGACCGTTACGTTTTTTAGATCTTTGTACCATTGTTTGGTTGGTATTACATTTCCGAGCAACATCTCTGGATGACATAGTCCGGTTTTTTACGATGGTACCCACTATTTTCCTGTCCAAATTTGTATTATGTGCTCCACTTTAAGCTCCACTTTTCTGTTTTCGCTTAACTGTCAACGTCTCCAAATATCGTTTAATAACAGAATCCACTGTACTGCATGCTATGTTTAAAATTTTTTGCGATGAAATGGTTTGGACGCGAATTATTTTCGAGCCATTTGTCGATGATCTTTTTACGGCGTTCCTCTTGACTCATATTTTATAAATATTTTAAACCGCACCGAACTAAAATCAATAACAAAGTGAGAGAATATACAGGCTAATTTGGGTACAAAATGGGATTGCAATTATTACGCATTGGAAGTATAGCCCGTATTAAAATTTACAGATTTTATTCGTTTCAGTCCTTATATGCAAAACTGAAGAAAAGCCGTCATTGTGCATGCAAACTGCGATATCCATAACTATATCCAACGTATCTTATGATATTCTTCGGTATCCTCTTTATTCTTCTAGTACTCACACGCCTTATAGTATTTTGATTTCACTGAGTAGTCTATAATTTTTTCACTGTAATTGCCAATAAGAGTCAGTAAGCTAGTACAATAAGCGGATGTAGGTACTAGCATTCATACCACTTGGTGCATCGTGTCGATTTAGTGGTCTTCTTCCAGATATTTCGGTCTCTTGTTGTATACATATACATGTCTCTTTTACACCGTTTTGACCACAATACACTTCGTCACTCATTATAAAAATCACAAAACCAAAAAAACGTCTTAACAAAATTATCGATAAAAACAAAACGTTACTCAAATAGCGTCCATTTCGAATGTTTCACTGTACGAAACTCACTGAAACTTAAAGACGAAACAAGCAATAGACTGAAGACGTGGCAAATAGATTTGAATGATGTTATATTTATAACTAACGGTATTAATTATATTTCAATCCAATATTAAAATTCCACATCATATCACATGCGTTTTTATTCAACAAAACCGATTAGGACGCTTCTAATGAAAGTCGTTTTATAAAGTAAAAATAGATGAAAGCAAGGGAAATGTTGCATACCATTAGTATTCTTTATTTTTTTTATAGCATTTTTCAGTCAAACAAAATCTTACTGTATTTTGAGCAAGTGAAATCTTTTTAAACAAATAAAACTACTGCCGAAAACCGGTACTGTTATGTAACGTCTTATTGTGTTTGCAGGGTGTATGTTTAAGGCTCCTTTTATCCGGCTGTTAATTTGGTTTCAGTTCATAGTTATGAGAGCGAGTGGGCGATAACAATATGTAATGACGGATCTAAGGATACAACAGCGTGTTTTGTGAAATGGCCTCATGAGAACAAACTTTTAAAAAATAAGAACTAAAACAACTATAACCTCAAAAAATGCTTTTATTTAAAACATATTTTTATATTGTATTGTAAGCAACAAGTAAACGTAAAACAAAATTCATATAAGCAAAGGTGATCTGGTATTTTGTATAACAAATAATTTGTACATACTTTTAGGCTGTAAAAAAGAGGTACACGACCGCGACGTTTTGATTCTCACTAGATCGGGTTCTGTCACGACATCTTCACTCCGCCAAAAGTTTGACAATAACTGTCAGGCGGGCGCCTACATATACATATGTATTTGACAAATACCTACATAAAATGCATAATATATGTACGGTCAAATTGCGATTTATTTATTAAATATATCTGAAAAAACCCATGAATTTTAGTGTGTTTTTAAAACAATTCCTTATTTACAATTCTTCTAGTAAAATGACTAGCTGAACATTTCCACATTTAGTAGGGCATTTTATATAGGACGAAAATAATACCAATCTCTTGGCGAAATATCGTAATGGATTGTCAAGCCGTAAATAACGAATAAAGAAATAATTATTGGAAGCCGTTCTTTAGCTTTTATCAAACAATTTCGTTATAAGGCGAGTAAATCAATGATTTATAATAATAAACGAGAAATATGAGTGAAACTTGATCCAATCAAAAAAAAAATAGATGTTTTCCTAATTCACCAAATTTACAATAATTGTTCTTCTACCAGAACAGTAGTTACTATTGATTATTGATCTCTGATTTACCTCAAATATTATTGACATCTGACGAAATATATGCAACTCAACATTCACATGATTCCTATATCTCCATCTCTTTGTCCAAAGCAAGTTAATATCTTTTCTAATGTTAGTAGCACTGTATTTAACTACTACATATGCCAAACATAAAGCAGATCGGTCAATTAGTTCGTTTACAGCAGATGATTTAGTTAGCAGAGGATCGCAGATTTTCGTGTATCGACTCGCAAAAAATATTAGGAAGGCTAATAGTGAATCAGTTTTATCAAAAACGTGGGTTGACAAGTGCTACAAAGTGTTGAAGGAGAGCCAAGAGATCGTCAAGAACATTCCATGTTATGGACGACCTTCGACCACTTCAACCGATGAAAATGTGCTCGATATTCGCCATTCCCACTTAAGAGAGACAACTCGTGACCGTAACAACTCTGTTCATTCGATTTTGGTAAACATTTTGCTCATGAGGCGCTTCGCCACATGGCATGCTCCAAAAGAGCTGGATTTTCTTCAAAAAAAGGAAGCACTGTAGACATGCTCAATAGCTCCAACTCTGATCCCACATTATTGCAGGTCATCATAAATGGTGACGAGACATGGCACTGACGTGCAAACTAGCTAACAGTCATCAGAATGGAAGACGAAAGATGAGCTGAAACCGACAAAAAAACATTTCGAAGTCAGTCAAAAGTGAATGTGACGCGACTTGCTTTCTTCGATATTCGGGGTTTGGTGCATCACGAATTCATTCCAGAAAGAGAGAAAATCCGTAAGAAACGGCCAGATTTGCGAAAGAACAAATCAGCTATCACATATAGAAACAATTGTGACCGAATTGAGGGCTAACGACGTAATAAATACCATGAATCAACCCCCGTATTCACTAGATCTGGCCCCGTGTGACTTCTTTTTACTCTAGAAACTTAAATTGCAGCTCCTTGGTACCCATTTTGACTGGATTGAAGCCATAAAACAAAATTCGTGGAAGAATGTCTAGGCTACCATATACGGGCAAGCGCAACAAAAAATTGTTTTAAGAAGGGAAAAAATGTTGACATAAGAGTGTTGCATCAAATGGAGGTACTTTAAAAGCGACAAAATTAATACTGATTAAGTAATGAAAATTATTTATCAATTCTCGGTACTTTTTTGCCACGGTAGTATATCTAAATACATCCAAACAGACATTGCTCTCTCTAGCAATCACGGTAGTAAACGTATCATATTGTAAATGTTTGTGTGGGTAGAAATGGTAGAACTTCTTTTTTTCAATACAATCGCTTTTTTCAATATGACTACAATTCACAATCCAATCGGTTATCTCCACCACTTTTACTTTTCTTTATCTCTTACTTAAACCACTTAATCACTCACTCAAATTCAACCGATGAACTGACTTGCATCCCTTAGGGATGTTGATACTTGTACCCCAATGACATATTTTTGCTGGAAAATTCGATTCGATTTTCCATTCAGTCTTTTGTTATTGAAGTAAGGAAATCTTCTGCTACTGAAATGTAGCTGACGCTGTTCACATTTAAGGGATATCATACTGCTTTCTCCCTAAAGTTTTTGACCCCGAATAACTTCGTCATTCGCCGTTCCGCTGACATGACACATTCTGTCCAAATGGACCATATTCGATTTTCCTCGTGGGGATCGATCCGGTAGACAACGTTAATAACGCCGGTTATCATCTTGTATGGACCTTCCCAATCCTGTTGCAATTTTGGTGATTTTCCTTTCTTGCTCTGAGGATTATACAGCCAGACCAGATCTCGTTCGTTGAACCCGGAAGCTTTCGCCTTGATGTCGTACCTAGTTTTCATGTGGTTGCTCGCTAGCTTTATCCTTTCTCTGATGTTTTCATTCAATTTACGACTACTGCTGCGCAAGTCCTCCACGTAGTCGTTCACCTCCTTGGGCTAGTAGGTGGGGATCCGAATTTTGTTTCACTTGCCAACCGAACTGTTTGACCAAATAAAATATCGGATGGCGTGTGTCCTGTTGAAGAACCGCGTTTCGGTAGGCCATCAAGAAGAGGGGAATGTCTCGATCCCAGTCCAGCTGGCAGTTGCCGACGACCTTAGACAGATGTTCATTCAAGGTCTCATTGAAGCGCTCGACTAATCCATCAGATTGAGGGTGTAGTGGAGTTGTCCTCGTCTTCCTTATTCCCAAATATTGGCACACTTCCTGGAAGACTTTTGATTCAAAGTTTCGGCCTTGATCAGAGTGTAGTTCCATTGAGACCCCAAATCTGCTCACCCAGTTGTTGACTATCTCTTCCGCTTCGACCTTAGCCTCTTAATTTGGGATTGCAAACACTTCTGACCACTTACTGAAATAATCCATGACCACGAGGGTGTATCGGGGCCATTAAATATTACGGGAAACGTCCCAGCGCTGTCTCTGGCTATTCGCTCGAATGGTGCTCCGATATTGTAATTCAACCCGTGGCTTTACTTTTGAGCACCCCTTATGCATTTTGTGCACCAATTTTCGACATCTTGTTTAGCGCCTAACTAATAGAAACGTTCCCTTACCTTTTAAAATTTTTGCTTATTCCCAAATAGCCTCTTGAAATTCCATCATGCATTTCGTGGAGTACTTGTCTGACTCTGGACTGTGGCACCATTAGCTACAACCCGATATTGTTCCATCCGCAATTCCCTATTTTCTCTTCAGCAAACCATCTTGCACACAAAGCGAGCCCAATTTGCCTTCCGAGTTTTGCACCGGTCCAATATCACCCATCAGCTTGGTCTTTCCGCGTATTCCTTCCAGGCCAATATTGGTTCGATGTTATTATCTGCCTGTCATGAGAAAGGGTTTCATCTATTCTCCAACCATCTATTGGCTCGGTCGTAATCATTTGGATGGTGGCCTGTTCACAGTGCAGTGTTCACATTTAACTTCGCACGGTAGACGAGAGAGAGCATCAGCATTTGAGTGGAGTTTTTCCTTGCGGTGTAGCACTTCAAAGTCGTAGCCCAGCAATTGCTCGATCCTTTACGAACCTTGTGTAGTAAGTGGCAGGTCCCAAGAAGCTTCTCAGTTGGTGTTTATCTTTTGGGACAGGGCAACTTTTCACGGCTTCGACTTTGTTAGGAGTATTTGAGTCGACTATTGCTCGTTTAAATTCAATGTTGTAGGCTACATGCAGAAGACACTCTATCAGTTTGATACGAGCATGGAGTGGTAAAATGCTGCATTTCAGTGCTTATCATTGCCAATGAAACAAGCAATGGCACCTGGTGGCACCTAGAATTGATTTAGGTTGTAATAGTAGCTATTTAGCAACACGTTGGTGGTAGTCTTTCACTGTAGGCGAATGTAGCTTAACTTGCTAGTCTACGAATATGAAGGAATATGATTTTTTTTTCTATTTTCATAAAATTAATTATAAATTAAAAACCAAATTCTTCACAGTATTAGTTCTTTCGGTTTTAGCATAAAAAAATATTATATTTTAAAGAAAAAATAAAAAATCAGAAGTTGGCTCTAGCAAGAAAAAAAAATCACCTGTGACTTTGAAGTTTTTTCTCAGTCTGTTTAATACTACATACAAATGATACATTTGTCATAGCTATAGAAAAAAATCAAAAGGTTGGATTACTGTTTTTCTTTCTGATTTTATTGTAGGTTCTATTCTAGAAAATATATCGGAGTACTCGCCGTCTAGTTTCTCTATTGGATTCGCTATTCCTGAGCCAGATTACAGGGACTGAGAATTTTGTTCTTGAGTTTTTTGCTCTGAACTGTTGGGACCGGTGTTGAGCGATTTGTTCCATTGTGGTCGATATAGCCTCAATAAGTACACATTTCCCCACTATCTCCGCCTTTTTCACCTTTACACTGAATGTCTGAATAAATTTAGAATACTTACAGGGACCATGTTGTTCTTTGGTTCCAATAAGGTCTTTCTCACCATGAAGTCTCTCCTGTTTTCTGGCTCCAACAAATAGAATCGCTTGCTACCAGAACCACCTTCCACTTTTGCCCAAACAATTGCTTCCGACGAAGGCTCTAGAATCTGATTTTTGCAAAGGACAACTTTCAAGATGGACGTGTTGGCGTTTCCATATACCAGTGGTATCTTCACGTTCCCGTATCTCAAGGTTTGTGTCCCAAACTCCACTACTAGTCCATGTTCTTTCATGAAATCTGTACCAATGATATACCCGTTGTACATATCAGCAACCACATAAACTAGAGAGAAGGTCCAGGGGGATTTTTATGCGCACTTCACCATATGTCTTAGCCGTTTCTCCCGTAGAAGTACTTAAGCAGTGATTGCTGGTGTTATGCCACCAGGATTTCTGCACCACATCTATCCTGATAATTGAGTCCGTCGAACTGGTGTCTATTGTGTTTATACATTTCGCCTTACCGCTGACTACTTCAACTAGGAGGCTTTCATTGCATCGTTTTGTTAGCGGGACATGGATGATTGTTCTGGGGCCGTCGACTCCTGCTTCCAACTTCTGCTCCGCGAAATTGGTGCTTAAGCATTTCCCGACTGATGGCTTCGGGAAGGTTGACCGGCTTCTTTATAGCCGTTTATAGCTGTCTCTTCCTCCATTTGCTTGCTACCACAGTGTGCGCAGCCTTCAAGCTTCTTTTCTCCTCGGACCGCTTAAAGAGCATTCTCGGAGCTCCCGTTTGCCTACTGTGTCGATGTCTTTTGCCAGTTGCTTAACTTTGCTGTCCGTTTGTTCGAATTTTTCGAACATTCGCTGTGGAATGTTATTTTGTTCTTCCAGATTTTTCTTTTGTTCGTCCGTCTTTTGCTCGATAATATTATTTTGTTCGTCCATTTGTAACAAGAGTAGTTGCAATTATTATTGACCCATTACAGCTTTTTCAAATAATCAAAACACTTTTTTTTTACACACAATAAGCCCTATCCTACTTCTGACACTAATGTAAAATACTTATGTGGGTACTAATGATATAACTTATTTCTTTCAATACAGTCGCTTTATTCAATACAATCCAATGTTTTACCTCAACCACTTTTACTTTTCTTTTACTTTACTTTTACTTAATCACTCTCTTAATTCACACTCCAAATTCAACTGATAGACTGTCTTGCATCCTTTGGGGATACTGATATTTTTACTCCAATGACTTACTCGTACTTCGAGAACAATCTGCGCCGTCCAGCGTCCACACAAATTTCCATTTTGGTAGAAAATACGATTCCATTCTCCATTCATCAATGGTTGAGTCTTTTGTTATTCAAGTAACGAAATCCTCTGGTATTGAAATGTAGATAATGCTGTTCACATTTAAGGGTTATCACAATATCTTTTTGTCCGGGAAAAATCATCGCTCTTGGTGGATGACGATGATATCTTCCTAATAGCAGTGTTGCGCTTCCACTATGTAGTTGATAGGCTGCATGTGGCCTCAAGTTCCGAACATTCCATGTGCCGGTCGAACGTAGTAGCCCTTTTTTTCAGGGTCGTCAACAGTAAATCCGTTCTTATGCGATGCTATTGGTTGCTTCGCAACAGAAGAGTGTTTTGTGGCGAGCTATTTTATGTAATGCACAATCATTAACCTGGATGAGCAGTCCCTTACTGCGAACTTTAAGGCGAAAGAGGCCGCATATTCTGAGGCCAGTAATCCCACTCTTGTTACGAAAAATAAGTTTTAAACTTACGTTGTAGAAGGAATCTGCCATGCCAGCTGTTGACGTCATTGTTGTTTCAGTTACGAAGTTCAGTGAAGTTCAGTCATTTCCTACAGGATATTACAATATTGGGTTTTTTTCTCCTGCTCAACACTAGCGCTTATACTTAACTTTGACAATTCAAGTTTGGTTAGACAAGGTTAGTTTCCCTCAGCTTTATTGGTAGCTGATGAGTTAAAGTGAACATAATTAATTTTAAACACCAATTACAGCACTAGGCTTCACCAGCTTGCTCCGCTCCGTGCCTATTTTTACCGTACATCACCTAGCCACAATTATGTTACTATTCGTAAGGCTAAGTTGTGCGCATATTGATGTTTTAATATTAAGAACGAAAAGAATGAAGAACTGAAGAAATACGAGTGCATACACATTTTTCATTTTTGTCTATTTTTTAAATTATATGAAAATATATGAAAAAATTGACATAATAACAAAATTAATTAATTTTGTAATCTAATTTGCGTTAAGGCATACGAGAAAAAAAACTAAAAATATTAAAAAACTTACTGTGACAGAACTAATACAAATCCATTCATGATATTAGAATTAACAAAATACCCGTTGTATGTAAAAAATAAACTTAAAATAGACTTGCCTTAATATTGTAGTACAAAATCACACTCACACATACATGCTGTGGAGCAATTTGCTAGAAATTGGTATCTATGATGAGAAGAAGAGATACGAAAATACATGATTTTGATCTAGATAATCTATGTATGCAATTATTTTCTTGATAATTGGTGCCCGTGGCTCACGTGGTAGTGGACTGGATTCGGTGTTCGAATCCCAGCCTCGCCCGAAAGACATTAATTTTTTCAGATAACAAAAATCAAATAAGATGAGTAGTTGACAACAAGCCAATTTCCACTAAGAATTTAGTCTCCCCATTAAATGTTCGATGCCACCCATGGAACGATATAAAAACTGAGCCCAAACATCTTTCTTCTCTCTCTATCCCATTTTTCAAAAAACTTAACACATTCTGAGGCATAATAGATGTATTCATACCCACTTGAGTGTTAAGTTCTTTTATTAAAAAAAAAACATCAATTACCGATACCTGGTTGGAGAGCCCTAAAGTGATAACAGAAGAAGCTGTTATTGGTTCTGTCACAAACATTAACCAAAATTCTGCTGGGGAAAACGGCATGGCAATCCGTTTTATAAAAATATTCTTTTCCCAATTATTCGTATAATGCACGTCAATGGTTACTTTATGACGTCGACTTTTTCTCAGTTGTGGAAAATCGCAAAAGTTATACCAACACTAAGAGCACCAACAATTCTATTTGGTTTCAGACCAAGTAGCATTTTGACATATCTGTCAACGGTTTTTAAGGAAACTTAAAGCGAATCAGATACTTAAACACCAACTTATTTACTGCTTTACCATAACACTTTGATTTCCAAACTGGCCACATCTACGGCTTTATTTAATATACTCGAATAAATAAGTTTGGAGTTTGGAACTACGAGTAGTTTTGGCTTTTCAACAACTTGTAATCTGTCTGGCTGTTCTCACACCAACCAAGTCATTTGTCGTATACGCGAATGCCCTTGCAAACCATGTTTAATACCCACAGGGTACGACGAATGCTAATTTATAACATATAAGAACTATATGCTGATATTGTTAATTGCACCCATATGCATTGCTCATCACGTTTATAATAAACTCTTATCCTTAATTTTTCATTAAAATTTTAGAATACGTTGTTTCACCGAAACAATGCAATTTTTCGTATCACGAATTCTAAGAGAGCAATCCTTCTTCTTTTTTGATCAGCCCCACTTAGAGATTAATTTTTTTCGTTACTTCTTTTTCGGCTACATATTTTATTCTATCTACGAGTATTCATCCAATGTTTCTATAAATTCATATTCATTCAATTCCTACGTTCAACGGGGGTCATTCTTTAAGTATTTATTATTTTTCCGAAGTATGAGGCTGTAACATAAGTATTGCTCGATTTTTGAAAGTCTGTTTAATGTTAATTAATTTCCACCAAATGCAAAAACTTAGTCGTAATGTAATTTCCTTCATGACAAAACTCCTGGCCACCTCTCACCCAACTTCTTAAAGCCGTCGCGAAAAAATTGTTTGACTTCGACAAAAAGATACCTCAAGAGTTTTTTCTCCTTTGTCCATCAAGGAAGTTTTGCATATTACGGAAACCTGAATTTGCTAAATCTGGAGAATACGGCGGATGCACTATTTTTTTCCAATCGAACTTCTGTAACTGCGTGCAGGTAGTCCTAGCTGTATGATGGCAAGCGTTATCGTGATGGAATAAAACCCCACTTCAATTAAACTAACCTGGCCGTTCCTGTTCTAGTGCCGAGTTTAAGCTGCACAGTTGCTAATAGTAGACTTTTGCGGTGATAGTCTGCGATACGAACCAACCGATCTAAAATATGAATTATTTCCTCAGCATCCCACCATACAATCAGTAAAACATTGAGCGGGTGAAGTCCATCTCTGGGATGTTGTGTTTGTCTGTTTTCTGCACTAAGCCATTAGTGGCGACATTTAATATTTTTTTAAATAACCCTTCCTTCATCTACGGTAACTATCCGGTCAAAAAACGGCTCCTGATTATGATGCGAAAGAAGAGCAGTGCAACCTTTGATTCTTTGCAGAAGACCGTTTTGCCATAGATGCTGTAGTACCCATTTCCCCAACTTTATAACTTTCCCATATATTTTAGGTATCGGTGAATAGTTATATAGCTTACCTTAAGTTCCCTTACCGTAGTAAGTGGATTTGCAGAACGTAACGTAATTTTCAGACTGAATTAGCAATATATCCCAAACACTAATTTCAATAATGGTTGCAGCATTAAATTGTGCATTTTATGCCAATTGGAAGATAACCCAAAAAAAAAAAAACGTGGAATCCTTCTATTACAACTTGATACACTCGTAAGTATTTGCTAACAAGATTATTATCTTAATATTGTATATAAATTGTTATTTAAAAATGTAAACTGGTTTGCCTTCCTAAAGAAGCAATTTATTTCACTAACAAATCGATAAATGGAGCTCGAATTTCCAAGGTCTCACATAAAAAGTGACAAAGTGAAGAACAACCTATATTTTGACGAATCAGAGTTTAGTTTAAAAGGATCAGACGGAACACAAACCATTTCTTTATTTGCAAAACATATGATACTGGACAGAAATAGTTTTAAGATTCGTATTAAGAAGAAATGGATAAGATACAGAAAGTAAGTATAGATAACACTCTAAAAAATAAGGCACACCGAAATAAAATCCACTTGGACTTTTTTTTTGTGAAAAAAGTCAGGGAAAGGCAAGTTTAGAATGAAAATAACACCGAATTCGGCAAAAGGATGTATTTATCTTTTATCTTAAAGTGCATTCTTATATTTTCTGCCAGCAGTAGATCTTCCTTGGCACCCTTATGTGGCCAAAAAGATATCCGTAGCTCTTTTCAAACTGGCGACATTTTTTCTTTCAAACAAAAACTGGCACCGGCTATTCTTCGGCCTCGCTACGTATCGTACAACTTTGAATGAGTAATATCAGTTTATTCGCTCGTATTATTATCATCTTTATAAAAAATTGTCTGATATAAAGATTTAAACATATCATAACGAAAACAAAAACGTTCGCTTGAACGTTAGTTCAGCCCTTTATAAAAAGCTGAGACCTGCGTCTGCCTGAAGAGTCGAAAGCTATTCTGATAGTTACAAAAGCCGTCGGTGTTTGTGTTTTTTTATATTTGTTTGCGATTGTGACTTAGGAATTCAAAGTAGATGTAGTCAATGTATGTCGGCTACAAAGTAATCACTTTTCTGCGTATGTTCACGTCTGTAAATACAGGCCAGGTGTTTTAGTACTGGGAGAAACACGGATAGATTCCCGCCCACACCTTTCTTACCAAACAGATCTGAAACTACCTGGCTACGAACTAGTAACATTATTCTTTTCTCAAGGCGGTCTCGACACTATGTGCCTAGTGATGTAGCTTACCAAACTCCACCACAGTGTAATCCCGGTTCCAATACAGAATTGAATTTCTTGTGATCGAAATTCCACCTCCGTAAGCAAGTTATCCACTACTGCTTTATTTACAGAAGCCCCAAACTAGACAGCAATTCGACCTTTAATGAGTTTGATGTACTGTCTGACTCCATACAAAATGTTGTAGGAAATATACTGAAATCGTTTTTGAGGTCGATTTCAATATACACAGCTTGTAAATGAGCCCACACGAATACTAGACGTTGATAGTTATACCACCGCCAAAAACAACACTCTGTACTTGTTTTTAACACCCTGGTAAATACACTGTTGATGTGTTTCCCCCTCTAGGCTCGTCGGACCATTGTGTGATATCAGCTTACTTCTCATACACTGAGAACACAGTTAGAGAAAAGATTCGTAAAGTAACCGTATGGCAATACGAGAAGGGAAATCGATGTCGATTTAACACTTTCTTTAGGAATTTTTGCTACTCGTTATGTTTCCTTGATAACGACATGAATCCATGCTGCTGATATGATCGCAGACACTATTTTCTTTGGAGTGAGAATCCTTTATATTGTATCTCATGGCATGAAGAGTATCCAATAAGATAAAGCTGTAAAGGGTCTACTAGACCAACCTGACAGAGGAAAACCGAAAGAAACTCAAACGAGCCAGGATTGCCTGCAACGTCTTTATTAAGTGAGTGAAATTTAAAAACGACCAAAAACTGAGACAAAAAATACCCCGATGTCCCAAGGGTAGTACAAATTGTTGGTGGTTCATCAAAAACATTAGAAATTACGCCGTATCCTCCAACCCAGGGCTCATTTATTATTATTATTATTATTACCAAGGGAACGATACAAATTAATTTTTAGGGTCCGGGATTTAACGCCGGGGTACTATGCCCATGTGGCGCGTTTTGTCAACAGCACGCTTAGTACTGAGTTCCCATGTGGTCATCCAACTACGTACTTACCGCGCCCAACACTGCTTGATTTCGGTGATCTAGCGGGAACCGATGCAATTTTTTTTTTCAATTTATATGCAGTTTTATTTGATACCTTAATTTACTTTTACATGCTAGACAAAAAACGCTTAAAAATTAGCTTAAATAACTTACAAATAATCTTATACTAACTTACTGGCCCCATGCATGCGGGCACTCTAAGTTAAACCTAACATAGTTTAACTATGTCTTTCGACTGATCTCTCAGTCTACATTTATTTTTACATTCATTGAACTAAAACTAAGAAAATAAATTTTATATAAAAACTTAGTAAAGCTTAAAACTTAAAACTTAAAAGCCTACATACTATCTAAAAATAAATCTTAATCTACTTAACCTACTTACATCTAATATGTAAATTTTTTTTTTATTTGTTTTTTTTGTTTTTAATATATTTTTTTCTTATAATCTAACTTAAACCTACCTAGAACTACGAGTATGTAAGCCGGCCATGGCTAAAAAAAAACAAAAATTGGGCTGGACCACTCTGCTTCACATGAAGCTACCTATCACTGGAGGAGTTCGACTACGAAGCATCCTCGCCTTCATTAAGCCACCAAAATTGCTGGTGTTGCTGAGCAACATCCCTCCTGTCGCGACTCCCTACCACCCTACTGAACCGAAGACGCTCCGCACTGCCATGTGCGACGTCTCTGTCGTAGTTGAGTCGCCTGTCCGCAGCTGTTCGAGCGACGTGGAAGATTAGCGGCACCGCCAATCTGTCCTGGATCAGACATTTACTATCTAGATAGAGGAACGCTCCTGGAGGAATAAGGCCGTCAAGGCGAGCTCTCTCGTGATACATATAATTGGGTTAGTAAGCCCCTGAGATTTGGTTGCTCGATGAGGCCATTGCTCTTGCAATGTGCCTTCGAGTCAACTTAACAACAAAATTGTCCACTCTTATTAGGTTCGCCCTATTGTACAAGACCTCATTAGGATAGAATTTTATGTACTCAGACTCTGGTGTTCTGTATAAGCGAAGACAAGTCCTAAGACAAGCCCTCTCAAACACCCGAATCTTTTCCAATAAACTTGCTCTCACATTGAACCACACGGGACACCCAAATACAAGCATGGGCCTGATAAGGGCCATGTAACAGATCACCTTCACCCTCGCATCGAGTTGGCTGCTATAAAACAGTCTCCGTATAAGGGCAAAAGCACCCTTAGCTCTGGCCAGAGCAACATCTATATGTTTGTTAAAATACAGATATTGATCTAGCCAGATCTCAAGATATCTGACTACATTTCGACAAGCAAGTGGCTGTCCATGTTGTCGGTCGATCGAGAGCTTTCGCCAATTCTTTCTGGTATCCCTAGAGGCCCCAGACAAAGGCGTCCTAAACAGAATGGTTTCCGATTTCTGAAAGTTGATTTTCAACTTCCAGTCATCGCAATATTGTCTAATTTTATCGAAGTCACGTTGGAAAAGTATGTTAAGGACCTCAATCTTTGGACCTGATCTATTCGCGATTAAGTCGTCCGCGTACACTATGATGTGGAGAAGTGAACCTATCAGATCACTTGTGTAAATGTTGAATAGGGTCGGTGAATTTACCGCACCTTGTTGCAGACCGTTTTTAATGTTAAATGTTCCGGCAGAAGTCACATCGCCATTTTTCACGATGAACTGTCTACTGGAAAGCATATAAAAAAGAATATACAGCAGTGATTTACTAATGCCCAACCTGTCCTTCTGAAAAAGAGTCCTTCTAACCATATGGTATCGAAGGCCTTCTCCCAGTCAATCAAGCAGGCACCAGTGCACTGGAGCGGGAACCGATGCTTTCAGTGTGGCGAGGCCGTTGACAGGGGCTCATTTATAATGACATTCCAGCTGGCAGGTCTTTGGATAAGGTTCGTCTGCTCAGATTGTGCTTTGTCCCCCCTTACATTTGACTGCGTCTAATCTTTTGTGGTAGCAGCAAGTCCACTGGTGATTTAATGGCATATCTCACCAAAAAATGGAACCAAATGGTATATCAATCTGGCGAAAGGAAAATAGTTACACCTAATATTTCTAAGGCATTTGGCAGAGTTTGGCATCAGCAAATGCATGTATTTGGGATAGAGGAGTCTCTTCTTTAATGGATTATAAACTTCCTTTCGGAAAGATGAATTCAAGTGGACTTGGATGGTTTCAAGTCTGATATTCACAAAATGAATTTTGGTGTGTGCCATTCTGTCGTTGTGTCTCCAACATTCTCTGCTTCTTCTAATCCAATATATTCGTTTGCTAATGACAGTACTCTCTAGTTCCCTTATTCGTTCCCGGAATTGCGTCCCTACTCTTCGGCTGTGGAACGCGAACGGCAGCGTATGCTTACCTCATTAAATTCCGATATAAACAGCGCTACTAAATGGGGAACCACCAACAAAGTAGAATTTAAAGCTTCCACAGCACTATGCTGCTTGCTGTCGTTAAAGCGAAATTTAAACACCCAACCATTATCCGTGAATGGTACCTTCATAGGTATGTGTGTCAACGACATCTTACGTTAAAATGACTACATATTCGATGCCACCAAAAATGCTACGAAATATCTAGATTTACTCAAACCATGTAAGAAATATTTGGGATTTATCCGCCCAAAATTGGAGTACAATGTCCACATCTGGTCAGGTGCCCCTAAGACCTCTTTGCACTTGTTGGATAGTTTCGAAACCGTGCGATAAAGCTCATAGGTGACTCCAATATTGCACAGTCAGTTGACGCATATGAAAACCCACGTAACATCTCACCTGTGCTCCTTTGAGATTGCCAGTAGCATTCCCCGCCTTCAAACTTTTAACCGTAACACCCGTCTCCCTATAAATACTCATCAGTATGCCTACTTTCGGTCATACTCTAAAATATCGTGATTCTTTTTTAAGCCGTACAACTCGCTTATATCCATATCCTGCCGAGCTCCCTATCTCCTAGTAATTGTAACATGCTAGCATTTAAGACCAGCGCACATCGGCACCTCTCTTCTCTTGCTCCCTAAATTTCCTTCGCCTGCGCTGTGTGCAAACATTTTAAGGGTACTAGTAACCAGAGGTGGGTCGTTTTCGGTTTTTGTGATAACGAAACGAAACAGTTATTTAAAGAAATATGAGTAGTTAAAAAACTAGTTAACTCACTAATAAGAAGCACTAATGAGAAATTATAATCATGTACTGCGAGAAAACCAAAAACCCTTTTCGTCTCATCCACCCAAATGAAACCGTTGTTTTCAATGTAAAATAAACCCAACTTTTCCTTGTTGATTCCAGTCCTGGTTGTCAGTAGCTACATTCACGAAACGAACGAAAAAACGTTTTCATATATTTTAGTGCAAACGAACAAAAAACGGAAAAAACGCAGAAAAGTTAAACTACTTCCCCGATCGTCATCGTTTTTTTCGTTTAACTACTTCCCCGATCGTTACCGTTTTTTAGTTTTTAACATTTTCTCCGTTTTTTCCGTATTTGGTTCGTTTGCACTAAAAGATATGAAAACGCTTTTTCGTTCGTTTCGTGAATGTAGTTACTGTCAGCCAGGGGCACTATGTATGAGGGTGGAATCATGTCATTCGTTTATCTCCTTCATGCGTTTTCCATATTTGCGGAACAGAACGATCCGTTCGCAAACCTGAGTTGAATTTTGTGTATGCAAATAGATAAATGTAGTTACTATATAAACTGATTTTTTATGAAAATAAAACGGTTACGTCGTTACGAGATGAAAAATTGTTTTTTTAACTAGTTCGTTTTATTTATAGCCACTCCTACTAGTAACCCATTGAGCGCGCGCAAATTACCAAACAA
Source organism: Volucella zonaria (assembly GCA_963966105.1). Lineage (NCBI taxonomy): Eukaryota > Metazoa > Arthropoda > Insecta > Diptera > Syrphidae > Volucella > Volucella zonaria. The sequence goes on along the minus strand of OZ014530.1, from coordinate 157,638,641 downwards.
ACCCAAAAAATGTGCATATGCACATACGTGTGTACATACTAGTTGGAGTGAAAAGTGACCTCCTTGGGAATTAAAATTTTTTATTTTTTTAAATGTTTTTTTATATTATTCTATATAGTCCCCTTTTAGTTTGATACATTTATTCCAGCGATTTTCCTACTTCTTGATCCCGTCCGAAAACTAATTTTCCGGAAGGTCTGCAAAAACTCCTCCGTGGCGTCGATGATTTCCTCGCGTGAGCTGAATTTTTTATTGATGAGCCATCTTTTGAGGTTTGGGAAGAGATAATAGTCCGAGGGATCCACATCCAGTTACCAATCGACGCCAAAAGTCCGCCGGATTCCGCATCAGCAAGTCCAAACACTCTTTCGAAGTGCTCTCGCCTTCGTGTTTTTGATCATTCGCGGCACTCAGCGGCAGGATAACTTTTTCATATGCAGAATATTGCCCAAAATATGGCGTGTGTGCTCAGTACTAATCTTTGTGGTATCTGCTGGCTCGCGCACCCTTACTTTCCGGTCAGCCAACACCATTTCATGTATTTTTTTGATATTGTCCTCTGTAACCGCATCGGAGGGCCTACCGCTGCGGACTTGATCGCTAGTGGAGTTGCGACCACCACGAAGCTCTCAAAACCAATATTTGACAGTGTAATCTGACGGAGCATTAGCCCCATAATATTTATCCCACTTTTCTTTTGTTTCCTTCGCCGTTTTGCCTCTCAAAAAACAATGTCTTATGAGAGAACGAAAATCGTTTTTGTCCATACTCAACATGATGCCAAACACGTCAACAACAATCAGCTGTCAAAACAAACCTAAAGACAATATCGCACTGATATTTGGCATGTCTGCCTAAATATGAACGGACTTCAAGGCACCATAACCTTTTTTGCAGTAGCAGCGCATTCTGGCCGTCAAGGATATCACTTTTCACTCCATCTGGTATATAAATAAATGTCAACCTATTAGAAGTCAAAAATTATCAAAACTTAGTCCTTTAACGATAGTTTAAATATTGTATGTACGAGTATGAACAGACAAATATAATTTTTGTGATCGTTGTTTTAAGATCACCCTGTAAAGATATGTATATGGCGACCAACACAAATCTTCACAACCTATGTAAATGAGTATGCATGTACCTACAATATATATGTTACATATGTATCCAATGTTAACCCTCATACCGGTACTCACTTTCTTTTTCGCAAGACTATAATTACCCTAACTAATTATTGTCATCTTCCTTTTATTTACAATATTCAATCTACTTGATAAACGATAATACTCGTATAAAGAGAAACTTGCAAATATTTCAATGCATACATACATAATAACTACACAAAGGTGATTATCAGTATAACATCAAATATATTTGTGTTTATATAGTAATACATACATATTATGTTTGCAACATGGTAAATACCTATTAAATGTGCTCAAGATGTTGCCAGTAAATAAGTACACAGTTGTCTGTCACCTACAACAACTAAGTAGTTAAGCGGTAACATGCCGATGAAAATCAACAATGGGCAGGTACTCCGCTAATACGATACTAAAATATTGGTAGGCACTATAGTTGTGAAAACTCTGAAAAAAGCACCACGGCAACAACGGTCGTATGTTAAAGTAACAAATACGAGCACAGAAGTCTTTAAGCTCGCTCTCTCTCTATCAGATGAAATTCGAGAAATGATCAATGAGCAGTTCCGATTTGTTCGTCTCGTTAGTTGTCGGTACGTCTGTAGCCAAACTTTTTTTATATACATAATTAGGTACTAGCTAAGTTTTTTCTAGACCTGATCTCGTTTTCTTCTTCTTTTCCGACACGGACAAAGTTACGACAATAGTGCGGCTTATACATACTATTGAATACTTTGTTTAATTTTTATATACGCCTACAACTAAACAATTCATCTCATAATCGTAGTTCATATTTTATTTCTTATACAATTGTGGGATATACCGAAAAAAAAGGAAATGTATACCATACCAAAGTTAATAGTGCTGCTTTTGATTTGTAATACGGTAAGTAGGAATACTTGTTTTTGCTTTTTTAAAACTGTCTTGAGTTATTGTATTGTTTATAAAAATTGTAAACCCGTTCTCATCAGTCAATTAAATGTCGTACGGTAAGAATAATGTAGTAAAACACATGTCTCTAGTCAGCCAGCCCGCACCTGATTATTTAAGAATATTTAAATATTGTATACCAATCTACCTATACATACTGATTTGTTGTAGGTGATCAGGTGTGCGGGTGTGCGGGTGTGTGCAGTAGAAACAAAAACCAAAATTGCCTTGTGAAATTTGCATATTGTTTTTTAGTTTAAAATTACTATGTACATATTTATTTTTTTTCAAATAGATTTAGGTACATACATATAATGTACATGTCAAAACACAATTTATTTTATTCCAAAAATAGAAATTGATATTAATGCAGTGAACTTTGAAGTGTGCATACATACATACATATGTAGATATGTATCTAGATATGTAAAAAAAAACAAATTAATTCCGGGCAAATTGAGTTTAAAAGAAATAGAGTATATCTAATAAATATTGCAATATAAGATGCAGGGTAACAAGTTTTTTTTCCAGTAAATGTACTTATTTATAATAATCCGAATAATCCTATGATTTAGCCATGAACCGAACAAAACGACAAAGTTGTTTCCATATCTCTCTTGACATGATATGTTACATTCGCGACTTCGTATTTTTGTTTTGTTTTTGTAGTTGTTGCGTATACTGACAGAATCAATGCTATAAACGCTGAGAAAGGTGAAACTATGTGTATAAATATTTGTTTTTGTTGTATTTTGTGTGGGAGCAAAAGTGTGAAAAGCCAATATTTTAGTTATGACAATTGTTTTAACAGCTGCAAGGGCATTTGTGTTGCTTTTTTTATCAAAGTTAAGTCTGATCCCATGCCCGTAATCGCTGACGTATTTATGCATATGCAAGAACTTGCTCTTATATACAAGTACTTGTATAAGTACATGTATACCAGTATAGGTATAAATTGTGTTTCTGTAGCGCTGTGAAAAAATATTCACTGTCGTATCTTTCTAAATACGGGTTAAACAACTTTTTTGCAACTTTTTATTATTTTAATAACAAACCTATAAGGATTTTATCTTTATCTTAAACCTCCAAGTTTTGAGGGAATTAAAGACCACTAAATTGCTAATTTTGACGGGTGAAGAAAAGGTCAGGGCGAGATTCAAAAATTGGGAGTAAAACATGGTTAGGTTAGGCAAATGGGTGTTTAGTACCCAATTCAGTTATTACTCCAAAACTTATAGAGAGACCGCTGATTTAGAATTTAAGTCTAATTTTATTTAAATTTTGCTTAACCATTTCATGCATTCATCTCTTTTGTTCTTCTATTAGTAAATGTTGCAGAGTTACACAACAAGCAACGATCAGATTCAAGAATTTCTTCATCCCTGCCACTTCTGCAATAAGCTTTACGTGGTCGTATAAATAAAACCGATTTTTTGTCATATTTACCCATATGCGGGTTTTACTAATTTCATAGTCTATGAATTTTTTCATAGAGCTTAATGGCCTCCTCCTGAAAGAAATGGCTTTCAAGATGGCAGTGTAAACACTTTTCTGGCGAATTCGTCTATTCTTTTATTGCCTTGGATGTCCATATTGCATGGTTCAAAGCAAATAGTCACCGGACTGTTGTGTTCACAAGTTACACCAGCCTCTTAACCAATGTTCATTTTTTTCTCTCTTTTTATGTCTTCCCAAGGATTTTCAAGGGAAAATGACAAGCTGTTTGATCAGTATTTAGAATAAACTGCAAAAAATTTACTAATCAAAATGAAGCATCTTCTCAGGTCCTGTTACCCCATGGCAGGCAAAATAGTCAACGTTTCTTGCGCACATTCTCGTTCGGAGTTCTGCATGCGGCTATCTTAGCTCAAACTCATTTCGTGTTAACTCGATTCCTCCTCAACGTTTGCCTTGAGCGATCGGCCCTTGTATCTCATTGGGTAAGTGAAATCCAATATGCCCCAATACGCCCCACGATGATCCCTATAAGTTCAGTCTTGTTCGCATTAAAGGCCGTTCGACTATAAAAGCGGCAGAAATACACGCATATACTCGTATTTTATTATTTACAAAGGCTAACATCTTGCATCAGTGCTTTCTTTTATAATTAGTGCGCTCTCAAGGAGTTATAATATCCTATAAGTGTCTGCACATAGCTCGGATGAATGAAATTTAGGGAGGAAGAAAAGAGAGGTACCGATGTACAATGTACATTGATCTTAAATGTTTGGAAGTTATAACGGCTAGGAAATAAAGAGAGCTGGAAGGCATTCCATAAGCGAGTTGTACGGCTTAGGAACGAATCACGATATTTTAGAGTACATCCGAAAGTGGGTTTGAGAGTATACTGATGAGCATTCATGGCGAGACATGTGTTACGGTTAAGCGTGTGAAGGGGCGGAATGATACTGGCGATTTCTATGGAGCACTGGTAGTGGAAATAGCGATAAAACAGAGTGAGACCCGAGACATTACGTCGGCGTTCGAGGGTGTCCATTGTTTGAGTGATGTTAGTGGTATTTTTATGCAGCTTTATTTTTCGCACTGAAAACATAACTTGAAAACAACATACCGAAGGCAGCTTTTGCTTTACGGGTATCGACCGAGACCATACTTTTGTGATAAGGGAAGTTGTCAATATTCACAACAAAAAATGTTTTAAAGTTCGAAATTTAGAGGCTCAGGGCTTTTTTTTCGCCCGTATTTATCTTTAGGCCTACTCATTTTGACTCGATAGCATTCAGATGCGTGGTCAAGGTGGTTTAGATATAAAGCCGTTTTCCTTTTGTTTGATGGAGAATTCGAACATCTCGTTAAATATCCATTCACCACATTTCTTGTTGAAGGATTTACAATGATATCATTATACATATGTATAATATTTCGAATGATGGTACTCGTGTCACTTATCACTTCACATGCACTTACTGCTTCACAAAGCGAACCAGTTTTCATTAAATAATTTAATTTTATTTGGTATGTGAGGTTTTGTTGAGTTTTTGCAATATATTGATTCTATTCGGTCAGTTTTTAGTGGCTGTTAAGCTCCTAACTTGCTTATCAATGAAAGAACTAGAACTAGTACGTTCATACGTACGTTCGTCTTAATGAAATCTTTCAGTATTACGAAGGAAGATGAGTAAGCTCTTCAGTGATAAGGTGCCTATGGCACCGGTACCCACCATATCAGCGCCGAGACCTGCAGCCGGATGCAAGCGTAAGCCGAACAACAAGCATCGCAGGATGTTGTGTTACTTATGCCCAGCACATTTAATGCCCGTAAGATGCCAGTAAGCAACCTTCTGTCTTCCTGTTGAGTGACAGCAGAAAGGGTGCTGACTTCCTAGAGGCGTCGGGAAGCATTCAGTTGGTCTACCTGCAACCTGCGGAGTTATGCCATCCGCAGTTGTGCTCATATGAAACCCAACTGTTAATGGAAACCTTAACCGAGAGTGCAGGCAGACCCAGCGTCGGTTCGGGTCCTGAAAAACTCACCCCTGAACCTTGGATGGCAAGGTCATCGGCGATTTCACTTCCCGTGATCTTATTGTAACCCGGGACCAGAGCAAGTGCCACTGAATTTAGCCTTTCGACTAGGTTCAGTGATGTTCTGCGCTCTTGAACTAGCTTGGAAGTCGTAAGGGTTCGCTGCCATCAGGATTGCGTAAATCTCCGCTTGGAAGACAGATGCTGGCCTTCCTAACGTGAAGTCAAATTTAACGTTGTTGTCCTCTAGAAAGACACCAGCGCCACATCCTATACTGGGTTAGGAGCCGTCCGTGAGGAATTGACTGCATTCCTTTCCTGGCTCAGATTCTGGCCGAAACCAGTCCTGGGGCACAGGGAAAGTCGATTTCATATTTTCTTCCGCTACAGGATTTCTGTTGCCATTGCATTGCATCGGACGACAAGACCTGAGTCATAAGACAGCCGGCGCGCAAGGTCAACCATGCTCCAGTGCGTGTTATGCCAAAGACCACTTCTTTTTAAATGGAAAATGGCTTTAAGAGTGCAGCCCATGATATGAATATCAAGGGGTGGGAAATTCACCAATGTGTCTAGAGCGGAGACAGGTGTACTGGAGAAAGCCCAGCGCATCCGAGACAAACCGATCTTTGGAGTTCGGTAAATGCAAAAATCACGTATTTTCGTAAGAGCTTAGTCCTCCTTGTCGATTTTCAGTGTAAAGACCACTCCCACTGTTCCCGTATGTATGCCAATGCCAGGCTAGCAGTGAAAATTGTCTTCAGAATTGCTAGCAGCTGTTCTATACTTTTTTATAACATTACCGGGTATATACTCGTATCATTTGTGCGAAGCGGTTTAAAGCAATCAAAGGAAGTGTGATCCATTACCACAACTGACGATATACATAGATATACTAGCTGCGGCGTGTTGCGTTTTTCAGCTCACCAGCAGCTTCGTTGATAGGAGGTAGTTGTGAGCTAGTTGCGATTAGGATACCTCGGAAATGAGACTCATGCATGAGACGAAGAGTCTCTTCTTTCGACTCAGTATAGCTACCGTCAGATTTTCTGAGTGGTTGCAGCCTGGTTGATCTACCCCTTTTTGGGACTTTGACTAGCCTATTGGTTTTACCAATAGTTTCGATCTTTTCGCAAAAAACTTTGTAAGAGGCGCTTTTCGAAATCCGAATAAGCCTCTTAAATTGTTTTTCTTCGATCTGTAAAGATTCCCATCTTCTTAAAATTAGTCTTAAGTGACCTCTTTAGAAGGAGCGGGCGATCTGCAGGATTGCTTACTAGCTGGACATATCATTTCGAAACACTTGGTGAGGATACTGTTCAGGTTCTGAACAACTTCCTCTTTGTTTTGTTTTGTCCTAAGCTTAGGGGGAGCACAATTGAACTTATCGAGCTTCTCCTTAAATTACCAGTTGGTTTCATTTGGATTCCTCCGCTTCAGCAAGGTCGAGACCTCACATCCGATTCTAAATTCGATGTATCTATGGTCTGACATGGAGATCTCTGATAGTACTTTCCATTAATCTCCTTATCATACCTGTTGGATAGAGTTAAGTCGATTACTTGATGTCTTACTCTCGTTACAAAAGTTGGCTGCGAGCTAACATTGTTGACGGCCAGGTTAGACGATAGTATGAAATCTAGGAGATGATTACCACTCACGTTGCATTTGCCATACTGCCCCTAAAAGTGTTCTAAGCATTAACATCGCGGCATATGATAAATCCCATCTCTCTGGGATCACAATATTCAATGTGTTCTGCTACCTTCTCCGGTGGTGGCGGCAGTAACGAATCATGGGGAAAGCAAGCAGACGTAACGACAAATTTGTTTTATTCTCCATTCGTTTCGTAGCTTATGTCTGCAGCAACTAGATTTTGGTTACAAAATTGCATAAGTTTAGATGGTGAGAGTAAGTTCGGCACATAAAAACAAGCTCTCGGCCTTTCCGATCGCCCGTCATAAAGTGGTGTGAAAGTCCTTAAACATCCGAAACCACCGATGCGTTTATTCCACACCCATGGTCCCTGTAGAGATATTATGCGGGGTTTTGTATTCAACACGGAAAGCCTCCTACATAGAGATGGAGTAGCAGACTTGGAATGTTGAAGGTTGATTTGAGTACACAATATAGATGGTTACTGGGGTGGTCGTCTCTTCTTCGCACTCATTTGGAAACAAAGTGCAAGTTGGTGGCCGTGGCTCAAGTGGTAGTGGACTGGCTTCCAAATCGGAAGTTCGGTGTTCTAATCCCAACCGCCACCGGAAGGCATTTATTTTTTCAGTTAACAAAAGTCAAGTAAGATGAGTAGTTGACTAGAAATCCAACTTCTACTAAGAATTTATTCTCCCCATTAATGTTGGATGTCACCCACACCGTTTTCCACAAACTGAAGCATTATAAGTGTATTTATACCCGATTCTTTGCCTCCCTGCGAGAGTAGATTTTCCATTTTTCAGTGTCGAGTCCAGAGTTCTGCGTATGTAGACGCATCCGAAAATCTCCCCGTTTGCCCCGGAACGCAGAAGATGGCTCGTGTCGGTTTTGGCTGTCTGAAAACCTCGAAACTTATAGTTCTAGGGGTGGGATTTTCGGCACAGATTTGTTTAGCCATTCAAAAGTTTACTGCGTGGAGGACTTCACTCTAAGAGTTCCATTCTCCATATCGCAGCCTGAATCCAAACATTTTCTGCTTTGACTAGCTCCCACAGTTGATCGGCTCAAATATTTAGGATAAACCATGCATGAATTGTACGGATATATATATGTATAATGTTGTACAACTTTCCAGGATTAGCTTTGACCGATCTCAAAGCGCTGCCTTTGATATTATTTTCATCATTCGCTTTGTATTTTACTATCATGTTATTTAATAGGCCCTCATTTCAAACATCATCATAGCTTGAAATAATGTTTTAAATTTGGTTATCGAGAATGATGAGTCAATGACCATTGACTTCATTTTGAAGAAAAAGGGTTCTAAGATGAAACTATGTATTAATTCGTATATATTCGTAATAGGGTCTGTATGGTATTTTCTTGGAACTGACTGGTAAGTTGGATGTGGGTTGACATGAGATGCGGGAATTGATGATGTCCAGTTGGTGAGTGGATGTGGGATGGAATTAATCAGTTTATAACCTAATTTTTAACTTTTCTTCAGAAGAAAACGCAATCTGTATACCATTTAAATACTAACTATTTATCCAACCTGCATCCACCCATCTCTATCCAGGTATCTACTCATCCGATAACTATCCACTATGAACACGCAAATGCACTTGAACATGTAATTCACGTGAAAGCTAAGCATTATACATACATGCAATTCTCTACTCCCGCTCCTGGTAGTAAGTACTATTGCTTGCACTCAGTTACTGCCATTGCTGTATTTGTCATACCGCGCGGGCAGTGGCTGAGTGTAGACAATAACTGATGGATAGCGGGCTGCGTGAGTGAGAATTTTGTTGGTGCACTGTTTTATATTGTTATAAGGGTATAACACCTACAACAATTGGATTCGGTAAACCAATGTCATAATTTTCACTTCGCAGCCTTGCTTAGCATCGTCGGTGTTTGTGTTTTTTTGTGTTTGTTTTTATTTTCCTATAATGACTCGGGAATTTAGGGTGGACATTGCGAACATAGGCGGGCTAAAAAGTAATCACTTTTCTGCGTACGTCCACGTCTGCAAATACAGATCAGCTGTTTTGGCACTTAGTGAAATACAGTAGATCCCCGCCCACACCTCTCAGATCACCCTGAACTGAAGCTACCTGGCCGCGAACCAGTGCAACTATTCTTTTCTCTTCGCGGTCTCTCCATTTACGTGCGTAGTGATGTAGCTTACCAAATTCCACCACAATGTGGTCCCTGTTCCAACCCGGAATTCAATTTCATGTGGTTAAAATTCCATATCCGTAAACAAATTATCCACTACTGCTTTATTTACAGAAGCCCCAAGCTGGACAGCAATTCGGCTTTTAACGAGTTTAATGCGCTGTCTGACTATTCAAAGAATTGTATTCCTGTATCCTCATACTGAAATCGTTATTACGGGCGATTTTAATATACACAATTCTGGGTGGCTTCGACATTCTGGACAGACTACACCCGATGGACCGTGTGTTAAGACCTTCGTGCGGAAAACAAATTAACGCAGCTTGCAAATGAGCCACCAGACGTTGCGAATACCAGACGTTGATAGTCATACCGGCAACACCCTAGACTTTTAACTTCTCTCCCTGATAAGTACTCCGTTGATGTGCTCTCCCCTCTAGGCTCGTCGGACCATTGTGTCATATTAGCTAATTTCTCGTACACCGACCACATAGTTAGAGAAAAGATTCCTAAAAGAACTGTATGGCAATACGTGAAAGCCAACTGGAGCGGACTTAACACCTTCTTTAGGAAATTTAACTGGTCGGTATATTTCCTCGATAACGACGTGATTGCCGCTGCTGATATGCTCACTGACAATATTCTCTTCGGAATGAGATCCTCTATCCCTCATCGGATGAAGAGTAACAGACCAAAAGAAAAGACATGGTACGACTCGAGCTGTTAAGAGGCTGTCAGGGTTAGAGAAGTGCTTTTTCGGACATTCAAGACCAATTCGACGGAGGAAAACCGGAAAAAGTTTTAACGAGCCAGGAATGACTGCAACGTCTTTCTCAAGCGTGTGAAATTTCAATACGACCAAAATATGAGGCAAAAATACAATGTCCCAAAGGCAGTAAAAATTGTTGGTCGTTCGTCAAAAACATTATAAATTGTGCCTCATCCTCCATCCCAACGCTCATTTGCAATGACATTCCAGCTGTCAGCTCTTTGTACAAGGCCAATCTGCTCGCTGCACACTTTGCGGCAGCTCAACACTCCCGGATTGTGCTCTGTCTCCGCATACACTTGAGCGCGTCGATTCTTCAATGGGACGAATCCACTTCCGCACTCGTGTAGTAGCAGGAGTACTTACAAATCTCAACATACATTAATCCGCTGGTTCAGATGGTATATCTCCTCTTGTTCTTTAGGACTCTTTCCGAGCAAATGGAAAACAACATTTGTCCAGTCCGTCCTTAAAAAAGGGGAATCTTCTTCTCTCTCCTCCTACAGACCCATTGCACTCACGCCCCTTCTCTCCAAGGTCATGTAAACCGTCAGCTCATGAAATATCTCAAAACTTCTCAATGACCGGCAATATGGTTTTCATAGCAACAGGTCCACTGGTGATTTGATGGCATGTCTCACCGAAAAGTGGAACCAAATCGTACATCAATCTGGCGAAAGCAAGATAGTTGCACTTGATATTTCTAAGGCATTTGACAGAGTTTGGCATCAGGCTCTTTTGTCGAAAATGCGTGCTTTTTAGATCGATGACTCTCTTCTTCAATGGATTAGAAATTACCTTTCGGAACGTTCAATTCAAGTTGTTTTGGATGGTTTCAAGTTTGATATTCACAAAATAAATACTGGCGTGCCCCAAGGCTCCGTTCTGTCTCCGATACTCTTTTTAATTTTTATCAATGATGTCTTGTCTGCCACTTCTAATCCAATATATAGTATAACGATATCAACAGCATAACCAATTAGGAAACTATCAACCAAGTGGAATTTAATGCTTCCAAAACACAAATCTGTCTGCTGTCGTTAAAGCGAAATTTAAATACCCTGCCATTATCCATGAATGGCACTTACATCGTCGAAACTGAAAAACTTTCCATTCTCGGTATGTGTGTCAACGACAACTTACGTTGGAATGATCAAATATTCGATATCGCCAAAAATGCTGCGAAATGTCAAGGCATTCTCAAACGACGTAAGAAATACTTTTCTCCTTCTGATCTGGCCTCAATATATAAGACATTCATCCGCCCAAAATTGGAGTACAATGCTGACATCGGGTCATAGCTGATACCAATATCACTCAGTCAATGGACACCCTCGAACACCAACGAAATGTCTCGTATCTCACTTTGTTTTATCGCTATTTCCACCACCAGTGCTCCATGGAAATAGCCAGTAGCATTCCGCCCCTTCAAACCTTTAACCGTAACACACGTCTCGCTATTAATGCTCATCAGTATACCCTCGTACGTACTCTGAAATATCGTGATTCGTTCCTAAGCCGAATAACTCGCTTGTGGAATGCCCTGCCGAGCTCTCTATTTCCTAGTTATTATAACATTCAGACATATAAAACCAACGTACATCCTTCTTTCCTCCCTAATTTTCTGTCGCCCGAGCTGTGTGCAAACATTTTAAGGGTACCGTAACCCCTTGAAATCACATGTTCATATTTTAAGTGAAACCGAAACGCTAAATTATTAGTTTGGTATGGCTTGTGTTATTCTAGGCAACTATACATTTTATATTATTTTGGTTGCTCTTGACGATTTGTTTTAAAATCAATACATTTAAACTTGAAGTACGGACACCGTACTTTCAAAAGAATAAATTTGACAGCCTTAATTTCTTCAGCAATTCGTCAACCCTATCATTGCCAGAATATACAACGCAATGTATCATCGTAGTGCCGATGGCATAAGTTTTTTTTTATTTCCCAGCTTCCGCTCTGAGAAGCACTGAACAGCCCTGGCTTGCATCCTAATAAACAAGGGATATCGTTAAACTCGTATTGTCATACGTTATTTATCTTGAAGTAACTTTTGTTGAAGTGTCATGACATCAAAAGTTATTCAAGGTCAAAGAAAAACCTTTTTATTTTGCCTCCTTTTTTGGATTTTTTCCAGCTCTAATTTTTTCAACAAAAAAATATGGATCTTCTATTTACAAACAAAACAAATATCAGGCTTTTTCCTTTTGAGCCTATAGTTTGCAAGATACGATTCAACTTGCTATATCACGTGAAACCTAAAATCAGATATTCTTTACACAATACAATACACAATTTTTATTTAAACCGTTCCCTTCAAAACAATTATGGGAATACACTATGCAATTAAAATGCATATCCTTTTTTGGAGAGGGTTAATTTGATGAACTCTTTAAGGCGAAAAATCTGACGATTTTTAGTACTATGTATTTAGGTGTTTGAAAAAAAATTAACTAAAAAAACTAGATTGTAATGAAAATACTAAGATATTAACGTTAATTTAAAAAAAAAAATCCGTAAAAGAGACTTTTCAACATAGGAATATGAAGTCATGGCTCATGTGTACGTCTTCTGTAGCGCTAACGGTGAACCAACGAGGTTGCATTACCAGAGAATATACCCACTTTTAGAAAGACAAGATTAACGTTAAAAACCGCAGGAGACTCATATCATTCTAAAACACAACGAATTCAAAGATATGACGACCTTTACAATATTTCAAAAATAACCCAAGTGCCAACCTCAGACAAATAAGCAAATATTTGGATCCGAACAAGTCTATTTGCCTTCCTCTCATTCATTTTATCACGCACCAGTACATGAGCTACAATTTCGAAAGACGTTTTGTGGATGAAAATTCTAAGTACTGGCCGGATTCTATAGACGGATGAGTTATAATTCACCAGGGATAATATAACTTATTATGTGCAGAAAGGAACCCGATGAAGCGGTTAGAGAGTGGTTTTACAATATAATCAGTATGAGAATTTGTGACTATCGTGGGATTGACCCATTATGTGGTCTCCGAAAAAAAAGGAATAACGAAAACAAGTTTTTGAGTTGTTAAAAAAACTTAATTCAATTTTGGCCTTGAATAACTTTGGATACAATCACGTTCAAGCAAAATTTAACATACTTAAAAAAATGTAAAACACGGGTTCAGCTTTACCGTATGAGAATCAATTCAAAATATGCCATGTTATTGACGATTGAGGAAGCAAAAGAGTACAACGCAAGCCTTTAATATAAATCCTTATATCTCGGAGTGGATGCAAACCATCTACCAAGTTTAAATGAACTTGTGTTTATATACTATATAGAAGTTTATTAAGAAAATTTTGTATTTGCAGGATTCCATGTGATAAAAGAAAACACAGTGCGTGGCATTTTATTTTTTTATCAGATCTAGTTCTTATATATATCCTCCAATGCTTATGTTTGTGAGCTGACTGTAGTTTCGTGTAATCAGTATTTGACTTTTAGCATTGCTATGCGATAGTATCTGTAAAAATATTGACACAATACATAATCGTACGAGTAGTTAAATGAAAAATTCGATTCTGCTTTTTGGACGGCACTTCGTTATTCTGTTGTGCAGTTAGCATAAAACAAACTACCTTTTTACGATTGTATGTTAAATTTTTTTTCGAATTTCAAATGCTTTTCGATATTCCTTTAATTCACTTAATACATCTCATTATTCCTTAGACTCAAACTGTTCTACTCCCTTCTGTATAAAAGTGTTAAGCTTTCGAAATATATGAAATGAATACAGATGGCTTGTCATCCATCAAGATTTTGGACCACGAAAGGAAGCAATTAGCCACTTTTGTATCTGCTCCTATAATACTGATCTTACAACTTCAGAAGTTTTTATATAATAGATGCTCCACCCAAAATATTGTTATAGCTAACCCGCATCTCGATATCCATAAGGGGCTTGGAGAACTCCTGATCAATCAACCGTCAACCAGATTGACCAAATTGCGATGAACGCAAGGTACTTCTCCAATATTATGTGTATCCGAATGTTCCGCGGGGCCAACATTAACACGGACCATTGCCTTGGTGTAAGCGAGGTACGGTTTCGGATATCCCGAACATCGCAAAGACAAGCTAATACTGTAAGGAAGCTTGACATCGGACGGCTACAATGGCAAGAGATTGCCAAATCCTTTTCCGATCTATTCTCCCTTAATTTCTTGAGAGATCCTATACTGCCAGGTCGAAGACCAGTGGTAACATTGCCAAAAAGCAATCAGAGATGTCAACTTTCACTCGGCCACCACAACGAAACCTCTGGTTTGATGACGAGTGCGGGCAAGCACATGCACCTAATCAAGATGCATACAAAGCAGCGCTGTATAGAAGGACTAGAGCTGCTCATGAGATCTATGAGCAGAGGAGAAGAGACTTCTTCTCAGGAGAAAAAAGAAGGAGCATGAGAAGCACGTAGTCGAGGAAATTGAAAGATGCTACTTCAGGAATAAAATTCGGAAGTTTTATGAAAAGCCAAAAAAAACCTACAAACGGAAACAAATCCCGAACAGAAGCCTGTAGAGACTACCATGGGAGCATCATATTAGAGTTGCAGAGAAGAGCATTTCCGTAGACTTTATAACGGCGATGACGAAACAGGCTGTCAGGCAGAATGAACCACGCAACCTAGACGATGTAGACAAACAATCCCGTTCACCCGACCTGGATGAACTGAAGATACACATACTTAAACGTAAGTCCAATAAAGCTGCAGGAGTGGACAGCCTGACTGCCATGTCATCGAAAGCTGCACGCGATCGCTCAGTAAGGAGCATAAACAAACCCATCCATCAAATATGGTCGGACGAAAGTATGCCCGATTAATGGAACTTCAGCATTGTTGGTCCGATGTTCAAGAAAGCAGATGCTATGAACTGCGCCAACTATAGAGGCTTCAGTCTTTTTAACATCGCCTACAAGATCCTCTCTGTCGTATCGTGTGAGTGCCTAAAGCCGTTCGTCAGCAACAACCGGGAACTCCACGATCGACTAAATATTCACACTACGCAGATCTTCTGAAAAACCTAGGAGCTCCAAATCGATACACACCACTTGTTCACCGATTTTAAGGCCACGTATGACAGCATATATGAAGACGAGCATTCAGCATCCCTGCCGAACGCGTTCGTTGGTGCAGCATGACGATCGAGATAGCACGCTGCTCCATCAAGGTCGGTAAGGAACTCACAGAGACCTTAGTTGTTAAAAAAGGATATAGGCAAGGCGATGCCCTGTCATGCGATCTCTTTAGCATCATTCTTGAGGGCCAATTGATTGGGCACAATCTTTTAAAAGTCCGTCCAATTGCTCTCATACGCCGACGATATTGGCATAATCGGAAGAAAGCTGCGTGACCTCAGTGGCGCTTTCGCGAGTATTAAGACGAAAGCGATAAAGATGGGTTTAACGGTCAATGAAGTCAAGACCAAGCATATGTTGTCAACAAGAAATGACACCCAACACTGACATCTCGGACAGACCGTCACTCTTGACAGATATAACTTCGAGATAGTTAAGGATTTTGTCTACCTAGGCTCCGCTATCAATTCAGACAACGATACCAGCGCTGAGATCAAACGAGGAATAACTTTTACCAATCGCTTCTTCTTTGGGCAAAGAAGACAAGACTAGCAGAGCCCTCTCTCGAACAACAAAGGTGACCCTATATAAGACCTTAATAATCCCGGGCCTGTGCTATGGCGCAGAGCAATAATCTTTGCCAAAAATGGATAAGAGTGCTTTTGGCTGCTTTGGGAGGAAAATTCTTCGGGTGATTTTCGGTCCCGTTTGCATAGACGGCGGAGGAGGAGATACAACGACGTACTGTACGGGCTATATAGTGCCACCGAATTAGTGGCACAACAATTTTAAATACGCCCCCGAGGAACAGCGCAGTAGAGCAAGACCGCGGTTGACCCTTAAGACGGGGAAGGCTAAATTCAGGTATTTTGGTTTTGGTAGTAAATAGCATCAATTTTGCTCGTGTTCACATCAAGGCCGCAAATTGCGGCTCAGGTACTTACCTTATCTAGAGCAACCTCCATGATTTCACTTATCAAGAAATCTTTCCTGGCGCTAGTATCATCACGTCATCCATATACACGACCACTTTAATACCTTCTCTGTCTAGTCTTGCAAGAATTTTCTTCATAACCATTAGCCAGAATAGAGGAAAAATAACGTCACCCTGTAGCGTTCCTCTATGTCGGAATTTAGTTAAGCAACTGTTTCCTAGTGTTGCCTGAATAATGCTTGTTTTGAGTATAGGGACTATCTATTGGCTAATAAATTCCTCTATGCCGAACTCGATGGGAGATTTGTGATAAGCCTCAGCGTGTACGATATGAAAGGTTAAAGGCTCCCTCTGTGTATAGGAAGGAGGCTAGGGTATATTCATTGTAGTGTATAGATTGTTCGGACTACCTCGTGGAGAGCCGCTTTTGCTGATATTTCCCTTGAAGTATGGGGGTTTTCTAGAATGCTTCGCATGTGGACGTCTAAGACACGATCTAACCCTTTCTAAGTACAAAGGAAGTTAAACTAATTGTCCTGAAATCCTTCAAAGATTCGTGCCCGTATTTACCTACCTTCGGTATAAACACCACTCGAGTGCGTCTCCAAGAGCCTACGTAGTTCTGTATTAGACAGCTTCTGAAGATTGACGCTAGCCAAGGTGTTGTTAGGTTTTGCGTTCTCTGTAACATGAGAGGCAATATGCCGTCAGGCCCGGAGACAGGAATGTGGAGAAGCTGTTAATACCTCAGGAAATCTTTTTCTCGGAAATTATTGTATTGATATTGCTGTGGGATGCAGGCTGCACTTGCCGAATTCTCCGGGGTTTCGTACTGATATCACTGCATCCGGGAAAGTGTGTTTTCTTTAGCAGTTTCAAAGTCTCCGCTGAAGTTCCTGTCCATCCTCCATCTGGCTTTCTTAGCAAGGAAGAGTTGCTAATCCTGACGGAGTCCTTGAGAGGTTTTATTATTTCTCCAATGGGGAAAGTGCTTTTCTACTAGGTTTAACTGGACATGAGACTTTGTATGCAATGTCCATTGTCCTTTCGTGGGTCTTTATATTTGCCTCCAGTTCTTCGATTGCTATGATGTTTATTCCGAGTATGTTTTTGAGTTTTGTCCTAAGAACTTGGCCACACTTGGTCGAATTATCTCTCTCAGGGTTCATAAACGGTGGTCTCTGTGGCCTGAGAATGACTCCAAATTGGAAACTCTCCGATTTTCGACCATAAAGTTGTCATTGTTTGTTTTGAGTATAATATCTGGGACCTCTTCCAACCCCTTGAAAGCTTCCATACTAGAAAAGACAAAGGTTTGAGTTGTTCCCTAATTAGAGACAGATAAGTTAGTGGTTAGAGAAAAATCGAAAAGTAACTCGTCTATTTCATCACATTCTGTGCTTTCCCATGCTGTAAGCTTCGCGTTGTCGTCGCAGCCCATCAGCAGGTTGTTTTCTGGTGGCTGTGAGTTGCTCCACTTCGTCTGGTGATGAGGTCTTTTCCAGTTTCACAACTGTTAAATCGATTGGGACATAAAAATGCTTTAAAATGTTCCTAGTTAGTATGCACGTTTGGGCTTACCGATAGCCTGATGTTTGTAAAATTGTTTGTATTGAAGCCCCTTTATGGCAGAGTCTCTCACCTAGGCCTACTGGGTACTACCGATGCCAATATTTTCCTCCGTTAGGAAAACACGCACCTAGAGTGCCTCAAATTAGTTTGTATTACCTATAGCACTATCCCTCTTTTCAGCGATCACCAGGTCCTCCAACAGCTTGTCGGTTTTGACCATATCCACATCGTTCTCAATGCCCAGTGATAGGAAAATCTGAAGCTGGGCGTGTCTGATGCCAAACCTAAGTTTATGATCTGCTTTTTCTAGTGATGTCAGGCACTCGTTATTGACGAGGAGCAGGAATTACTTTACCACACACCCCGCTTGGTGGACAGATTAATGCCTCCTGACTGGAGGCCCTAATGAAGTGCCAACCTCTGGCAGCCTCAGCTAGTCTCATGTTAGATTTCTTTCTCCTACTTTTCTATACATATTTTTCTTTGTTTTTTAAATTTTGTTCCCACAAATGAGACCGGGAGGAAGGTCAATCCTGGCAGAGCCGGCTTACCAGGAAAAAGCACGGATACAACTGGCTTTGTTTAGGCATCGGAGAGGACCGTTTGCGACAAGTTTGGTTTATCCACTTGCTGGCCATGCAGCCATCAACACTTTGGCTTAAAAGTGGTATTTTGAATGGGGTTTACTCCCGGCACCTTAATTTAAAGGTTGGGTTTTGTTCTAGGGACAATTGAGTCTCTGTATGCATTCAGGAGAGGGTGCTTTTCGGCCCTCTGTTGCTTACGCCTCTCACATGTCCTATGGATTTACTACAAGGCCTTCCGCCCCGACTAGCCGGTAACCCGATGGATGAGTAACCACACGTACTTGTATAGCAGGTATATTCTGACTCTCAGCTTTCAATGTTAACCGATCAGGCAATAGTATACATAATTAGTTTTGATTACTTTCATTCAAAATTAACGGTTTGTATAAGTAATAGTAGAACTATGGATTATGTTATTATAATTTGAATATTGATTCAGTAAAATAATTTTTTATAGGATTTCCTACTTTTATTCATCTATTCATCTACATAGTAGGAAAGCTCTGTATTTTTATTTATTGATTTAACATACATCCATACATACATACATTTAATTACCGTTAACATGCAGGTATTCATTTTGTAAAGAATACAAAGTACATTTTTTCTGATAAGATTTCAATTATAATGTAATCTGATTTTACTTAGAAAACTGTACATGGATGGTTACTGAATTGACGAGCAGACTGTGTTTAGACTTTGAATTGACTTAAGGTACACAGTTTAAACTTAAGATTAACAAAACAATTTAGATAAAACAACTTTTAATCTCCGCTTTTATGTTCACTTACATAGGTACAACCAAAACAAATTCCAATCACTATGCTTTTACCAAATACCTTTTTTATATTAGAAAACTTTTAGACATAATATTTTCAGATAGTGTACGAAAAAGTTAACATTATTCTGTGCGATAAAATATTTCAACATATGTAGTTGGAAAAATAGATTTGAAAAAGAAACTTATCACCAAAGTTACTTTAGCCGAAAAAACTGACAAAAAAATGTTGCCTTATGAAGGAAGTTGATCTTCAATGGACCTGATAATTTAAATGATTATTATCTTTGTTTTTGAAAAGAATAATGCTTAACGGTTAGAGACGATCATCAATCTGGTGGTTATGGTAAACCCTCATATATTATGAAAAAATTTCGTTGAACCAAAGTTTCCAACAAAGAAAGTGGCTGCCATATCGCAAGGAGACAGACGAGAGTAAAGATTTTATAAATTGTTTAAAACTTATGTTGAACTTTTTTGTAGAATATTAATATTTTCTGCTAGTAGCGGGTAGTTAAATGTTGAACAAAGAAGTATAATGCTAGATTACTGGGTCTGAAACTGATGAAAACTCTTTGGCATCGGTTCGAGATAAATACAAGTCTAGGCAATAATTTCAATACACAAAATCTCAGATAATGTAATCTACTTACTTAGTTACTTACTTACAGGAAATTGAATGAGATCCCCTTCCACTTGTGTGCACAACCAATGATGGGGTCGTCTTCTACACCGTTCTCACCCTGTGTTGGAGTCGAAAACTTTCTGGACCAGTTCGCTGTTGAAATTTTTTACTTTCGAAACGTCCGAAAGTATTTTCATCCGCTTTCGTTAGCATCTTAGCTCCTGTGTCCTAAAGTAGAAATGAGACGATCCGTGTCTTGTACAATATAGTGTCTTTTTTTTACTTACTACCTCAGAGTAGTAGAGTTGTGCCTTTTGCGGTGTTTTGTCCTAGTCGTTGTTGTAGGTTCTCCCTCTTTGTTGGCAGCATATATTTTGTTTTTTCTTCATTGACTGGTAAACCCATCTTTGCGTATTCTGCTCCATTGACAGCTCACTCTATTCTTCCCATTATGTCAATGTCGTTTGTGATTTATATACAGGTGTGAATAATCGTTCCTCGTATAATTTTAAACTATTATACATACATACCAAAAATTTCCCGGAATTTATTCCGAAAATTAAAAACACAAGTTTATTCATCTAAATCCATATTGCCCCCTTTAAAGTAATCCCCATCCACTGCAACACACTTATTCCTCTTGATCCAATCTTCGAAACATTTTTTATATTCGGTTTTCGGTATGCCCATCAGTGCTTCCTGCGATTTTTCCATTACTTCCTCTCGGCTGCTGAAACGCCTTCCCCGTAGTGGTTTTTTAAATCGATTGAACAGAAAGAAGTCACAGGAAGCCAAATCAGGGGAATTCGGTGGCTGTTGGATTTTTTTTTTAAAGAACTTAACACTCAAGTGGGCATAAATACACTTATAATGCCTCAGCATGTGTTAAGTTTTTTTAGAAAATGGCATAGATAGAGAAAGAAAGATGTTTGGGCTCAGTGGTTGCATTTTTCGTCAAAAAATTACGAATAATGATGGTACTGTCCGACGGTGCGTTATCATGGTGCAAAATCCACCAGTTTTCTGCCCACAATTCTGATCTCTTTCGGCGAATTGCTTCACGCAAACGCCTCATAACGCCCACATAATACTCTTTGTTTACTGTCTGGCCTTCTGGCAAAAATTCATGATGCACTACACCGTTGTAATCCATGAAAACCGTGAGCATTGCATTCTTTTTTGACTGAAAACGACGTGTTTTTTTTGGTCTCGGCTCATTTGGTGAACGCCATTCACTTGCCTGAAGTCTGAATTGCGTGTCGTACTCATAAACCCACGTCTCGTCTCCAGTAATGATCCTTTTGATGAATGTGGGATCGGATTCAGCCTCGCAAATCGTCTCTTTTGCGTTCAACGCGGTCTCTTTTTTGCATGAAATTGAGGTCTTTTGGAACCAACTTTGCTGCTACACTACGGAAACCCAAATCATTAACCAAAATGTCTTGGACGGATCCATAGGCAATGTTCAAGTCCTCTGCTATATCTCTGATGCTTAATTTGCGGTTATTGACCAATATTTCTTTTACTTCATCAATGTTTTCGTCGATTTTCGATGTCGATGGTCTGCCATTGCGTTCGTCATCTTCAATTGACTACTTTTGAACCGCTCGTGCCACTGGTAAACGACCGTTTTCTTTAGAGAACCGTTGCCGAAACACTTTTCCAACATTTCCAACGCTCGCGCACCATTAAATCCATTTTTTACGCAAAATTTAATACAAGTTCGTTGTTGCAAATTTAAATCCATTTCTAAAATTGTAAAAAATCGCCAACACACACAGAGACAGATGTACTCTTGGCTACGTAACTTTTGCAAATGTCGAGCTATGATGCTAAGATTTAGAGGGAATGTCAAGAACAGATTTACCAATTTTACAAAAAAAAACGGAACTCAAATCGGAACAATGGGAGCGCCACACGGTGGTTGATCAAGTTGGTATATGTAATTTTCCTTTTCTCCTTCGAGCCATATTGCTTGAAAACATTTTAATTGTATTTATTTTTGTATGAAAAATGCACAGTAACAAAAAAATAGTAGAGAAATATAGTATAACTTGCATGAACAATTTTATTTGAATTGAAAGAAATAGGATGATAGTTTTGCGATGTAACAAAATATATTATTTACATTTGAGTGTGTTAGATTATTCATGCTCCTTATGCATACAAAAGTATATGGTACAGTAACTTAAATGCTAACATTCCATCTCTCAAAACTGGCAAGTAATACAAAAAAAAAACAAACATTAATTTATAATTCAATTAAATAAAGCAGTACGTAAATTCAGTTTAATTCAAGTTGTAAGTCGTAGAATATTAGCGAATACCTGATGCTTTATTTTTTTTAAAAATTCTTGTGGTCATCTTGTCGATTGGTGTATGTTTGAGGATGAGTCAATAAGTCCGTGACTTTTGGATTAAAACACAGATTTTTTGATAAAAAAATAATTTTATTTTTCAACGTAGTCTCCCTTGAGCTCTATACACTTTGTCCAACGCTTATCCAATTTTTTTATCCCTTCCAAAAAAAATGATTTGTCGAGGTCCTCAAAATAGGCCTTTGTTTGCGAGATGACTTCATCATTGGAGTCAAATCTTTTTCCACCAAGCCATTTCTTCAGGTTTGGGAACAAGAAGTAGTCGCTCGGAGCCAAATCTGGAGAATAGGGTGGATGAGGGAGCAATTCATAGCCCAATTCATGGATTTTTGCCATGGCAACTGCACATGTGTGCACCCTTGCATTGTCTTGGTGGAAAAGAACTTTTTTCTTGGCCAAATGAGGTCGTTTTTTTTTCAAATCGTCATTGAATCGGTCCAATAAGTTGGCATAATATTCCCCATTGATTGTTCTTCCCTTTTGAAGGTAGTCAATGTGGATTATCCCGCGTGCATCCCAAAAAACAGTCGCCATAACTTTATTGGCTGACAAACCCACCTTGGCCTTCTTTGGCGCCGATTCACCCTTAGAAACCCACTGTTTCAGTTTTAGTTTTAAATGCATTTTATTTTCTAAATCATTAATTCTTACATACTAACAAAAAATGCTTAAATGCTAGCTTAAAATTACTTAACAATCTTATACTAACTTACTGGCCCCACACAGGCACTCTAAGCTACTCTAAATTCTTATATCTATGTCTTTCGACTTTATTTACATTTTATTAAGGTACTTATTTTCTATACTTAAGGCTAAGAAAAGAATTTAACAAAAAACTTAGCATAAGAAACCCACTGTTTTGACTGTTGTTTGTTCTCTGGTGTGTTGTGATGGATCCATGTTTCGTCCACGGTTACAAAACGGCGCAAAAACTATTCCATATTGCGATTAAACAACGCCAAACCTTTCTGTGAAGTTGCTACACGATTGCGTTTGTGGTCGACTGTGAGCAAACGCGGCACCCATCTTGCGGAAAGCTTTCTCATGCCCAAGTGATCATTCAAAATTGAAACCACTGAGCCATGCGAGATCCCTACGGCTTCCACAATCTCTCGCACTTTCAATCTTCGGTCGGCCAACACCATATCGTGAATTTTTTCGATTGTTTCGGGTGCAGAGACCTCAACTGGGCGTCCAGGACGTTCGGCATCTTCAGTGCTTGTACGCCCACAACGAAATTCAGTAAACCACTTTTTTACCATTGAAATCGATGGTGCAGAGTCCCCATATTTATCAAGCTCAGCCTTGGTCTCGGTAATGGTTTTTTTTCGCAAGAAATAATGCTTAATAAGCACACGAAATTCACTTTTTTCCATTTTCTCCTCAAATTAGTGAGTAGTCTGATAAAAATAGCTGTCAAACACAAACTAACTGACGCAGCAAGTTTAAATTTTGACAGGAGTCAACTGACAGATGCCTGTTGACAGGAGCAGTGTTGCTGTTTCAGTAAAGAGGTCAGAAATTCCAAAAGTCACGTACTTATTGACCCGCCCTCGTAGTCCCTTGTTGTGTACCTTTACGAACATAATGGGCCTTATGTAAATATCAATATGTTTCATTCTGTTATGAAATACCGGATTTTTGGCTAACTTTTGTGTGGTGAGATTATTTCTCATAAGTTCAGGCGAGTTCAGGCAAGTTCTCTGAAACCCAACTCTTGAATAAAACGTCTTATATACACAACTTCTTCGCAGGCTGTTGACATGGTGTCGTATTTGGCCTCAGTACTACAGAGAGCAATAGTGTTCCGTTTCTTGATATCCAACGAAATCCCAGCGCTAGCCGGGAAAAAAGCGAGTCATGTGTATGATTTTAAGTCAGTGTGATTTTCGCCCCAATCTGCATCAACAAAACCCAGCATCAAACTTTTCTGAAAATAATTAAGTTTCAAATTAATTGTTGTATATGTATATTGTGCAAAACGATATAAGTCATGGTTTGTAGCAAAAGCCTGTAGCAAAAGCCTGTAGCCAAAGGTTCGGAGTTGACTATAACGAAGCTTTCCACCCGATAGTATTTACTCTACTATCCGCTTGATTTTGGCATTGATAGCCGAGTACAATCTAATAGTGCACCAAATGGGCGTGTCTTCCAATTATCGTAATGGTAAATTAGAGGAGGTGGTTTACATGAGGCCGCCGCCAGAGTGTTTAGATGCGAAAACCCAAGGAGAGAAGTATGCCTCTTGAAGAAGGGCCTTTAAGGACCCAAACAGTCTGGAAGAAGATGGAACACCAAACTGGATTGTGCTCTTAATAGGATTTGCTTTGAAAAATGTAATGACGACGCATGTGTACCTATATACAGGGTATCCCAAAAATCAACATCAAGCCGGAAACAGGTGATAGGTCAAATGGTGTCGGTTATCACAAAATTATAAAAAAAATCTAAGTCGTGTACTTTTAAAATTATTGGCACTTAAAAAAAGGCTAGAAATCTACACCCTATGACGATCTTTCAAGTACTGTGACCCCAAATCTTTACTTTTCTTCGATTTTTTTGTTGTCGCGTAACCCTGAGTAACTGTTTTATCGGTTTTAACTAAAATATTGCTTTTTTGTCCATCCATGTATCTGAAAATCATTAATCACCTAACTTGAACTGACCGTACTGTGTCATTTCGGCAAGTAACTTTAAAAGATGGCGTATTTAGTCTGGATTCCAAAATGGTATGACACTTGCTGCTTAATTGAGGACAAAACAAATATTTTGTTAAAGAAACCCGATTCATAGTTAATTCTTTTTAATAAGTTAAAATGAGTATCAAGTGTGAGCGATACAGACAACGACGCTGTGATTGAGACGGATAAGCACGCCATTTCGATTAGTGTGAGTGAAACAGATAGAGATGCCAAGTGGACTAAACCGCATTTTAACAGATCGTTATGTTTCCTCGATAACGACTTGGATGCGGCTGCTGCTAAGGTCACAGGTATTATTCTCATTGGAATGAGATTCTTTGTCCATCATCTGATGAAGAGTATCAAACCGAATAAAAAGGCCTGGTACGACTCGAGCTGTAATGAGGCTGTCAAGGTAAGAGAAATGTTTTTTCGATCCTTTGAGACTAACCCGAGTGAGGAAAGCCGAAAAAAGTTCAAACGAGCCAGAAATAACTGCAATGGCTTTCTTAACCCTGTAAAATTTCAATGCGCCCACAAACTTTATCAAAAACTACTACAATGTCCCAAAGGTAATACAACTTTTCGGTCGTTTGGTCGTTTGGTCGTTTGTCAAAAATATTAGAAATTCTGCCTCATCGTCCATCCCAATGGATTTATTTATTATTATTATTATTTATTATTTTATAATGACATTTTAGCTGTCAACTCTTTGGACAAAGTTAATCTGCTAGCTGCACACTTTGCGGATAGTTTCTTTGATTGTGCTTTGTCAACGCTTACATTTCACTCCGTCGAATCTCCAATGGAACGAATATGCTCTCACACTCGTGTAGTAGCAAGAGTACTTAAAGATCTAAACACGCATAAATCCGTTGGTCCAGATGGTATATCTCCCCTTCTTCTGTAATGGTGTTCTTCTACGCTGGCGAAACCACTGCGTAAGCTTTTTCATCAATCCTACACTTCAGGACTCTTTCCGGACGGATTGAAAACAGCATTTGTCCAGCCCGTCCCTAAAAAAGGCGAATCTTCTTCGCACCCCTTCTAAAGACCCATTACACTTACGTCCCTTCTCTCTAAGGTCATGGAAACGCTGATAAACCGTCAGCTCATGAAATGTCTCGAAACACGAAAACTTCTTAATGACCGGCAATACGGTTTTCGTAGCAACAGGTCCACAGGTCCACTGGTGATTTGATGGCATGTCTCGCTGAAAAGTGGAACCAAAGCGCACTTCAATTTCTTGAAGTTTCTAAGGCATTTGACAGAGTTTGGCATCAGGCTCTTTTGTCGAAAATGCGTGCTTTTGGGATCAATGACTTTCTTCTTCAATAGATTAGAAATCACCTTTCAGAACGTTCAATTCAAGTTGTCTTGGATGGTTTCAAGTCTGATATTCACAAAATAAGTGCTGGCGTGCCCCAAGGCTCCGTTCTGTCTCCGATAGTCTTTTTAGTTTTTATCAATGATCTCTTGCCTGCCACTTCTAATCCAATATATTCCTTTGCTGACGACAGTACTCTCTGCTTTTCATATTCGTTTCCGGACTCACGTCCTTGCCTTCGGCTGTAGAACGGGAACGGCAGCGTATGTTAAGCTCATTAAATTCCGATATCAACAACATAACCATTTGGGGAACAATCAACAGAGTAGAATTTAATGCTGTGCATTCTCGGTATGTATGTCATAACTCACGTAGGAATGACCACATATATATCTAGTAGTATCTCTGCACCTGCTTGATAGGATTCAAAACCTTGCGACAAATTTCATGGGTGATGATCAGTATACCCTTAAGCCCCCTTTCGGATGTACTCTGAAATATTTTGATTCATTCCAAAGCCGTACAACTCGCTTATGGAATGCCCTGCCGAGAACTCTATTTCCAGTAGAGGTAGGTGGTTTTCATTTTTTGTGTTAACGAAACGAAAGAGTTGTTTAAAGAAATATAACTAGTCAAAAATATAGTTAACTAACTTATAAAAAGAACTAACTAGAAATTATAATCATGTACTGCGAGAAAACCAAAAACCATTTTCATCTCATCCACCCAAATGAAACCGTTGTTTTCAATGTAAAATAAACCCAACTTTTCCTTGTTGATTCCACTCCTGGCTGACAGTAACTAAATTCACGAAACGGGCGAAAAAGCATTTTCATATCTTTTAGTGCAAACGAACAAACAACGGAAAAAAATGCAGGAACGAAAAAAACTCAGAAACGAAAAAAACGGAAAAAACGATAACGATCGGGTGAAGTAGTTAGTGTATGTATCAGGGGTGGAATCATGTTATTCGTTTTTATCCTTCATGCGTTTTTCATGTTTGCGGAACAGAATGATCCGTTCGCATGCCTGAGTTGAATTTTGTTTTCCTGTTCTTTGTTTTGTTATTTGTTTTGTCTGCTGGGCTCGTTTTCTTTATACTCGTATAAACTGTTTGGTTATGAAGAAAAGAACGGTTACGTCGTTACGAGATGAAAAACTGTTTTTTTAACTAGTTCGTTTTATTTATACCCACTCCTAATTTCCAAGTCATTGTAACATTTAGACATTTAAAACCAACGTACATAGAAACCTCTCTTTCCTTCTTCCCTACTTTTTTTTTCAGCCGCGCTGTGTGGAAAAATTTTAAGGGTACTAATAACCCCTTGAGCGAGCCTTAATACAAAAATAAAGTAGCCGAATGTTGCGATACAACTATTATAGTACATAAATACAAGTTTATAGTTACGAGGGGCGTTCAAGATATTCTCGGTATCGGGGTGAAGCTGTGGTTGCATATATAAATTGACTTATTTATCAAGTAACACTATTACTTTAGTGCATTCATGTAAAATTTCATATAAATGTGATTATTAATTCGCGTTTTATCTCTAGTTAAACAGAATCATAATGGCAACTGAGGCGATGATGGTGAAAATTGAGCATCGCGCTGTAATTAAATTTCTCACTAAGCAAGGAAAAAGTGAAAAAACTATTCATGAAGAGATGGTGGCTGTTTACCAGGGTTCCGCACCTTCATTATCAACTGTGCAAAAGTGGTCAAGTGAGTTCAAGAGAGGCAGAGAGAGCATTGAGGACGACCCCCGCTCCGGCGCCCTGCTACTGCTTGTACGGGAGAAAGCATCAAAGAAGTCGAAAAACTTGTTCTTGAGGATGCCCGAATAAAGGTGAAAATGATGGCAGAGATCACCAAGCTTTCAATTGGTACCATTCACACCATTCTTCATGACCATCTTAACCTTTCAAAGGTCAGTGCAAGGTGGGTGCCACGAATGCTCACAGCGCCTCAGATAAAAAGTGAGAATCGCATGCTGTAGAGAGCTTTTGGATATGTGTAGTGAGAACGCGGACGGTGTTATGGATCGAATTGTTACTGGGGACGAAACATGGGTCCACCACTATGACCCTGAAAGCAAACAAGAGTCCATGCAGTGGCATAAAAAAGGAACAGACCCCCCGAAGAAGTTCAAAGTCACTCCGTCTGCCCGAAAGCTCATGGCCACAGTTTTTTGGGACTCAAAGGGAATCTTGCTCATTGAGTACAAAAAAAAAGGTGAAACCATCAACGCCACATCCTACGCTTCCACTTTGCATAATTTGCGGGAGGAAATTAAAAAGAAAAGACGGGGTAAACTCGCAGCGGGTGTATTGCTTCTTCATGACAACGCTCCTGTTCACACGGCGCGAGTTTCCAAGGCTGCTGCGCGAGATTGTGGTTTCGAAGAAATCCAACACCCACCCTATAGTCCAGACCTTGCCCCTAGTGATTATTTCCTGTTTCCGGATTTGAAAAAATGTCTTCGTGGAAAAAGATTTTCGGATGATGAAGAACTCAAGTCGGTATTTTGCAGAGAAAGAGGAAATTTATTTTTTTGAGGGTTTAAAAAAGCTTATCTCAAGATGTAACAAATGCATTGATGTTAGGGGAGATCATATTGAAAAATAAAAACAATTTAAATTGAATTCACATTTTCCTTCATATCGATACCGAGAATATATTGAACGCCCCTCGTATTTCCAATTATTTTATTACTGTGGCATTTTTCCTCCAACAAAGGGAAAATTCTAACATTTTTAAGTTTTCAGAGCATGCCAATTGTAGCAAAAATAATTAATATACTCGACCACGTAACTGTAGGTTGCGTAATTTAATAATTCATGCTACTCTTGGCTAGAAGGCGTGCGAGAAGAAAACGGAAAGAGAGAGAGAGAAAGCAGTTCAAGTCATTGAAAATAAAATAGTTAATTCACAATCAAGCATTAGGAAAGTAATAAATTAAGTTTAAATAAATGGACTAAGTTAACCCTTAAATGCGATTTTTTTTTTGTTTTTAATGAAAAAAAACATAGGAGCTTTTAAAACGAGGTATTGTACCAAAAATTGGGAAAATGTGGTTGATTCATATATGCATCATGGCGCATTTGTGGGTTTACGGAATAGTTGTTTAGCAAACAATTATTTGATTAAATTTTTTTTTTTTAAGATTTCAAATGACATTATTATAATCTTTTAAAGACTATTGAGTCTTGTTTGTGTCATAAGTCTGATAAGGAGTAGAACAGATGTGTATTTGCGAAAAAAAAATTCTAGAAATAAAAGAAATACTTTTCAATATATGAATAAAAACAAGTCCATTTTTATACATATGTGTATTTAATATCACTTTAATTTGTAAATAATATAAGTATGTTTACTTAGTGTGGAAATCTAGGAAACAATTTTTATCCTTATTGAGGCAAAGTGAAACGGCGCATTTTGTGCATTTGATGTATGTTTGAGAATTGCACAAGGGTAGCGTACACCTCAGCCTCTTCTCGCATACTTCTGGAAAATGCTTAAACCCAACGTGATGGATATCAACTGGTGGAATAGGCGCCGTGGTCGTAGACTTTTTTTTCTTTTCGGCATGCATGCTTGAGATTGAAGTACTGGGGGAGTTAGATGGCCTTCCCCTTTTGGTCGACGTCTCGTTCGAAAATGCGTATAAACACATGACAGTTGCCAACTCAAACCGGAAGTCTGCTTGATTTTTCGGACTTATCCCTTTTTTCTCGCAGTAGCGCTTGTATAACAACCAAGAGTTTATTATAGTTATATCTATAAGGTGGTGGAAAGTGCGGAGGTACCACTTTTTGGACTTTGTAGTGATTCTATATCTTCCCACAAAGCTATCTAGCAAGTCAACGTCTCCCATATGCTTGTTATAATCCAAAATAATTGCAGGGTATGGTACATCAATGACCTGTTTGGATTTTCGGTCGTGACTGTTTGTGGCAAAGAGAAGTTGTAAATGAGTGAAACTGTAATACAAATTAAAAAATTATTAACACGTACCGCTTAACTGTCTTCACTGGTTCTTTCCCAACGAAAGTAGATAGTAAAATTACAGGTTTATTGTCTTTTCAAAGTATATTTGTGATCTCTGTATCTTGAAAGTTCGCTGTAACTTCAAAAGATGTTCCCCTAGTAACTGCCTTCAATTCCCAATCAGAAGGAAGCTTGCAATTGGATATTCTGTTCCAAGCAGTAGATTCCTTCCTTACGTAGATGTAAGAAAAGTGGCACCGAGGTGCAATAATTATCACAGTAGAGCTTAAAATTTCTTCCCCTAAATGAACCACCACGTTTCCACTTGCTCCCAAATCTGGTTCACCAGGTTGGCGTTTTAAAAATAATTTTCGAGTCCACTATATATTTCAAACTTATATGCGAAGCCTGATACTCCGCACATTACAAATAGTTTATATCCCCACTTATGTGGTTTCAGCGGCTAATATTGCTTCAAGTGGTGACGAATTTTAGTAGCACATATTTGTTCATCAACACACAATCGTTCTTCTATAGGGATTTTCGAAAATTTTTCATTTAGTGCATCAATTATGGGACGCAACTTGTGAAATTTGTCGAACCTTACATCGTTTCGGTTTGAAACACATTTCTCAATGTCATTGAAATGTAGACAAGACTTTATTTTTCAAAAACATTTTTGAGGACATGGCGTTTTTTATCATATCAGATCCCATGGAGGAATTCCAATATGAACGCATATTTGGACATTTCACAACCGAAGTAAAAGTTAAGATGCCGATGTAGTGGATCAAGTCCGTTTTTGAAACAAAAAGAGTTTTTCTTGGAGCCTTAGATCCGCTATACTTAATTGTTTCTGTGCGTATTACTTCCAACAGCTCATCACAGAAGAAATGCCGGAAGAACTGAAAAGGCGTACTAAGTTCTTCTAGCTGATCTAAGAATTCATTTGAACCTTGGAAGGTAGTTGTTACTGCTGGCACTGACAGCTTCCTAGTTTTCCAAATAAGTCTCTTAAAATCTTCCTTCTCGGGATGTATGACTGAAGATGTTGATGGGCTTTCGTCCGCGGATGTGGGTATATTGATTTCGTCAGATTCTAGTTCAACCGAATATCTCCTAATTCCTCTTCAGTAAGCTGAACAGATTCGGCTGAATGAATATCTTCCAAGTCATCACTATCTGATTCGCCTCCATCTTCGCTTTCCGATGGAATTTCTTCGAATACAGATCGAATTGCAGCTTCTGTTTGTAAAAATTTCTGCGACATTTCAGCTAAAAGAACAGTGATTCAAATAAAAAAAAACACTTCTGACAAATGCGCAGTGATTCATATATGAATCATCTGAATATGCGCAAATAATTACGTACTTTCTAGATAAAAAAAGTTGTTTTCCCTAATTATAAATCACAAAAACATGAACTTACAAAAATATAATTTTTGGAACACTTTCACAATTATTACTTTTTTTTCTTAGTAACTTTAAAGTTTAGCAAATTTCACTCTCACGAAAAAAAAACAGAACTGATCTTTCACAAATTTTTCTGTCAAAACTAGAAACTAAATAACTGTAAATCCTTGCGGTCACAAAAAAAGAACTTTGTATAAGGCAACTGTAAAGTTTTTTTATTGGAAAGCTGAGTTGTTATTGAGCTTTTTAAAGACGATTTATATGTGGGACGCGGCACGTTTAAGGGTTAATAAAGAATATATGTTTTGAATTAGTTTTGTATCATTTAAAGTGGTTAGCAAACATAACTACACTACACAACGAGTCGAAGTTCATACCATCACTGGTACTATTTTTGGTATTCTCTTTCTGTAATGTCCTGTGATCATTCAAAATTTCGGTTTTGGTAACACTTTTCTCGTATCATCTTAAGAGAGCACATATATTTTGTATAGTTTTTAAATTTAGATGAACTTGGTGTAACTATTTCAAGTTCAAAATAGTCACAACCCGGTGACTTAAGGGCTTAGGCCACTCTGGATACCGTAAAAATAGGATTTATTGTGATTTATTTTTCGGGAAAATAAATCGAGTACAATGGTATAAGTTTATTGACCGTAAAACATATTTTTAATAGAATAATTTATTTACAAATATCGCCTGTGCAGCGTTTTTCAGATGACATCTCTTTTTTGAAAGGGCCTACGGCCGTACCAACAGTTCCTATAAATTTCGAATTATGCTGAGTCAATTTTTTTTTTATTGTACATAACAATAGCTAGAGAAGTACGTAGGATTTTTTTTTTGATATATTGATATTTGGCCGAATGGCGCACTTCTAAAATCAAACTTGCAAAATTCGCCAGAAAATCTTTAATAACAAATGAGCCATGCCATATAAAAATACATACTTATTTAGACAATATACTTTTAAAGATCTAATTAAAATTTGAAGTGAATTGGTTGAAAATTTAAGTTTTAAGATAAACGCGTTTTCAATTGTATGTTAAGTTATAGAAAGTCATACCTGGCAGCCTTGTACTATACTTTGAAAAACAAGTACTTCGAGATATTTCCCGAACATAATCTTTTGGGATATCATTTTTAAGCTCCTAAGGGACCATTGGAAGTAATACAAAAATAGATTTTTTTCAAAATCCTAGAGTGGCCTAACCCCTGAAAGAAAAATTAAACTATATCACTGACGAACGCGACATACTAATACCACATCTTATGCCGAGTTCTACTCGTAAGTGCACCTAATCGCTAAATATTGTATTTATTGCAACTCCGCATAACACGTCTGCCATCCTTTAGCATTGTATGAGGAAAGTTGTAAAAAAAAACCGTAATTTCTGAAGCTATACCAAAGACTTCGCACCATTAAAGACTGTACTAAAACGGCTGTACTGTCCTGGGACAGCACAATTTCTAATTCTCTATGCAACAAATACATACACATTTATTTAACAATAAAAGACTCCCGTTCTTTGTTTATAATATTATTCAATAAACTGAACGTGAATGATATGGTAGTAGGTAAGATAGTCAAACTATTCTTGATTAATGTTTCGAAGAATATTTTAAGCATATTATCTTACTGGGGGGCCTAGTACGACACGTTCCAATATAACGGAATTTGTTCCGTTTGCTTGTTCTTTTAGCATCCATCCATTTTAGTTCATTCTAAATATGCAAGTGGCTGATACTTTCAAAAAGGCATGCTTAATAGAATACTCGAACGTATTTATAATATGGCTTGTCGCGTCCATGAATATTTTTATTTTTATTAAAATGTAATATTCTCCTTGATACTTCATACATATACAGATTTATTTCAACTGCTGATCATGAAACAGTTTCATTTTTGAAATAATATGGTTTGCCTCTGCTGCTGCTTTGATTTAGAAATTAAAAGAACGGCGTGCTTTTTAAGCTTCTTCATTTAGGCTCTTCTTATACTACATTTTTGTTAATATTAAAAATTAATTTTATTCGTAGAACATACAGCTGCATACAGCACTTATAAATGCATGTAGCCCTTATAACTGTATAAGTTACTTATATTGTAAATATTATTGAAAGCTTAAGATATGGGTAAAGTCACTTTTTTAGTACTTTAGGTGGTGGTGGTTGATGATTGTATTTCAGAATTCCATCCCACATTCAGAGTAGTTCCACAGAGCGATCGATTCCCGGTCCACTTTTGTTCTCATTGTGCATAAATATATAAAAGCTGCCCACTAAGTTTCATCGAAGAATGTGCACATAAAATTGATTAAAGAAAAATCTCATAGCGTAAGTCAAAATACATAGAAACCTCATATTTTCCGCAATAGAGTATGCTGAGTCTGTAAAATATCTTAGATAAGACTCTAAGTTGGGACAAGCATATTAAAACTATTATTGGTACAGCATACCATACAGCAACCTTATGGATCACGCAACCCTTAAAACAGCGGCTAATGCTAAAACACTTATTATCCCAATCTTAATATTCGGTTGTTGAGTGTTCGGAAATTGTAGCTACTCTAGCAGAGGAAAACTTAGTGTTGCATATAATAACACCACATAATATATTTATGGCCTTAATGCATTTGCAATTATTGAAATAAATAAAAATAAAATAAAATAATAATTAGTTTTTCAAGTGATTCACAATATAATATCACAAATTTTGCAAATACATAAAAGCTTTAATTCTACATTGGAGTTAGTCTGTCGTAATCCCCATACGAGTCTTTATTTTTAAATTTTGTGCACAGCTGTTGCTAAGGCTACTGTGTGTTTAACCTTCCTGTACTCGCGCGTTTTGACAGCGGACTCTCGGTCCTCAGAGACCGAGTAGTATTTATTGAA
This sequence comes from Volucella zonaria, assembly GCA_963966105.1. Classification (NCBI taxonomy): domain Eukaryota; kingdom Metazoa; phylum Arthropoda; class Insecta; order Diptera; family Syrphidae; genus Volucella; species Volucella zonaria. The sequence goes on along the minus strand of OZ014530.1, from coordinate 157,604,167 downwards.
GAAGGAGGCAGTAGCTATGCAACTATGAAGAACATCTACATACAACAATGGTGAACAGCTATGAAAAGAAGAAGCCGGTCTGTCTCTTAAATGCATTCCTTATGTATATTGTTACACCTGAATGAACGTTATCACTTTACACCAGAGTGTAAGCTAATATTAACATCAACAACTTTTTAATATTACACGCGTAGTTAGTGTTTTATATGACAATAGATCGACGTTAACGCGAACTCGGCGGTGCCGGCTTGTTTCTTTAGCAGGATTTTGATCCAGTATTTCCGTCACCGTTTACGAACTTCGTTTCAGTTAAAAAAAGGAGAAGAAACAACTGATCATGTGTAAATCAAACACCAAATTAAGTAATAAACCGAATTAACTAATAAAATAATATTATTACAGTACTCGTAAAACTTAAACTACGATCGAGACGGTGTATACGGAGTAAGGATAACAACTGCATTAAAAAATTGGTGTTCACACATATTTATAGCTAATTATGTTTATTCAGAAAAATTCAGTTGCATCGTGGGAAACTGTTGTTGGTGTGTTACGATGTGATACTCGAGTTGCGCTTTCATAAATTATTCTCCTGAATGATGCTTGATTGCACCTGCATAAGAGCTTAGAAAGTTTATGGGTACCTTGCCCTTAAGCTGTGCTCAATACTCTTCATTGGAATGCCTTCCGATGCGGGCCTTTAAAAAGATGATATTTCTTCTGTGTAACGTCTTTGCTCTCTATTAAAGCATCTGTTAAAAATGGAAAGGTTAAATTCACCTTTATATGCTATTACAAGCGATATGATGACAAATATAATGCCTCAAATGCCACCGGTTATACTTCTAGATTTTTCAGTAATGGGGTCTAAAATGTTTTCTCAAAAATGCTGTGTGTGGGTTTAACTTCGAACTTATAACTCCGCTAAGTTTTATATTAATATAGCAATCTTCTAAAATGACTGGTAGAAATCTTTCTTTTACTTCTGTCCCTACGGAATTGTTTAATGTTACAATAGTGGTATCAACCCATCGTATTTACAATCCGAGCTTAAAATTAATGTTCTAAAGTACCTTCTTCTTTCTCTTTATTACAGTTACAATGATATTTCGTATTTTTAGTTACAGTGAACATAAACATGTTTCCTTTGATTTTTTAAATCATTTCTATATTTGAATTGATCGTTTGTAACGTAAAATTATTTTCTTTACTTCGCATGAATACATTAATTTAGCAACTATAATCAAGTGTTTACAGAATTGGGTATTAAAGTGTAATGTTCTTTAATTCTACTAATTATCATAAGCTTACTTTTTATATCTATGAACGCAACACCATTTGTAATTATTTCTAGTAAAGCAATAATTTCTTACAGATCAAATTCTTGTTGATTTATAAGAGGTATTTTTATTAGTATAATTATATCATGACTTTTTACATAGACTTGGGTTTCGTTCTCTTTCATAATATTTGTATAGTTTCTATGGTTGGGTTAAAAATAAGCGAATTTTCTTCATGTAATTTTTGAAGTTGCTAGGTTCTATTATTCTAGGATGATTAACAACATTCTGGATGAATGTCTATAATTTGCTCAATTTCCAGTTCTAATTGTGCTATCATGAAATTAACTTTAGTCATTATTTCACCAAAAAAATGGTCTAACGGAACTACTTTTTTCGATTTGTATGCCTGTTATATTTTGTTAATAACCTTTATTTAGTCATAACTATAATATTTTCTCTTTGATTACATTTATGAATCAAATGCGACATCCTCTGTCCGCTGTCCATTATTCCGAATAATGTTTTAAATCCAGTTCCTATAATGCTTATTAATCCTCTTTTTACTCTAACTTGTTTGCCTATCATACTGTATACATATATGATTGAATTTCATGTTGTTTTTTAACTACAATAAATCATTCCTTACAGTTTCCTGATAATTCATACAATTATTAATGTGACTTACACACGCTTGATCTAGTGTATTGATAATATTCCTTATGCTTTGTATGTAGTTGTCTAAAGCGTCGGTACTTATTTTATTCACTAAGGTTAGTCTACTTCCTATTTCTCTAACATATACCTTATGGTTAAAATATAACCAGCTATTTTGGTTTAGTTTTTTTCATTTCGATGATCCCGGTTGTAGCAAAGGGGTTGAATATTAGATTTACTATATTTCTGTGTTTTAGTTGGTAATTTAACAAGAACATAATTATCGTGTCAAACGGGCCCCTAAGTCTACTTTCATTTGATTACGTTTTTAACTAATATTTTTTGCACTACCTTATATTCTATTGCTTTACCTATTCGCATAACATATCTGACTTTCGATTTTTTTTTGATCTCATTATATTTCCCCTAGTCTTACAATGAATGTTTAGTAATTTCGCTTGAAGATCACCAAAATAGTCATACATTGTTTATACATTCAAATTGTCAATTTGTCATTGTCGGTTGGCTAAATTTCTGAAAACTAGTTCGTGTTTTCGAAAGCTGGTGTACGGCATTCGTTCGTTCATTTATTCATTTCTCTGCCTTCTTTTAAACATTCAGACAGCCGAAAATGCGATCTCTTAACTGCACCATTTGCCTGTGGATAAGCTGTGGTAGTTGTTATGCATTCCATGTTAAATGCATTACAAAGGTTTTTAAATAACTCATTACAAAATTCGTCACCATTGTCTGCCAAAATGATTTTCGGTAATCGAAAATTTAGAATCCATTTATATGTGAGTGCTTTGAGTAGTACCCACTTTTTTGTTTTTAATGGTATGAACTTTATAAATTTCGATAAGTCGTCTTGGATTATAAGACCGAATTTATAACCATCTTGAGTCCCCTTAAATAGAACTATCAAAATCATTGAACATTTTTCTAAAGCCTTTTCTGCTTTTGCTACTACCTATAGTTTTCTTATAACTTTACCTAATTGGCATTGCTGACATATTTTTTTCACATCCCTTTGCATTCCCTTCCAGTGAAATTTTTCTATAAGTTTCGCATTCGTTGTTTTTTGCCCTTCAAGACCACCTAGCAACCCATTATGGTTTTTCTTCAATATGCGTTTTCTACCTTTTAAATCTGTTTCCTCTTTGCGCTGGTTTTGTTCACTACTTTCATTTTCCGATTCCTGTTAATTTCCCTCTACTTGTCTTCCCTCTGATCATACTTCCGTATTCGAAGCCATAGTGCTTTCTTCCATTATACTGCAAACCATCTTGTCTGTTATTCCATCTACCTCTTCAAAAATTTCTAGTTCAGGGTTATTATTTTTATGGGTTTCATTACCTAGTTCTTCCTACACTCTTATATTTCTGGATATTTCGTCAGCCACTTCATTTTCATAACCTCTTTTATATCTTATCTCGTACTCAAATTCTTCGAACCTAAGTCTCCATCTAACTAACCTAGATCTAACTAACCTAGATCCTTCACGTTGAAGAGCCAGGTCAATGCGCTATGATCTGTTTTGAATATGACTTTCTTGCCGTAAATATGTAGCGTGAATTGTGTAGTTGCTCAAACGATTGCTAAGCACTACTTTTCGGTGGTGCTGTAATTTTGCTCAGCTCTGTTTCAGGTTCTGCTAACGAACTGGATGGGTATATCCTTTCCGTCATATTTTTAGCTTAGAACAGCCCCAATACCCTTATTTTGACGCATCGGTTGCGATTAGAAATGCCCTATTATAGTCGGGATATTGTTTGTAGTAAAGGAAATTTCTTAATGGCTTCTTTTAGTTTATTGAACGATTGCTGTTGCCCACTACCCCATTCGAATAGGACAACTTTCTTTAGTAATCTGTTCAAAGTTTCTGCTAATTTACTAAAATCATATATAAATTTTCGGTAGTAAACTACCATTCCGAAAGACTATTCCGAAAGACTGATTCTGCCAAGATATTTATAAAATAGTCCCCACTAGCGTTTGACCTAAATAAATTCAGTCGTTGCTCTTCTTCTCGAGCACAGCGATTAGCTTCTGCTGCTATCTTTGGTGTTTGATCCATTAATGAAAAATGTTAAAGCTTAATCCCTTATACAGTCTAGCTTTCCCTTAACGTCCGCCTGTTCTAAATTCTGTGCCTTGCTTTGCATTATTCTCCTTTCAGAGTCTCAATTCTCTGCGTATATAGGGCTACAGACTGGATATTGCTTTGCCCGATACTTGTAAGTTGTCAGTGCAGCTAAAGACTGCTACGAGGTTTCCTAAAAACACCACATAACTTCTGTTTCAGTATTTCCCAGTTTATTACTACCTTGTTCATCAAGATCTTTGTGGCACTGCCACGAATCCTAGTCTTGACATATTTGAAACGAACCGCTTTCTGGGCACCTGACACTAATTCGATAGCGCCGTTATATGCGTCAATAAATGTGAACACCTCATCACCACTACTGTTAAAAGAGGGACGATGGATATTAGAACGTTAATGGGTACATCGATCATTTCTGTCTTAATAAGTATTTTCTCAGGATTTACTTCAGATTTTATTCCACTAGCGTTTCTTCTACGAACCGCTGAGCCGATATTGCTTTCACAAGTATTTTCTCTACTAACTTCTATTTCAAAGGATCTATTTTCACTCCCACTATTCTCTATCCACTCTAGAGTTTTATATTTAAATTATCTTGAAGAAAATTTGAACTCATACATCTACAAGGAGATGTAGGAGTTCTTTTTAATTTTGATTAATAACCAATTCTACTGTACAATCTTAATTTAATGGTTATAAATCTTTATTTTAATTTTAGACTTAAGACCTTAATATTAGACTTGTATAAGTACTAAATCACAATTCCTCGTTATCAAATTTCACGATACTGGAACAGTGGAACACAGCTTACAGTTCAGGTGCTGGTAGTTTATCAATTTAGATGCAAGAAGACGGTTTAGCAATTTCGATTTTTTTGGTTTTTCTCAATCCCATCGCTGCCACTAATTTTTATGTTATACTTAAGTGAACGTTATCATTTTACACCGGAGTGTAAGATAATATTAACATAAACAAATTCTTAATATTTATCTTCCGACTTTAACGCGAACTTCGCGGTCCGGGCTTGTTTCTTTGGCGGGATTTTGATCCAGTATTTCCGTCATCGTTTACGAACCTCGTTTCAATTAAAAAAAGGAGAAGAAACAACCGATGTGTAAATCAAACACCAAATTAAGTAATAAACCGAGTTAACTAATAAAATAATATTATTACAGTATTCGTAAAACTTAAACTACGATCGAAACGGTGTATACGGAATGTGGATTAAAAAATTGGTATTCTCACTTATTAAGCTATACTTAAATATGTTCATTTAGCATAAACTGATGTAGTTGCATCGTGGGAAACTGCTGTTGGTTGTTTAACTGAAGGATATTCGTGTTGCGCGTACATAAATCATTCACCTGAATGATACTTGATTGCACCTGTATAACAATATTCCTTTTGGAACCGACAGTTGGGCCAAACAGATTTTGAGTGCTCTTGTAACTTATTTTTATCTGTTAAATTGTTCTACTTCACGTGATATTGGAACTTTTAATTTTCTCCGGCCATTTGCAGTTATTGTGGGTATAAGATTTTATTTAGCGATCATGAAAATTACATTTTACATAGAAATTGTGCGTTGGTTCTTTTGCAAGTTTCTTGATTTCCTGCTGTTTTTTTTTTAATTACGATCAATGAGATAATATTTTCAAAGTTTTTCTTGCCCATGTTGGAGGCAGGTTAAACCAATTCTAATAATGTGAATGTGGTTACACATATATTGATACTTCTGGTTATTCATATCAAGTGGACTAATATCAGCTCCTATCAGTCAATACTGTTAATATTATTTGTTTTTTTTATTCAGTTTCAAAATATTGCAATGATTCAAATGCTATAAGTTATTCTAACAACTTTGAAAAGGAACAACGAGAATCATTCTCGTGGCTCTAGAGACGAATGATATTCCTGTATATAGAGTTACATATAAATCGTTCAACAAAATATAGGAAAAACAAAACAAATTTAATGAGAAAACGTTACAACTTATAGATAAAAAGAACATTACGTAAGCTTTTGTACAAGAACATATAATTTACGTATATTGAGCTGTGCTTAAAAATACTTTGACAGCAGAATTACCCATACTGTAACGAAATTTCTTAACTTTTTTTATTGCATTGGCTTGTAGTTTTGATTTTAACTCATATCAGAATTTATTAAAAAGGCTTGGTGCTGCCGTGGTATAAGATTTCGAAAAGTGGGTCATCTTAGATAAAGGAATGACGAAAGTCATATAATTTACGCTTCGTCCGCATGCATTTGAGCACCGCTCCAAATGAAAAAAAACATTAAGAACCTTTCAGTGGTTGTTTCAATGGTAAAACTCATATGCTAAAGAAGAAATTGCAACTATGTATTTGATTGATACCATTCGAATGAGATGTTTTTGAGCAATATACATATAACGTTCCAATTGTGCTATTGTAGTCCCCCCCCCCCCAACTTGCAGTCCCATATTGCAATTTACGAGTCCGTAATGTATTATAAGCACTATTTTCCTTGAACAGTGTAGTTTTGAAAGATACATTTTCCGGGTAACCGATAACTAATATATTTTTAACTTATCCACGTATGCTTTCCAATTTAAGTTTCTATCTATCAACACCCCTAGATACTTATAACTTTCAGCACCATCTACTTTAAAGCAGTTTGATCTACATACTAAATGTTCATTGAAATTTTTCTTATCGCATGTACAATACATATGAACATGGGCAAGAAGAAATGTCGTTTTCAGCTCATTACTATAAATTCCAATTTTTACTCGTTGGCTTCTATCAGACAAGTAAGACGTAAACCATTTGTATGTTGTACCTCTCAGATAATTTATCCTTTTACCATTTATCCAAAAATATATTGTGGTGTACCACATCGATTGCTTTGGTTATATCTATGAACAGAACTATACTGCGGATATAATTATTGAAACTACCACAGTTTTCAATATATGGTATGTTTACTTTAAGAATGGCATCTTGGGTACATTTTTCCTCACGGAAATTAAATGGTTCGTTTCTAAAAAATGATGCAAAACGAATTCTAGTAGTATACTAAATGTTGGGAGTATAGGTAGCAATAGATCTATATTGCCTCATTAAATTACGGCTGTTATGATTGAACAGTGGGATGACCCGCACTTTTTAGTAACGAACCACAGCATAGTGTCAGGGTTCGGACTTTACTCCTGCCGGAGTAGATCTACTTCGCTTTTCACAAAATGTTTCAAATCTACTTCTCCATTCCGCTTGGCCCACTATCTACTCCGATTTTTTCGTACAGCTGACTTATTACAATAATAATAATGTGGTAACACTGATTACCGAGTATTTTGTTTTGAAATAAATTTTGAATTCGCAGGTTTGTTGATTCACACTAGCTACCCAACAAACTTTAGTCTCTCCCTCTTTCTAACCGTGCTGGATTTTTCAAATTTTGTTTGGAGAGTAAAAAGATTTGTAAAAGAAAGGAAGGAAGGGTATGTAAATAATAAACATATGTCGCAAAAGTAAATCAAATGCGTCAATAGGTCAAGGAATATACCATCCGGTTATTGGAAATTTGTTTTATTATTGGTTTGATAAGTTCTATTTTAATATGGAAAAATATTTAGTCGAAAAGTAAGTAGGTAGATTGAAAGACGAAAGGCGAAGAAAAAGTAGATAAATATGTTTCCTCACAGACAAAATGCAGACAAACATTATTATGGGGAAGAGTGCCCGTCTTGTTACAAGGAAATATCAGACTCGGAGAGCACCAAAAAAATCCAGCTGAAATAAAGGCTAAAAAAAGACGTCTCAAGCAATCATGCCTACTGCAAACTGTGTAAAAAAACCCTCAACAACTATGCCAAACTTAATCGTCACGGACTTTAGCAATACCATCAACAAAAAGAAGCAGAAAAAAAACCAGTCTTATTTACCACAAGTTCCTGAGAAGCATCACAATTTTCAAGATAACAAAGACACAAGTTTAAGAAAAGAAGTTAGTATGGTCATGTGCAGTGTTTCGAATTTTCTGGCGTTCACAGCAATGGATAGGCTACTGGATTTATTTAATGCCTTATCCCAGCCAGGCGAAGGCAAAATAAAGTGTTGTGCAAAGAAAGCAGCGGAGTTAGTTCGACTGTTTGCAGTTTTTAGCAGAAATCAGTTAGTGGATGTTTTAAAAAATAAGCCCTTTTCGCTCATTATAGACGACAGTACTGATATAAGTTCCAAAAAGTGTTCAGTGTTAGTTGCCAGGTACCAAGAATAGAATGCAGGAAAAGACTCATTTTACGGAATGCTAGAATTGGAAGAGCATCAGCAGACGTAATAGCAGGTACAAAAAAAAATATTTTTTAGAATTAAATATACCGTTGTACCCGGTATATTTAATTATAAAAAATATTTTAGTAGCCTTATGCACAGATAACACATCTGTAGTAAAAGGCGAATTCCGTGGAGTGAAACAACAGCTTAAGACATTGAATCTAAAACTTTTTATTTGGGTTGTACTTGCCATTCAATAAACCTTTGTGCAAAAGCAGCTGCAAAGCAGATCCCTCTTGAAACCGAGATTTTATTAAAAAACTATTTTTAGTTTCCTCTGCCACAATTCAAACGGCAAACTGATTTTAAGACATTTCAACAATTTTTTGAAATACTCGTAACTGAACATAAAATGTTGAATAATTGCTCTACCCACTGGTGGTCTGTTCAAGCTGCTGTAGATAGTGTACTAGAGCAGTGAACAGCTTTAAAATATTATTTCGTTCTTTTGTCTTTCGAAGAAAGAAGAAAAAATAATATCGATAAGGTTTTAGAAAATTTAAATGATTTAAATAAGGCTTATTTGCTCTTTTTATCTTACATTCTAAATACCGTTAATCAAATTAGCAGATTATTCCAATATGAAAAAACTATGATATATCTTCTCTATCCTGTAATTAAAGAACACTTTTTAAAATTGCTAAGTAATTTTATTAGCAACAAGTTCATTAGTATTGATGTAAATTACTCAAATGAAGAGTATCAGTGCCCAATATTAATGATAGTTTGTGAAATTGAATTTCAAAAACACGAAAATACTTTGCCAAAAGAAAAATCGAAATTAAAAAAAATATTTTAAATTATTATATAACGTTTTGCGATCAAATAAAAATGAAATTTTCCTTTGACGACAACAGTATACACTTCTATTACAATTATTTAATCCCAGAAAAATTCAAGAAGGAGAGTTTCCTTCCATTGTGAGATTAGTTGGGGCATTTCCATTCAATAAAACGTCAATTGAGATCTTAGATGATGAGTGGAGATTTTTTCTAGTTTATGATATTAGCAAAATGGATCAAAAACTCAAAAGGTTAAGTTTTGGCTTTCTTTAATGGAGAATACAAATATTGTCGAAGAATATATGTTTAAAAATTAAGTGGAATATATGTTAACTTTGGCCGATTTATCACATAGTAGTGCCGCGGCTGAAAAAAAATTCTTCGAAATGAACTTAATTAAAAACAAATTCCATAATAGATTAAATGTAGACACAGTTGAAAATCTTATGTTTTCACGATATTTAATAGAAAATCGGAAGTTATTTATATGCCAACAATTTAATAAAGTCTTTAAAACAGTACAAATTTGTTGATGGCATATTTATTTTAAATAAATAAATTTTAATCTGTTTAATATATTGGGTCTATAACTTAATTCGTGCGGTTTGCTAGATGGATGGCGTAACTTGTATTATTCCATTTTAACATGCATTGGAAGGCTACTGTCATTGCACGTCATTTCAATATATGTCATTCGTTTGAAGCGTAAACAACAATAATTTTTTTTCACTCAAATATGTCGAACTTTGTGCCTGAAAAAGTATTTTTGCGAGGAGTTCTTCTTCATTACATTAATATGAAGAAAACTGCTGCCGAAAGTCATCGTATTTTGGTGGAAGTTTATGGTGAACATGCGAAACGTGCCAAAAGTGATCTTGGCTTGGAAGACGATGAACGTCCTGGGCAGCCAAAGAAGTTTGAAGATGAAGAACTGGAAGCATTACTCTATGAAGATTGTTGCCAAACACAAGAAGAGCTCGCAGAATCTTTGGGTGTCACTCAAGCAGCCATTTCAAAACGTTTAAAAGCAGCTGGATATATTCAAAAGCAAGGAAATTCGGTTCCACATGAACTCAAGCCGAGAGACGTCGAAAGGCGCTTTTGCATGTCCGAAATGCTGCTGGAACGCCACAAAAGGAAGTTATTTTTGCATCGGATTGTTACTGGTGATGAAAAATGGATCCATTACGACAACCCCAAGCGCAAAAAATCATATGTGAAACCCGGGCAACCAGCCAAATCAACGGCAAAGCCGAATATCCATGGCGCGAGGGTAATGCTCTGTATTTGGTGGGATGAGATGGGTGTGCTGTATTATGAGCTGCTAAAACTGGGTGAAACGAACAATGGACAACGCTACCGAACACAATTAATCCATTTGAAGAGAGCAGTGGCCGAAAAACGTCCGGAATATGCGATCAGACACGAGGCAATAATTTTCCATCATGATAACGCTCGGCGCCACATTGCTATTCCAGTTAAGAACCAATTGGAAAACAGTGGATGGGAAGTCTTATCCCAACCGCTTTATAGCCCAGACCTTGTCCCTTCTGACTACCATTTGTTCCGGTCGATGCAAACGCCCTCACTTAAATACGGTTCACATCAGAGCAGAATATCAAAAATTGGCTTGATTCATTCTTGGCTGCCAAGCCGGCGCAGTTCTTTTGGGATGGGATCCACAAATTACCAGAAAGATGGGAAAAAGTCATAGCTTCAGATGGGCAATACTTTGTACTATTGTACATGTTTACTTAAATAAACGTTCAAATTTTGAAAAAAAACCGCACGAATTAAGTTATATAGCTTATTGTGCAATTTTTGTTCCTCTTTATTTTTTTCTCTAAAAACATATTATTTTTTTAATGAAATAAGAAATTATTATTATTTTTAATAAATCTAAAAATCTTCTTCCAAAAATTTGTTTTTACTTCGATTTTTATTTTTATCTACTTCGAAATACGATTTTCGAAGTCCGAACCCTGCATAGTGCTATTCAAAACAGTTGACCAACGGCCATATGCGTATAGTGACTAAGAGAATGAAAATGCATGAGCGTATACGTCCTCTTCCATTTATTTTTTCTCTTTCAGTGATCATTTTCGTATATTTGCCGTTGATAGTGAATTTAAGAGACTTGCGCACTAGATTGGCCAACTGTTTTGAATAGCACTATGCATATCCACTTTTATTGAGCAAACGACTTAAAACATCGACAATAAACGATAAAACACGTTTGAAAAGGCAACTGGTGATCAAATTGTACTAGAGAATTTGTTATTGATAGACATTATGCATTCGAGGATTTCAAGTGGCGTAAAAGGTGTAAAAACAAAATTATTTGGAATTCATTTTCAGCGAAATCTGCATATAAATTGTAACTGCAATTGTAATTTGAAGATAATGGTTTCCATGCGACCGACACAAGGTATTTGATAAAATGATTAACAACGTCTACATGGTCATACCATATATTAATGTCCCACTTTAATAGTATTAAGTATTTTTTCTTTTTCATGTTGGTTATCAAAGATAACTACTCTCCGTTCTTTTTTCACAAAGTTTGTAACCATAAAATATATCTTTACTTAATTAAAATTACTTTTCTACCTCGTTATTTATTTTTTTGTACAATAGTACTTATTTATTTAATTTTTGGTTTTATTTCGCAACTCTTGACCTATTCATGGAAGAGTTTTTGCTTTAATTTATTATGAATGTAACTTTCAATATTACTTTTTAGAATATTTAGAAAAATATCGTAAGCCGTTGAGGAATTCGTTTCATTATAAATGGGTTCCCAGAATTCAAAGATTAAGCAATTCACTAGTTTTTCATAATTAATTTTATAAGTTATCTTGAAAGGTACAAATTTATCATAATTGTTTGATTGAATATTTTCTATATTCAATTTTGTTATGCAGTAATCTGTAATTTGTAGTATAATACTCCACCAGATAATTTTTGTGTAAATTGAGGGTTCAGTCTTACAAAAATATGGTCAGTACATGTTTGTGAGTTTTCTGTGATGCGAGTTGGTTCCATGATAAGAGGTTGAAGCCCATAAGATGACCTTAAAATCAGATAATTATCAGAGTCGATGATATGTCTTAAAATATCAATTTACTTGTTTTGTGCAACGTCTGTAAAGCGTACCAACTTTTATTCTTTTTAAACGGTTCGTATTCCGTTAAATTTACCTATAGTATTGTCACAAATGTGTTTAATATTTGTTGTTCATATTTGCTTCTTAAAGGTGGCATTTTTAACCCTTTGCGTGTGTTAACCTAGAACACGTACCACGCTGTGTTTATTACGATCCAACGATTTTTCGATTGGCAAGCCTTTCGTCCATTTTTTTTCTATTCCGCGTAGCGGAATTATTGAATTACGAGTACATAGTTCTCCTTTCGTAAAAAATAATTTGCTTAATAAGTTGTAATATTGAATGTAACAAAAACAACTTCTCTTATTAAAATCGGTTTTCTTTTTAGATAGCATGCCATAATGAAAGCCTTGACACTGGACTACGACAACCTGAACCCAGATATGAAAGATTTCAGGATACTGCAGAAATAACAACGGTTAAGCTTTTATGTTGCAGAGTTACTTAGATATGCTAATAAATGTAAATATTTTTTTGTAGAATATACCAGAAGCCGCTATTATACAAAATATCTTTAAGGTTAGGAAATCCGGCTTTTTGCTTTTCAACACAACTTATGTAAGATAGTTTGTTTTCTGTAAGCATACAGTCCTTAAGACGTTTTTTTTATCATGCTGATATCGGTTCTTTTTTAAATGCTTACTTTTGTAAGAACACTTACAAGAGGAAAATTCGTGAATCTCAACAAAATAATGCGAATCAAGAATTCAAAGTGCAAAGAAATCCGGATGGTAAGCTAAATGTAGTCTTTAATGATGTCTTTTTTTCCCAGAAGCCAGTGACGCAACCAAGTAGTACTAACGTGGAAACGACATCGACACATAATACATATTCAGAAAAAGGTAATCGTATCAAAAAAAGTAATTTCTAAGTGTTTAATTTAATGTTGTCGTCCAGATATATTCTTTCCTGATGAATTTGGTATTGGTCCTAAATGCAAAGAACAAGGAAAATCATTTTGTACGGACGTTCAAAATTATCCAGTAGATAAGCTAGAGAGCACGTTAAAAAGCGAGCTCTCTAAGTTTGATGTTTTATTTGGCGATGATATAATTCCTCAACCATTGAATATAAGTCAACGAATGAGTCCAGGTGAGGACTCCTTATGTAACAGTGTTGAAAGGATAATATACCCTAAGGCAGGTGAATCGAAGGATCTGAAATGGTTGTACATCGTAAATCATCAAAACTATACTCAAGCTGTTAAAACAGAGGAATGTGTGTAAGTATGAACTATAATCCGATCAATATGCTTATTAAATAAAGAGATCATTCGAAGGTCATTGTCGTCATTATGTTTACTTGGTGGTGGGTGGTCGCTATTAACGTATTAGCGTATTCTAATGCTAATATTCTGTTGTGATCATAGTTACAGCGGTCAATGCGTGTATTTATTATACAAAATGTTAACACACAAAAGGTATTCATGTATTATAAAGAAAAACTGAAATGAAATAAGCAAACCAGTTAAACAAATTCTCAACAGGGGTAAATATTGAACAGTCAAAATTATAATACTTGTAAGAAAAAACGCTGTCAATGTAAATTAGAATTACGTTAGGAAAAGTCTGTCCGCAGTATCCACTATTCATATAAAGCATGTACTTTATATTTAAAAAATTTTTCTTGCTATACTCGATTAACGCATATTTCTTATTTAACTCGTACATCACGTATCCTTTCAAATTATGAGTATTATTGGCAAAGATCAAATATAATTTATTTTTAATTTTGTTAATTGATAACGACACATATTCTATTAAATAGGTTTTGGAGAGTAAGAGAAAAAATCGATTGTTTTAAATATACAAAAAAAAACACTCGTATAATATATCGATTTCAATTTTTAATTCAGTAACATGGATATTGCCGACAAATTGCGATTTTTATCTCTCGTTTGTAACTTGTTAAACACCACTAATTATAATAAATTTTCTCCGAAGTTCCAAGTCTTAGTTTTATAACCAAAATTCAAAATTGAGATACTACTTAGTATGCACAGGATAATCTGGGTAATGTGCCGAAGACTTTAAGTGGAGACTTCTTGATATATTTTGAGAAAAAAATCATAGGGGTTGGTGAAAATGCATCACCTCCGAAATACAGAGGTTTTAAGCTGCCCTGCTATTTTCAATACGAGTCCAATTATTGAAAATAACATCTTTCACATTTATACGTGTATGGTAAAGAGTGGGATATCGTTGAACTCGTATTTATGAGTATTTTAATTGTTTTAAAGTAAATATTGCCCAAAATTAATGCGTCAAAAATTATTGAAGATCAAAAGTGATTTTTTTTTTTTAACTTAAAATTTTGAATTTGTTATCCTGTTTGCGGATAAATATCTTACATCTATAAACAAATAAAATTCAGGCTATTTCATTCCAAGTCAGCAGTTTTCAAAATACGATCCAACTTGTCCAAACTACAATATACACTGAGGAGCAAAACTGTAACATCATGTTACAATTCCTATCTCAACTCCTCATATATTTTTTAATTTTTATTAAAACTGTGAAATGGCTATGTCTTATTCTTTGTACATTAATATTCTCTTTCTATAACTGTTTTGAAGGGGATATAACAACAACAAAGTTGGTAAGTGAAAATATAAACAAAGTCAAATGTTACAGTTTTGCACTCTCTCAAAATTACTGTTTGTATGAATGGAATAGTTTACATTCTCCGATATTAGTTATCTTTCGTTTCTTTTTTTGTAACCTTGAAACTAATATTTTATTGTGATGAATTTGTTGAGTGATTAAAGGTGCATTTGTGATAATGAAAGTGGAAAAGAAAAATCTAATTTTAAAATTGTTTCTGCAGGGTGAATCTTTAAGGAATGTGGCTAAGAAATATAATATAAGCCACATGACAGTTCAGAGGATGCGTAAAAGCATATCAGAAAAAATTCCAGAAAATAAGGTAGGCCGGCCGCGTAAATTAAATGATCGTGACGCTCGTCATATAGCTAACTTGGTGATGAGTAGTACTGCTGTCCCTCCGGCAGCAGCACTTAAAATATTAAATACTAACTCTAGCCAGTGGACTCACTAATTTCAACAATTTACATATCTTGGGAGAAAACAACACCAACTCCTTGAAGTTCAACGTCAATGTGTGGGCAGGTATATTGGGTAACAGGCTGATTGTTCCCGATCCGCTTCCCCCCACGCATAACTCGAATTTCTGTTTGGAATTTTTGAGGTACTTGGAAGTTTCTGTTACCAGAAATGGGTAATTTTTTAGGCGTTTGGTTTTTAATTGTCAAAAAACACAGGAAAATTGCAAAAATACTCGTGTATAAAATTTTTATTTGAGTTGATAGGTCAATTGTTGTCATTTACTTTTTAAAGATTATTTCACGTTAACGTTTACCACGACAACGTGGTCCATAAGCAGAGTCCAATTTTGAATCACTTTTTCGAGCCTATTGGCTGGTATAACACTAATAACACGTGTAATGTTGTATTCCAAAGCTTGACGTAGGTTTATGGGCATAGCTGAATGATTTGACGTATCCCCATAAAGAATAGTCTAAAGGCGTCAAATCGCGCTATCTAGCCGGCCAATTCACCGGTCCAAAAAGAGAAATAAATTACTCACCTAACTTATTTCTCAACTGGCCCATCGATTGGCGAGATGTGTGGCATGTGGCGTCATTTTACTGGAACCATATGTCTACTTCAATTCATCCATTTTGGCCAAAAAAAAGTTCGAAATCATTGAACTATATTTTTGAAAAAATATTGATTCCGTCGGATCATAAACCGCACCAAACAGTGCATTTTTTCGGTTGTATTGGCAGCTCTTGTATTGCCTGAAATTGCTCATCAGACCAAATACGACAGTTTTGTTCGTCGCGGAAAACGATTTTTCTAAGTGCATCTTCCTACAGCTTTCCTAAGACCTACTCATCGAAAATTCGACACGGTCGTTCGGTTTCAGCTTTAGCACGAGCTGTATTCTGTAGGGCTTTATACCAATATATTTGTGTAAAATCTTCCATTAACACTGGCGGATACAGCAGCAATAGTTTCCTCTGTACGCACTCTATGCATACGGATAGTTGGCTTGGTATCCAGTAGCGTGAAATTGGTGCGAAATTTGGTCGCTATGGATTGAATTACTTGCCCAGTAGGTCGATTATGATGAACGTAAAATCGTCGAAATGTGGAAAAACATTTTTCACATAGTACGTATTTGGTAATAAAATTCAATAATTTGTAGACATTGTTCGGGTGTAAGTCTTTCCATGATGATATGGCAATGCTAACTAAGCGTGTTTGACTTTGATACACATTACGAGTCACGCGTGAGCTGTCGAATATATGCAGAACTCTGAAAAACCAAACGGCAAAAACATCTTTACCTTTATTAGTCGATATACCACTGTAACAAAGAACTGCCACTGCGTACCAACAGGATGACGCCCCGCACACTATGGCCATTGGCCATAGGGTTAGAGAGTTGTTAGATAGCGTATATGAAAATTCGTGGATAGCACGGATGGACCTATTCTGTGGCCTCCACGGTCTCCGGAGTTGAGTCCAATGAACTCTTAGTTATGTGGACGCATGAAGGGCATTTTTAACTCATCAGAAATAATAATATTGCATGACTTGAAATATAGGATTGACGAGGCAGTTGCGAACGTCCGAGAATAATTGGAAAGAGTGGACATTGTTAAAGCCTTTCAAAGATAGCATTGGCGAGCATACAAAGCAATGGCTTGAACTTTGAACAATTGACATAACGTAAGGTTTGCTGAAAGAAAAAATAAAAAATTTTAACAATTTTATAATTTAACGTTTTACCTGTTTTAATAAATTAAAAAGTTATGACAACGTCAACATTTTAAGTTTTTCTAAAAAAAAAATTCGGGTTTGATCTAAAATAATTTTTGACACATTAATTTTCGGGGAACATTGACTTGCAACAATTAAAGTACTTATAATTTTCAATAGGAGTCAAAACACCGCATCGTAGGGCTATGCTTATAACCTCTGTATCTCGGAGGAAATGCATTTCCGACACCACCCCCCACACACACGATTTTTATCTCAAAACGTGTTAAGGAATCTCCACTTAAAGTTTCAACACATTATCTGGAACACCCTGTAGAAAAAACACCAACTACCCATAACATGGTGAAACTTTCTGTCAAAAAATCCATCCAATTTCGATTGAATGCCTGGCTAACCTTTACTTTAGAGTTCGCCGACCCGAAAGGAACTCGTTATAGATAAAATCGTCAATTATGGATCCCAGTTTTTGTTTTTGTCCCTAACCCAATAAATAAAACAACTTTCCACGGAAGCATTCATACGTACGTATGTACGTATGCATGCATAGTACCGACTGAATTTTTCAGCAGTGTGAAGTTAAGAGTACGTGTTGGTAAATAGCTATAGTTTTTCGTTTCCATCGTCAAATGCTTTTGGGTTATTTATATATTAGATATATTAGAGTTTGACGTAAAACAAATATTTACATAAATGTATATACGAGTGTGTGAATACGAGACCATTTTGGATCAGTACTCACGTAATGATACGAGTTTTTCCACTTTGTTTGTGACTGAAAGGAAAGGGAAAAAAAAAATACCTACACCACTTCTTTTATTGGCTACATAAGCCCTTTAATGAATGAAAATCATACGAGTAATTTTACTACATTTCAACAAAAGCACAGTATCTATTTCATCCGCTTCAGTACGCAAAATATATATATGTAGAATCCATTCTCCGAATGTTTCCTTCAACAAATATTTAAGTGTTCTGATATGGTTTTTATACGGGATGAGTTCCATATAAATCCTGAGTCAAAAGCTTAGTCAAGACTTTATTTCTTAAAGTAAATAATTTGAACACCAGTAGATACAGAAGAATCTTTTTAAAAATCAAATAATATACAATAAACGAAGATAAGTTTTTATACAATGAAAAATCGTTATCGAGTTGGAGGGAATCGAAGTGGATTATACAAAAATATAATAAAGAACGAACTTTTGCTAAGCTTAAGATTATTTCACCTCACTATCTTTTTGACCAGCTTAACAAATGCATATTACAGGCGCGGATTCACCTTTCAGATTAATAGGAAGATGCCTTAGCCGAGCAATTTTAAAAATGAGACAAGTTATACACAACAAAATCTAATTTGCTTTTTGAAAATTTGTTGGAAAAAAACTCAAGGAGTCAAAATCTATACCCAGCATCTTTTTATCACTCTCCTAAACTTTCTTATGTCTCTGGTGAATGACGATGGAGAATGCCCGTTGCTCCGTAAGGGTCGGTAATGATTTAACTGAGCCTTTGATGTTAAAAGAGGTTTTAGATAAGGTGACGCAAGCCATGTGCCTTCTTTAACACCATACTTGAAAGAGTTGTAGCGAGTAGCGGAGGCTTAATACGAGTATTTCATCGCTTTCATCTCTGCACGCCAATGATATTGAAATATATGTACATAATCGGCAGAACGTATGTTTGCCAAAGCTGCACAAAATAGATTTAGCGGTAAATGATGGCAAAACCAAGCGTATGCTGTAACAAGAAGGCACACATGACACCGATGAATTGGACAGAACGTCAAAGTTGGAAGCTTTACCTTTGACGTAGTAAGGGACTTTTTCTACCTTGGCTCTGCTATCAATTCTTCCAACAACACCTCAATGGAAATAAATCGAAGAATTACTCTTGTCAATCGCTATATATTTGGCCTAAGAAGGCAACTCTGTAGTAAGGCCTTATCCGGAACAACCAAGAAGACTCTACATAAGACCTTGATCACCACAGTCCTACATATTTTATGGCACTGAAACATGGAATCTATCGAAAGCCGGTAAAGATATGTTCGGCCGTTTCGAGTGAAAAATTGTTCATAAGATATTTGACCAAGTTTGCATTGATTGGCTTTGGAAGAGAACTATACGAGCTGTACGGCGGCATCGGTTTAGTTAGAAAACTGCGCATCAGTCCCCTAAGATGGATAAGATATGTAGAAGGAATGGACACCAATGCGCAGGCCCTCAGAAGCTTTAAATCAAACCCGGAGGGACAACGCAATAGAGGATGACCTCACCTTAAGTGGCGTGCACAAGTGTAAGGGGACCTCATGCGCCTTGGAGTGAGCAACTGCAGAGCATTGGCTGGGTCTAACTGGAGAGGCTTATTAATTGAGACCTAGTTCACACCGCCGTCGAATGAAAATTGAAAATGATTCGAAACCTCAAAGTTTTTTAAAAAAATACTTTTACTGTCACAGCTTTTCATCAAGTGAACTACTTACCCTGAGACTTAACTTTCTATTTTCATTTTATTTTATATTTGGTTATCCGAAGCCGGTACGAAATTTTTGAGAACCAAAGAAGCGCTAGATCGAACAAATGGTATGTGGGTTGAGTTGACGCCGTTTACGTAGGCAATAGCTATGGTGCATCTCCACGCCGCATTCCGTTCCATTTTACACAGCCTGTTTTAACTCGGGGCCCTATTTCTTTATCGAACGAAAGTGATGCAATGCATTGAGGCACACAACTTATCTTTACCTTTAGTCCATATACGAGTAACCTGTTACGCTCTATCATCATATACAGACCATCATTACTCTTACGAGTATTACGGAAATTAAAATTGATCTTACTAGAACATTTTTTCCATCTTTATGTGTAATTAGGTACGAGTAGTTACATTTTTTTCATTTTATCGTTTACACATACTCGTAATATTGCTGTTTCTAAAAACAATTTGCCATTAAGAAGGATGCAAATTGTCGTCGCTGAGCAATACCATTGTAATATATAATGTGGCGCGTAACTAGTGTAATGGTTTAATTATTGATTAACTTTTTCTTTCTAATTTTATTTAACTTTTGCATATGTTAACCTTTAGCTTATAGGTTTGATATATGTTTGTTATGAATATATTAGTTTCGACTTGACGTGCTCTTTTCAGAACATTTTCCATAACTTCTCGAATATTGGCTTTAAGCTGTTGTATGATTCTTGGTTTATTTGCATACACCTTACCTTTCAAAGAAATCTGGTGGCGTTAAATCGGGCGAACGCGGCCAATTGAAATTTGAAAAACGTGATATTATTCGATCTCCAAAAATTTCCTTCACGACAGCTATAGTTTCACAGGCTCTGTGAGGTGTGGTGCCATCTTCTTAGAACCACAATCCTGGATTTTTCTACACCTCTGGCCTATCATTGCCCGGTATTGAATGCCATCCACATCAATCGCCACTTCTTCGTCGTTTCCGAAAAAGTATGGTCCACTGATCCTTTCTGAAGTTACTCCACTTACTCATTGTTCTCTCGGAACAATTCTTGAAAACTTCGAGTATCTCCATCATAAATTACCCTAGTTTTTCAAAGCCAGTTCTAAAAAAGACATATATACTCGTACAATACTTATATAAAAATATTATTCAATAGTTAAACCATAATGCTAATTATACGCCACCCTCTACCTGCTGGGATAGTAGGGTATGGGTAGGGTAGAATTTAAACCATTACCAATTAATAGATGGAGTCAAAATTTTTTCGTCGTATCTGGCTGAGTTGGTTAACTCTTCATTCGTCAAAAAATCCTTATTATTCGCTTCGTATAAGTTTGCTGAAGATTTCAGAAAACTTACAGTTTTTCTTTGTCAAGTCTGTTGGTTTAGTGGTCGAAGGTGGCCTCCACTTCCATACATATATGAAGATAGTTAATTTAAATAATTAACTATGTACTCGTATATATGGTATGTACTTTTTGGCTACTGCTTAGTAGTATAAAGTTTTGGATAGAAAATGTTTTTGGCAATTGCTTGCATATCTATCTACAGGGCCGCTGGTTTCTAATACAACTACAGGGAAGAGTGTCTCTTGTTTTTATATTTGTTTGAGGCGCCATCGTCCGGAGTTGACCCGGGTCTCAAACAACAGCTATCTCATTTATTCCTTGCACTAATCGTGTACATTAGTCTGGCTGTGGTCACTTTCCATTTGAACTCACCGCCTAAGAAGAGGTCTGCCATTAGCGCATTGTTCCTTCAATTTTGATTCAAAGACACTTCCGGCTCATTAACTCCGCTTAAAATCGTTGTGGGTGGCCGTGGCTCATGTGGTAGTATATTGGCTTTCAAATCGGATGGTTCGGGGTTCAATTCCATCCGCGCCCGAAAGACATTATTTTTTTCAGGCAACCAAAAGTTCGTAAGATGAGTAGTTGCCTAGAATACAACAACAAGTACAATTACACTAATAATTTAGACTCCTCGATAGATGTTGGAAGCCACCAATGGAGCGAAATAACAACTGAGCCCAAAAATCTTTCTTTCTCTCTTTGTCCCATTTTCCTAAAAATTTAACACGTGTTCTGGCATTTTAAGTGTAGTAATACCCACTGTTAAGCTCTTTTTTTTTTTTTTTTAAAAAAGGTTAAATCTTGTACACAATGCCAAGAGAAGTTTTAAGTGCAACGTACACTCTACACTCCCCTTTCTTGAGGACACAAGGTGGCATAAAATTTGTCACTCGATGTTCTTTGGGTGTAATTTTTTTATGAATGAAAAACTTTGGTTCTGCTTTTGGATTATGTATATTTGATGTCTTGTATTTTCTTTTAATTAATTAGACAAAATGATATCGGCTAAGTGATCGTCGTCAGAATTGATAACCATTCGGGCCCGATTTGTGACATTTTCCAGCACTCTTGCCAGAACTTCCGGCGATAGGTCCTCGCATTCTGAACGGATATTCTCTTTGAGGTCTTCAAGAGTCTGAGGCTTGTTGACGTAGACTCGTGACTTCAAAAAAACCCACAAAAAGAAATCTGAAACGGTAAAATCAGGCGATCTTGCCTGCCAGTGCAAATCGCCAAAACAAGAAATTAGGGAACCCGGAAATGCTCCATCGTATTGGATCGATGTATTCCCCAGTCCCAATGCATCCAATTGAGGAAGGAGAAAGTCGTTGAGCATGGCTCTGTAGCGCTCGCCGTCTACAGTAGTCATTTGGCTCGCCGCGTTTTCATCTTGAACCACTGCTGCGATATTTTCTGCAGAACGGCTGCTCCGGGGTCGGCCAGACCTGGTGGTATTTCGTGTTGTCCCATACTCTTCTAAGCGAGTGGCTAAACGTCGTAGTGTTTGCCCAGTTGGTGTCGGACGACCGGGAAATCTGCGTCGAAATTCACACTGCGCCAACGCCACCGACGAATTATCCCGCAAAAAAATCGTAACAATTATTCCGCGTTCTTTAGGAGTATAGCGATTCATGTGTTATTGACGTGTATTTTGTATTTATTTACTTTACAAACATCAAAGTTGAATTGACATTTGCCACCACGTGGAAAAATTATAGCATCGTTCGATAGCGTGATGACTTTTGCGCCACCTTGTATTAGTTTTCACAAAATTCACAATATAAAACAATTAAAGCCTTCAAACAATAATCTTTTTTGAGGAATGCAACCATGTATAAATAAAGGAAATGTATAAAAAAATGTATGATAGCAATTCCCGTTGATTTAAATAATTCTCAAATAGTCCTTTTAGTCCTGGAGTCTTATTAGCCTTCAGCAAGCTGGTGATCAAATAGAACCTAGTATTGATGCAATGGCTCCAATCTCCTGCTGACCATGTCGCTTGTTGTTGGTAGCGCAAGGCATCTGAAATAGTTTTGAAAGACTCGATCAGAAAAGGCACTAACAGTATTTTATGGTGGTTGCTGCCCGGCGTAAAATATTATCACGGTACGGTACTTCTTGAGTGTCATGGTGTCTGAGGTATTGGCAATCGCACCCTCGGTATATCGAAGTCATAGTCTGAGCCGTTGTTAGCTCCATATAGCGTTTAAATATCTAGATTATTAGAACCTTACGTCGATCGCTATGTATTCAATCTTATTGATGGATTTTGATTATATGAATGCCAGAACCTTTTGTGGATGTGAGTCAGCTAAAATGACACTTTGCCTGAGTACATTTTTAGATCTGCTTTTTTGAAACCAATGTTTCCCAACCGGCAAAGATGCTCTTCTTTCCGAACTTGGCGTCGAAATCACTTAAAGACGATTTTAAGTCTGTAACAGCCTTATGTAGGCCAACTTAATCTTGATGCGAACAAAGCAGATGCCTGAAGATCAAGCCTTCTTACCTAGGTCTTCAAATCTTGTCAAATCTACATCCACAAGGGGTAGGATATGTTTGCCATGACCAATTTTGAATGGCTAAGTGCAAAAAGTGCTGGTAGTAAGGTGGCGTAGTGGCTAAGTTTGTCGAATACTATATTTTTCTGACGCCTCCACTCTCTCAATTGCAACCTTTAAAAAGTAAAATATTCAACATTTGAAAAAGCGTTTCATTCTTTCGCCATTCGGAGCCATCAAAAAACCATATATGTACATACATATATCGTCTCACTGTGCACTAAACCGACAAGGGGAACTGTGCAATAACTTGGAGGGACTAGGCCCTAATCCACCCCGGATTGTAGTGACAACAATTTATTGTTTTATTTACATCCAAAAATGATGGCATATCAAACCACTCTATATCCGCGATTAAGCGTGGGATGAAGTTTGATATGGTTTATCCATATCTTTTTTTATCTTTTTCTAATAATCTTAGCACTAACCATCTGCATTAATTCCAAAAATTGAAAATGAAAATTTGGTGATATCTTTATAACGACTATTTTTAATAAAGTGTCTGTTGTTGTGTCTATGTGTACGCGCCAATTTTTTTAGCCCAAAATAATTGGGACATATGGTGCTGTCGATTTAAATGAATTTCGATGATGCGCCTTCATGCCGAATCACGGCCATTCGATTTTGACCAAAATCTGCCGATGACTTTTGAAGTTATTAAAAAAAGAAAACATTACAATTATTTTTTTCTTAAAAATAGGAGGCTCCTTCAAGTTTTTACAGTACTAATCAAAATTTATTAATATCATATAGCACACATTTAATGAGAACATAAAAAAAATAGAGCCAGAATTCTCAGTTACTCAAGGAATAGCAAACATTTTAAAACTGGTACTGAGTGCTAACCACGGAAGTAGGTGATAGGTTAATCTCTATGGAATTGTGCTTTCTTTCCCAAAAAACCCTTTGATAATTTAATTTGTTGTTGCTTTGTTCTTGCAGTAAAAAAAAGATTTATTTTGCTTATTTTAATATTAGGGCATGCCTCCTTCAATGCATGATGAATGGTATCTATAAGTATGTCCCTATCTAATCCCTTAAGATTGCTTTTCGGTATCTTTAGGAGGAAATGAATAAGCCATTACACCTGTATAGCGCAGTTTATCTATAGCCATTTTATGAACATTCACAATATTTATGTACACTTTTGTTTTAAGATATCCTACGTTGACAAATTTATAATTTATTTCACTAGTACTACGTTCTGAAGCAGATAACTTAATTAATTCCGAAATAGCACCAAAAATAAATATACCATAGGTGGGCACAATATGTTAGTACTTTTGCTAATGTTCTTGAAAAGGTTGAGATTTGATTTTTCCCTTCGAGAATGTGTCATGTTGAAGCTGTTTACTTGTGTTTCTGTGTCACGACCTGTCAGTGGATTGTTTTCCAGATAAGGCTGTTTATGATGATTATGGTCATCCTCTTCTGCTGATGGTTGTCTCTTTCTCTTTCTAATAGACTCATTGTAGCTGTTAGCTGAATTTCTTAGGTTGCTGATAACTAGAGTCCATTCAGTTGAATTGGGAGCTTGTCGGCTCTCTGTGTTTGCGGAGAGAGGAGAACGTTTTTCTAAGCACATGTTCACTTGTTGGTTCCCAGCTTTTATCACTAGTATCATTGCTTTGTCTATTTTCACTGTTTATTGTTTCGGTAATTGGATTTATTTTGGAACAACAATATGTCTTTATTCACTTTTGAATCTCTATCTCACTAAAAAATCAAATAGATTTTTTTTTTGTATACTTCCTGCAGACAAACCACTTTATATATTTATGTCTCTGCAAGTGCACTCTAATCACGTCTGAACTCTAAACACTTCGGCTTCTAGAGTCGAACTCCCTTAAAGTCCAATAGGATATGAAATATCAGAAACCATTGCAGAATACTACAAATTCTCTGCGTCAGGAGTTTCTTTGCGTGACACATCGATCGCACCCATTTCATTTGGTTTAACTATATCAGACAGGTACTGCTTAAAAATTAATCATGTCGATCAACCCTTTTACTATCAAAATAGAGGAATACCTTCGAGGGAACGAAGGAACGAAAGCCCTGGAGATCAGATTGTTCGTCAAGGTTATGCTCATGCAACGGGCATTCGATTTACAACCGCTGTATTTTAATGCGATTGGTAATGGGCATTATTCAAAGCAATAATAAAAAGTATGGTGTAAATGCATGGTGTAATGGTATTTCGGTATTATATCGGTTCTTATTGATTTCTTATTTCTCAGCGTTTCGAAAATCGTATAGAGCTCTTCCATCGAAATGGGAGTACGTGTCTCTCGTCGGACACAGGACTATACTCGCGAGTTATAAATATATCTACCTATTGATTGCTATTTATTGGCACTGCTTTAGCCGTTAGTCTTATTGCGAATAAAACAAACACAATCCTTTAAAAAAAATAATTTACGCTCTTTATTTGGTTGCTTATAGGCGTCTGTATACTACAGTGTTTGACTTGCGACTAATCTCCTACCTACCGGCAGACTCTTTTCCTAGTGTGGCCACTTTACAGTCACTAGTTAGTGTTGCCACTTTATATTTCTTACATTCTAATCAATTTCTCTCCTATGGCTTGCTACAACTCGACTATCCTGACTTGTAATCGTTCCGATTTCCCCCTTTGTCCTACTACAATTACGTGATTCGTTTGCTTCGTCTTCTTGGTGTACGTTGTATATCGGCTTCCAGCTAGGCTTCTTCCGCTCTGGACAGTCTGCTGCTATATGTCCCATTCTGGGACAAACGTGACAAGCGCCTTTCTCTCGTTTTTCCTTCCTACACTCATTTGCCATGTGTCCAACACAATTGCAATTGTAGCACCTGCTTTGGTTCCTTGCTGTATCATTCATTCGCTCTCGTTGGACGGCTTCCATTCGTTGCGGCTTCCGTTGTTTTATTTTTGGAAAGGCTTGGAGTAGTTGTGCCTTTGTAGAATAGCATTGGATGAGTGCCTGTAGTCGTAGCTATTCATCCGTTATGCCTTATACCACATATTCAACTAGCTCATCTTCGTCGATTTGAAAGCAATTTGAAAGGATGATCTTGTCATTAAAGTAATCCGTAAAACTCTCATTCGTCTCCACTTCCGTTAGTCTTACCGCGAATATAACAAACACAATCCTTTAAAAAAAAAAATGTACATAGATAAGTAAAAGTGGGTGTTGAAAATCCCAACCCACTTAGGCCTATTGGCCCATTGTAATGCAACATGGATCTGTGGTCCTCCTAATCCTGGAACCAATTTGAGCTTATGCTGAAGCGTAGAAGACTGTTAACGTCTATATTTTTTAGATCGCATTAAGCCATTGTAGAAGAAAGCTCCTAAGTCAACTTTTCTTCTTTAGAGAGAGCTGGACATATACAGAGTAGTTGGAGGAATGTCTCCTCCTCCTCCTCGTCCATGCAGCTTCTGCAGAAATCATTTGTAAAGGTGCCAACCCTTCTTGCGTGCTTTCCTATAAGGCAGTGTCCAATGATGACACCTATGATGACGATGTTTCCTATTTAGAAGGATCAGACACTTAGAGCGATTCAGATTCAACTTTGGCCAGATCTGTTTGGTCGCTTAACATGTTGGTACAACAGTCAACCTAAGGTCTGTTCTTTTGTTAGCATCCAGCTTTAATATTAATTTGCAAGTAGCGATTCCTATACCGTTGCTACCCTTTTCCGGTAGATTAGGTAGAGTTGTTCTAATTTTGGCGAGTTCGACAGCCCTATAATCCCCTGGAATGTCTCTGTGGCCCGGCAGCCAATAAAGATGAAGGTTGAACTGCTCTGCCATCTCTGTTAGAGATGATCGGCAGCCAAGGGCGATTTCAGAATTTAATGGAACTGAGTCCAAGAACTTGGTAGTAGCCTGCCTATCCGAACAAATGCGGATATCCTTTGCAGATATAACGATTTTCTTCAGCCAGAACAGAGCTTCTTTAATCGCCAAAATTTCCGCCTGGAATACGCTGCAGTGATTTGGAAGACGGAAAAAAAAGCTTAAATTTAGCTTATCTGAGAAAACACCGCCGCCAACCGCCACCACTATCAGTTTTAAATCCATCTGTGTACAATTGGATTGACTTCTCCCACGTCTTTCTCAAACCAAAGTTCGGGTATAGTGTAATCGAGGTTCTCTGTGAGGATTCCTATGATAGTATATTAAGAATATTCCTGGCCAAATAAATTATTTGTCGCTTTAAATGCGCAGTAATTAGAGCGTAGGGCTCCGCTTATGCATAGACATGCTGTTCTTTGAACTCTGCTTACTTTGCTGTATTTGGCTGCATTGTCTAAGGCTGTCCACCGGACAATAAACCTGAAGGTGAGTATAAGTCTTATGACCGAGATGTATAGCCAGTGAATTACGCAAGTTTGAAGGCCCCATTTGTCCCCAATGGCTTTTTTTCCAGAGGATAAAGCTACTGTAACTTTCTTGACTCTTTCTTGAATGTAAGATTTCCAGGTTAATTTGCTGTCAAAAATTAGACCCAGATATTTCGCTGTATCGGAAAAGACTAAACTGGTACCGTTAATTGAGGGAGGGTCTATGATCGGAATTTTATATTTCCTGAAAAAGAGAACAAAATCAGTTTTATAGGGGTTTACTCCCAATCCACAGCGATCTGCCCAACGGGTTAATATGCTAAAATTCAGCTGAAGGAGTTCTTTAATTGTATTAAGATACTTACCTAAGACGGCTATAGGAACGTCATCCGCATAGGCAATCACCCTGCTACCAGCCGCTTCCACGTATATCAGCAGTTCGTTAACCACTAAGTTCCAGATAACGGGAGAAAGGACACTGCCTTGCGGCGTACTTCTGCTGACACATCTTTTAACAGTAGCCCAACTCAGTTTGGAGTTGATTATTCTGCTATTTAGCATAAAACTGATCAACTCATGTAGTGCCCAAAGAAGTTTGTCTCTTGTAATCAGGCCACGAATTTTGGTCACGGTTGCAGTAGTCCTGTTTGGGTTGCTGATGGCCGCGAATAGGAGGCTATCTGGAAAGTGAGTCTCCAGTAGCAGATTGAGTGATTCATCACTTGAGGTTGTCCAAGAGCCATCGATTTTTTTCAAACAACTAGTCATCATAGGGTTTGTAGAGAGGAGTTTTCTTAGCCGCGATGCCCCAAAAGTTTCTGTAATTTTGTCACAGAATGATCTCCAGGATTGTCGCTCAGCCTACCTAATTTCTTTTTTATATATTTTGAGGAATTCTTTGTATGAGTTCCAGTCAGTCCCTTTTCTTGTGCTTTTTGCGAGGTTGAAACGTTTTCTGCAAACGTTTCTATTCGGTCTCAGTGCTTTTGTCCACCAGTGCGACTTTTTCTTGCTTCTAGGTTGAATAGGAGGACAGGAAGCATCCATAGCCTGATTGAGAGCCAAGGAGAATTCCTTGACTTTCATGTCAAGCTCGTTGGCGTCACGCGGGGGACTTGAGAGTTCAGAGGGCTGTATTTCTCACAGTATTCCTCTGTATTTTGGCCAAACAGTTATCCGATAATTCTGGAATGCTGGTGGGCTGGGAGGAGCAACTGTCTCTGTGAATGTCTAGCTTACGCTTGCATCAGGCTGCAGGTATTCGGCGCTAACGTGGTGGATGATGGTACTGTAGGCACCTTATCACTGGATCGCTTACCCATCGCTCTTCGTAAGACTGAAAGATATCATTAAAAGGAGCTTACCAAGGGTACAATGGAGTAGCTCTTTGCCGAGTACTCCGTTGCGACAGAAAAAAAATTGTCAACAACTGAATTTATTCTTTTAACACCCATAGAATGCATGGAACTTCTTAATCTAAATATTTTGCAGACAACTTTGGTGATAACAAGTTGATATGCTACAATATCATTGAGATCGTTTTGTATTGAGGAGAAGGACCAGCTCAATAAATCTAAATTCAGCCCGATGTTAGGAATTCTTAGCTTGCAGCTAGCTTCTGTCCCATAATATGCGGCACAATTTGATTTTACTATTTCGGAAAGTTTGTCTCCTCTTATCTGTAATATTCACAATACCAGATAAGAGCCATCCAACATAAGATTTGCATTGTCTTCTTCGTTTTGTATTGATTAGAAGGACCAGCTCAATAAATCTAAATTCAGCCTGATGTTAGGAATTCTTAGTTTGCAGCTAGCTTCTGTCCCATAATATGCGACGCAGTTTGATTTTACTATTGCGGAAAGTTTGTTTCCTCTTATCTATAATGTTGACAATACCAGATAAGAGCCACCCAACATAAGATTTGCATTGTCTTCTTCAGGTGCATTCGAACGAACAGTAGTAGTATAATGGGTGGTCGTGTTTGGTGCTCCGTCTGTATCTATGAAGTTTCTTCTTCAAATAGACAAATGTGTGAAGTTTATGGTGATGGCAAAGAACAAATAGTGCATTTTTTTATGATTCATTTTCTAACTATTGTAAATTACCTTTTTACAAACAATTAATGTATAAGACATGTCTATTAACCTCCAAGAAACTGTTGTATACTGGAAACTTTTTAAAGTCTGGACACTCTACGCTACCATATGATTGCAGATTCATTGCTCATAATGCTTAGCAACATTAATCCAAGAACTTCGAAAGATTTAATCGTGATGAATGATTAGAATGATCAACAACTTCAACCCACTTTTAAACTAGATTTTACAATATCCTTAAAATTATCTATGTATACTAAACGTTAAAGCAAGATGTATGTTGGAATTATTTTTCAGGTTTTGAATATTAGAAGAACACTTTGACATCTTTGGAATTTCAAAATCACGTAAATATTCTAATGAAATATTATCACCTTATTATCAATCAGCATTTTTAATCAGCTAATTGCCTTAAGTTAATTAACTCTAGTAAAATGTAATATATGTACAGGATTTTTCTTTAGATGTGTCTAATTTTTTTTTATAAAACTCGTGTGTTGCGGCGTCAGTAAAATTTTGATTTTGGATTGAAATAAGATTTAGTTTTCCTCCACCTTCCATGACTATTTGTTCGCAAAATTCAGCCAATATTCCAGCAAATTAGCGTACAAGTTTCGGGATTATTGGTGTAGAGAAGAGACTTAATGTAGCTCGAAAGAAACGAGTCTTGGAGTAGCGCCGTCCTGCTTGATTTATCCTAAAAACCTAGAGTGATAGCGATCTTCATTGACCGTAACCGATTCGCCGGCATCGTCTCGGAAAAATTACGACCCCATGATGCCTTCAATATTGAAAAAAGCTATTTAACTAAACAATTCTCTGATTACCGAAAGTTAGACGAGGAGGACCTTAATTTGGCGATTTTAGATGGGCGTTTACAGTAGAGGGGCGTTCAAGAGATGCGCTGCTCATGAGAACTAAGAACGAAAAATTGAAGGTAAAGCACTTAATGTACCGTGAATTTTGATAAAAATTTTTACGATTTATAAACATTGTTCAAGCGTATAGCTTGCGATGGTTTAATGGTAGATAATCAGAACACATTTACGATATCTCTCCAAAGATAGTATGCGTGAGTTAAAAAGTCCTTATTGGAAAATAGGCTACACCTTATGAAAATACTTTATATAATAGGAGTATAAGGACATGATGACTTCATCCTCTTCTAAAATCCAAATAAACTTATAAAAAAAAACCAGATCTTGAGATTCAAGAGGGTATAAATACTCTCATAATCCCCAAGCCCCGTGAGTGTCATTCAACAGTTAATGATGGAGAGACTTAATTTATTAGTATAATTTTACTTTTTTTTATATATTTTTGTACATGGTTTTATTGTACTTAGTTGCCTAAACAAAAATTATGTGTTTTGGATCCGGTCGGGAATCGAAGGCCGAACATTCAGTACACTACACTTGAGCCACGTACACACTACTCGTTTTTAATGAAACCAAAAAAAAAGAACTGTGCTTGTATGTACTATATGTTAAGTCAGGAGAAAATTAATTCTAATGCAATCTTTTTCTTATTAGAAATCAACAGGAATAATTTAATATAATTCGTTAAAAGTGAAAAATCCGAGAATATTCTTATTTACAACTTTAGTCTTAATAACTAAAAAATAATTTTTTCAAATGCGCTTTAAAGAAGAGAGAAGAAAGTTTGAAAGATATATGATATACTCATCATCATCTCCTTCTTCTTCTCTTATCAATCGTTGAAATATGAGTATGGTACTGAGCTGGGTTGTTGATAAATTTAAACTCAACTTCGATCTATTTGATTTAATTCTTCTATTGCAGAATAACGATTGTAAGTAATTCTTTCTTACCCAATATTCTATGGCCGCACTTGGTTGCCTTTGGCCACACAGGTATGCTGTGAGAAAACCGAAGTATCCGTTGAAGAAAAAGGAAAGCAACATACTTCCTAATTTTTCGAAATAGACAAACTTCCGATTGATTCAGAAGCGCAGTAATCTGACCATTGCCGCTTTTTTATATTAAATTTTACAGAGTAGAGTAGACATGTTTAGAACATCATTTATGTCTGTTAGAAAACTTCTTTATGAAGCTTTTCTTTTTGCATAGGGCGATCAAAGTAAAGGCACCATTTATTTAATTGCCACTATAATACTAACAATATGAAAAATAAAATTTGAATACTATGTAGTTTTCGGGTATTGAGTTGCTACAATATTACATATTTCCCTCTACGGTTGGCTAAATTTGCGGACGTAAGTCCCATTCTACATGCTGCTCATATCTCCCAAATATTGAATTAAAACATTTATTGACCATCTAATCCCTTGCAAGTTATGTTTTCCTTGTTGTACCGAATCATTTCAGTTCTCCTTTTCTACAAACTTTAAATTTAAGGATATTATTCAAATATAAATATGAGACTTAATAATCATAACAAATAAAAAATGAAAATTATTCTTATTTGCAGGAATCCAGAAACACCGTGTATGTTTGCAGAGAGTTTTCCAAACAGATACGTTACAAAATGTAAGCAAAATTACATATATCGACAACTAGTGGCTTTGACGAAGAATGGAGAAATTGTAAAGGAAGTTTTTAAGTTTCCATCATGCTGTAAATGTACATTTAAGCAAGTGTAAATATTATTAAATTTCTAATTCAGAGTTGACTTTAATTGTTTTCTTTAGTATAACTTATATAAAAAATAAATACAGAGATAATTAACCACAGTTTTTCGAAGACTGGGTATTACGTTTTTAGGAAAGCAAAATCTCAAGTAATTTTTCTATAGTTGCACTCATAACTGCTCCAAAAAAATAGTTTATTTATTCTTTATTCTTTGACCCTTACGTCACAAAATCCCTTTACATCAACTTTGTTATGCCAGTTCTTGAGTATGTTAGGCATCGAAGCTCTTTAACATATGTACATGTATTCTATACCAACGATTCGCCCGGCGCATGCTCTCCTGAACTGAGTCTACACCCTGCCGTTCTACATATGGTGATCAACTCAAACTGTTCAGCCTGCTTTCTTTGCTAATACACTGCAGCTCTCAATCAGCGACACCGGCTGTCCCACACTGTCCCTATTTTTCGTTTTAATAATAACCAAATGACACATGGTTTTTACGAAGCATAGGGTCGTATGCTACGTGAAGCTAATAGAATGTGCCACTTGTTCGAATTTGATTCCAACAGAAGTACTCTCAGAAGCCCCATCAACAATCACCTCTTCCGACTCTAAACTACCATGTCTTTAACCCTTATGGTGCCATACAGAGTACCCGGGTAATTTTTTGATTTTGAATCGTAATAACTTCTTTATTTTTTTCTATATATATTTTTCTGAAATTTTGGGCCATCTTGAAAAAGACTGTTTAAAGAAAGACAAATATCAATTGGTCAACAAATTTAATGTTGTACTACCTGTTTTGTTTCCGTTTGCAAAACACACCCTCTGTCACCCACATGGAGTACCCGGGTACTCACCTATGCAATTTTTAAAAACAATTTTTCGGTACGTGTTCATTATTTAATTCTTTTATAAAAAAGAGTATACAAACATAAAAAAATAGAATACCCATATAGATAAATAACATTTCTTTCACAAAAGATCACTCGGAGTAATCCTTGCAAATAATAGGCAAGGCATTTTGTGCAGCTTTTTCTTGTTCTCCGACTACGTTTGTCGTCTGCACATTCGCACATCTGACAGTATCCTGTATCGCGGTCCTGAGTGGGTGTTTGCGGCGTTGGTGCAGAATGCAGTTTATTACCCAATACGGCCTGAATAGCAGTCTTACTAAAGTTGAACCGCGTCACCAATGGTTCTTGGCATCTTTGACGAATCAAGAGAATGCATAACTCCCTTCGCAGTTTTTTCAAAACGAATTTTCTCTGATCTGTTCTTTGAGCAGTTTTCGGATTATTCTCAAAATGAATAACGTATGTTGCCAAGCATGCTATATCCAAAATATTATTAAAAAATACTAGCGCCCAACGACTTGTTCTTCTCTTAGTTGACTATTGTGAAAGCATTTGATCCATTTGGGCGGCTCCGGATTTTGTGGAGTTATAATAGTGAATTATTTCCGGTTTTTTGGTTGCAGTGTTGCCGATTTGTAGAGAGGCATGCATACATGACAACAATATCACAGCCTTTTTTTCTTTGAAACATGCATATGAGCATAAAGTTGCTTGATCATGGAAGGCAAAAATTGTGCTGAATATGATTCTATCCTTAGAAGGAGGCAACTCTTTGGGAATACAAGCCTTATTTTTCCTGATCATCCCAACTAATGTAAGGCCATTAGCTCTGAGACACCTTGCCAATAGAAATAAATTAAAGAAATTATCTGTGGTGATATTTCTCCCTGAGGCCTTGTAGTGTTCACTCAATTTCATCACTACTTTTTCGCCGATATTTGATTGCAGTTCCCTGCTTACTTCTTTGCTTGTGATAAAAATACACATCGACATAGTATTTCAGTAAACAGACTTCCAGTATCTTTGTGCAAAAATTACCTGTATATATGTATAATGCCTTGCAGTGGTTAAGCTGTTTTCGAGTCTGGCATCCAAAACACCTGTGTAAATTTAGTTCGACCCCTGTACGGAAAAAGCTGTTCGTCTACGGCCAGATTTTCATGTGGTTTGTAGTGGGCACGGAGGTTGTAGTTTAACATAGTCCATAAGTCGCG
The DNA here is from genome assembly GCA_963966105.1 of Volucella zonaria. NCBI lineage: Eukaryota > Metazoa > Arthropoda > Insecta > Diptera > Syrphidae > Volucella > Volucella zonaria. The sequence goes on along the minus strand of OZ014530.1, from coordinate 157,569,542 downwards.
TATTGGAGCTGCTTTGTCACTTGCTTGCCGATCCGCACGTGTGTTTGCATTGTCAAAGCGAATGTATCGCTGAATTCTTTGAAATCTGCCTCTGCTTAGACTAGCTCTACAGAGTGGCAGAGAGTCAGGTTTCCACAATCCATTGACATACTCCATATTTGAGTGATGAACGCCCGCGACGACTAAAACTCCCAAAAAAGCATTAAGCACCTCCAGAGTTAAAGGTTTCCACGTTAATTTTTTTTTTGTTTGTGGGATTAACTTTATTGAACTTTTTGATGCACTGGTTTGCCTTACGGTTTGTTTCCCTGAAACAAATTTAGTATCTCAAGTGGCGTTCACATTTTGGTATTCCGACATGGTATTCCTGAAAAGTAAAACAATAACAGAAATTGCAGGTTGTGATGTGAAAAGATAAGCGTCACTATGTTCTACCAGATTCGCGGATAATATTGTGTGATCTAGTTTGCGATGATGGAGGCGGTGACGTCTTCCAAATGGTTTGATCTCAGAATCACTTTCAGCAGATTTATTGTGGGTTTCGATTACGTCTGCATGTTCTTGATTATTTGGAATCAACCATTCTGCATCACCGTCGGTGTCATCCGCGAACTCTTCTTTGTCTCAGAAAGCCTCAAAAATATTAGTTATTTCCTCCTCAGTTAATCTGAAATAATTGAAAATTGTAAATAGAAGCCAAATTTATTCGCACTTACGCAATTTATAATAAATTTAATATTATTATCTCGATTATGGTACAACTTACAGATCTAAGTGAATATATCCTCTGGAATTGCAAGGTATTCCCTTCATAATTATGACCTTAACACGTTCCCTTCTATGGCTCAAATAAAAAGAAACGATGCATACACATGCATCCTGAGTTTTGCACAATTATTACACGGAAAAAACCGTTATCCAACGGTGTACCCAACTCAACTTAGTACCCAGGTACTCTGTGTGGGAGATACAAGGTGTAAATTTGTATGTCACCATAAGTGTTAAATTTTGGTTTTAGTTTAAGTTCAGTTTGTATGAAACTTAATAATGTCATCCGGGATTGACCCGTTCAACTGGTATACATGATATCTTGATTCAACTTGCGATAAAACTGCCTCTGCATGCCCTGGAGGGTAGCATGTTTAAGGCACATTGAGAATGTTAAAGAATATCGTGTTGGCCCGGCACATAGAGAGTTACATCATCTACGTAAGCTACCTGTTAAAAACTAACTATCATAAGAAACGAGATAATACAACTCCTTGGAATGTGTGGTCTCTATTTCTGAAGCAGAGACCAAAGGTTGCATTTATAACTCTACTGTAGACTGTAGATTTATTTTTGTTTAGATCTTGGAAAGAAGTGATAATAAGATGGTGTCAATATGATTAAAAACTCCCTCAGTGCGAAGAAAAGCCAGAATTATTACTCCTTAGGACAGACCGTAAGACCGTGTATACTCGTAATGTGTTCTCTAACGATTTTTCTTTTTGGTATACGTGCTGCGAATTGGAGACTTCTATGGTTAAAGCTGTGAAGTTCAGGATCTTTCGATAGCTTTTAAGAAGAAATATTACAGGCAGATACGTGTGAGATCCTTAGGAAAAATAGGAGAGGATTTATAATTCTGGGTACGAAAACTAGTAAGTCAGCCCAGATGCTGAGTATTGTACCTTAAGTGAGTTTGTTGTTAGTCTTGTCAAGCTCTAGCTGTGTTATATACGAGTACAATGTCACCAATAATCTTTTTTTTAGCTAGATATGCTGACCTGGTCAGATTAGGGCAGTTCATACGAGACTTTTCAGTTATGTACCGAATTAAAGAGATTATTGGAGATTAAAGTGATCGAAGGAGCTTTTTGGTATTTGAATGAGAAGAACTAGCACTAGCACCTGCTTATTAAATTGCTACGCAAAAACAATGTGCCTCGGTAAGATGTCAGTAAAAAACAAGAAGTATAAAGTCTTTCGTTCACTGGGACAGCGGGAAACTCGCTAACATCTTTAAAACGTCTTGAAGCATGCATGTGGAATGCCATTATCCCACCTGCAGTTATGATCACATGAAATCTATCAATGGAAGCGCTAACCGATAGCGTAAGTATTCGTTAAGAAAATTGTGGTCCTTGGAAAACAAACAAGACTCAGTGATAGACAATTGACGAGCAAGGTTATCAAAATTCAAGTGCGTGTTGTACCAAAAATCCCTTCTTTTTGAACTTCTTGATCACTTCTGAACGGAAGGTGACATTTAAGTGCAGCCCTTGATAAGAGTAGACCGCACCCCATGATATGAATACCTATGGGGTAGAGATTCAGTAGTGCACATAGAGCAGAACCTAGAGTGTGGAGAAAGCCTCATAAAGCCGATACGGACCGTTATTTTAAGTCAAGCAAAGGCAGCAGTGAAGAACATATGTTCACGAAAATTTGGTCTACCAGATAAATGACACATACGATATAACTGCCTTACCATGTATGTTATGTAGACCGAAAGGACTGGCCACGGCGTCAAACTCCATGTTTTGCTGAAAGCTTCTTTACACTGCCAAAATATACTGCCTTGGAGGTTTTTGACGCCACACGTTTTTTCCGAAAAAGTTTGATATCGACGATATTTAGCGTAGAAAAATGAATGGTAATACCATTAAGTACTAAATCAATCAGGTTCCTCCTTCTCGTAAGGATATAAATCGCTGTTTTGAGAAAATTGGCTAAAAGCTAATTTTTTGTGCACTAATTGTTGATCACCCTCTCAGTACGGCTGATCAAGTACTTGTTTTTCAAAGTATAGTACAAGGCCGTCAGGTACGCAGCGAACCTCTTATGACCAAAACGAGGGATCGAGTTTTAGGGGACTAGAGTAGCTATACGGTAGATGTTTTTGAAGCTATTTGCCACGTGTTCAGTCTATTGCTTGTTTCGTCTTTAAGTTTCAGTGAGTTTCGTACAGTGAAACATTCGAAAAGGACGCTATTTGAGTAACGTTTTGTTTTTATCGATAATTGTGTTAACATGTTTTTTTGGTTTTGTGAGTTTTATAATGAGTGACGAAGTGTATTGTGGTCAAAACGGTGTAAAAGAGATACGTATATGTATACAACAAGAGACCGAAATATCTGGAAGAAGACCACTAAATCGACACGATGCACCAAGTGATATGAATGCTAGTACCTACATCCGCTTAGTGTACTAGCTTAGTGACTCTTATTGGCAATTACAGTGAAAAAATTATAGACTACTCAGTGAAATCAAAATACTGTTAGGCGTGTGAGTACTAGAAGAAAAAAGAGGATACCGAAGAATATCATAAGATACGTTGGATATAGTTATGGATATCGCAGTTTGCATTCACAATGACGGCTTTGCTTCAGTTTTGCATATAAGGACTGAAACGAATAAAATCTGTAAATTTTAATACGGGCTATACTTCCAATGCGTAATAATTGCAATCCCATTTTGTACCCAAATTAGCCTGTATATTCTCTAGTTTCACTTTGTTATTGATTTTAGTTCGATGCGGCTTAAAATATTTATAAAATATGAGTCAAGAGGAACGCCGTAAAAAGATCATCGACAAATGGCTCGAAAATAATTCGCGTCCAAACAATTTCATCGCAAAAAATTTTAAACATAGCATGCAGTACAGTGGATTCTGTTATTAAACGATATTTGGAGACGTTGACAGTTAAGCGAAAACAGAAAAGTGGAGCTTAAAGTGGAGCACATAATACAAATTTGGACAGGAAAATAGTGGGTACCATCGTAAAAAATCGGACTATATCATCCAGAGATGTTGCTCGGAAATGTAATACCAACCAAACAATGGTACAAAGATCTAAAAAACGGTCTAAAAACACGAAAAAAAACAAAAAATACCAAAAGAAACACTTGAATGAGTACATGCGTCTTATAAAATTTTCCACAACTTTTTCGAATAATTCGGTCGATATTCTAGCAATTTCATACCGAATGTTGGAATAAAGTTTTCAAAGTTTCAGGTTGGTCTATCCCAGAGACTTAATGTAGCCCCAACGAAAGGCATCTAAAGGCATTCCCCGAACGAGCGACCCACTGAGAAAGACATTTCTGACGGGTATAATCGATCTTCAGAAGTCGATTCATTCATAATCTGCTTTCATCTTCAGCAAAGCCCAATTAAGGAAAGTATGTTGTGCATGATGGTCACCTAACTTTAGCTTTTGGCTACGTTTTAATAAGGCTAAGCCTTTCTCCAGAAATGCTCAACAAGGACATTCGAATGATGCTTAGCACTTAAGAACGGCGCGGAATTGACTGATTGCGGTTTTGGTATTTCGACTCGCATACAACCGCAATATTCCTTGTTAAACGTTGTTAAATACCTGATTAAATAGTACACATTCTGGAACTCAAATATAGGATATGTCAAAAGGCATATTAGTATGTAGTATTCACTTAACCAAATTCGGCAACCCTATTTATTGACTTACTGAACGCGATGAATTTATAAATCGGCCCGAATAGCTACGAAATGTGCTATTCGTTGGTAGTGTGTCTAGTTTGATGCAATCAATTTTGTCAAGGATTAGATTCGATTATCTGTGCATTATAATTTGTAAAATGGAATTTAATGAAGTAAGTAAATTTGGGTAGACTTAGTAATATTGGTACTTACAGTGCTAATGTTTAAATTTATTTTAGGACACTTTTTTCTTTGGTATGGATAATTATTTTATTAAAATTTATTTATAACAGTATTTTTCTCAGCTACTATTTTCCATTATTTCGCAGTTTTTAATCAACAAGTTGGGGTTACTTACTTACTTAGGTGGTCTTTAACTAACTGCCTGGAGCTTTACACGCCAAGTTAAGTTAGGTCTTCTCTACTTGTGTAAGCCACCTAGGGCGAGGTCTTCCTTTACTGTGCTGTCTCGCTGGATTGGGTTCGAAAACTCTGCGGGTCGGAGCATTGGTGTCCATTTTCTCTACATGTCCTAGCTACCTTAGACGTCCAATGCGAAGCCTCTTTTTTGAATTCTAAATTGTTTTTTATTGTTTCCTTCATTATTACATAAATCAAAGTTATGTTGTCTATTGTGACGTTCTATCCAATTCGTTAATTGATCAAGTTAGTTTGGAACTAGTTTTAATTTTCTAAAAAAACTGCATCTGAAGGGCTTCCACCAGCCCCGTGTGGTCTTCACCTATGAGTTTCAGTTCCCCGTGCCTTCTTCAATATATACACAATTGGAATTATGTTCTCATGTTATGTATACTTAAAACCATTAAGAAACCAGTAAGAAAGTTCTAAAATGTGTCTATAGAACTCTAGTCCATCTCTGAAGAACTACCCTACATTTGAAACAAACAAAAATGCTGGCCCCCACTAAAACCTACCTTTTTAATGAAATATCGTTCTTTCTAGAGTAACGCCTACAAAAGCAGACAGAGTTCTGAAACGTTTGGGTTGCACTCATACTACATAGCATCAAAGTTTTAAATCACTGCACCACAAATATTTCCAAATGATGCTCTCTACCTGATAGTACAATGGAGCCATTTCTGGGTCTGAGTGCTCCAGTAGAGTGTACCTGCCTCGACAAAAAAAAAATCATTCTAGTGTGCTGGTTACAATCCGCTTAAGCGAAATGTTGTACATCCCATCCCATTTGGTAGGTACCTCTCAAGATATGAATTCATTCATATAATTTTAATACCACAGATATGTTATTAACATTTTATTAGCAGTTTAAATCTTCCAGCAAGGGGAATTCACTTCAATTATAGGGGGGTGGCTTCATCACTCTAAAATTTGTTAAAATACTGCTAGAACAGTGGTTTACACATGTAAGTTGCATTTTTATACAACAGACGGACCGACGAGCATATAAAAACAAAAATTAAACAAAAGATCCCACATGTTACATGAGCGTGCCTACGATCGATTGGATATCACTATGATTTTTCTTTTTTGTTATTTATAGGCTTGTAAATATGTCATTGTTTCCGAAATGCGTCGCGTCTTTTATTTATTCAATTGTTTAAAGTTGTGATCATTGTATGAGAGGCAATTGTTTGTTTAAAGTAATTTTGTTAATATACAATTATAGTCACAATGAAAATAAACGTGAATATTTGATAGCTATGCAGCCTGTATGCAATTCGGTGTGTGCAAATTCCACTAGTGCACACTGAGTATTCGGTGTACTCTATGAAGTGTACCCGTTTGATATGAGTGCAATGAACTAAATGTTTTGTTATCAATGGGTGAAGTACTCACTCGCTAATCGAATATCAAGTGATTTATTCATTTGATTTCTCAAGATGTGAATACAATGAATGAGGTATCATAAAAAAATGGAATGTCTTGTATAGTACTAAGCCAAACAATGGCAAAAAACAAAGACAACAGTGTAGTTCAGGGCAAACTCATAATCACCAATATTGTTTTGAAGGCAACAGACATCTACGAGTAGTAGCTGCAATAACACAAGCCCAGGCAAAACGTCTTGGTAAACAAATAACAATAACAAAGAACAAAGCATGGAATGGTAATTTTCAGTAAAATAAAAAAAATTTCCGAAACATGCCTCGGAATACCGTCCTCACTTGATTTTTTTAAGTTTGGTTGACACGGGTTCGACAACAAGTGTAATTCGCCCCTAAATACTTAAGGGTTTTCATGAAACAAGTTCAAGAAATACTGTATTTCATGTAAAATGTTTGCGGTACCTATCGCTAAGCTATTTTTGTTTTTTGTACTCTTATTTAAAATGAACAGAAACCTTAATGCAATCATAGCCAAAAATATTTCAACATACTTTGTTAAGATTTATATAATTATACCATATATTCTTTCACATACTTATTTTCCATACTCATTTGTACGTCCTATTATAATTATCAGCATAAACCATGCACATAGGTACTTTCTTTCCCAGGCTGGCGGGGCTCAAAGGTAATCCCATGCCCATTCCCATTGTCTACTAGGAGTGGGTATAAATAAAACGAACTAGTTAAAAAAAACAGTTTTTCATCTCGTAACGACGTAACCGTTTTATTTTCATAAAAAAACAGTTTATATAGTAACTACATTCATCTATTTGCATACACAAAATTCAACTCAGGTATGCGAACGGATCATTCTGTACCGCAAATATGAAAAACGCATGAAGGAGAAAAACGAATAACATGATTCCACCCTGATACATAGTGCCCCTGGCTGATAGTAACTACATTCACGAAACGAACGAAAAAGCGTTTTCATATCTTTGAGTGCAAATGAACAAAAAACGGAGAAAATGTTAAAAACGAAAAAAACGATAACGATCGGGGAAGTAGTTAAACTGTAACGATCCGGGAAGTAACATAGTTAAGCGAAAAAAACGATAACGATCGGGGAAGCAGTTAAACTGTAACGATCAGGGAAGTAGTTAAACGAAAAAAACGATAACGATCGGGGAAGCAGTTAAACTGTAACGATCGGGGAAGTAGGTAAACGAAAAAAACGATAACGATCGGGGAAGTATAATAGTTTAACTTTTCTGCGTTTTTTCCGTTTTTCGTTCGTTTGCACTAAAAGATATGAAAACGCTTTTTCGTTCGTTTCGTGAATGTGGGAAAAGTTGAGTTTATTTTACATTGAAAACAACGGTTTCATTTGGGTGGATGAAACGAAAATGGTTTTTGGTTTTCTCATAGTACATGATTATAATTTCTCGTTAGTGCTTCGTATTAGTTAGTTAACTAGCTTTTTAACTAGTTATATTTCTTTAAATAACTGTTTCGTTTCGTTAATACAAAAACCTAAAACGACCCACCTCAATTGTCTCCACTATTGGCAACCGAATGCCGAACAACACTATTGCACGATGTGCGTAACACACATCTTTAAAACTAACGTTCCTATAACGATTTCAATATAATGAGGTCAAGGTGTCGTATGGCCAATTCCGACACCAAATCCCGTTTCTTTTTCCACGACGTAAATTGTGTAAATTCGTATATACTTTTTTTTATATTTGCAGAATAAAATTCAATTGTTAAAAAATAAGCACAAGAGGCGGTGTTATCATTGAATATAAAATAGGAGTACTTTGTTATGTTTTCTGGCGTTTGCTACTCCCCACCAAATGTAAGGATCAAACACCTCAAACAAGCCAAAAGCAAAAGTAATAGAAAAAAATCATACGTTGTGTTTTTTGCTACCCCACACCAGTGGTAAGGTAGTACAAAACAAGAAATAGAATCCCCATAAACACATCGCAGAGGCTTAAATCGAAAGGAATATGGAATAAGAAGAAATCTACAAGGCTATCTCTAGATAGAAGTCTCTATTAGATATCGTTAGTTGACCAAACCCAAATTATATTTCTGTAAAAAGGGTCCACAGCGAAAGTACCGAGGTGAAAGATTGCGACAAATCAAATCGATTTGGTCAGAGTTTAAAATCAATCGCCAGAGACTTGAAGCGGCAATGAGAGCAGATACCCCTTGCATACAAGGCCACACAATAGGAAAGGTTAAAAAGCTGTTCCTAGAACTGAAGGCTATCCTAGAAGCGATGGCTTCAGACAAGGAAAATGAAAATTTAAATGATGAGGCATATGCTTCTGCAGCGGCGGGTCCACTGACCCAAAAGCCGACAGATGCGAGGCCGAAACCACTTAAAGTAGTCCCATAAAAAGGTCCAACTGAAAGCAAAATTTAGTATCCGATGCATACAAGAGACTTTTCACCAATGTCGATGCAGCAGATACAACAATCCAATCAAAATCCTTCGTCAAGCTGAAAATTCAGGGGATAAACATATATAGCACCCAGTTAGAGGAGCTTGATCATGACCTAGGAGAGTTCGCTCAAGACTGCAATATGCTAGACTACGACATGATGAAGTACATTGAGCTGAAGGAAAAGGTCCAACAAGTATTAGTTTGGCTATCCACCAAATTGAAAGCGCCCTCGATCACGTATCAAGAAGCCTCGTTACAGTTGCCAAAAATCACCATTCCAGAATTTGACGGAGACTATGCAAAACGGCGCCATTTTTCTTATCTCTACTTGGAGATAAGCCATTAAGTAACAGCCAAAAAATATGGTAAAACGAGGTTAAAGGGAGTGGCCGAAAAGCTTCTGAGGCATTTTACATTGTCAGATGACAACTATAACGCAGCATGGAACACGCTTCAAGATAGATACGAGAACCCAAGGCTTCTTGTTGCTTCACTGGTGAACAGGTTGCTCAACTAACCGGGCCATGCATCTGAACAACCACCCAATGCCTTGCATGATACGACAAAAGAATGCCTTTTGAGTTTAGAAAACCTAAAAGTCTCCACATCAACATTGAGATGAAAGAAATGCTCTTATAAACATAACACATTGCTATTATATATGATGACGATATACAATCACATTGTTCAACGACCAACGCTAATAGCAAATGGCAATGCAATCAAATCAGCCACCTGTAGTCTGTAGAGCCAACGTGTGCACCCATCACCACAAATCATACGAAGGAAAAATTCATCATTCTCGGTACAGCCAGAGTAAAACTCGTTAACAACATTGGGACAGAAATCGAATGCCGTGCACTTCTGGACTCTGGGTCCCGGATTAACATAATCAGCGATCGTGCTATTAACAGGCTTGGATTAACATCATCATCCACCAATATGGGCATTCAAGGCATCGGTAAATGCCAACTGAAGTCACAAAGAAGAGATAATGTAACGCTAAGTTCCAAACGGAATACCTTCTCAACAAAACCAGAAGCATTTGTACTTAATAATATTACATATATCTCCGTAGCCAGATATAATGGCTATCTCTTCCTGGAGTATACCACATAATATTCAGCTAGCAGAATATCGTGGAATACTTTCCACGAACCAGATCGTATTGATGTTCTTTTAGGAACTGAGCTATTTTTGTACCTCCTCTCTATTGGGCAAATCAAACTAGGAGTAAACATACGCACTTTGCAAAACAAAATTTTCAGTTGGATTGTAGCAGGAAGAGTAGAGCAACTTCCGCAAAAATAGCTACATGTGGTATGTGCCCAGAAGAAGGAGAAGATATAAACACAAAAATAAATTGATTCTGGGACATCGAACAACCAGAAGTTCAAGAAAAAAAACAAACAATAGTAGAGTGACGATATGAAACATACTTTGAGCAAACGTGCAGAAGAGATAGTAATGGCCGGTTTGTAATGAGTTTGCCATTCTCAGATGATCCAAAAACCCCAGGCCAGTCAAAAGATATAGCTCTCCGGCGATTCCTTTCAATTTAAAGAAGGCTGACGAAAAAACCAAAGCTGCGCCAGCAATATACAGCTTTTATGGAAGAATATCAGAAACTTGGACACATGCAGGAAGTCAATACCACCAAGGTACTGTTTTCTTCAACACCATTGCGTTATGAAGCCGGATAGCTGTGTTACAAAGTTGAGAGTAGTGTTCGATGCCTCTGCAAAAACCACAACTAATATTTCACTCGACAACATTCTTCATACGGGACCAGTACTTTAAGATGAACTTTTTAGTTTACATCTCCGAATCCGGTTCCTCGCTTCGTTTTTACTGCTGACCTTGAAGAAATGTACCGGAAACTTTCTGTTGTTGCTAAAGATAGAAATTATCAACTTATCTGGAGGCGAAATAATCAAGAGCAGATATGATCGTCGTCCGCCCCATGCTTGGCAATAAAATGCCTGCAGCTTTTGGCAAAGGATGAAGGTGCCAAATATCCCCTAGGAGCTGCTGTTCTATAGTATAACTTCTACGTCGACGATGCCATGACAGGAGCAGACAGCATGATCACATCCCATGATATGCAGCCACTACTTGTCTCATTGCTTAACACGGCATGCTTCAAACTACGGAAATGGTGTTCTACTCATCCTCAGTAATAAGAAGTGCCGTTAAACTTCCCCGACGTAAGAGATCCTTCAGTTAAAATACTTGGATTAATATGGCCCCAAAAAGCTAACTTCTTTTACTTAAAAATTAACATACCAGAAATAACCAAAATCACTAAAAGAACTGTGGCATCGGACATAGCGCGACTATATGACCCTCTTGGATTATTCGCACAAATGTTAGTCACTGCCAAATTATACATAACAGAATATGGGCACTTAAGCAGGATTTGGGTGTAGCTATACCACTCGAGCGGCATGCAAGATGGACAAGATTCCGAAATATTCTTCTCTCCCTGGAAGGCATCCAAGTTCCTAGACATGTCCTTGGTAGCATCGCTGCACACTCCTCTCAAGAACAGTTCCTTAACCGGACTTACACCTTTCATTCACCAGCTGGGTATCATAAAAATTTGATGCTTCTATATTTACCATTCTCTTCAATACATTCCATGCTCCTTCCTTACGGCCACTCAGTCACTAAACTGATATTAATTAAAACATAGTTGAACAATCGTCACGTTGGTCCTCAGACCTTACTTGCAATCACTGGGAAACTTATTGTCCTATCAAAGGAAAATTAATGTGTTGCACCTAAGATGTTCACGCAGTTGATGGGAAACCTTCCATCATCCCGAGTTCAACCTGCAAGACAATTTTTAAATTCCGGAGTTGATTTTTGTGGTGCAGTTTTGGACCCAATTCGAGATCCTAGGGACGCGACCTCACATTTCGTACATCGCACCATTTTGCTTTTTTTCAATAAAAGCGATACGTTTAGAGCTAGTCACTGACTTCTCCACCGAAGGCTATATTGCAGCTTTAAAGCGATTTACTCCAAGGCGTGGGCAGTGAAGAAATCTTTATTGCGACAGCGGACCAAACTTCGTCGGTGCCAAGAATCAGCTACATGAAGTGAAAGAAATTATTGAATCTCAGTCAGCAGTTACAAGAGCTGTTCTAAATGACAGTTTTCATATTATACCACCATGTGCACCCCATTTCGCCGGCTTCTGGGAAGCCGCCAAACACCTTCTCCGACTAACACTAGAATCTGCATCATTAACCTATGAAGGAACGGAAACAGTCGTTACTGAAGTTGTAGCTATATTGAACTCGAGCTCCACAACACCGATGTCAGCCGATCCTAATAATTTAATAGCGTTAACACCAAGCCACTTCCTCATTGGCAAACCACTTAATTCGTCAGTTGACCCATGCAGAAGCTCTAAATATCAACTGTACCATGCGATGGAGACATGTCAAGCACTTGAAGAATGAATTTTGGAGGCAGTGGCACCAGAAGTACCTAAACCAGTTCCAATTTCGCTTAAAATTGAAACAACCTGTTCAGAATATAATTTTGGGAACTATGGTTATCATAAAAGAAGATATCATTCCTCCCTCACGATGGAAGTTGTGTCGGGTGGGCTTAACCGCGTCATTGACGTTTGAGCTTCTAACGGAATTCCGCGATGCCCCATATATAAGGGCTCAAGAGGGAAAAGCATTTCAACCCAGTAAGAAATCAATTTTAAGAATTGAAGAGAATTCATTTTTCAGGATGAAAAAATTAAGGTGTCTTGTCACATTGTTGATTGCATCCTTAATGCCGACTACAACAAAAGAGACATCTATTGAAACCACACCCTTCGAAAATCAACCGGGAGTATTTTTCGAAAATCTGGTATAATCAGATATAATAAGCTGTGAGTGGAACTTAATAGTCTACTATAACATGAACTTTTACTGGAAAGTGGTTGAACTTCTCAAGGGTTACTATGAGAGATTAATCGATGTGTGCAAGCTACTGCCGCACACTAACAACGACGGTCAGCAGGTCTTAACCCAATTTCAACATCTGATCAATGAATTAACTCAAAACAATGAGCTTTTGAAAAACGAAAAAAAGGGCTGAATGCGGAGAGGAGCCGTCAACATTGTTGTAGCTAACGCACTATTTAGCAATCTTGATTCGGAATATGCTGATTATATGTAGGATACGAAAAGAAGCGTTGAATAAATCAAACTACATTTCTTCGACATCACTAATAGATGCAACAATGCCGACGGACCAGCAAAGTATAGGCCACCAATTTCACTAATTGGAGGACCATATTAATCGCATAACATTGGATGAAAATAACGCACATCAGGAACTCTATCAAGCCCAACTTTGCTTATCACAGATTTTCATCATATTCAAACGTCATGAAGGACACACTCTACGGAAAAATGAGCACACCGTTGCTGCGGCCATATCAGCTTATCGAGGAGATCAACAAAATACAGTCAAATCTCTCACCGTCACTAAAACTTCCATCAACAGCAGCCAATATTCTATATTTCTGTAGTCTTATGCATGTCCAGGAGAGATCAAGATTCAATTGTATCATTGTCCGAATCACCATACCATTTCTGACCCTAGCTCAAGTGGTGGTATATTGGCTTCCCAATAGTAGGGACATTTTTTTTTTCAGGCAACTAAAACCTCGTGATTATTTGTATGGTTGCCTAAATTACAATAAGTCAATTTACACTAATAATTTAGTCTCCCCATTAAATGTTGGATGCAACCCATGGAGCGAAATAACAACTGAGCCCAAACATCTTTCTCACTCTCTCTATCTCATTTTCCAAAAAATTTAACAAGTGCTCCGGCATTTTAAGAGTAGTAATACCCCTTTGAGTTTTCAGTTGTTTAAAAAAAAAAAAACAAAAAACATCATACCAGTGCCAGAAGAAGTTAATAGTGCACTCATCGCAATCCAACCATCTTTTTCTTATCCCTTGGTAAGCTTATTTCGTTATCAATATTATCCACTAACCGAACTAGAACTTTATTCCTGCACCTCACTTAAGGAAGAAAAAACAACAGTGGCCCATGTACCGAAGTGTATCCCTAATTAGAGCATGCGAAGTTAACTTCATAAATCAAGCCAAAATATCATCTTCTTGTAGTACTTATATCAAAAGTTGAAGGGGGACCTCATTGAATTCAACTGCTTGCTCCAAATCAATGGAATAGCTCGTTGGAAGAGGAACTGAACGTGGTTTGCGGGACTAATGTTACACAAGTTAGTCTTCACCCATCAGAGTTACTAAAAATGAAATCCAGAAGTTTTATTAAACAACATCTATTCACTATAGAAGCGCACAATTTATTATCATCAAAAGGAAGAATATCATATACTTCATCTATCAATATAACAGCTGCAATGGCTCCTAACCACACCATGTCAACAATGCATTTGGCGTCGCATTACCAAATGCACACGGACGAATTAGACAACATCAAAAGCAAACTATTACATATGAAAAATGAATTACCAAACACACAAACCAACAAGATGTCCATCACTACAGAATGACCAGTTTAAGTTCCTTCATAACAACTGTTATCATATGTTACCTTGTTTGGAAGGGACCAATATTGGGAGATGCAGATTTTATGAATAACATTCATTCTAACTCCAATTGAATGCACAATACCATTTAACGGGGAACATAATTTTAATATTTATACAACTATTTTCGTATATTCTTTCACATACTTATGTACCTCCTAATATAATTATCTGCATAAACCATTCACTTTCTTTCCCACTAGAGTGTCAAAGGTAATCCCATGCCCAATTTAATAATCATATTCGCATCACCATTCCCATTGTCTAGCCCATTGGCAGCCGAATGACACATATGCGAATGCCAGATATAACTGCATACTCGTATGTATGTGCATTCCAGCAACATGCACGATTTGCGTAACACAAAACTTTAAAACTAATGTTCCTATGAAGATTCCAATGTAATGAGGTCAAGGTGGACGCCACGCTCCGATAACATAATCATTCTTGGCCAATTCCGGCACTAAATCTCGTTTCCTCTCCCACAACCTTAATTGTGTAAATTAGTATATAAGACATAATATTTGTAGAACCAAATTAACTTGTTAAAAGATAGGCGCAAGAGACAGTGTTATCAATGAATATACAATACTTTAGTACGAGTATACTGGTTTATGTACCTGTTCGAAGTGGAGCTTTTTCCACTTGTCACTCGGAGAGATTTGGTTGAACGTTTCGCCCAAATAAAACCCGAGTAGAAAATAAAACGACGACAAGATACTTCAATATACGACAAGGGAATGAAATGAAATTTTTTATTGAGTTCTTAAGTTAAACTTTAGTTCAATGGTTTTCGTTTAATAAATTTACAGTTTTAGTACAATGGTTTCGTTAAAGAAAATAAAAAAAGATGGCGAACCTTGGCACTTAGGCGCCAAATTCAAATTTGTTCGTAATTATTTTACAATATGTTTTTTGCAATAAATATATGTGAATAAATCTCCAACATTCCGCCCTCTTTGAAAGGGTTCGGACTTTCAAGATGGGAGAAGCGCCAACTTCCGAATGGGACGTCTAATACTGTCCTTTGATGTACGCACGTATACCATCTTAACCTTAAACAACACCTGTGATTGTTCCCATTAGCTATTTTTGAGGGGGGGTGTTGTCTTCATGTACGATGACCATACTTCATATAATACGTGTAGATTGGGCCACAGAAATCTACTCCACAACGTGAGAAGGGACGTGATGGGGTCACTCTTTCTGCAGGTAAATCGCCCATCACTTGCTCCAGTAATCTTGGTCGGTATCTGACACAATGTATGCAATTCCTGACTACTTGCCGCGCGATGTCTCGTACATTGACTATCCAAAACCTTTGTCTTACTAGTACTACAAGAACTTTTGGCCCGGCGTGGTAATTCGTCAAGCGTAGATGCCTTACTATGACGGCTGTAAAACTGCAGTTTTTCGGAAGTAGCAATGGGTGCTTACATTCTTCAGGGATGTTTGCATGTTTAAGTCGTCCTCCTACCTTAAGGAATGACAAGCCGTTCGACTCCTCGACGAATGGATTTAACCGTGACAAGAATCGTTTAAAAGCTATATCGTACGACGTTCCTAAACATGCAGGATCGATTTTGAAGGGAAGTTGTACCATGAGTCTACCACTTGGTTCAACCTTAATATGCTTCTTAAAGTGTTCCTCACACTCCCTTAGCTCTTCGCTCCATTTAAATTTCTGACCTACGACTTCCTCTAGTTTCCAGAACCTTTCTACATATTCGTGGAGAGCATTATCTTCGGTTTTAAGATAACATGATGTCTTCTGTAATGAAGGCAGTCCTTGGCCAAGTTTAATTTGTCCCACTTGCAGCAGATCAAAGAATGCTTCTGCTCCTAACAGAAGGTCAATTTGCGACGACTTATTAAACTGTTCATCTGCAAGTCCAACATTTTTGGGAAGGTTCCAGTCAGTAACAATAAGTGATGCTTCGGGTTGGTATCCTGTGATTGATGGTGTTATCAAGAACTCTAAAGATAATTCGAAGTTATTAAATCTCGATTTAATCGTAGTTTGAGTTTGATAGTCGATTTTTGTTTCAGCTATTCCAACACCAATAATAGATATCCTCTTCCTTTGTTTTTTAAGATTAATTTTGCGAATTTTTCCTTTACGAGGTTAACTTGAGAACCTGAATCAAGCAAGACCCTTCCTACTTGAAAACCTCCCGAGGATTCTTTTACTAGGACTCAAGCTGTTGCTAACATGACTTGCCCTTCATCCGGACTATGCTCCTTTTTTGATGCGGTGTGCACTACGACTGGTGGCGAGATCCTTCCGTCGTTCGAGCAATTTTCGGATTGCTGAGGTCTGTGAAGTAGAGTATGATGCGCTTGCCTACAGTTCATGCACCTTTGCGAAGAAGGGCATCTTGAGGCGCTATGAGCTTTACCCAGGCAGTTCAGACAAAGTCCTAATCTTTTTGCGTTTGAAAAGCGATCCATAATTGATAGTTTACTAAACGTTGAACAGTTCGAAATGTAATGGTTGTTGTCCCGACAAAAACTACAAGACCGCTGTGCAATCCTTAACGACGTTTGGTTTCGATGATGGAAATTTGCAGATTTAAAATGGTGTCTTTGACTAGTTTCAGCTTTAAGCAGTTTGCTGTCTCTTGCTTCAAGGTACTGACATCGCTTACTTAAGACAACTGCGCACTTTGACCATGTAGGAAGATCCTTATATTCCAATTGCTCATCCCATTTCGATTGAGTTTCAGGATCAACCTTTGACATAGTCATATAAATTATAATGGCATTGCAAATGTTATCATATGTTCCCAATGACAGCAAAGAATTGAAAAGTGCCGAAATGTTATCTACTAAGCTTCGCAGTTGAGTGGCGGAAGCCTTAGGAACTTTTGGTAATTCGAAAAGTTCGGATATATATTCGTGAAAGATAAGGCAGTCATTATCATACCTTTCTTTTAATCGATCGAGTACCTTAGCATAGTTGTCTTCTGTAACTTGGAATGCTTTAACGGTGCCGAGAGCTTGATCAGTTAGACATGTTAGCAGATGATTAAATTTCTCGATTTTTGACAATGTAGGATCATTATCCACCAGAGTTGTAAACGAGTTTATAAAGTTTTTATATTCAGAGTATTTCCCGTTAAACCTTGGCAGGCGAAGCTTCAGTAAATGATTAATGTGAGTATGTGGGACTGAAAACGAAGTTTCGACAGCGCTAGTACCTCTACCGTTTCCTAAAAGTGAAAGAATCTTTGCCATTGTTGAGATATAAACATCTTCAAGTTCACTACGGCCTGTATCTGTCGGAGCTATTCGCTCAATTTGAGTTTGATACGACAACGCTTGTAGGACTACAGAATCCCTAAACGACATTCTAACTCCCTAGCTGAAAGGGACTGCATTTTTTATTCGCGAAATATTACCCTTTGTCGAAGAGCGTTGCTGTTTTAAATCTTCAATTTTCTCCGCACCCGAATCTAATGACATATTGATGAATGAATTATTGATACTCGAATGGTAGTTGCAATGCTAAAAGGTTGAAACCATTAGACTAAATAATTGTATATTGAAGTATGTGCGATATGTATCGACCTCGAACAGTACGATGACAACTTGGTTCGCGCGCCGGTAACTCCGATCCACAGTAATAAATTTAATCGAGTAAATTATAAAAACTGAGATGGTGTGAATATATACATATGTATGTAACGGGGTTCAAATGAATTGCGCTTTTGACATATGAAATGAAAATGAAAGCTTAATTCCAGTCTATTTACTCAAACAGCACTTTTACGGCGAAATAACAACGAGAAAAGCCCCAATAGGCGATGTAAAATGCTGTGCGATACAATGCAATGGGAAATTAGTAGTTTTGAGATGGCGAGTATCGGTTTTAACTTTCGAGCGAAATTGTAGCAACTATGTAATCGTTACATATATATATACATATCTATGTGGGCGATTGGCTTAAGGAATAAACGATAGTGTCAAATTGGGCCTTTTTCTCCCTTTTTTTCGCAATATGTGATAATCTACTTAGTACTTATATTTATTATTCAATTGTATTACAGGCAAGCGAAATTATATGCAAGGTGCATTAGTACGATTTTTCATTTTTTTTTCCAAGTGAGAATTTTAGCTTTCTTTTCGCAAGTTACCAATTAATATGTAATTAAATAGATGAATCAACGCACATTCGATTAATTCCGAAAGACGTACCTGGTGTGGGATATTTATACTTATCCTTCTGCTTCTCCAACAAATTTCTAAAAGGCCTCCTTGGTCTGTCCTGTCCTACGTCAATTGGTTGCACTTCCACTTTCAAGCCGAAACCGGGACCGAAACCGTTACCGTAACCGTAACTTCGCGCGAATAGTTCAGTCTTTCTTTGTATATATGTATTATTTGTACTGTTCCACGATTTTTGTTTTACGTTTTACAAACTCAGTTCAAAAATTACTTCAATATTTTAGGTTTCTTTGTTTTTTTTTTTTCAATAAAGAATAAAGTTTTTTCGGAATTCAACACTTGTTTTTGTTTTTTTTTGTTAACAAAGATGCCCCATGTTGGGCGCCAAGATGTTCGAAGTGTCACCCGGAGAAATTTGGTTGAACGTTTCGCCCAAATAAAACGACGACAAGATACTTCAATATCCGACAAGCGAATGAAATGGAATTTTTTATTGAGTTCTTAAGTTAAACTTTAGTTCAATGGATTCGTTTAATAAATTTACAGTTTTAGTACAATGGTTTCGTTAAAGAAAATAAAAAAAGATGGCGAACCTTGGCGCTTAGGCGCCAAATTCAAATTTGTTCGTAATTATTTTACAATATGTTTTTTGCAATAAATATATGTGAATAAATCTCCAACAGTACCCTTACATCGCCATCAACATCGACCGACAAGTTCATGTGCTTGCTGAATTAATTAAGTTTGGGGAATCAAAAAACGTTCTCCCAAACACCCTTAAAAGCTAAATTTAGCCTTGCACGTAAATATGGTATGTACGTTGAAATAAGATATAACAAGATTGTGTTTGCAGATAATGATTACCCATTTTGAATGTGATTCAAAACATACTTATATTCGCTTGAACCAATTGAAATTTAACCATTTGAGAACATAAATTTTGATCAATTAACTGAAGAAAAAAAAGGAAAAATTATAGAATTTTTGTAAGAATATGTAGATATATGTATTTTTAAAGGAGAAGAAATATCAACCTTTCAAAAAATATGCAGATATCGAAGACATGTTAGAGCAAGGTATAATAACAAAAGCAATTCTCCATACAAAGGTACACTATGGATAAACCCGAAGGAAACTAACTAAGGGCAACAGAAATGTAGAATTGTCAGGGATTATAGAAAGTTGAATCGATATTAGTTAAATTGGGAAAATAACAATATTTTTTTCCACCTCCTCATTTGGTCACTTTAAGTATGTAAGAATGCTTTTTGGGCATTCCCTACGTTCCAAAGATTGATGAGTTCGGGTTTAAGGGAATTCATCTACATATAAAACTGCATATATAGACTATATTCTTCTATTCAGTATGTCGTTAGATGAGCATTCAAATAACTTGATGGACATAATAATTTTCTTTGTAAGGGAACCAAATAAAGAGCACAAATACAAACTCTTCAAAAAATAAAACGGAACCTGAATAAGATAAGAGCTGTTCAAAACTTGAAATCGCCTACCAAATCATTTCTTGACACAACAGGGCATTAAAACAATCGCCTACTGACAACCTGACCTACAATACCCCTCACTGAAACTTGTCACTCATTCTAACACCTTGGAAATGCTAAAGTATGCTAGACAGACTCCGTACAACGAATCATTATTCTAGTTAAAACTACTTGCGTGCTTGGATATTAGACTTTTACAAAAAGTGTAGTGGTATCACCATCAGCCAATGCACTTTAATTCTAACCTTAACTTTGATAAGACGCTTATCTCCAAATGGATGGATAAAACCATTAGTAAAAATAAAGAAAAAGAATAAAATGAAAAATAAACGTAATTACAAATCACCCAGATCTATTTCCCACTTCCATCCCAAACTTGACCCCAACTGCAGTCTTAACACCAAAATATTTTCCAAATTTTCCTCTCCTGTCTACGAGTATATGCCTAAGCAACATCTTTCACATCTTCCCACAAAAGCACCACATCTCTTTTAATTTAATTTTGGTACGGTCACTGATTGAAAATGAAATATTCAGTAAAGAAAAAAAAGAAAGTTTAATTAAGAACATACATATTTAAATTGTAATTTGTATTTTTGATACTTACATTATTCTCCTGGTGTGATACTTGGCCACAGGGCCTAGTGAACGAAATAATTTAAATGTACCTATAGACACCTCAAGTAAAATGTATGACATATGTATATACATAGAAATGTTTCGTTGTTCAAATTTAAAATCATGTTGCCTTCATTTGTACAAAAAAAAAGAGGATACCCACTTGAGGCGGCCTCAGATACTAAGGCTTTGTTTCACGTGAAAGATGTGAAAGCCTGCTGATGGTAGCTTTGTACGACAAACAAATACTCGCTTCCTATATTCTAATAATCAAAATGTACAAATCTATGCAAGCGTAAACTGCTATACAAAATAGTGATAACATTGATAAAGGGAATGATAAGGCAAATTGAGAGTTGCAATGAAAAGTAGATAAAGAGTCCATACATTAAAGTAGGCATGTATGTATGCACAATAATACTCAGACAAATGCGTGCATGATATTACCTATAATAGAGTTCAAATATAAATTGATTACATGGTAATTAATAGTTATTTTAAGTTTGGATACGTTATCATACTCGTATATTTTGAAGTTCTAAACAGTCACTGCTCAACAAATCTCACTCCCTCTTTCTAACAACGCCATCTTCAATTTTGACATTACTACTTACAGAATTTCTGTAAGTTTGTATTGAAACAACAAAATACGGGCTGTAAACACCAGTAACCCGAATATGTTCCCCCAAATAAACAAGATATTTCGGAGAAATAATCAAAACGACCTTCAGTGTCTTAAAATAGCGCGGACAACAGACAACGAACGGTTACTGACAATAGCAGGTATTGATCCAAATGAGGCCGCTGATGATGACGACTTTTTTGTGATCGAGGATCCACAGGAGAAGGTTGAGGCCATAGGGGCGACTTTCCAGGAAATATACAAGGCCACTGATACCATTGGCCCTAACTATGACCTGGACAATCGCGTCTTGGTGCACGACTTCTACATTTGAAATGAAATAGAGAATTGGCGATCCGTCAATGTCATTACCAGAGAGGGTGACCTACCCCCGTTCATTTCGAAGGAAGAGCTCCATGAGATCTTCGACACAATCAGGGCTAAGAAATCAGTGGGGACCGATGGTATTCCGAACTTCGTGCTTCGACATCTTCCTCTGGAAGCGGTGGACATTTACACCACCCTGTTTAATAATGCAATGAATAATGCACATTATCCAGCGCATTGGAAAACAGCGGTGGTTCAACCTATCCCCAAAAAGGGAAGAGATATATCCAATCCGGCGAAGCTCCGGTCGATAAGTCTCCTTCCGAATATCAGTAAGGTGTTTGAAAAAGTAATTAATATAGCTCTGTCTAGGTGGGTTGAGGACAAACATATAGTTCCGGATAATCAATTCGGTTTTAGGGCGGGACATTATATCTCACATGCCGCGTCTAAACTGGTGTCCGATATCCAATGGAATAAAGGCAAAAACCAATCTACTGGTGCCTGCCTTGTTGACATGGAGAAGGCCTTCGACACCATATGGTTAGAGGGTCCTTTCTATAGGCTGACTAGGCTGGGGATCAGTAAACCACTCTTGTATATTCTTTATAATATTCTAACCAACAGACAGTTTATCGTGAAAAATGGTGATGTGACTTCTGTTGGAATATTTCAAATTAAAAATGGTCTTCAGCAAGACGCGGTCAATTCGCCGATCCTATTCAACATTTATACAAGCGACTTGATAGGTTCACTTCCCCATACTATTGCGTACGCAGACGATTTGATAGCGTACAGAACAGGTCCAAAAATCGAGGTCATTAATACTCTCTTGCAGCCTGACTTCGATAAGATAAGACGATTTTGCAAGGACTGGAAGTTGAAAATCAACTTTCAGAAGTCGGAAACCATTCTCTTTAGGACACCGTTGTCTGGAGCCTCTAGGGATACCAGAAAAAATTGGCGAATGTTCTCGATCATTGGACAACACGGACAGCCTCTTGCCTGTCGAAATGTAGTCAGATACCTTGGGATCTGGCTCGATCAGTTTCTGTATTTTGACAAAAATGTAGATGCTGCTCTGGCCAGAGCTAAAGGCGCCTTTGCCCTTACAAAGAGACTGTTTTATAACAGCCAACTCAATGCGAGGGTAAAGGTAATCTGCTACATGGCCCTTATCAGGCCCATGCTGGTATTCGGATGCCCCGTGTGGTTCAATATACGAGCAAGCTTAATGGAAAAGATTCGGGTGTTTGAGAGAGCTTGCCTTAGGGCTTGTCTTCGCTTGTGCAGAACACCAGAGTCCGAGAAGAATTTTTTTTATCGTAATGAGGTCCTTTACAACAGGGCGAACCTAATACAAGTGGACAACTTCGTAATTAAGCTGACTCGAAGGCACATTGCAAGAGCAATAACCTCGTCGAATTACCTGATATCTGGGGCTTACTACCCCAATTACCTTTACCACGAGAGTGTGCGCTCTGATGGCTTCGTTCCGCCGGAAGCATTCCTCTACCTAGATCAGATAGGGTTGATCCAGGATAGATCAGCGGTCCCGTTAATCTACCTTGTCGCTCGGACAGCTGGGGACAGGCGACTCAACTACGGCAGAGACTTCGCACACGGCAGTGTGGATATTCTCAGGTTCAATAGGGCGGTGGGGAATCGCGATAAGAGGTATGTCGTTCGGCAGCACCAGCATTTCTGGTGGTTGAATGATGGAGAAGAGGTTTCGTCGCCGTTTCCGTCAATTACGGACCAGCCTCACTATTGAGGCAGAGCTGACCAAGCTGACCAGGAGATAAAAATTCCTCCCTTCTATGGTGACGTAAATGAATGGACACCGTTTTATGATCTATTCCATGAACTTGTTCATGATGTCGTGCATTTCTCCAAAGTGGAAAAAATATATCGGCTAAAACCATGGTAAAAGGAGAAGCAGGCAGATTAATTCTACGAAGCTGCCTTACATATATTGTAGCAACGTTATGCAAATCGCCGCCTCTTAGTCACCACATTGGTAGACAAACTGCTAGATCAGCCAGGAGTTATTAGCGATTCTGAGTCCAGCATTAACAAATTGCTGGATACAACGACGCAATGCATTCATGCCATCAAAGGGCTTAACGTTAATATACCATAGATGAGGCTGATCCTATTATTGCCAAAATTATAATTCGCAAATTGGAAAATGTAACGATGAGGTTATACCAACAAAATGTTCGAAAAACGAAGGATATACAAACGTTCAACGACGTGTTGGAATTTTTAGAGTCGCACTATCAGGCGCAAGTGGCGGTATCCAGAAAGCAAATTGGTAGTAATTATAAAAATAAAAATTACCAGAATCATCATGAAATTATTAAAAATCATCAAAAAACAAATCGTCAAACACTAACATTTTTACGTCATCACAACCAACTTGTTTCTACTGTCATCTTTCGGGACATACAACATCTTCCTGTAGAAAGATGTTGGTGTTATCTGCAGAAAGTAGAAGTGAGTTTGCATTCAAAAACAGATTGCGTTTCTGGTGCATTAATCATAAGACAGCGACTATGTGCCCAGGATGCCCAAGTAGAACCGAACTTTTCGGCCTAGGAAATTCTTATATCGGTGTGTCAAAGTACAAAATTAATCTAGA
The DNA here is from genome assembly GCA_963966105.1 of Volucella zonaria. Taxonomy (NCBI): domain Eukaryota; kingdom Metazoa; phylum Arthropoda; class Insecta; order Diptera; family Syrphidae; genus Volucella; species Volucella zonaria. The sequence continues at coordinate 157,545,349 of OZ014530.1, read as the reverse complement.
AATATGAAAAACCGAGATTTATTGTACAAGTGATTTCGCCGTGCAAGCTAAAGCCTTAGTTTTGCCAAAAATAGCTGGAGCGCAACCCGATAAAAGTTTTTGCTATGACATTCAAGTATGGAATAACTATTCGTTGGCAGATCATCTATTCCACAAATCCGATAGAATCGAAAAAATTCAATGGCATTTTATTCCCCCGGGAGCCTCTAATATGGGAGGGATTTGGGATATGTAAACATGCATAGGATTCGGTTGTTGTTTACTTTTCTTTTCGATGTATTATTTTATGATATAACTGATATCACCACTGACGCTTTATGGCAACTCTATGTCTTCATCCTTTTGCACTCTGTGTACCCGCTGCAGACCTTTGTTTTCAGTTATCACTACGCATTTAATTATATTTGATGAGGTTTAATACTTTTTCTTTGGTTATTTAGGTAGGGATTGAATGGAAATCGTAAATTTGTTGGCATTATCATTTTCTTCAAAAGAAAAATGGGAGACTGTATGCCAGCGCATCGCGCGTCTTCGTTTCTAATGAGGATTTCATTAAGTAGTAAGCTACAAATCAGAAAGATTAGTGTTTTAGTTGCTAAAAAAAATAAATAAATATTAGTTGAATTAAAAGGAAAAAAAGACGAACTGAGAGGACAGAGAGGACAATCGGAGTTAATTTATACTTAGTGAGTCAATCACTGAGTAATTCTCAGATAAATCTTTGTGTTCGTTATTTACTTAAATTTATTTTATTTATTAATATTTCATATTTACTCGTATATTTCATATATTTAATTGTAAATTGAACTTAAGTATTAATGTTATGTTATTTGTTATAATGATGATCCACTGTTGTAGCGCGGATGGGGGTACGGGGATATACCTCTCCATTCGTTGCTCGTGGACCCACTCATGTAGCACGGATGGGGGAAAGGGGATACACCTGTCCATTCGTTCATGAACCCGCTCTTGTAGCGCGAATAGAGGAACGAGGATATACCTTTCTATTCTTTGCTCATGAAGTGGGTGGTCCATTTCCAGAGGCATATTTAGTTGGAAGAACTTGTCGTTGGTGTGCGCTTGTTCATCCGTTGGCTCAACACTCGAAGAGGTACGTTCTCCTGCTTCGAGTGTACGCGACCGCCAGTCGCACGACATCCGTGATTACCTCGTCTCATACTATATGCTTCCGAAGTAAGGTTGAATTTGGTGATAGAAATGTGCAATCTTGTTTTGTAAAATATTGAAACCACTGATCTTCACTTTTTGGTGAAAATCACAAAATGGTTAAGATGGATAATGAGTGCGTGAATTTATTTGTATTTGTCCCAAATGGAGTGAGAGGATCCACTCTTGTAGCGCGGATAGGAGAACGGGGATATACCTTTCTATTCGTTGCTCGTGGATCAACTCTTACCACCACGGATGGGGGAACGTGGATATACCTCCATTCGTTGCTTATGAAGCCGCGCTTGTAGCGCGGATAGGTGCACAGGGATATACCTCTCTATTCGTTGCTCATCAGTGGGCGGTACATTCCATGCACACATTTATTTATATGAACTCACATGCCAGCTTTTTGTTCATCCATCTTTTTCAAATACTCGGAGTGTGTGTTGTTTCCTGCTCAGAGTACGGCGATAGCCATTCGCACGACGCTTTAATCCATCTGGCCTCGTACCATAGCACATGTATATAACCATCAACCAATCTACTTATTTATTATCATTCTTTCGTTTGGTCCCTAAATACTACATATACGTTTTTTTTTAAGTACGAGTATTTGATATCCTCTTACCATAGAGAAGAGCTAAGAGTACTCATGGGTGTATGTATTTCTATATTTATTGCAGAAACAAGAAAAATGACGGAACCCTAACGACCAGGGCAGCCCTATCTCCTCCTACTTCCATGTTGTAAGTTTTAATGAATAAGTAATTAAATAAATAGAAAACGAAAAAAAATTTTTAACGTTTCTTTAAATGTTAGGTCTTAGACATGTAATTGTAGATTCTAAGCTGACTGCTGAAGAAATGGTTACACTTCTAGCCCAAATAGAACCGTTGCTAAATTCTCTACCGTTGTATGAACTAACAGGAAATAATACCGACGATATAGATGTTCGGCCACTAGGTCATTTTTTGATTGGTCAACCATTGCTTGATTGTCCAGCAAATATCAACGATTGCAGTATTACATCTCTGGGATGGAAATTAATCAAAAGAATCAGAACGGATTATTAGAATTTTTTTTTTTTTTTTTATAATTTACGCGCGCCAAAGGGGTTATGAATACCCTTACACTGTTGCCAGGGCGCGGGCGGAAAGGTAGAAGGAGGAGAAAGGAAAGTTTGTGATGTAGTGGTTTGAAACTCAGGTGTGTTTGGTTTCGATATTGACTCTCCAGGGGTGGGAGTCCGAATAGGACGGAGAGATTTTCTTCACTCGGAATGGTCAGGTTGTGAATTTTAACGGTTGTTTTGTGCTTGAAAACCCTACAACAGCCAAATCTACATGTCAGTGTTATGCCTTCACACGCAGATTTTTCTGACTGAGTTCCAATTGCACAAATGAAAACTTGCCGTGGCTAGGATTCGAACCTTGACCTTCCGAGTGAGAAGCGATTGCTAGTACCACTACACCACGGCCACCCCAGAATCGCTGGAAAGAAGAATATATAACGACCCTACAGCCGCAAAATAAATGAAACACTCCTCAGAAGAATATAAATAGAGGAGAAGTGGTGCTGGTGAAAGAAGAGAACACACCTCCATCTATATGTCCACTCGGTAGAATAACGAATATACACCCTGACAGTGATAGCAGACCGCCAGTCGTTTAAAACATCAAAATACAACAATCAAACGACCAATCAATCTTGGAGCAAAAGGAAACAAAGGGCGATTCAAACCAGCAAAGGCAGCAAAAGGAAAATCAAATTTACAGAACTGTTTTCTGATTCTCATTATTCTATTACTGGCCAAAGGATTGCAAGCAAGGGCATTTATCGGGGTTGCTGCAATATTACCATTAGAAAATGATATCACAATTTCTTGGACAACATCAGGAAAGTGAATATTGATATGTCGAAATGGAACTTAATTATATATATTGAGTAACGTACATATTTACAAGAAATGGACAACGTCCCGGGGTTCATTAAGTCACTCGACGAGCAGTACTTCTATTTGCCAAATATACAGAAGCATTTGAAACGATTGTCAGCATCAGTTAAGCTGCGAAATTGTGTACTTAAGCAAAACAACGACCTACTCATTAAGAAAGCCCAGAAAAAGAGAACTTCATTTGAATTTGTTGGCTCAATATACCATATTCTTTTCGGAATGTTGGATGCTGGTGACAGGGACGAGATGGAAGTAAATATGATCGATCTTTTGGATAACCAGAAGAATCTACAGCACTCCCTTCAACTGCAAACAACAATCATACTCAACAGTCAACATTCTAAAGAAAACTACGGAGGATATAAATAGTAGCCATGAGAAAATGAGAGAGCAATTATAAACATTTTATGAAGAGATCGTCAAGACACAAAATAAAGAAAGAAGTGCATTGATTTTCCAGCTACTAACATCGCAAACAAATTTAATATTGGGTCGTGCGGTTTGCTAAGAGATGGCGTAACGTGCATTATTCCATTGTTATTATTCCATTGGAACATACGTTGGAAAGCTACTGTCATTTGAAGCGTCAACAACAATAATTTTTTTTCACTTAAATACGAGTATGTCGAACTTTGTGCCTGAAAAAGTGTTTTTGCGAGGAGTTCTTCTTCATTACATTAATATGAAGAAAACTGCTGCCGAAAGTCATCGTATTTTGGTGGAAGTTTATGGTGAACATACTGAGCGAACGTGCCAAAAGTGGTTTGCACGATTTAAAAGTGGTGATTTTGGCTTGGAAGACGATGAACGTCCTGGGCACCCAAAAAAGTTTGAAGATGAAGAACTGGAAGCATTACTCTATGAAGATTGTTGCCAAACACAAGAAGAGCTCGCAGAATCTTTGGGTGTCACTCAAGCAGCCATTTCAAAACGTTTAAAAGCAGCTGGATATATTCAAAAGCAAGGAAATTGGGTTCCACATGAACTCAAGCCGAGAGACGTCGAAAGGCGCTTTTGCATGTCGGAAATGCTGCTGGAACGCCACAAAAGGAAGTTATTTTTGCATCGGATTGTTACTGGTGATGAAAAATGGATCCATTACGACAACCCCAAGCGCAAAAAATCATATGTGAAACCCGGCCAACCAGCCAAATCAACGGCAAAGCCGAATATCCATGGCGCGAGGGTAATGCTCTGTATTTGGTGGGATGAGATGGGTGTGCTGTATTATGAGCTACTAAAACTGGGTGAAACCATCAATGGACAACTCTACCCAACACAATTAATCCGTTTGAAGAGAGCAGTGGCCGAAAAACGCCAGGAATATGCGACCAGACACGAGGCAATAATTTTCCATCATGACTACGCTCGGCCCCACGTTGCTATTCCGGTTAAGAACTATTTGGAAAACAGTGGATGGGAATTCTTACCCCACCCGCCTTATAGCCCAGACCTTGCCCCTTCTGACTACCATTTGTTTCGGTCGATGCAGAACGCCCTCACTGAAATACGGTTCACATCAGAGCAGAATATCAAAAATTGGCTTGATTCATTCTTGGCTGCCAAGCCGGCGCAGTTCTTTTGGGATGGTGTCCACAAATTGCCAGAAAGATGGGAAAAAGTCATAGCTTCAGATGGGCAATAATACTATTGTACATGTTTTTCTTAAATAAAAAAAAAACCGCACGAATTAAGTTTTATACCCAATATTGGATGTGATAGCATCCAATCATTAATTCTAGGTCTCCTGATCGACATAAATCACGGCTACATTAATTCCCATCTACTGAATCCTGGTCAACTGCAGCATGAACTATAAGCTATAAAAGGACTTCTTCCACCAACTCATGTATTACCAGATGAATTAAAAGAAATGTATAAAAGATGACCGGCTAAAGGAATTATAGCTGATAAGAGGTTAATTGTAAAAGCGGAAATACCGCTTATGTCTGCCGAACCATCCGACATATTTAAATTAATTAAATTAAAACCAATAAAAAAGAACGACAAAACGATCATAGCCCGGTTAGATGCAGAATAGATAATATACAATTTCGGAACAAACACATATATTCCAATGACACATGTGAGAAGAGCTCGAACAACCGTTACTTTTGTAGGGGTAACAAACCATTGAGCCCAACAACTGAGAAAACTTGTGATATTTCATCCTTAAAGGATCTCGGAGCGGAGATTGTATATTTGAAGAAATACAACAAAAGAGCAATTGGAAGGAGGTTTCAGTGAATAATCAATGGGTCTTTCAAATATTCCACAACAACTTACTACGTATAGATTGTGGTGTTAGGAAACAAAGTTTTTAATGGTTAGGACTCGATTTAAGTTGTCCTATGAATTAGAGTGAGTTTTGGTACGTTATTGAAGCCTATCTTGAACTCGTCGGAGTGGTGGGATCTTTCACTCTCTAGCTACCACACAAAGAAATAAAAATTAACGTGCCTGCGTTGCCACACATGTTCGATAAAGATAGCACAAGATGACGTCGCTGCCTCTAGCACTATGCTCCTCACCATGGTTACTCTTCTCTACAAATTTGACGAATAATCCCCTTATTCGAACAACCTTCTTTTAAGATCTACCACAAAAACCACTCATTACTCGTTTTCGTCACAAGACCTTTTTCTTTTTTTATAAATTCATGAAGAACTAATTATTTAACGTGTTCATATTTCAAAAGATTTTTTTTTAATTTTTAGAAAATAGCATAACATTTTTAACATAGTTAAAATTATCTGTGTTTATTCAATCGAGTTTATTTAAAAAGTTCTGGACAATGTGAAAAAAAATTAATTTAAAAAGAAATAGACTTAACATACCTTTGTCTTCTCAGCAGCTGTTGTGGGCACAATAACTAGAATATGCTGGTGTTTAACTTATTATTTCAAGAACTTAAAATTTAAAGTGTGATACTAAGTATTGTAGAAAAGTTATCATATAACATACATATGATATAACATATGTATATAAATCAAATCAAAAAAATTATATCCTAATAGGAAATTTACAAATCTGCGATAAACTGAAATATTTCGAACTGTGATATTAAACCGTAGTATATAGATCTGTGATATGAATATATACACATATCACACATCGCCAGGATACTTTGCAAAAAAGATAAAAAAAATAAACTGCGACCGATTTGTCTCCGGTGCCGATTCAAATTTATGCGGTCAGAACCGAGATCAATTTAAGTAGGCCAAATAAGTGATGCGACCTATGTAAATAAAACAAACTATTTTTTTTGCGTTTAAAATGTCTTTAGTCAATTGCTTTGACAGCTGTGTTTTCTCAGTATCCAACATCTTAGCAGCTCTTTGAAACTTTGTTCCACAGTCGCTGTATACGAGTATGTTTGCGCAGATCTATCGGCACGCCGTGAAGTGTTTAAAGGTGGCAAGAAATGCAGGAGAACTATAATCGCTTATGAGTTCGAGGTGCACTGCCTTCGTTGCGAAGCAAATAAATATTGCATTGTACTCAAGTCTTCGTTACTTTGTTACAGCGACCCTTCCATGCCGTCGTTAATATATTTTGGGAAGGCAGTATTATAGGGTGACGCTGTGCATATGGTAAATCGGCATTTTCCAATCGTCCCCCAACTCTCAATATCCCGTTATCGTCGATGATGGATGAAAGTCTTGCCAATTTACTTCCCTTATGAACCGTCTCGTTCTTGGAAATTCGAGTAACCTCGTCGATGAAGAATTCGTGTTGGATGATAGCTACCAAACGCATTCGGGCTGATGTGATTTCTTCGACCGCTAGAGGTCCAGACATTCGTGCTTATTTTCTACGGGCGTTTTTGATGAAGCGAAGCCAATACGCAGTGACTCGTACTAGTCGCTGTAGTGACGAGAACCTGGATAGAAGTACGTTGGTCTCAAAGCAGTTGATATGGATGCAGAGCCGAAAAATATTTTTTATGTGGTTTCGTTTCGAAATTTGTGTTAGGTGTTTCATCTACTGGGTCAGATTGTTCCTCAAAAGTTTGCAGGAACTCAGGGCCATGCCACCACTGATGATTTTTGACGAGCTCTCTTTTTGGCAGTCCTCTGGATGCCATGTCCGCTGGATTATTCTTCGAAGGAACGTATTTCCAGCAGTTGAGGTTGGTCAATTCTTGAATTTCTGAGACTCTGTTTGCAACGAATGTGGTTCGACTATAAGGTGGTGTTTTGATCCATGCAAGCGTAATTTGCGAGTCAGACCACGCATCGATGCGTGTGCGTGTGCGTCTCAACGGTGTGCACCAACAATTGTGCTAGCAACACCGTACTGCAAAGCTCCAACCGTGCTAGAGATTTTGTTTTAAGAGGTGCAACTCTGGTTTTAGAAAACAGCAAATTTATGAATGTTGTTTCATCGTTTATGACTCGAACATATACGACTACAGCATACATATGCCTTTTCGGACGCATCACAAAAACCGTGGATTTCAATCCGGGGCTCGTTGGTGAAACGTATCCAGCGTGTCATTAAGATCGCTTAGATCGGCCTTCAGGTCATGCCATGCCGCGATGATTGAAGGTGAAAGTCCACTATTCCACGTTTGATGCTCCTTCCAGATTTCTTGCATCAGGATTTTGCCGAGGATGACACAAGGAGATATACATCCCATTGGATCGGAGAAACGCGCGATGTTCGACAGGATTTCTGTGCGAAAGAGAGCAAAATAAGTGCTAACATATGTTATGCAGATGTAAGTCCCAGTCCTTCTGACTATCTTTCAGGTATGATCGTATACCTGCTAGAATTTACTGATTAACAAGCCCTGAGGCATTTGATTGTGGAGAATGCAATGCTGTTTTAGTATGGCCAATGCCAAATTTAGTTAAAAAGTTTTGAAATTATGACGAAACAAACAGTTTTCCATTGTCTGAATGTACGGATGCTGGAACGCCAAAAATACTAAATACACATTCTTCAAGATATGGGATGACTAGGTTTGTACAAGCTTTATGCATCGGTTTCAATAAAATATATTTAGAAAACGAAACGCACTTTGAACGTACAAATATAAGTGTCCATAAACTCAATAAAAATTTTTTGAAATGACCGGCTCGATGTTGGTGGGTAATCCATAGGTGGTCGTAAAATTTGTTTGGAAGACTTACTCTGCTTGCAGATATCACAACTGCTAACAAAAGTTCGAACATCCTTTGCCATGGTCGGCCAATGATATGACTAGGTCGATGAAGTGTTTTTGAAATTCCTCCATTACATGACTCAGGTGAAATGTGAGTTTGGAAATCAAAGACAGTATAAGGTCTGTCATGTCTGTCTGCCATCCTCATCGCCAGGATAAACCTTTTTGAAAACAAGATTTTCTTTTGTGGATAAATCGGGATTAGCTTAGGGATTTTTCAAAATGAATTTTACTAGTTCTTGATACTGATCTGATTGGAATATAGTAGTATTTAAGTCTATTTGAGTGGGCGCAGTTGTTAACTCTTCAACAAAAGTTCGAGATAAAACATCAGGAACTACGTTTAATGAACCTTTTCTGTGTTTGACTTCAAAGTCAAAAGCCTGTACCCTCAATGACCATCTAGCCAGTCGTCCACTTAAATCATTTAACGACATAGACCATTTGAGGCTTGAACGGTCCGTAATCACAGTGAAATTCCGATGTGTCGTGATAAATATTACGGTGATTTATTTAGCTCAGAAAGGGAAATTTGAAATACGAATGGCAAGCTGTAAATAGCCTACTAAACAAATCAACTACGTCCCAAAAACCCATTTTTTTATTACTTGACAACTCTGAAGTGCATGACAAACCCGCTATGGCTAATGCTTTTAATTCTTATTTGGTCAATATTGCCTCCAGTATAAAAACGAGTCCTGTCTAATCGGTTTGCCCTATTTGTCGTCCCTTATATGGTTTTATTGAGAATATACATAGAAAGAAATGCTTTTGTTTTTCAACCTATTACTCCTCTGGATATTTTGAATGTTAATGGGTCCTTACCAAATTCTAATATATGTAGTGGTGATGGTATCTCAAATTTAACGCTTAAAAAGATTGCATGTTTATTGGTTGATGTCTAGTCTTTTATTTATTTATAACCGTTGTGATTTTGAAGGGATCTTCCCCGAGGATCTTAAAGTTGACGATGTTATTCCTCTTCTTAAAAAAGATTCTGCTTCTGAAATTGGTAACTATAGACTGATCTCGTTACTTCCAGTTTTCAGTAAGATCTCTGAAAAACTGATGAAAAATAGAATAGAGAGTTTTTTAACTAAAGCTAATTTCTTCAATTCAAATCAATTTGTGTTTCAGAAAGGGAAATCAACGGGAGATGCACTCATACAATCCTGTTCCCAAATCATGTCACACCTTGATGCTAAAAAATTTACCGCAGGATTATTTACTGACATCACCAAAACTTTTTACATGGTCGATCACAACCTTTTGTTGAAAAAGTTAGAGAATGATTTGGTTTGACTTGGGTTCTGTCTTAAAAGTAGGTCGCAAAAGGTCAAGATCGACGGTATTAGAAGATATCGGTGTTCCTCAGGGTTCTGTCTTAGGTCCCATTCTATTATTAGTCTTTATAAACTCATTATGTTCGCTTAATTTCAGAGGTTCGTCGACTGCATTTGCAGATGGCATTGGCTTTTTCTATGGCTCGCAAAGTGCTCTAGATATGCCCTCTGACATAAACTGGAATCTTGATTTATTAAGGCATTGGTTTTCTGCTCATAATTTACTTTTGAGCTCCACGACCAAATTATCGTATTTCAGTCTCTCCTCGAATTACAATTGCGAAACTAATATTTACTTTCACTCACAAGAGTGTAGAAGATACTGTCTGCAAACATGCTCGTGTTCGTTTGATTTCTCCTGTTGCTCGTATAATAGTAATATAAAATGTAGTAATAATTGGTTCCTTGTAGAGAATGTTATTGACTTCAAGGGCCTTACCCTTGATTCTAGGATGAGTTTTGTTAACCATCTATGTAAATATATTAAAAAATTACTTCCGATGCAGCCTTCGTCATTTTTATTATACGCGTAACGTTTGTTCCTACAGTCTTTTAAAGACTATATACTACGGCATCTTCCAATGTAGACTTCAGCCTGCACGATTCGCAAACCCCAAGTACTCGATTTCGGAATGCGCCCACCCCATGTCATCTTCTACCACTCTCCCCGCGGAACTGCCGTTAAGTACTACTTCGCGGGGCTGGTAAACACTTTATGCCCTTCTTTCTCCGTTTGCTGGTTCGGCATTGTGTACAGTATTTACAGTATTAGAGATACCGTCTGGGTTTGATTTTTCATTAGTGCTCTCTCTGACTCGTTCCAACCGCCGAAGTTCCTTCATTATTTTTACCGCAGCCTGTTTCACCGTATCCCACATTATACTGAATGTTAGTATATGGTTTCCGATGTTTTCAGGAGTTGGTATCTCTCCAATTTTCTCCTCTAGTTCTCTGCGCTCTCTTCTGAAGTGTTGGCACTGGAAAAATACGTGCTGTGCATCTTCCCTGGCCGCTCCGCAGTTTAAGCAGAAGGGAGATTTCTTCAGACCAAACCGGTATAGATATGATTGAAAGCAGCCATGTCCAGTTAGGAGCTGACTTAAGTAAAAATCTATTTCTCCGTAATTACGTCCTACCCATTTACGAATATCTCTCTTGGCACGTGCTTATGCTGCGCTGCTTTTCTCCCAGCTTGTTTTTTTTTGACTGAAACTCCAGATTCCCGAGTTATGATTTAATTTTCAATGCTTTCGCCCATATTGGTGCCGCGTATATTGTGATTGACTGCACCACCCTTGACAGAACTAGTCTCATTTGTTGTTTAGGTCTTCCTGTGTTTGTCATTATTCTGGATAAGGCAGCGTTCGCCTTTGCGGCTTTGTCGAACGTTCTTTCAAGGTGTTCCTTGCACGTCATCATACCTAGGTATCTGAGAGCCGGTTTTGATGTTATATCATGATCGCCCACCTTGATGGTGATTGTTTCTCTTTCCATGCGACTGGTTACCAGAACTGCTTCCGTTTAATGTTCTGCCAGCTCTAACCCAACTGTTGCCACCCACAGTCTAACTTTTCGAATACGTTCATTGCCAATGTCTTCTATTTCTTCCAGGTGTTTCGTCGCCACAACGATTGCAATATCATCTGCAAAGCCTATGATTTTAGCCTCAATCGGGATTCCAAGTCTTAGAACCCTATCGTACATAATGTTATATAAGAGAGGTCCTAGTACCGATCCTTGTGGAACTCCGCCAGTTATGCGGTAATGCCTTACTCCATGGTCGGTATCGTAGAGTAGGAACCGATCGAAGTAACTCAGCATAATTTTTATTGAAAACCATGGCACCATCATTGACCTAAGAGAGTGTACAAAAAGCCCCCAGTTTGCAGAGTTGGACGCATTTTTTACGTTCAATGTTAATACTGCTAAATCAGAGTCCTCCGGATTCATCAATTTACATCTCCAGTCGATTGCATATTATTCTCTCCAGTATATTACCCATAGTGTCTAGTAAGCATATGGGACGGTATGACCAGGGCTCATCTGGTGGTTTATTCCTTTTGGGGAGCAACACAAGACGTTGCTTTTTCCATTGGTCTGGAATAATCCCTTCTGTTAAATACTTATTATACATTTCCATGAATGCTTCTGTGTTTATTTCAACGGCTAGCTTAAGGACCTTATTTGGTATCCCATCCAATCTACGCGATTTATTATTGCTAAATCGTTTGCATACATCCACAAGTTCTGCTTGCATAACTGGTGGGATCTCATCTACTTCCTACGGTGGTTCTATATGCTCTGTTGGTGCTTGCGGTGGAAATAATCCCGACAATATTTTTTGCATCAGCAAAACATGAGGGTTGGGGTGCCCTAGCGCCCTTTAGTTTTGCCATGACCGTCCTGTAGGCGGTACCCCAGGGATTAATATCTGCTTCCTCGCAGAGTTCTTTAAAGCTGTTGTTTTTGTTTCTCCGAATGGCTAATTTAATAATATGGCACTTGCTGCGTAGCTCTTGGTTCCACCAACATACTGGTGGCCGGCGGTTTGTTGACGTTTTCCGTAGCATAGATGCGTCGCAAGCCCTAGATACTGTTTTAGTAACCTCCGCAGCCATCTGGGTTTATTGTGGATTCTTCAAAAATCAGGAAAAAGGTGTTTTCGTCCAGTGTGCTTGTTTTTCACCCCATTCGTTGTGCCTTCTTTAGAAGGCGCTTCTGGGTTGCTCTCCTTGTTTGCACTTCAAATAGGATGGCCTGGTGGTCAATGTGGGTGTAGTCTTTACTGACTTTCCATATTGATCCTCTCACTAGAGAACTTGTTACAAAAGTTACATCTACGCCGTTTCTGGTGAATGTGTACTCTTTGCCAGTATTAAGCAGTGCTGCGTCAAGTGACGATACTGCTTCTAGCAGAGCCTCTCCTTTCCTATTGGTCCCTATGCTGCCCCAATCAGTGGCCCATGCGTTGAAGTCGCCAGCTATGATTGATGGAGTACGACCTTTAGCATCATCCACGAGCCTATCTAGCATTTTCTGGAATTCTTCCAGCGTTGCATTTGGAGATGCGTAACATCTGTATATACATATATACCCCATTGATCTTCGATCGGACGAACCCTATTCCAGGTGCCATCATTCAAATGCGTAGCTCCCGCAGGTCCAAATAGCATCTCTCTTTGAGGCGTCCGCTGCCCAAACTTTATCATCGAGGTTCCTATACTGCTCGCTTACTACGGCCACATCAATCTTCAACTCTCGAACAGCTTGTGTCATAAGGTTCCGTGCCCCTTCGCAGTGATTTAGGTTAAGTTGCAGCACGGGCCTTTGCATCTTCTTGGTATGCAGGGCATACTGAACTTCCTGGTATTATTTCTTCCTTCTTAACAAAGGACGCATCTCCGGGCATTGTTGCAGTTTTTGGACACATGACCTTTCTGCACGCTTGATACAATTTTCGCTTCTGTCCACAGTACTTTGACACATCTTTGCAAGATGCCCAAAGTAAAGGCATCTGCCATCGTAGTGGTACTACTTTTTCCCGTATTCGGCATACCGTCCATACGATTTTTATTCTTCTTACCTCCAGAATATTTTTGGCAGCGTTAATCGGAAGGCTGATGACTGCTGTTTGCGTCCCTGCGTAGGCTGTCTTCAGAGATTTAATAGCTGATTCTTGAATACCTCGCATTTCTTCACACTGCTCGGACAGGGCTTGGCAGATCTCTTCCTTTGTAGTGACGCCATCTAGATCTTTGCATTCAATAAGCACCTTGTGCGTTACGCACCTCTCTTTCGCAACTTCCCCGAGAACTTGTCCATTTTTTATTCGGTGCTCTGAGGTTCTCTCATCCGATGCTTTCTTGAGCTCAAGCAATAATTCTCCATTAGCCGTCTTCCTTAGGCGAGTTACATCAGAGCCTAGTCCATTTAACTCCGGGTTGGTCTTCACCTTTCTGAGTATATCACAATAGGATATTCGCCAGTCTTCTTAATTACCAATGCATCCGGCTTGACGCGTTTCTTGCCTCGCGTTTTTCCACTACTTTCGTCCACTCCGCTTACTTATCCTTACATCTTGTAGTTTCTACGCCAGGCTCAATGTCTAGAGGTTGCGCTTTCAGATCCATCGTCTTCTTCGTTTGCATTTCCTCCCTTTGGCCCTTATGGAGGGTGACCATGTCGGCGTATGATGGTATCGATGCTTCGGTGCTTGATCTTTTTCCAACGACTGGGAAGCAGAAGCCCAACATCAATTCACTCACTTCTGCTGTTTGGCTTCTGCTCCCCAGTCGTTGGAAAAAGCCAAACACCAATTCACTCACTTCTGCTGTTTGGCTTTACGACTGGGGACCCAATTCGCTCACTTCTGGTGTTTTATGTAAAATTGACATGGTAACCTTAATTATACAAAATTGAACATAATTCAAACATTTTGATGGCGTCTGACGTGGCCTTAGCCGAATCCTAAAATTTGGTATAAATGAATCTAAAGCAAACAAATTCTGCTCTATCGTTTTCAATCAAAATTAAATGGTTATCTCCCCCACTCCTTTTGGGCATAATTTCGCACTTTAAAAGTACTATTATTTTCCTCGTCCGCCAGTGAGGACTGACAGACTGCCTTATTTGATATCACACTAATAAATACTACCTATGAACTTACATACATATTTTTTGGTTATCCTTCACTACCAAATCTATACTGCGGGCTCTTAGACTAGAATAAGTGATGAGGTATATAATTGTTGGCCCGTTTCTTTGATTCTCCTCCATGTGTTGTCTGGGATGACTAGCTAGATGCTCCCGGATTCATTTCGAACTCTTGCATGGTCCAATTCACCACCAATTTTGTAATTACCTTTGCTGAATGAGTGTCGCCTATGTCGTAAAAACAGTTGCTTGCAAAATGTTCCTCTTCTACGACACTCAGCTCCTGCACAATGTGAACCTGGTGCGTTTGTTATTTTTACCTACTTACTGTCCTTTTCTTATCGCATGCTCTACTGGGATGGATCTTAAGTTGACAGAAGCCGCAACTTTTATCTCTGAATGAAGATTTGTCTTGTAGGTGATTTTTTCCACAACGGAAACTCTTGGTAGAAACATTCGCTCTTCTGTCTTGGTTTTTCTATTGTGCTGAGAATGCCATTAAGTATTTCGCTGGTGGTGCGTACATCGAGGACGTTTTCATATCCTGTTTCATGTTGAGTTCATAGGTCTGTTAAAATTACAGATTTGGCTCACCAAATAGTGTATTTTATAGAATTTCGTCCTTGAATCAACACACAATCTATCACGTAGCATATTGTTCAGTTCGGCAAAGTTACAGTGTTCTGATAACAAAATCTGCAATAGGCTCTCCCATTTTTTAACTTCTTTTATGGAATGTATAGCACTGCACGGTCTCGTTGAGCTTCGAATGGAAATGTCCTTCCAATGTTTTTAGGATTACTTGAAAGGCTACATCCTTTGAACCTAGCAGTGCCAATAATGATCGAATTATTTCATAGGTTATTTCGGCGATGCATGCAAGGTATATAGGGGACTGGCTTCCAAATCGTTAGATTGGATGTTCGAATCCAAGCCTCGCCCGAAAGACATATCATCCATATTTTTCAGTCAACGAAAATCAAGCAAGACGAGTAGTTAACTAGAAATCAACAACAAGCCAACCTCCACTAAGAATTTAGTCTCCCCATTAAATGTTGGATGCCACCCAAGGAGCGAAATAACCACTGCGCACAAACATCTTTCTTTCTTTCTCTATCCCATTTTCCAAACAACTTAAACATGCTGAGGCATAATAAGTGTATTCATACCCACTTGAGTGTTAAGTTCTTTAAAAAAAAAAAAAACAAAAAAAAACTCCAGGACATCGAATTGATCCAGCTTGCCAAAGGCCGTAGATGACGCTATTTCATGATTGATGTTTGCAACTCGTCGCATATATTGAGGCCAGATCAGAAGGGGTCAAATATTTCTTACATCGCTTAAGGAAACCTAGACATTTCGCAGCGTTTTTGGTGACATCGGATATGTGCTCATTCCAACGTAAGATTTCGCTGACACGCATACCGAAAATGGAAAGTTTTTCGGTTTCGATGATGTAAGTGTCATCCATGTATAATGGCTGGGTATTTAAATTTCGCTTAAATGACAGCAGACAGCATTGAGTTTTGGAAGCATTAAATTCCACTCTGTTGATAGTTCCCCAATTTGTTATGCAGTTAATATCGGAATTTAGTGAGCTTAGCGTACGCTACAGTTCACATTCTACAGCCGAAGAGCAGGGGCGTGAGTCTGGGAACGAAAATGAAAAGCACAGAGTACTGTCATCAGCAAAGGAATATATTGGATTAGAAGTAACAGAGAAAAGATCATTAATGAAAATTAAAAAGAGTGTCGGAGACAGAACGGAGCCCTGGGGCACACCAGCATTTATTTTGCGAATATCAGACTTGAAACCGTTCAAGACAACTTGAATTGAACGTTCCGAAAGGTAATTTCTAATCCATTGAAGATTAGAGTCATCGCTACCAAAAACACGCATTTTCGACAAAAGAGCCTGATGCAAAACTCTGTCAAATCTCCTAGAAATATCAAGTGCAGATATCTTACTTTCGCCAGATTGATGCACGCTTTGGTTCCACTTTTCGGTGAGACATGCCAAAAAACCACTTGTGGACCTGTTGCTACGAAAGCCATGCTGCTGGTCATTGAGAAGTTTTCGTGTTACGAGATCTTTCATTACCTGACGGTTTTTCAGTGTTTCCATGAACTTGGAAAGAAGGGACGTAAGTGCTATGGGTCTGTAGGAAGTGATGGAACAAGATTCGTCCTTTTTAGGGACGGGCTGTTTTCTGTTTTCCATCTCCTCAGAAAGGTCCTATAGAGTAGGATTGATGGGAAAGCTTATGCAGTGGTTTTGCCAGCGAGGAAGAACCCCTCTTCAGAAGAAGTGGAGATATACCATCAGGACCAGCGGATTTATGTAACATATATTAAGATCTTTAAGTACTCCTGCTACGAGTGCGACAGTGGATTCGTCCCATTGTAGATTCGACGCACTCAAGTGTAGGCGGGGACAAAGCACAATCTGGGAGTTTTGAGCTGGCGGTAAAGTGTGCAGCAAGCAGATTGGCCTTGTCCAAAGAGCTGACAGGTGGAATGTCATTGTAAATGAGCGTTGGGATGGAAGATGAGACAGAATTTCTAATATTTTTGACGAATGACCAAAAATTTTTACTGCCTTTGGGACGTTGCAGTATTTTTTGCATCAGGTTTTGGTCGTATTGGAATTTCACACGCTTGAGAAAGACATTGCAGTCATTTCTGGATCGTTTGAACTTTTTTCGGTTTATCTCTTTCGGGTTGGTCTTATAGGACGTACCGTCGTAGAGTGGTACCACGCCTTTTCTTTTGGTTTGATTCTCTTCATCTCATGAGGCATAATGCATCTCATTCCAAAGAGAATGGTGTCTGTGATCATATCAGCAGGGAATCCACGTTGTTATTGAGGAAACATAATGACCAGTTAAAATTCCTAAAGAACCGTTATTGCCATACGGTTCTTTTAGGAATCTTTTCTCTAACTGTGTGGTCGATGTTCGGGAAATTAGCTGATATGAGACAGGAGAACAGATATGTAAATTATATGAAAATGAGACATTCTGCATTTTACTTACCAACGTAATAAAATAGTTTTGATTGCCACTTCAAGGTTATTGAATTTAAATTTAAATTTAAGATGGGGTGGCTATACAAAAGGAATTATGGTAACTCATAAACAAAAAATTCAATTAAAGAAAGTAGTATTACAACCAAATTGCTGAAAAAAATTAAATAGATTCACAAATAAAAATAAAAATGAAAATCAAAAATAAAATCAATAAAAACAAAGAAATCATCAACGAGAGTTAAATTAGAATGTCAAAAGTAATTGATTCTAAACTATGGTAATTGAAGTTGAAAGACCAATTTTTGACCCTTTTTAAAAACATTCCAAGTGTAGATATTGCCCTGATCGACTGGGGATGTTTATTAAATAGGCGAAGTGACGAAACAGAATAAAAATTACCTTATGCAGTAGTCGAGCAAAAGGAACAGAAACCATGTACGAAAAGTTCCTCGTAAATTGCCAGATTTCATAAAGAATGACTTCAATACTTTAATACAATACAGATGACGAACAGGAAGGATTTTCAGGTCATAGAACAAAAGAAAACTTGGATATTTGACAGGTTTACGACATAAAATTCTTAATTTATGCTTTTGCAAAACTAATAGATGTTGTATTTTATTAATATATGTACCTACCCAACAAGTAGAATGAAAGATACGAGGGCGGGTCAATAAGTCCGACTTTTGAATTTCTGACCTCTTTACTGAAACAGCAACACTGCTTCTGTCAACAGGCATCTGTCAGTTGACTCCTGTCAAAATTTAAACTTGCTGCGTCAGTTAGTTTGTGTTTGACAGCTATTTTTATCAGACTACTCACTAATTTGAGGAGAAAATGGAAAAAAGTGAATTTCGTGTGCTTATTAAGCATTATTTCTTGCGAAAAAAAACCATTACCGAGACCAAGGCTAAGCTTGATAAATACTATGGGGACTCTGCACCATCGATTTCAATGGTAAAAAAGTGGTTTACTGAATTTCGTTGTGGCCGTACAAGCACTGAAGATGCCGAACGTCCTGGACGCCCAGTTGAGGTCTCTACACCCGAAACAATCGAAAAAATTCACGATATGGTGTTGGCCGACCGAAGATTGAAAGTGCGAGAGATTGTGGAAGCCGTAGGGATCTCGCATGGCTCAGTGGTTTCAATTTTGAATGATCACTTGGGCATGAGAAAGCTTTCCGCAAGATGGGTGCCGCGTTTGCTCACAGTCGACCACAAACGCAATCGTGTAACAGCTTCACAGGAAGATTTGGCGTTGTTTAATCGCAATATGGAGGAGTTTTTGCGCCGTTTTGTAACCGTGGACGAAACATGGATCCATCACAACACACCAGAGAACAAACAACAGTCAAAACAGTGGGTTTCTAAGGGTGAATCGGCGCCAAAGAAGGCCAAGGTGGGTTTGTCAGCCAATAAAGTTATGGCGACTGTTTTTTGGGATGCACGCGGGATAATCCACATTGACTACCTTCAAAAGGGAAGAACAATCAATGGGGAATATTATGCCAACTTATTGGACCGATTCAATGACGATTTGAAAAAAAAACGACCTCATTTGGCCAAGAAAAAAGTTCTTTTCCACCAAGACAATGCAAGGGTGCACACATGTGCAGTTGCCATGGCAAAAATCCATGAATTGGGCTATGAATTGCTCCCTCATCCACCCTATTCTCCAGATTTGGCTCCGAGCGACTACTTCTTGTTCCCAAACCTGAAGAAATGGCTTGGTGGAAAAAGATTTGACTCCAATGATGAAGTCATCTCGCAAACAAAGGCCTATTTTGAGGACCTCGACAAATCATTTTTTTTGGAAGGGATAAAAAAATTGGAGAAGCGTTGGACAAAGTGTATAGAGCTCAAGGGAGACTACGTTGAAAAATAAAATTATTTTTTTATCAAAAAATCTGTGTTTTAATCCAAAAGTCACGGACTTATTGAAAAGAGTGGAACGAAAATACTTCCTCAAAAATTCAGTGTGATTTGAAAAGCTCATATTGGAGTCGATGATAAGTCTTAGGTGTTTAAATTCATACACTTTCTTGATTAGGAAACAATTATCACTACTATTAAGAGTACTACAAAAAGTGGGAGAAGTAAATCTAAGAGTACAATTGCAATTGGATAGCTTGGATTTTTGACACTCAGGTGCATGAAAGTGAACATTCACTTCTAAATTGCATACTGATGACAAACCGAAAAATATTGTTTTTGTTTTAGATCCAGAGGACTATCTTGACCATACGAAAAACCCATGTCATCCACGAAAGCAGTTGGTGAGCCTTTTTTTTTTTTTTTTGTTGCTTTGGCGCGGGCGGGAAGGTAGAAGGAGGAGAAAGGAAAGTTTGTGATATAGTGGTTTGAAACTCAGACTCAGGTGAGTTTGGTTTCGATATTGACTCTCCAGGGGTGGGAGTCCGAATAGGACGGAGAGATTTTCTTCCCTCGGAATGGTAAGGTTGTGAATTTTAACTGTTGTTTTTGTGTTTTGAAAATCCTACAACAGCCAAATCTACATGTCAGTGTTATGCCCTCACACGCAGATTTTTCTGACTGAGTTCCAATTACACAAATGAAAGCTTGTCGTGGCTAGGATTCGAACCTTGACCCTCCGAGTGAGAAGCGATTGCTAGTACCACTACACCACGGCCACCCCAAAAGTCAAAGAGTGAATTAATACTGATAAGAAGTAAAATTGGATCCAAGACAGGGCCTTGGGGTACACCCAAGTTAAAAACATTAATTTCACTCCTTATCTCATCTATCGTTATTCTTTGTGACCTATTTTTAAGGTAAGCCTTCAACCAATCAAGCACAAAACCACGAAATCCAGCTTTTTCCAGATTCCCCAATAAAATATTATGGTTGACCATGTCAAAAGCTTTAGTAATATCAATGAACAAGCCAGCTGTACACTTTTTATCATCAATATTAGATACTGTTTGGGTACAAAACTGTAGTAGAGCATTTTCAGTCGATTTTCCTTTCCGAAAGCCAAACTGTTTAGAACTAAAGTAATTGGTAAAATTTAAAAAAATTACTATTCTGTCTTTCATAAGTTTTTCGAAAATCTTGCTTAACACAGGGATGAAAGAAATGGGTCTGTAGTTGCACAATTCTACAGCAGAACCTTTTTTGAACAGTGGTATAACATCAGCACATTTGAGTGCCTCAGGAAAGACCCCTGCGAAAACACAGCCCTTGAAGATGTGCGTTAGGGTATCCGCTACGAAACATGCAATTTTTTTGGGATCAGACTAGAGATACTATCTGCCCTACTAGAACTAGTATTCTTTAGACTGCGAATCGCTTTTAACATTTCAAGAGAGGTTATGGGTTTATAAACAAAACTATTCCCTTGATATGGTTCAACACATAGACAAAGAGTACAAATTGAATTAACTGAAGAAGGTTGTAGACTGCTGGCTATATTTGTGAAATAATCATTAAATGTTTCAGCGAGTTGAAATTTGCCAGAGACTAGACAGTTTCTGTCTAATAAGTTTAATCATTTAAACTTATTTTTCTGCTTATGATGTTTGAGTTTAACAATCTAACTGATGACTTTAACTTTTTTACTCCGTTTTGCCATTTTGATAATGAACTTTGTTCAGCGAATTAATGATTTTTTTGTAGTACATCAAAACATTCGCAGGCTGCGAAAAAAATTCGATCTCTTTTGATCTCACTTGGAGTCATTTTTAAACAAGCCCGATTTAATTTTTTTATCTGAAATATGGATTTTCGATAATGAGCAAGATTCTTATGAAATACGAGGGTATAAGAGTAATTTTAATTGTAATAACTCCTACGCTGCGGGTGGTATTGTTGTTTATGTAAATGACAGGGCTATAAATGTAACTGAATGTGTAAATTTGGATCTTAGGTGTTCAGACATGATAAGAATAAGTTGCACTATTAATACAGAACAGACGGTTATTCTTGGTGGCTACAGACTTCATGATATGAGTAAAGAGGAATTTATTGATGAGCTACGCTATTTATTAAAGGAGGAAAAAGTAAGGAATCTTATTTTAGCTGGTGATATTAATCTGGATATCTTGAGCGAATCACCTGCTGCCTTAAGATATCAATCGTTAATGTGTGCCAATGGCTTAGAGTCGTGCGTAAATTTATTAATTTTCTGTAAGCTTGATTGTAAATCTAAATTGTCTCTCGTTAGTGGCACTGCTGATCTGAAAATTTCTGACCACTCAATGGTCTGTTTGTTCTTTCAATCGAATAACGTTCAAAGTAATAAAAATAATAAGGATATTATCAGTCTAAGAACGTACACCTCATTGAGCTTACTAGTCACTTAATGCTTGAAACCTCTTCTGAGATATGGACAGCAAATGATCCCAATGAAGCTTTTAATTTGTTTTCTAATACCCTTAATACACATGTTGCAAGTTGTACGGTGACAGCGCGTAAGAAATGTAATAAACTGATCAAGCTCAAGCCTTGGATTTCTAACTATCTGGTAAACAAAATTAATTTAAAAAATAAGTTAAGAGTGAAATGTAAAAAGCAACCAAATAATAATCATTTTCGTAGTGCTTATGATAAAATTTGTAAGGAAATTGCTATTAAGGTACCTTTATGCAAAGAAAAGTTTTACATTAACAAATTTCAAAATGTTAAAGGTACTTTAAAAAAAAGAATGGGGAATAGTAAATGAGCTTTTTAACAGAAACAGTACTAATGGTATACCATCTTGTCTTAGGCATGAAAATCAGGATATTATAAACCTAAAGGCAGTAGCTTCAACTTATTTTTTACTAGCGTTGCAAATAAAACGATAACTGAGGCAGGTATAACACCAAGTAATAATTATAGTAGATGTTTGTTGAGTGTTCTAACAGGGAAATATCAGAGCCTCATAACTTTTTTTTATGAATCAATTTCATCAATTGAGGTCCATAAAACGATTATGTCTCTGAACAACTCGACCTCCATTACTCATAGATCTTATTTTAATACATTTATTAAGAGCATCGCATTTTATATTGTAGATATTTTGGCTCATATCTTTAACAGAAGTATCTTATGTGGTATATTTCCCGAAATGCTTAAAATTGCTGAAGTTATACCTATATTCAAAAAAGGCGACAAAAAAGTACTCAACAATTATCGGCCTATCTCTCTTCTCCCAGTTTTTTCTAAAGTTTTCGAAAAATTAATCAAAAAAGAATTTTGTCCTATCTTGATGGTATTTCATTCTTTAGCGATAGACAGTATGGATTCCGAGCTGGCAGATCTACTTCTTAACTTCAGCAGTTCAATTTATGGAAGCATCAATAGCAAGAAGCTTACTGCAGCTCTTTTCGTGGATATAACGAAGGCTTTTGATACTGTTGATCATAAAATCTTGTTGAATAAATTGAATAAAGCTGGATTTAGAAGATTTGTTCTTAAATGGATTGAGTCCTATCTCACCAACAGGAAACAAATGGTTCGAATAGGAAATATGTTTAGTAAGTGCTGCGATATTACAGTTGGTGTTCCACAGGGATCTGTTCTGGGATCTATATTGTTTCTAGTTTTTATTAACTCAATTTTTACCCTTAATATGAAAGAAAAACCTGCAGGGTTTTGCTGATGATATAGGTTGTTCATATTCCAGCAACTCTTTGTTAGATCTAATAGCTGACATCAACCATGATATAGAAATGTTACGACATTGGTTCCGTGTGCACAAGTTAGTGATTAGTAACAAAACAAAAATTATGTATTTTAATACTTCTTTGCATTTAGAACTTCCAGTCTTTACATTTCATAGTGCGTACTGCAATAATGTGTTGACAAACTCTGACAATTGCTGTGAATCGCTTTCCGAAAGATCTTGTACATATAACATTTCCATAGATTGCCTACCGAGCTGTTTTGTCATTGGTAACGTACAGGTCTTTAAGTATCTAGGACTCGAGTTCGATAGCAGGTTTAATTGGGATGCTCATACTACTTCCTTAAGGAAATACCTGCTGAAAACAACCAGAACCTTTTACCATTTGAGACTTTTTTGCTCAAAAAAACTTTTACAAACTTTTTATTATGGTCTTGTTCAGTCCAAAGTGCAATATGGTTTAACTTGCTGTTTTACAAAAATATGTGCTGACAATTATCTGGAAAAAAAGGCGCCAAGAACATAGTTCCCCACTCTTTACACATTCTTTTATATTGCCTCTAAATCAGCTTTATTTCTAAAAAGTTTTAAGAATCTTTTTCTTAACAAGCGGATACTCATTAAATCATGATCCGAATACCTATGGTCTTCGCAGCTCTTCTATGAGTCTTGCTTTCATTCCTTCACACAATACTCATCTCTTCTTAAGTTATTACTTTTCTGTAGCTCCTCGTATCTTTAATAAACTACCCATTGTGTAGTCAAAAAAAATAAATTTGTTTTTCTTGCTGTCATACTTGATCGCAACATTGTATTTATTCTCTCTTTTGAAATATCACATATATTGCCATCTGATCGTGTGGTTTACCCGAAATGTCTCCAAATCTGTAATATAAGCCAATGTAGGTACTGTGATTCGAATGTATGCGAAAACTATAAAAGCCCCGAGAATGTACAGTTGGAAAAGAATAATAAAATAGAGACAGTCAAGCAGAGCGTTGGCCTTTGGTTTACTTCTCCGTTTGAATTCTTACAATATCAGAAGTGGGATTAGTAAACTAGTAAACAACGCGTTGGCTATACCACTTGTCTGTGCGAAAAAATAATGATAATCGCGCAATTGTGCACACGTTTTTTTTTTTGCTTCAGTTTGCAAGTGTTAAAGATGTCTGATGAATGGACAGAATTTTTAAAATCGGCCACAGGTCCCCGGCTTAAAAATATTTTAAGAATCTTGAAACTGCAGACAACGAGCACAAAAGCGGAATTAAAAATACGTGTCCAGGAAGCGGTTAAGGGAATGGAAGAAACCGGGCGCATAGAGTTGTTGCAGGAAGAACGACGTAGCAGGAGCAGGGATCGTTGTAATGATGATACAAGTATCTCAGAAGAGCGTACGTCAGATGATGGTGATAAAACTGAAAGTGAAAGTGAGGAGCGCTTGGATGCAGAGTTGGCGAAACTCCGAAGCAAACTTCAGGAGAAGAAACAAATAAAAGACCTGAGGCAACAAATCCGCGACCTTCAATTGGATGATTCTGAAACCAATCTTAGAGCACCTGTAAGTTGTAATTACAAAGTAATTGAAGATGCCATGCTTCCATTTAGTGGTGATGACAATTATCTTCTACAACGATGGATGGAACAATTTGAGGAATTGTGTGAAGTCATGAAGTTGTCTGAAAGGGATAGATTTGTGTATGGCAAGCGTCTTCTATCGGGGACTGCAAAGTTGTTTGCGAGAACGGTGAGTGCGAGTAATTGGTGCGCGTTGAAATCAGCATTAAAAGAAGAATTTGGACGGACTGTGACGAAATCGGATATACACAATGAACTCCGAAAACGTAAAAAACGACGTGAAGAGACGATGCAGCAATATGTGATCCACATGCAGTAGATTGACTCGCATATATCTGTGGAGGAACAGGATTTGATAAATTTCGTGATCAAAGGTATTTCAGATACAGAAGTGAATAAAACAATCCTATACAGTGCAAATAATATCAGTGAACTAAAAGAAGCGCTAAGAAAATATGAAAAAATGAAAAACAACAACTCGGAAAGAATAACAAAGTGTGTGCCGCTTAGTTCCACGTCAAATAAACTCAAAAACACTGGAGATTTTGTTCCTAGTCACAGCAGTGCTCAGCCAAAGAACGAAAAGAAAGTTATCACATGTTTCAAGTGTCATCAACAAGGTCATATTTCAACTAAATGCCCTAACAAGGATTCAATCATGGCGTTGCATCAAAGTTCAGAACGAGATCGACCAGTTGATTTCGAATCCCACGTTAACTACCGATGGGTTAGTAAGGAGATGGATATTTCTGCAACACTGCTGACACTACTAGACTCTGGTAGCCCTATCAGCTTCATCCAGGAGAAGTATATTTCATCAGGGCTTCTATCAACTGTAAAGGAAACATCGCAGTTCTACATTGGAGTCAATGGAAATCCTATTGTTACGATTGAAAGCATAAGTACCAGTATTAATTTTGAAAATTTAATAATAAACTTACAGCTTATAGTAGTCCAAAATTTCTCAATGACTTATCCTGTAATTCTAGGGAGGGATTTTATTGGAAAAACGGGTTTAACGCTTAAAAGAACACCAGTAGAGTACAATGAGAATAAGAAACCTCTAGCGATATCCAACGCGTCTCATCATCATGACTCAGAGGACAACAATATCTCAAATAAAGAACTTTCTAATACGCAGTTTGTAGACCAAATTTTAAACATTGATATAAGTGGAGACAATGGTGAGTTTAATCTTAACATTAATAAGAACTTGCATGCAGTTATTGACCAAAAAATAAAAAATATAATTAGACCAGCTTACTTTCATTCTAACGATCGGTCTCCGAATTCAGATTTTAAAATGCATATCGTGTTGTGTAAAGATACTCCCTTTCATTGTCCTCCGCGAAGGTTACCATACGCACATAAGATCGAGCTTCAAAAGATCTTGGACGACTTGCTTAAAAGAGGCATTATTCATGAGTCGAATTCACCTTATGTTTCACCCATAGTTTTGGTGCACAAAAAGAATAAAGAACTCAGATTGTGCGTTGATTTTCGCGAGCTCAACAAGATAACTATGCGCGATAATTACCCCCTACCTCTCATTGAAGATCACTTGGATCATCTCAGAGGAAAAAAATATTTTACATCCTTAGACTTGAAGACTGGCTTCCAGCATGTCCAGTTATCTGATGAGTCAATAAAATATGGTATACTTCATTCATAACTCCACTGGGTCAGTATGAGTTCACCCGAATGCCTTTTGGGCTGAAAAACGCCGCGTCAGTTTTCGAACGATTTATGAAGCATACATTTCGAAAGCTGATCTCAGAAGGTAAGATTATAACTTACCTAGATGATATTCTGATCGCCACACATTCTACAAAAGAAGAACATTTGGATATTTTGAAACAAATTGTTGATTTAATCGTGGAAAATAGACTTCAACTCAGATTTGGTAAATGCATGTTTCTGCAGATGGAAATCATTTATTTGGGTTATAAGATTACTGAGGAAGGTATTAGATCCAACGATAGTAATCTTAACGCTATTAAGAGTTTTCCGATACCGGTATGCACAAAGGACGTACATAGTTTTTTGCGGCTTTGCTCCTATTTTAGAAAATTTATAAAAAATTTTGCAAATATTGCAAAACCATTATATGACTCGCTAAAAAAGGATGTACCGTTTGTATTTGGTATTCATGAAATGCAAGCTTTTGAAGCTTTGAAGAATAAACTTTTAGCTTGATCTGTTCTATCCATTTACAGTCCCAATCTTATCACAGAATTGCATTGTGATGCAAGTTGTGTAGGACTCGGTGCTGTTTTAATGCAAAAGCAGTCGGATCAAAAGTTTCATCTCGTATTCTATTTCTCAAAACGGGCGACGGCATCAGAATCCAAATACCCCAGTTACGAACTCAAATCACTCTCAATATTTATGCTTTGAGGCTATTTAAAATATATTTGATCGGTATATCGTTTAAAATCATAACTGATTGTCAGGCTTTGGCCTTAACTTTGAAAAAGAAGTGTCTAAATCCCTGTATCTCACGTTGGGTATTAGAGCTTCAAAGTTTTGATTACGTGGTAGAGCATAGAGAAGGAAGACGTATGATTCACGTAGACGCGTTAAGTCGTTCCTTTAACATACTCTTTGTTGACGATGAGTCGCTTGAATTTGCACTCGCTGCAGCGCAAAGGCGAGATCCAAAAATAGTATCTATTGCTTCTGAGTTGGAGAAGTCTGAAAGTTCGTTTTATGAAATGATCGACGGTTTGATATACAGAAAATATAAAGATAAGGTTCTCTTCTTCGTTCAGATGGAAGGGCAAATAATTCGTACACACCAAGAATCTATGTGTCATTTCGGAGCTGATAAATGCTTTGAATATATTTCAGCAAGTTATTGGTTTCCCAATATGAAAGAGAAAATTAAAGCCTATATCAAAACCTGTCTGAAATGTATTTACTTTTCACCACCATCTGGGAAAAAAGAGGGTACGTTACACTCTATTCCGAAAGATGATGTCACTTTCGATACGATACATATCGATCATCTTGGTCCTTTACCGAATTCTCATTCAAACAAAAAACATGTATTTCTCATGATTGATGGCTTTACGAAGTTTAAAAAACTTTACCCTGTCAAAACAACTCAGAGCAAATAGGCCATCACTTGTTTAAGATCATTTTTTGAGAGTTATTCCAGGCCAAGTCGTCTTGTATCCGATCGTGGAAGCTGCTTCACATCTAAAGAGTTTGCAGACTTTTTAGAAGAGCATAAATTGCGACTCATTCGCCTCAATCAAATGATCAAATTGAACGAATGAATCGCATAACTGTCCCGATGTTATCGAAAGAATGTGATGCAAACACTACTATTGGTTGGGACAAATTTTTAACTAAGGCTGAATTCGCACTTAACAACACTGTAAATAAAAATACACGCTTTACTACTAGCGTTCTTTTATTTGGGAGAAACCAAAAAGGCGAGTTTTGCGACCGTGTTCACGAACATCTTCAAGATATTTTAGGCAAGAACCTCACTAGTGTTAACGAGATAAGACAAAAGGCGATTGAAAACATAGAAAAAAGTCAGATAAGGAACAAAAACTATTATGATAAAAACCACAAACATCCAAGTAGGTGAATATGTCTTGATTAAAAACATCGTAACAATTCCCGGTATTCGCGTTTCGGAAGAGTGTTCGTGAAGAAAAATGCAAGAGACAATTCAATTGCAGTTTCTGACATTTCTGCGTTATTGTCATTCACCTCAACTGAAACTACTCATTCGCCCTTTACATCCTTCGTTACTGCCGTTGACCGTATTTCTTCAGGAGATGCTGTTTTTGTTTATTTTCATTTAATGTACTTTTTTTCTTACTGTTGTACTAATTCATTTTTTCTACTTTTAATGTATTTATATATTTATTATTTTTGTTTTTATTTATCATTTCTAATTTATGCTTGTGTCTTTCCAATAACTATTTTTTGTTACTATGTTGTTAATTATATTGCAAATTTTCCTATGACATGTTTTCCTTTGATACGTTCTGAAGGCGGTATAATTCTTTTTTGAATACCATTCCTTATCTTTTTATATGAACTTAAGCCATCCTGATAAAATCAGGACCGTTCTCAATGCAATGTGTGGGTCAAATCAGGGAATTCAGGTTTGCCACTTAAATGTCGAAAGCATTCGAGCTAAGTATACGATCTTGTATCAAACGTTCTGTACCTCTAAAATTGATGTATTAATGGTCCCTGAATCATGGCTTAACAGTTATATTCTAACTAATATGGTAGATTTCCCCAATTTCAATTTGTTTAGAAGTGACCGTGTAGATAGGGTAGGTGGGGGTGTGTGTATATATGCCAAAACTTCATTGAAGCCTAAATGTGTGTATACGTCTCTTAGGTCTGTGATTCAATTTTGTTGTATAGAAGTCAGTGCTTTGAATGAGAAAATTCTCCTGGTTGCTGTGTACTCGCCTCCTAAATGTTTTTTAGAAGAAAACGTAGAAGAACTTGAAGAAATTTTAATAAAATTACAAAGCAATTATACCAAAGTTCTGGTGGGTGGTGACTTCAATGTTAATATACTTAAGTGCAATAATACAATAATACCTTACGGGTTTTAAATCTCTACATAACCCCTCACTACTTGCCATGTTTTTAACTAACAATACTTCAAATGTTCTATGTTTCGATCAAATAGGTATGACTAGTGAATTTATTCATGATTTAATTTTTTGTTCATTTAATTTCTCTTTAGACCGATCCAACTGTGATACGATTTTCAACTTTAGATCTTTTAAAGACATTCATTTTACTGGACTTACACATGCCCTTTACAATTTAAATTGGCGTGATATATATCTTACACCCAATGTTGACGGAAAAGTTGAAATTTTTAACAAGCTAGTCAATTTCTTATATGACAATTTCGTGCCTGTCTAAACGTATTAATTCTCGTCCGTGTCCGTGGTATAGTAGAGCAATTCAATGTAAAATTACTGAACGAGAGCTTCTTTATAAAAAATTCAAACGTTATCCGACGCTTGAAAATAGGCTTGAATATATTTCCTTAAGAAATGAAGTCACTATCCTTATTCGCAATGCCAAGAAGTCTTATTTTATATATAAGCTCGAACCTAACTAGTGTTCTAAGCAATTGTGGAAAAATCTGAAAAACTTAGGTGTAGTATCTGATAGTAAATTGTCTGTGTGTTCGTTATCTCCCAATGAAGTCAGTGAGTTTGTCTCTCCGGATGTTCCTGAACCTCCTGTAGATAATTGTAACTATGATCTGAGTACTAATGGGTCGTCCTCGAATTTTCGTTTTCGATGTGTTGATGAAGTTGATATGTTTAATGCCATTAACTCAGTTAAACCAAATGCCATTGGACCTGATGGTATCTCCCCCCGGTTTTTAAAGCTTATACTCCCTCACATTATTTGTTATATTCACCATATTTTTAATTTCTGTATCTATAGCTCTCAATTTCCGCTAATATGGAAAAGAGCAAATATCATTCCTATACCTAAAAAGTCAAATACCCAGTGCTCTGCTGACTTCAGACCTATTAGTATTATGTGTTCTCAGTCAAAAGCTCTTGAAAGGATACTATCTTCTCAGATGCAAAGTTTTCTGCATGAAAATAATTTACTCTCCAAATGGCAATCTGGTTTTCGGAGTCAGCATAGCTGCGAATCTGCTGTCCTTAAGGTTTCCTCTGACATTAGATCTGCTTTAGATAGAAATGGTATTTGTGTCGCAGTCCTACTAGATTTCTCCAAAGGCTTTGACTGCATTGACCATTCTCTCCTTCTTTCGAAAATGAAAAACAAATTTAATTTTTCGAATTCTTCCCTTCAATTGTGTAGGGAATATCTGCGAAATAGAGTACAGACGGTCGTCACTGAACTAGGTCACTATAATCCTAAAGCTGTTCGAGCGGGGGTTCCCCAAGGCTCTATACTAGGACCTCCGTTATTTTGTCTTTTCATCAATGGTATTCCAGGGATTGTTGAAAACTGCAAAATACATATGCATGTCGACGACGTAATTATATACCTTTCGCGTCCTATTGGCTTAATGGAAGATGGTATTGCCAGGATGAACGAAGACCTTGATAGCATTTCAAATTGGTCTAAAGACAAGAAATTGAAGCTAAACCCCATTAAGACAGTATCTATTGTAGTTTCACTTCACGAATTTCGTTTTAATGATTTGTCACCTATAGTTCTTGATGGCAACCCCATCAATGCCATCAGTTCTATAAAGTATCTTGGGTTTCATTTTAACTCCTCCCTTACATGCTGCGATGGAGTTAAAGATTCTCTACGAAAAGTTTATTGCGGACTCCGCAGATTGCGATATTCAGCGTACTATCTGAGTCCCATTGTTAAAAAAGGATTGATCAAAACACTAATAATGCCCCACCTTTTGTTTAATTGTTCTGTGTATCCCTACTTAGATTCTGTTTGTAGACATAGGCTTAATGTTGCATTTAATGATTGTGTTCGTTTTATTTATAATATTCCCCGGTCGAGCAGTGTGTTCTACTTGTCATCATCTATTTTTGGTCTGAGGCTAGATCTATATTTTAACTTTCGGAATATGTTAAAGTTCTTCAAAGTTGTTAATACTAAATCTCCATGTTACCTCTTTGAAATGATAAGATTTGCCCAATCTAGTAGAGGTAAAAAACTAATAATTCCCTCATTCACACATTGTATTGGTGAACGATCCTTTCTTGTATCTGCCATTCGTGCCTGGAACAATCTACCGCATGGATTGCAGATAATCAATTCTTATACCGCCTTTAAGGAAAAACTGTTCATATTCTTATCAATTTAATTAATACGATCTGAACTATTATTGTTGTTTTTACTCTACAAATTATGAACTGTAAAGAAATTATATAAAGTTGTCAAAATTTAAAATCCATGCTTCCAAAAGACGAATTGTCTTGTAGTATTGTATTGCTAATTCAATAATAAATAAATAAATAAAATAAATAAACAAGAAACTCCACGCTAAATATTGAGGCCCATAAGAGATAAAGAAAGTTCTTCCTTGTGATCGGTGATATTGAGGGCCTACAGACAACACGTCTTCCATATAAAGGCATTTGGTCCCCGCATAATATGAGACCCTATAACGTGGAATCTGCCAATCTTGAGCATGATTAAGACGTGGCTGAGAGTCGCATGGAGGAATATGTTGTTGCTGAAAAGGAATAAAAAAATGGTTAACATCTTTATTCTGGCGCATTAGACCTGCCTGCCAAAAATGTTTTCCTTTGTTTCTTTCTATGTAATTTGAATTTTTTTTAATTTTAGTTTTTTTTAGATATAATTGAAGTTCTTCATTTAATTTATAATTTTTGTTTCATTATTGTAATTCATTTAAGTTCACATAAGGCGCTACCAAGCTCCGGTCGATTGTACTATCAGGATGGCCGAATTGTAGTCAAAAAAAATAAATTTGTTTTTCTTGCTGTCATACTTGATCGCAAGATTGTATTTATTCGCTCTTTTGAAATACCACATACATTGTCATCTGATCCTGTGATTTACCCGAAATGTCTCCAAATCTGTAATATAAGCCGATGTAAGTACTGTGATTCGAATGTATGCGAAGACTATAAAAGCCCCGAGAATGTACAGTTGGAAAAGAATAATAAAATAGAGACAGTCAAGCAGAGCGTTGGTCTTTGGTTTCCTTCTGCGTTTGGATTCTTACAATTGAAATAATGCGCTCTAGTAATTTCTTTTCCTTTAATAAAGCGGCCAAGAAGTGGCTATTAAATTTTGACCTCAATGAGATTAATAATTTATCGAAGTTAATTATTTAGTAACATTTACTTACATCTAATTATTATTATGAATTTTATTTTACTCTCCACTACACAATATATTTTTCTTTTTTTAATCTAAAATTTTCCATATTGTTGCCGTCTGACTCCCTTCATTCGGCACTAGTTTTATTAACTATAGAATGTATTTATTTATTCATTCACTGATGAAAAACACTTAATATTTGTACAGCACTTGCATTTATGTAGTGGTCTTTATGTTAAACTTAAGTTTGTTAATTGAAATCCACTCATAAAATCCTTCTTAAAAATTTAAGTGCACATATATCTGTTATGAAAATTGTAAAATGGGTTTAAATTGAATGAATAAAATATTATAAAAAAAAAAGAAGAAGATTTATTAAGTAAACTGTTTACTATTTTCTATTCGTTTCTAAAGTTATCTCTGGCAGAATTAAAACGATTGCGGTAATAGGTATCACGGCAAATTGGGATATCCCCTTTTCAGTTCAAAGCACAACTTATTGTATTTACTTTTTAATCTCAGATTACTAGGGTATCGAAAGCATTTAGTTCTAAGTTTATTTATTTAGCAAGTCAATAGAGATCCAAGGTTTAAGTCTTTTTCTCAACTTTTTTGGAGGCAAGAAAGAGGAACAATTATAAATGTGCCTTTTAAGGCATTCAATGAATATTGTGTAGGAAGTTGACGCATCCCTACACGAATAGACCTCATCCCAAAATTCAAAATGTAACTCATTTTTGAGTCTACTAAATTTAATTTTCACGCTATTGTTCAGTGAATTTGGATAACAACTATTCTTCTTGTGAGAGGTTTCTACAAGGAGTCCTGCCATGCAGTGGTCAGTGATCATTAGATAAATCAAGAGCACATTTTTCATAGTTGTTGGATGAAACACTTTTGAATCGTCCAATGATGTGATCCAAACAACTACCTGATACAATCCTAGTAGGTTCATTAATAAAAGACTCAAGGCCGTGAGAAGCCAATAAGGCTAAATAAGTTGAAACAGTTTCACCATTCTCTAAATTGTTTATATTAAAGTCTTCTACAAAAATTAAATTTTTTGCAGAAAAGTCTTCAATTAGATCATCGACATTGTTCATTTTGTTTTTTTATATTTAAATAAGTTCAATATCATTAAAGGATCTATTTGAAGTTACTTTTCCACCTTCAACCTTTCTCACAAGAATTTGATTATTATTATAACATACACATTTAATGCCTTTTTATTTTAATCTTTCTCTTGCTTTCTTAAAAAGCACCTAGGTGTACTTAATAAGAGAATCATTCAAATAAATATGTTTCCCTTGCTGCAGCTGCTACGGTTACTGTTACTTAAGCTGCCACTATCGCTGTCACCTGGGCCCTCAACTCCGGACACTGGCGTGTTGAGATTTTTTTTGTTTGCTCTCTTTGCGATCATAATTGGTTGCTTCGTTGATAAGTCGGACAATTTTACGCTATGATAGATTTTGTGTGCACTCTTTTGATGAAACATTTCTCGATTTTGTTGTCGGGGACATCAATAGACAAAGTTTTGTTGAAAATTTGCTTTGTTATGTCAAATGGATTTTTATCACAGACATTTGGAACTCCAACAATATCTATGAAATGTTCAAGATGCTGCTGCTGTTGCCAATTAAGTTTGCTTTCCAGACTATTAACTTTTGATTTAAGTTGTTCATTCTGTGATTGCTGCTCATTAAGTTGTTGCAGGAACTGTTGATTAGTTTTCTCCAAACTTGTGAGCTTCAGCTAGATCATCTGAAGAGTATATTCACATTCACTCTCGCCGTGGCTCAAGTGGTAGTGTGTTGGCTTCCCAATCGGACGGTTCGGGGTTCAATACCAGCCGTGACCGAAAGACTTTTTTTCAGGCAACTAAAATGTTGTGAGATGAATGGTTGCCTAAATATAACATCAAGTCCAATTTACACTTAGTCTCCCCATTATATGTTGGATGCCACCCATGGAGCGAAATAACCACTGAGCCCAAAAATCTTTCTCTCTCTCTCTATCCAATTTTCCGAAAAACTTAACACGTGCTCCGGCATTTTAAGAGTAGTAATACCCTCTTGAGTGTTAAGTTCTTTAAAAAAAAAATAAAAAAAAAAAAAATGTGAGTAAACAAAGATGAGGAGGTGTCCGTTGGTTGATGCTTGTTGCTTTTTGTTTCGTTTTTTGCAATTCTAGCTGTAGTTAGTGTCTGTGCTATGTTATTGTCTTGCATGGGTACGATCTCTGCAGGGAAATGGAGCTGGGTCTAGTTATTTTCCCCAGAGAAGATCTCAGCACAACACCGAGTGTTGTTTGTTCAGTATGTCAAAGCCACCCAGAATTGTGTATATTGAAATCGCCTGTAGTCATGATTTCAGTATGAGGATACAGCGATACAACTCTTTGTATAGAGTCAAACAGCGCATCAAACTCGTTAAAGGTCGAATTGCTATCCAATTTGGGGCTTCTGTAATTAAAGCAGTAGTGGATAATTTGCTTACGGAGATGGAATTTTAACCACATGAAGTTGAATTCCGGATTGGAACGTGAATAACACTGTGGTGTAATTTGGTAAGCTACAAAGTTCGTAGCTTCGGATCTGAGTGATCTGAGAGGTGTGGACGGGGATCTGCCTGTGTCTCACTAAGTGCCCAAACAGCTGGTCCGTACTTACTGACGTGGAGGTATGCAGAAAAGTGATTACCTTTTAGCCCGCGTATATTGTCTATGTCTACCCTGAATTTCCCAGTCATAATCACAAACAAACACAGAAAACAGGAATTTCCTTTAACATGGGTTAGGGTACACCAAAGTAAGCCTTTTCTTAAATCCTCGATAAATGCTATCAACAATGGAGATAGACCCTTAACTGTAGAACGATTTTTTTCGTGGAAATCCCCAGAAATCATTTCCCAAATTATCATTGACGAATTAGGGGACACCCTATATATTGTAAATATGACATTGGATATGTCCCTAAACCAGCAAATAGATGAATGGGCTATTAAATGGCGGAATTATTACACTCCCACGATCCCATACAATTCCTAGGTATGGATTGTTAAAGCTAATGCTTCAGGAAATATTTTGTTAACCACAAAATATTCGAGTCCGTTAGACTGCCTTTTGGGCTGAAAAATGCCCCTTCCATATTTCAAAAAGCGTTACATGATATACTAAGAGAACACATTGGTAAAATTTTGTTACGTCTGTATCGATGGAGATGGTCTAGTGGAAATGGTGCAAACGGCATGCGTATTTGTCGATACGACCAAACCAAAGTACTGAAGCAGCCGACAACTCACTAATTCAAAAGAGTGCCCAAATGTCAAAATGAAAATTAAAACACACAAACAAAATATTAATTGTCAAACAAAAGATTTACAACTTTTTATGACGTTGTGCAATTAACCCATTTACTACCACTGTACCCGTTTGGGTACAAAATATTCATCTAGTTTATCATTTTACCTTCGAACTATCTGTCATTTTTTTAATGAGGTTTGAATATACCAGATTTATTTTCTTTGACATTTCACAAGTATGTGAACCCATTACTCATTTGGAAATAAACAACAACGGTATTTTTTTTGAATCAACTGGGATTGTATTGTTCAATTTTTCGATATTGCGAGGTTGATTTTTTTGTTTTTAGTGAAAATTTCTTATTTTACTTTTAATAATTTTTCTTTCTTATCAAATAGTACTAAAACATTGTAAAGAAAACATTTAAAAGTGGAAAAATAAGTAAAAAGTCAGGTGTACCTGCTTGGGTACAATGGAAACATATGAAGTCATTTTTGCATTATTCTTAGAATGGATTTCGAGCCTTTTCCAACAGGCTCCTTTTACGGGAGGAGATTCGATAGTCTTACAAATGCAGTTGAGGCAATAAAAGAAGACGAGAGTGTATGCTGATATAACCGTTATACCACCTGACGCTGTGAATATAATGCACACTGTCCACGATGGTCTAAAAACGGCATTGACTTGACTATGAGTTCCACCAATAACTTTGAAAACTGCTTGTTGGATATGAAAATGAGTTTAGAAAATAAAAGCCCTGTTGAGATTTTCGAAACACTATTTGATGACGATGTCGTCCAATTAATTTTATGTCAAACTCGATTGTATGCCTCCCAACAAAACCATCACAATTTTGAAATATCGAAACGAGACCTCCAAGTTTTTATCGGCATACTATTTTATAGTGGCTACCATTCAATGCCAAGGGCGTTAATGTACTGGCAATTGGACGAGGACACACGAACACCAATAGTTGTAAACAATATGTCCCGCAAGAGATTTTTTGAAATAAAAAAAGTTTATTCACTTAGTGGATAATAGTCAAATAGACCGTCAAGATAAAATGGCTAAAATAAGACCCCTTATGAATTTGTTTTTTCAGAAATTTCGAAAATGAAGCTTTATGCACAAAAATTTATCTGTTGATGAGAACATGATAAAATATTTTGGACATTACTCTTCAAAACAATTTATAAGAGGTAAACCAGTTAGATTCTGATTTAAAAATTAGATGCTTACAAGTAGTTGCGGCTATTTATATAACTTCGACACATACTGCGGTGCAAAAAATATTCCTCCAGAAAGATCTCATATGCCATTAGATTCTCGAGTTGTTCTTGAACTATTAGCAACTGTAAAAGTCCCTACCGATCATGTAATTTACTTTGACAACTATTTCTCTTCCCACGAGTTATTGTGTTTGTTGAGAATGAAAGGACTTAGAGCAACTGCAACTACTAGAGAAAATCGAACAAGAAAATGTGCTTTGCAAATAAAGAAAGAATTCAAGAAAAAGAAAAGAAGACACTATGAGAATTATTTCGATGCCAACAACAAACTTCTCTTCGTAAAATGAAACGACAATAGTATTGTCACTATGAGCACAAACTTCGATGGCGTAGAAAAAAAAGGTTGCCCTACCCCAGCCAAAAGTAATCGCTAATTACAATAAAGGTATCTGGGGCGTTGATCTACACGACCTAGCAGTAAACGCATATAAAATAAAAAAAAAGGCAAAAAATGGTGGTTTCCGCTTTTCACATCAATGCTTAGTTTCACATTGGTAAATGCTTGGAAACTGTTCAAAGTTGCAAATAATTCTCAGGATGATTTACTGTCTTTCCAAAGAAATATTGCACGACATTATCTAAGAAACTACACCCTAAAGAATCCAAACAACAAAACGCAGTATTGCATCAAGTGCCGTGTATGCCGAGGGACCCCATTTTCCTCAAAGGATCGAGAAACCCCTAAG
The DNA here is from genome assembly GCA_963966105.1 of Volucella zonaria. Taxonomy (NCBI): domain Eukaryota; kingdom Metazoa; phylum Arthropoda; class Insecta; order Diptera; family Syrphidae; genus Volucella; species Volucella zonaria. The sequence goes on along the minus strand of OZ014530.1, from coordinate 157,507,744 downwards.
ATGCAAAGAATGTCATATGAGGGTAAGATGGAACTGTGAGCTTTGTGCTATTGTCCTATGTGTGGAAAAAAATTGTTTCAAAAAATTTCATACCAAGAATAATTAGAACCCACACCTTACCACTGTACTCGTTTAGGTACAGCTCCAAAAACTTTTAAATCGATTTATAACGATTAACACTTTAACTTATTTGTATTATAATGACATTATTCTCTGGTTTTTTAACGTAAACCACTTGTCATGTAGACTTATGTTTACGGGATGCCCATACATCCATGGGAGCAAGGATACGGTTTGCCATCGCTCTCCGCCAATACTTTGATACCAATGCGGAACTGTGTTGGAGGCACAAGTTCCACCCTTGGTATGAGTCGGGGCCGATTTAAAACCTCTTACTGCTCTTAGGGTCACCGATATTTCTGACAAGATTTCGAGCTCTTTTTTTAGTTTTCTCCACACCGATATTGGATTCATGTAGCTGTTGTAATACATACTCACGAAGGTTAATAGGCACGATTACCCTCTGGTTCAAGAAAATATAACATCATTTTCAATAACAAGGTCATCTCAGTGCTTCCAATAGAATTTAATGTCTTCATTCAAATACAGTTTATCTTGTGGCCACCCGTCGTTCAATACCCTTTTTAACTCAAGAAGGCATTTGTCATTTTTTAATTCATTTCTGAAATTATCAAGGCCCTCCTGTGTTACGTTGATGCTGTGCAAATCGTCAATTTCCTGTGTTTTATTATCTTTGTTATAATATCGCGACAACAAGTCAACTATATAAACGTCTTTGTCTGGAATATGAACTAAATTCATACGTTATTTCAATTTCATTCGCTTCAAGCGTGCATTTGGTATTTTGTAAATGTTTTTTTTCATCACGCAGACTAGTGGTTTGTAATCGGTTTTTATAGTCACATTTCGACAATAGATATAATGGTGGAACCACCGACAAGAAAAGACTACAGTTAGCATTTCTTTCACAACTTGGGGCCAATTTCAGTATCGGTCAAACTTCGTGAAGCAAAAGAAATAGGCTTGCTTTCTTGCATAAGGCAGCATCCGATCCCAAACTTAGACGCATCTGTTTTGATGGGTACTTCTTTGCGTTCATCAAATGACGGCAATGTTAGTGCGTTAGCAGTCACAGTTTTTATCAGGTCCAAACACGTCTATTCGCTTCACTAAATTCATTTCGAGGCATGCATCAAGCCCCAACAATGGTTCACTCCGAGTTTCAATAATTAAATATTTTTGCGTTGAGATTTCATTTTGACACATAACCACTAAATTTACTGTTCCCATAATATTTAATTTATTTCCATCACATGCAGAAACTGGTCCATCATATTCTTCTAATTTAAGGTTTTTAATTCGTTTCAGATAAAGATACGGTAAAACATTCTTATCGGCACCAGTACCTTAAAATTTATAATGCAATCATTTAAACGAACTTTTTTGTACCATCTGATCTTTTTTCTTTATTTAGTAGGCGATATCATATTTATTTCAGTCTCTTCTTCGTCTGAACTATAATAATCTTCACTTTTCTTAATTTCAAGAATGTTTTCATGGTACAAACAACCGAAAAATGATTGAAACGCGAACAGTTATTACATTTTTTCCCGAAAGCGGGGCCCTTGCGATATTCATGCACAGATTTGCAAAATTTACGGTTGTTGATTTTGTTGTTAGACTTACCACCACTGTCTGTTTGCTTATTGTCATAATTGTTGTTTCGTCGTTGTTTTTTGTGTTCCTATCGTGCACCCACATCGTCAATAGATGTGTGTGTCATTTTGCCTTGTATATGACTTACATATTTATCAGTGAGCTCCGCCGCTGTTGCTATCTCTACACCACTTTCTAATTTCAAATCAATTTTTTCAAGTAATTTCTTCCTTAAGTTTTCATTATTGGTGGCAATGACAATCCGATCGCGAACCATCCTATTCTCGTCTTGATATCCACAACTTTTTACTAGCTTCTTTATATCTTACGAGAATTGAATCTAAACGCTTCGTATACTTCGTTCTTTTTTGGTGCGCAATATGCTTTGAATGCTGTGATGACTTCGATCAATTTTTCTACCGTTAGATTAAATGTATTATATAATTCAATTGCATCAGAACCTGATGCATTTAAAAATGTTGTGATTGGGACTGCCGCTGGTTTTTTATCCAACTCAGTTACTACTGCATATATGGTATGTCAAAATGTTGCTTAAATATGCGCCAGTTTTCAGCAATATTACCATCTAACTCGAGTGGCTCTGCTAATCTTATAAGGTGGCTGGTCATTTTGTTATCTCGTGATCTTGTTATCACTATATTGTATGCATAATAAATAATCATTTAATTTTCTTTACCGACTGCGCCATGTGTTACCAACAACGGTTTGAATAAATGATTAATAAAACAATGTACGGAATGTTTGTGTAGCTATTTATTGTAGTAGAAGGCTAGACGCCGACTGACGATGCATAGCGTAGACCATAGAGTCTGTGAGAGCGATGTCATACTCTCTATACGTCAATCTCTTTGTACGTATTTATTACACATTTTCGGTCTGCGATCCCCGAACAGCAGCTAACCAACCCAGTTTTGTATTTCGAAGTGTGCTCATCTACCTTTGAATTCTTTTTCCAAAAGAAGCTCGAAAAAGATTTCCGCAGCATGTCAATTTTTTAATTCGACGAAAACGCTTAATCCGCAAACGAAATAAATTGCGGTATGTCCCGCAATTGGTATCTCCACTTATTGGTATTACCGACCAATATTTGGATAGGCATCCTGTCTGCATAAGGGGTGCTGTTATAAAATGGAGTTGGAATCCTGAATTAGTTAACACACGGCAAGGAATCCATGTTCCAAATACCGATACTAAATACATATGTATATTCACGATTGCCGTTTCTAAGTAGATCTGTAGCTGTTTTAGCTTGGAACCGGCCGCTGCATTTACGATTGACCCTCAGCCCCTTGGCTTAGATGCTGTGGCTGATTATTTGTGGATAGATTATTGGAAATTTTTTTAGTTAACTGAGTAAGCGAGTGTGGCATTACACGTTTGACAACCCTTCGATTGACATGAACTAGAGAAATGACCTAACTTTACACAGTTCCAACCGAGCTGATCACGCTGCACAGCCTCCTCGCGATTGGCACCTGTAAGAGACAAAAATTTTTTACAATTATAAATCTTATGGCTACCTGTGTTGCATATTATGCAGCAGTTCTTATTTGCTGCGACCACGGTCGCTGGATTTTTTCCTCTCGTCCTTGATTGCCTCCAGTATCAAAAACTTTATTTCCACAATTTGGAAGAACTGTTCCAACGTGGGGATGCTCTTGATGTCATCCAGTGATTTCTCAAATATGTATAGTCCGATTTTCCCTGTCTAGGTTGAATCGCTTGCATTGATTCTTTAATCGTCTCATGAAGCATTTTAATACTTGATGCTGTCTCAATGGCAGTAGGCAATCCGAACAGTCGATTTAATTGTGCAGTTAGGAGAAGCCTTTTATTGTCCTAGCGATCCACCAATGTTTTCCACGCTATTTAATAGTTGTCGTCAGTTAGCCTCTCCTACTACGTTTGCTGGTATAAAGTATAACTTTTGAGTATTAGATATGGGTTGATCGCGGATAAGTTGTTTAAAAAGGTCATGAAATTGACGCCAGTCAATATAAATTCCATCAAATTTTGGTAGCTAAATTTTTGGAAGTCTTACTTTTGCACTTGTTGCAATTGGATTGTTTGTCGATAAGCTTATATCTGCAAGCATCTTAATCCAATAGGCCCTTTAGGTTGAAATACAATTTGATACACTCTCCGACGTGACGTCGTCTAGCTTTCGAAATGTATTTGATGTATCCTCAAACATTTATTGAAGGCTCCTTATCTTCACACTGAACACCTTTGGATGAGATTGGCTCAGACTTAGCCTGCATTTCTCCAGAGATGTCTGGAAAATCCTTTAAGCAATCTCAATCTTTTTTGTGCTGGGGTACATTTGCATCTAATGACTTTGATGACCTTAATTGCTGCTTGAGTTGTGCTGCCGCCGGTGATAATGTTGGATCTACTTCGAACGCTGTCTTTGTTGTGACCCCTGATGCTGATGGCCGTGCTGCTGGTGGATCTTCTTGCTCTTGGCCTTCTTCCTCTTCTGATAGGTTTCCTCCCAATATTTTAAAAAGATCTGCTCTCATTGATTCGCTGATCAATTTAATTTCTTCGTCATATCCGTTTACAAAATATTCTTGAGTGACCTTATCCCCATAGTTGCCATGTATTTCACTATCAGTGGAATGAAAATAATTCCATACATTTTCGAACTTTTTCTTGCGTTGCTGTAATTTTTCTGTTTTTCGCTCCTCTTCATCCTTTCTGTAATTACGAGCAAGCGTACATAATTATTTTCCAATCCATTCTTGTAGATTAGTAAGTTCTTTTTATTACTTAAATTTAAAATACAACACAAGAAGGTAAATTACACTTACAATACCGAATTTGGTTTAATTTTAATATAGGATTAAATCATAGGGTACTAAATCTTTTAGTGTGTCTTATCACGGTCGCCAAAATAGTTCACAAAATAATTAAAAAAAACCTCGATGTAAGTGCAAACACTGAATATGTTTGCGCAAAGTGCAGCTTTGAGAACTTTCTTTGGTCTTGATTTATTTATTCCATTTATGAGTTACGAGTACTTCAACTTTGCATTTATTATTGTGTAATTTCCAGCTGCTATTTCCGGTGCATTGATGTTATGAATAAGCGCTTGATCATCAAATTGCCTAAAGGCCTCTTCCAGGTGGGCTGTGACGCTGCCAATTCGATATTACAATATTTTTAAGATTGGCAAAGCAGAGGCTTTACGTATTTAAATGCCTTTTACTGCTTTCCAAACTGAATAATTCCTTTTTTGCTGTCCATCTTTCAAGAAAGGTACCTGAATGGTTTTTCAAGTTTCTATTGTAATTGTCTGTTTTAGCAGGTTACACAGGTGATATTCTGTGCTATGCAGCACGATTTTGTTGCTTAAGGATTCTGTATTAAAATTATTATTTATTTTGGTCTTAATAAATAATGATAACAATAATAATAATCTTTTTTCGTTTACCATTTCTTTTATTTCGGTGGATAACTAAGATCCCAGTGTATTCGTTTTTTCGATTTTTCCAAAGTAATCAACTTCGACTTCGAGTTCATATAGCGTTTTAACTGGTACTTTATGATCACTTTCTTGAAGCCCTCCGAATAGTATAACTGGTAGCTAATCTTGCTTGTTTTTGTTTTTTTATCTCTAAACTGACTAAAAAATTGTAAGGGAAGAGATCGAAGGTCTCATCAACTTTTATGAAATTAAAACAAAGTAGTGGAAGTCACAATTGTGTTCTATTGTACCTTCATACAGTATCTACCGTTTAGTGAAATGCTTGTACATAGCGCGGGCGAAGGAAAATCAGGGAGGAAGAAAAGATAAATACCGAAGTACATTGGTCTTAAATGTTTGGAAGTTATATTGAATAGGAAATAGGCAGGGCATTTCATAAGGGCTTAGGAATGAATCTCGATATTTCAGAGTATGTCCGAAAGTAGACTCGAGGGTATGCTGATGCGCATTCATTGCGTGACGTGTGTTACGGTTGAAATTTGGAAGGGGCGGAATGCTACTGGCGATTTCTATGGAGCACTGGTGGTGGAAATAGCGATAAAACAAAGTGAGATGGAAAACATTATGTCCAAGGTGTCAAGAGATTGACTAATATTAGTATCACCTATGAATTTTATCGCACGGTTTTGAATTATATCTAGCACCTGAGCAGATGTGGGCATTCTAGTTGAGTTTTGGGTGGACGAATTCCTTATACTCGTATATTGAGAATAGAAAGTTTTTCGGTTTCGACGATGTAGTTGTCATTCATGGATAATGGATGGCTACACAAATTTCGCTTTAATGACTTCCGCTCTGTTCCCCAATTGGCTATGCTGTTAATATCGGAATTTAATGAGCTTAATGTAGCCGGGCGTTCCCGTTCTACAGCCGAAGAGCAGGGATGTGAGTCCGGCAATGAATATGAAAAGCACAGAGTACTGTCATCAGCAAAGGAATATATTGGATTAGAAGTAGCAGACAAGAGACCAATAATGAAAATTAAAAAGAGTGTCGCAGACAGAACGGAGCTCTAAGGCACACAAGCATTTACATATTTTGTGAATATCAAACTTGAAACCAACCAAGACAATTTGAATTGAATGTTTCGAAAAATACTTTCTAATCCATTGGACAAGAGAATCATCGATTCTAAAAACACGCATTTTCAACAAAAGGGCCTGATGGCAAATGCCTTAGAAATATCAAGTGCAACCATCTTGCTTTCAACAGATTGATATACGCTTTGGTTCCACTTTTCGGTGAGACATGCCATCAAACCATCAGACCTGTTGCTGGGAAAACCATATTGCCGGTCATTGAGAAGTACTCGCGTTTCGATTTATTTCTTTAGCTGACGGTTTATCAGCGTTTCCATGACTTTGGAAAGAAGGGACGTAAGTGCAATGGGTCTATTGGAAGTGGTGGAAAAAGATTCGTCTTTTTTAGGGACGGGCTGGACTAATGCTGATTTCCATCTGCTTGGAAGGGTCCTAAAGAGTAGGATTGCTGAAAAAGCTTACTCAGTGGTTTGGCAGCGAACACTTCTTCAGAAGAATGGGAGATATACCATCTCGACCAGCGGATTTATATACAATATGTTAAGATCTTTAAGTACTCTTACTACTACACGAATGCGACAGTGGATTCGTCCCATTGAAGATTCAACGCACAGAAGTGTAGGCGGGGACAAAGCACAATGTGGAAGTGTTGAGCTCCTCGCAAAGTGTGCAACGAGCAGATTAGCCTTATCCAAGAGCTGAAAGCTGGAATGTCATTGCAATGAAGTTTGGGATGGGGGATGACGCTGAATTTCAAATGTCTTTGACGAACGACCAAAAATTATTACTACTTTTGGGACATTGTAGTATTTTTTGCCTCAGTTTTTGGTGGTGCTAGAATTTCACAAGCTTAGGAAAGGCCTAGCAGTCATTCCTGGCTCGTTTGAATTTTTTTCGGTTTTCCTGTCCCGGGTTGATCTTGTACTCGTAGAACCGAAAACACATGCATAAGGCATAGGGCACCTCATTCCAAAGACAATGGTGTCTGCGATCATATCAGCAGCGGCATCCACGTCATTATTGAGGAAACATAATTATCAGTTAAAATTCCTAAAGAAGCTGTTAAGTGCGCTCCAATTGGCTTTCTCGTATTACCATACGCTTCTGTTAGGAAAATTTTCGCTAACTGTGTGGTCGATGTATGAGAAATTAGCTGATATGGCACAGTGGTCCGTCGAGCCTAGACGGTATAGCACACTGACCTTGTATTTACCAGAGTGCTGAGTTCACAACAAGTCCAGGGTTTTGGCGGTATGACTACCAATGTTTGGTATACAGGGTGTCCCAATTTAGGTTTTCATCCTGATAGCTGTAGATTCCTGAAGTTATGGCAAATAAAAAATTGTATTGCATGGGGGTTTATTTTCACCCCTCTCCAAGTTCTAGTCCGTTAGAATGATGAACCTCTGATTTCGAGGTGAAACTCCTTAAAAGGCACTAGCTTTCTAACGGATTCAGCTTAGGAAACCGTTGTGCACATTTTTGAAAACCTTGAAATTAAAGGTTCCTCACTTTAACGGCCTATAACTTTTAGGGGGGTGAAAATAGACCACACCTGCAAAACAATTTTTTTTTGCCATAACTTAAGCTATCAGGGCGAAAATCTAAATTGGGACACCCTGCATATGTGGACTCATTTACAAGTAGCGTCAAATTGTTTTCCGCAGCGAAGATCACAACATACCGTCCTTCGGGTGTTGTCTGTCCAGAATGTTCAAGCCACCCAGAGTTGTGTATATTGAAATCGCCCGTAAAAATGATTTCAGTAAGAGGATACAGTCCAGGTTGGGGTTTCTGTAAATAAACGGATCACATTGTTTAGTAAGCTACAGCACGTAAATGGCGAGAGAAGAATAATGATACTAGTTCGTAGCGTTGTAGTTTCAGGTCAGAGTAATTTGAGAGCTGTGAGTGGGATCTACCTGTGTTTCACTAAGTGCTAAAACAGCTGGCCTATATACGTACGTGCACGTACGCAGAAAAGTCATTACTTTCGGCCCGCGTATATTAGCTACGTCAACCCTGAATTCTCTAGCCATAATCTCAAACAAACAGAGAAAACACAAACACAAGCAAGGCTGGGAAGTGAAAATTCTGACGTTGATTTACCGAATCAAATTGTTGTTGATGTTATGCTCTTACAACCAAATGAAACAGCGCACCAAAAAAAATTCACACTTGCATCTCGCTATCCATTGGTTATTACATGCACTCAGCCATTCCCCGTGGCGCATGACATATCCAGCAACAGCAATGACCAAGAGCAAGCAATAGTACTTTGACCAGGGGCGGGAGAGTTGGGATACACAAATTGTGCTGTTTTCTTTCCTTTTGTATTCTGTTAGGCACTGCACTGCACTGCACTGAACATTTTTTTTTATGTCGTACGAGTTACGGTTACCACCAACACCCCACACACCCTCTAGGCCCACTTTTTTTTTTTTTTTTTTTTTATAATGTACGCGCGCCAAAGGGGTTATGAATACCCTTACACTGTTGCCAGGGCGCGGGCGGAAAGGTAGAAGGAGGAGAAAGGAAAGTTTGTGATGTAGTGGTTTGAAACTCAGGTGTGTTTGGTTTCGATATTGACTCTCCAGGGGTGGGAGTCCGAATAGGACGGAGAGATTTTCTTCACACGGAATGGTGAGGTTGTGAATTTTAACGGTTGTTTTGTGCTTGAAAACCCTACAACAGCCAAATCTACATGTCAGTGTTATGCCTTCACACGCAGATTTTTCTGACTGAGTTCCAATTGCACAAATGAAAACTTGCCGTGGCTAGGATTCGAACCTTGACCTTCCGAGTGAGAAGCGATTGCTAGTACCACTACACCACGGCCACCCCCGGCCCACTTACTACCAAACACCCAACAACAACAACAACAGCAGCAGCAGAAAATATTATGCTGACCAAACAAATCAGCAACGACAATAGCACCCAAGGTCAGGTACCCACTCAACCCACCAACAGCAACGAACAACAACAACAATAACACCAGCCAAAACTGCATAACTGCAATATGTAATTGAACCCAAATAATTGTACAGGTGAGAACATGAACTTGCTGAATAAACGTCTACTGGGCTTCCGGCCCCGATATTCAAGTTCATGTGATCACACTAAGCATTGGATAGGTGTTAAACCAAAATTTATAATCAATTCAATTAATGAATGTCATTTGTAAAGTGAAGTTCTGTTTTTTTTTAACTAAGCTTAACGCTTAGATCATAACTCACGCGAGTAACGTTTTACGTTGAGCCGCGAGAAAAAAAACACTTTAATTTTTCCCATTATTGGTCAACGGGGACTTTTCGTTTACTTAGATGCAATTTTGATTAAGGTTACAGAAGTTACTTACCACCTTGATCAAAAAGTTCCCGCACACACCACCGTGGGGCGCTCCCATTGTTGCGATTTGAGTTCAGTTTTTTTTTTGTTAAGTTGGTAAATCCGTTGTGGATATTCCTCCAAAATCTTAGCGTCATAGCTTAACATTTGCAAAAGTTACGTGGCCAAGAGTATATCTACTGTTTGTGTGTTGGCGATTTTTTACAATTTTAGAAATGGAGCTTGTATTCGATTTTGCGTAACAAACGGATTTATTGGTGCGCGAACGTTAGAAATGTTGGAATAGTGTTTCGGCAACAATTCTCTAAAGAAAACTGTCGTTTACCAGTGGCACGAGCGGTTCAAAAATGGTCGTGAGTCAATCGAAGATGATGAACGCAGTGGCAGACCATCGACATCGAAAACCGACGAAAGCATTGATGAAGTAAAAGAAACGTTGGTCAATAACGGCAAATTAACCATTAGAGAGATAGCGGAGGACTTGAACATTGCCTATGGATCCGTCCAAGACATTTTGGTTAATAATTTGGGTTTCCGTCGTGTAGCAGCAAAGGTGGTGCCAACCTCAATTTCATGCAAAAAAGAGACCGTGTTGACGTCGCAAAAGAGAAGATTTGCGAGGCTGAATCCGATCCCACATTCATCAAAAGGATCATTACTGGAGACGAGACGTGGGTTTATGAGTACGACACGCAATCCAGACATCAGGCAAGTAAATGGCGTTCATCAAATGAACCGAGACCAAAAAAATCACGTCGTTTTCATGGATTACAACGGTGTAGTGCATCATGAATTTTTGCCAGAAGGCCAGACAGTAAACAATGAGTATTACGAGTATTTGCGTGAAGCATTTCCCCGAAAGATACCAAAATTGTGGCAGAAAACTCTTGGATTTTGCACCATAATAACGCACCGTCGCACAGTGCCATCATTATTCATAACTTTTTGACGAAAAATGCTACAAATACCATCCAACAGCCACCGAATTCACCTGATTTGGCTCCCTGTGACTTATTTCTGTTCAATCGAGTTAAAAAACCACTACGGGGAACGCGTTTCAGCAGCCGAGAGGAAGTAATGGAAAAATCTCAGGAAGCGCTGATGGACATACCGAAAACCGAATATAAAAAATGTTTCGAGGATTGGATCAAGCGCTGGCATAAGTGTGTTGCAGTCGATGGGGATTACTTTGAAGGGGACAATATATGTAGATTTAGATGAATAAACTTGTACTCTAAATTTTCTGAATAAATTCCGAAAACTTTTTGATGAAGGTGGTATGTCTAAGTCTATGATGATCCGCCATCCTTAGCGTCGCTGCGATCATCGATAACTATAAACGAAGTAATGATCTACTATCGGAGGTTCCGCTTCCCCTTTTTATATGTCGATATTTATGACACCGCTGAATTAGGGTGACCCATATTTGCCTGTTTGTCATTGTCCGGGTTATTTGCTATATCATCATTTGGAATTGACGTAATTGGCTCGAACAATGTTGTTGCTCTCTGTGGCTTCGGGGGAATGAGTAGAGTTTCTGGCGTTGCATATAGTATGTTATTCCTAATCGGTTTAGATAACAATTCTCCTGAATGTTGCTGTCTATTTGTTTTACTTTATATGATTTAGTAATGTATAAGAATGTATACTACAATAAATAAACTTATTACAATGCTAAGGCTTAAACCGTATGATATATTTTTGTGAAATCTGAATTCTTTTATTTCTTTAATATTTTCAAAGTTACTGGAGATTAAATCATCAAATGTAATGGCTTTAGAAAAAGTGGATTTAATGCTACTATTGGGATAGAAATATTTATCTTGGAATGTTTTTTGTTTATTGTCGAATGACACATCTAACAAGGTTATTAGACAATTGTAGATATTAAGAAGATAATTTTTATTTAATACAGTTTTTCGTTCGTCACAATTTTGCTCAAGAATATTTTTATTGGCGTTTTTATTACAATGGTAGTATCAGCTATAGGGTATATTTGTGTCGTATTATTAAATCTTAGTTTGCAATTTTTGGTTATAGTACAATGTTTACTAGGTTTTAATTTATTTATAGTTACATCGGGTTGATAAGTGTAGGTTCTATTTTCTATTTCTACAATATATTCTTCTTTACTATCTATTTCAAAAATTTTCTTTATTTGGTAATGGGGTTATGAGTCTTTTTTCGACTGATATATTGTATAATTTCTTAGAACTTTTATAGCAATTACAATGAAATTGTTTTTATACTCGGTAACGCCTACTTTCAACAATTTTAGCTTATAGAAATATGTTTCGTACTCATTAATTTCTTCCATTGCGAGGATACTTGGGTGAACAATGTTATGTTTTACCGATACGATATTATCTTGTATTTGATTGATTTTATTTTCAATGAAACCTAATTTAGTGATCTGGTCCAAAAATAGTTGCTGTTTCAAAATTTTATTTATAACTCTATCTACTTTATTGTAAGTGGCTAAAGTTTTTTGTTTGTTGTTGAGTATAACGGTTTGTAAGGAATGTATTGTTTCGCTAGTATGTTGATTAATTTTAATTTGGTCATTTATAGTGTTAATTGAGTTGTGCGTATTTTCTTCCAGAGTTTCGATTTGATTGAGAATGATCTGCCTATCATTATCATTCATAGTTCTAAAAAGCCATTTTTCTGCATTTCCTACTATACTAAAAAGTCCTCGTTTCTGTCTTTCTGCTTTTCTAGGCATAATTGAATTAATTTTTGCTATCAATGTTTCTATTCCTTGCTGAACTACTTCTTTGTTTTCTATTTGTATGTGCTTAAGATTAGTTTTAAGAATTGTTACGGTTTGTAGAATTTCTTCTGGATTAATAAGATGTAGAATAATGTTGGTTTGGTTAGTGATTTGAATTGTTTCAACCCTAATTTTTAAGTAACCTGACTGTTCATTGATTGGTGTTATTTGTAATTTTCCGTGTATTGTTGGTAGTAACAGTACCATTGTTAGGAGTAGCACCTGTAAGTTTATGTTGTCTTTTAATGTTTGTTAAACGTACATTGTTTAAATTGTTAATTTTATATGTAGTTTCATTTTTATACCTAACGTGATTATAATTTTTTTGGGTCCTTCCTATCTTTGTTCAAAGTAATCTTCTCGTTTTTCGTTAAGTTTATTTATTTTTTTTAATTTTAGATTCCTGGACTATGTTATTCAGTACCTGTTCGTCAACTTCTTCCTTAGCTTTTCTAGGGGTTGTCCTAATTGTGGAATGAAATCTATTGTTATAATTATCTAACACTAATTGTATTTTCATTTCGACTGAGAGGTCTTTTTCTCCTATACCTGTAATTTTCTCTAATATTGTGGAGTGGAGCCTTTCTACGTCTGAGTTGCCGGTATGGCTATTTGGCTTAGTCCAATGAATCTCAATGTTATTTTCCCTTAAAAACTGTATGATTTGCTCTGACTTAAACTCGTTGTCTGTGATAATCCTATTGGGGTTTCCAAATTTAGTAAAGTGATCAATTTATATCTGCTTCTTGCTTCTCCAATTTCTGTCGGTAATCGTATAAACTACTGCAAATTTGGTTAGTTTGTCAATAATTGTTACAAAGGCTTTCTTTTTTATGTGCAAAATATCTAAGTGTATGATTTCGTTTTTGTGGGTTGGAGTCTCTGTGATATGAAACTTAGGTTTTATCGGTTTCCTATCATATTTTATCTCCTGACATTTTTTACAATTATTTATGATTTTTTCGTGAAGTTTGGGAAAGTATATTTTGTCTTTAAGTGTGTAGTATGTTTCGTTAATGCCCCTGTGCATTGGTTCTTTTGTGTGGTAGATAGATATTTGCTTGTGTACCTCCTCCTCAGTTTGGATCTCGGCAGCCCTCTTCGAACACCTGATGAATAGCATACTTCTAGCATGTGAGAATAATTGTATGATAGCTTGTTGGACTATATTGTAGTGGTGCCCTTCAACTTCTGAGTATAATCCGGATAATCCTTTCTTTCTGAACCCATCTTTGATTTTACTTGTTCTTTCAAAAGTGGGTTCAGGGATATAATTCTTCTTTTATGTAAAATCTCTATTTCATTGTTAACATTGTATGTTAATACAAGTTGTGTTTTGTATTTGTTCTAATTATTGTTCTTCTACCGAATGCATGGTTTCTGTTAATTCCATATTTGATTCGATGTCGTTGCTTTCCCCAATCTTGGGTGTATTTTCTAGTCTACTTAGGAAGCCTGCTATCTTATTATCTTTTCCTTTAAGATATTTTATTTCAAAGTTATATTCTTGGAGCTGGTTACTAACATCTCTGATTTCGCTGTGAAAACTCTTCACCTTTCTATTTACTATGTAAATACTTAATAGGTGCGTGATCAGTTATAATTTTAAATTTGTTTCCATGAACATATGGACGGAAGTAATTAACTGAATACACGCTCGACAAAAATTCTTTTTCCGTGATGCTGTAGGTCTTTTCGTGGTTGTTAAGTGTCCTTAACACAAAGCAAACTAGGTGTCCATTTTGCGATAGTACAGCACCAATGGCGTGATTGCTGCGTCAGTTGTTAGTACAAACTGTTTAGCATATTCCGGAAATTTTAAAATATGTGATTAAAACTTTCAAGTTTTCAAATGCCGAAATGTATTGTAGGTCACTTACTCGTACAATCTCCTGGCTGTGTAGATCTATTGATTTAGCGTTTTGCCCTATCCAGTCCATTCCGATTAGAAAATCGTATGGTTTGTTCAATGCTATATTTGTTCGTCTCATTCTAGCATTGTCTGGTATTTTGAATTGTTCTGGGACTTTGATTTTAACTTGCTCTGTTTTTTCGTTCACTTAACCTTGAATAGTGTTGATTTTTATAGCATTTTCTGTTATCTTTTTATATAACTCTTGTGGTATTCTATTTGAGTTTAGAAGGCTGATTGTAGAAACTGTATCAATCAAAACTATAAAATCTTTGTTTTCTATAGTTATTTGAATAAATATTTTTTTGTTGTCCCAGGCTAGTTGATAAAAAAATTCGTTTTCTATCTGATTAACTTCTTCTTTCTACTGAGAGTATCTATATTCATAGGTTCTACCCCATGCTGTACTGAGTTATTTTGGAATCTAATTTGTTTTGACAAAGTATTGTGATTAGCATTTTGTTTCCTTTGGCCTGATACATTTTGTCTAAATTGTCCTGATTGATGTGACCTATTACCATTGAAATGATGGTTAGGGTTATTTTGTGTCTGGAGATTCTGTTTTTTGAAGATATGTGTCTTATTTTGGAGCTTATGTGTTTTGTGTACTATTTTTAGGTTATATTTGTCCTGACCTATTTATTTGTGTAATATTTCTCTAATACTTGAAAGTGAATATTTGTTATAAATTTCTGCGGCTAAAACGCCTGCAGTTACTTCTTTAATTTTAAGTATAAGTAAGATATTAAGGCAAGAGGCTATTTCTAGATCTTCATCACTAAACGCGGCACATTCTGTGATATTGTTTACAATTTCTTGTATTGTATCTAATAATTAACTTATTGTAAATACCTTAACGTTATTAACATCCTTGATGATGGTAGTTTGATCCTTTGTTGATCTGCAGTGGATTTTCAATTTCTTCTTATACTCTTCCCAGGTTGTCGGAGCATCAGTTGACAGGTAATTTTTCTCTGCACCAGTAATTTTTTTTTGTTATACTTATATTATTCTAAACACTTGTGGGGCTTGATTGCCAAATTCCGTCAATACTTTTTGGATGGTTTCAATAAACGGAGGTAAATTCTTTGATTCACCACTGAACGGTTGTATATATTTAATTTCTTTTTCGACTATTGACCTCCAGCTTTGAGGACCGTTTTGTCTTGCTAACAGTTCTGTTAATGTTATAAGACATTGCTCTATAGTTGGTTGCTGTTGGGGCATGGTTTTTTTTTTTTTATATCACTGTTCTCTGGCTTGTTTCTAAATGTACTAGTTAAATTTTTCCTCACTACACTTTGTTTTATTGCCTTATAAACGCCGTGATTTTTCTTTGAGAATTTGATAACTTTGTTGCACTTTAGATCTTACTTATTGCACTGTGATCACACTTAAGCCTCACTTCTTCTGCTCTCGTTTCTTTAGAGTTTTTATTAAACTATCACTTTTATTTAGTTCTAAACTAAAAAAAAAACACACACGATTTTAGTTCTTCTTTCAATTCCGCAGAGAAATACCGACTGCGCCAGTAACGTTTTAAGTTGAGCAGCGAGAAAAAAAAAAGACTTTAATTTTTCCCTTTATTGGTCAACGGGGACCTTACTTTTATTTACATGTAATTTTGATAATGATCCGCCGTCTTTAGCGTCGCTAAATCGAAGTATTGGTCTACTATCGGAGGTTCTGCTTCCCTTTTTATATGTCGATATTGATGACACCGCTGAATTAGGGTGACCCATATTAGCCTGTTTGTCATTGTCCGGGTTATTTGCTATGACATCATTTGGAGTTGACGTAATTGGGGCGAACAATGTTGTTGCTCTCGATGGTTTCGGGGGAATGACCAGAGCTGCTGACTTTGCATATGTTACTCACGCGAGTTAGTTAATCTCTCCAGAATGCATTGAATCTAAAAAAATGTAAATATTTTCTGCACCGTTAACGTAAGTATGCACGTTGATACAAATTTAAGATTGACTTACATTACTATCCTTGTGCTATTTATGTTATACTAACTGCTGTCTGATCAAGTTGTTTGTTTGTAGGCTGATAAGATTGCTTTTCCCTTCGTCTGCTGGCTGACTAATTTGTTTTTCGCTTCTTTTGTTTGTTGAGTTTCTTGTCTTTTGTTTGCTAAACATGTTTTGTTTACTGTTTGGTGATATTATTTCGATTTGTTTTCCTAAATACGTTCCTTAACTCTAGCGATGTTTGCTAGGCAATGTTTGCACTTAAAGACTTTTTATTTCATATATTTTTTCAAGGTTTTCGATTTTATGGATGGTTTGACTGTAGTTTCCTTCGCTTCTATTGCTGCTTCTCTCACAACGATGCTGACGGAATTAAAAATCCTAAAATATCTACCTCTTGGGCCACTTACGACATTTTCTTTTGAACACGAAGCGAGTAGTTCTCTAGCTACAACACGTATCGCCCTTTCCTATTTGTTTTGATTTGTCTACCGTTTGAAGGGGTTCCCTGAGTTTGATCAAAATCCATTTTTTTTGTATCTTTCGTCAGTGAATTCGAAATCTAACAGGAATATATATATATATGTAATATTGGTCACAACCTTTAAGAGCCGCTGTAAACACTGGTGAGTGATATTTTCGGTCAAAATCACACTTATAATAATATTTTAATAATTTCACCAAGTTTTCATTAAAATAATTTTGTTTATTAATAAAGTAAATATCGGAAAAGCAAATCTTATTTAGAATGAAGTGTTGTAAATCGAAAATAACAAAATCAATCTAATAGTTTTATTCTATTCGACGTCCAGACATTTTTCCCAGAACCACCTGTCGTTAGTGACAGCTGACAGGTGACAGAAAAGATGTGTGTTTTTATATACAACATCTCACCCTTTAATTACTTCTAAATATCGCCCTGCCGTTTATTTGGAGAAGTCAAGTCGTTTTGTTGGCATTCGAATTCGAACAGGGCATTGCGGATCTTCTTCTGGAAGACGAACTTCGACTTAAGTTTACATCGCAACGGTTCTTTGAAGTTGTGGGCCCTGTTGGTTCAACTTGTCGTGGACACTTCTCGCCTTTATCTGGCGGATATATGTATGTTATATACTATAGATTTTGATGTCCTAAAATCCTGGAAGTCGAATAGCAAATAAGAATTATGTTTTTTTTATTAACATTACACGAGTATATTGTAGATGCTTGCGTAAATAATGTCATCTAACTGAGACTCTTTTTGTTTCGTACACAGCTTTCAGTTAAATTGTTGTTCCATGTGGAGAACCCTTTGTTGGGCTTCATGCGATATGGGGTGTAATAAGTCCGGATGTATTTTAATTTTGCTTTGCAGCATGACTTCCGCTGGTATGATTTTATTGGGTAATTAAGCACTTGGTATGCTATCGCTCAGATAGCACGCTAACAACGCAATAACCCACTTGGTGCTCTATCCTCTAGCTTCTTCATTCCTCTCTTAAGAATGTCGACGAATTTTTCAGCCTGGATATTGGGCTGTGGGTGGAAAGGTGTGATGATGCTACCTGCGTTGCGTTGTCTGACACAATAACGCCTGGTAATCCAAATCACACAAACATTCCGATAGTGGCGAATGTTGTAGTGAACCGCATGCAAACATTTTTGGCCCACTTGCAATACGCGTTGACAATGATGAGGTACTTTTGCTTCTGGAACGGCCCCAAATAGTCCAAGTAGATTTGTGGCAGGGTCTTATCGGCAAGAGCCAAGTTGCGAAAGATCCCTTGATTGGTGCTTGCAAAACACTCCCGGACATGCCGCTGTATGTCTTTATTGATGCAGCTCTTTCTACAATGAAAACGGAACTTTTACGTTATTTTGTAACATGGTTCAACTTTGTTAGATTGGCATCCTTGATTTCCTCTGGCCATGTTGTTTTCACATAACTTCGACGGCGTCCGTCGCCGTCTTACCATGCACTACCTGGAACGTTACTGGCAAGTGCTTAAAGGTGACTGATAACACTCTATTGACTTCATCCTTTATTCGGGTAAGGCCGATGACGAAATCCCCTTCTTGATCCAAGACTTGGCGATTTATTAGCTGAGATAATGCAATTGGACAATGTTTTGGATAAGACCATCAAAATAAATTGAACCGGCTTTATGGAGTCATCCGGAAATCAATGCATGATGACACCACCAAGCCGTAGCCACTATAATTCCTTGCTACGGTAGAAGTTGGTATAAGAACAATCCTCGGTGTGTATTCACTGTTAATATTGGCTGGGAATCCTCGCTAACTTTAATCTACAAATAAGCATTGGATTGGTCGATTGGTCCAGCGAGTGTACTAAAGTTATTATGGGGGAATGGTAGTGGGTACTCATATGATTCCAGCGCATTATTAAGACCGCTTGAGAAATACTGACAGATCTTCATGCCTCCACTGGCTTTGCGAACTGAATATTAGGAATTGTAATTTGAGCTTGCTGTTCCACTTTGAGGCAAATATTGTTTATTGGTACGTCAAGAAGTCCCAAACTCTCGATGCAGTCAGTTCCCAAAATGTCTAGATTTTAAATTGACGTAATGTACAATAGATTACCGGTACGATGTGCTTGCTACAGAACGCAATCTGGCAATGAAGTTCACCGGTTAACGCAAGTGGTTGTCCGTTAGGATTCCTTGCAGAGTGTCTGGTGGTTTTAATCTGTAGACTTCTCAAGCTTTTCCATATACTTTCCGATAGAATGGTGATGTCCGGCGAGGTGTCAGTTTATTGCTGAACTGTCTGCCAGTTAATACCAATGCATATGTGTCAGCGGTTCCCTACGTGAATGGCTTTTGACACTGAAAATATATTTTTTGAAACTGGATTCATATTCAACCGTTTGCATCTTTTATTGTTAGTTTTTTTTTTGGTTTGCATGCTGTCATAAAACCCTACCCACTCTGTCCTCAATCAGCACATCTATGGGCCTTTTACCAACGCTTGTCTGCACAGTGCGTTCCCTCACAAAACCAACACCGGCTTTTTGGTGTCTTCGGTATCAGCAGTCCGGCCCTCGACTAGTGCGACATTATACGATCGCACTCGCTTACTAAGTCTATGAGTGTTAGCTCGAGATTGCCTTCGCCCGCTTTATAAGAGTCCGCATCTCAGTATCATTAGCACTGGTAAGACTACACACAAGGCATTTAAATATATCTGCCGTAATGGAAGTTATTTCAAAACTTTCGTAGAGCTTGTTAACTGTTCTTGCATATTTTGGAAATCGTTGGAGCTTCCTTTTCTAATTTTAAGCAGTTATTACGGGTTGCAAACAATGAGGTTATGCGTGAAAATAGCTCCACTAACTTTTTCCCTGTCCCTGCAGTTGTCGTATCCTTATTTTTTTTAGAAGAATAAGATTAGCATTGCGATTATAAGTTCTTACATGTACTCGTAATTTTCGCAGATTTATCCTTATTGTTGAAGAATCGTCTAGTTTCTTCCCGTCCACTTCGAAAACATCATCGTGGTGGCTGTACCACTCGTCAAATATCAACCCATTGTCCCTGCTATAAATTAAAAAAACTTTATCCGTTCGCTAGCGTATCCATTATTATCTCTGCAGAAGAAAATAGTACTTTCCACAAATAAGCTGGTGTTGAGGGAACATTTTTGTTGATTTTTTATGAAAGCTATGAATTGGTCTTTATCCGTTTTACACACGCAGTTCTGCTTTTTTCTTTCGTTTATTGATTTACAAAAAAAAAAGAAAAGAAAGAAACAAGTCCTCGTTCCCATTTTATGTTGTACTATATATGGAGAATAAGAAACGCAATCTAACAGTTTTAATGTAGCACTTTTATTCTATTCGACGTTCAACAGAGAACTGAACACCCAGATATTTTTTCCAGAACCACCTGTCGTCATCTGTGGCAACTGACAAGTCCCAGTCAACAAAAGATATGTTCGTTCTATGCAACACCAATTAAGGAAAAAACAACAGTAGGTCTACCGAAAGTGTATAAAAATATATATTTTTTTTTTTTCGACACACGTTGCCGGTGATCGGAAAACATCTAAATAATTAGGCATAAATCATAATTAAAGAGTCTTATTTCGTGTTCTATTATTTTAGTGCTAGACACGAATAAGAGAAGTATTACGATTGCAACACGTGTGTGATCAAACTCCCATTAAATAGATACTACACCACTCATCTTGCTTAATTGAAAGCAGTTGATAGGAGGCGCCGTCACACATGCGCCCACACCTCAATCAAGAAGCTGGTTCACTCAATGTGACTGGAAACGAGCATCTTAATACCCTTACAACTTCACCGACTAAAAGCAGCATACCAAAGATAAAAAAGCTTAACATTTAATATTCCTATATTCAACATAGACATACATTTTAACTTTTAATTTACCTAATCCGTATCTACGAGTATAAATACAATATTATATAGTCAGCGAAAATAAAAATTGTAGTTTTGATTTAAATTTATTTTTTTGTCGATGTGGAAATTTGCCAAATAAGTTATACAGGGTCTTCCGATATTGTTGAAGCTACATCTGTCAAATTGGCTGTCGTTTATTCAGTCTCTTTTGCCAAATCACCGTGGTTGGACATAGTGTTCAACAATACGTGCAAATGATAAAATTGTTTTAGCGAACGGCAGCGTTCCGTTCGCCTCGCCCATTTTACGGTCGCCATAATCGTCCTACCGAGAGGACTATTCGCAATGTGGTGGAGTCCACTGGTTCAGTAAACGATAAACTAACACCGGTACGTCAACGAAAAGCAAGATCTGCCGAAAACATCGCCGCTGTCAGTGAGGGTGTGCGGGAGAATCCGAGGCAGTCAGTTTCGCGTCGCTCACAAGAACTCGGTCTTTCGCAGACCACAACTTGCCAAATTTTGCATAGTGACTTAGGCCTGCACCCACACAAAATTCAACTCACCCACGAGCGTAGACTACGACGTGTGTTCGCTGAATGGCCTCTGGAACAGTTGGAAACTGGCCCTAATTTACACCAAAAAATCGTCTTTAGCGATGAGGCCAATTCCTGGATGAATGGGTACGTCAGCAAATAAAATTGTCGAATTTGGGACGATATCAATCCACATGAGATCCAAAGGTGTTCAATGCATCTCGAAAAAGTCACTGTTTGCTGTGGATTTTGGGCCGGCTGTGTAATCGGTCCATATTTCTTTGGCCAGACCATCACCGTCAACGACGAGCGCTATAAGTTGATGATTATCGACTTCTTTTGGCCTGAATTGGATGATATGAACACCAACTACATGTGGTTTTAACAGGATGGCCTACGTGCCGTTAGACTTTTTCTTGTAGGGTTTTCTGAAGTCGCAGGTCTATGCGAATAAGCCACAAACCACAGTGGCCCTCAAAGCCAACATAAGCCATGCCATCGGTCAAATTCAGCCTGAGTCATGGAAAATTGGACATTTCGGATGCGCGCCACCCAGAGAAACCGCGGCGGACATTTGAACGAAGTTATATTTCACCCATGCTTGGTTTTATTTGAATTTAAAGATAGGAAGCGCTTAATTAAAGACCCTTTACTTGAAACTATTAACTAATTTACAATACATATATAAAATCACATCAAGTGATTCCGTGTGCGCACTTAATCTGCAGCAGTAATCAAAGTAAGTGCATTATTCGTACATCATTTAATTTATAATACCAAAGTATGGCGATAAAGTTTTGGCATATTTTTTTTTGTTTAACCACATATAAAAATACATATATGTACTCGTATAAACATGGTCACTTACATAGTAAGCTACATAGCTTACTTACAATTTTCCATTTCTTAAATATACCCACATATGCAATGAATTTAAATCTTAATAAATCTGGTATTTTCTGAAATAAAATTATGTCCTATTAGTGGCGTTCGAATAATGGAGAGTGTGCTTAAATGTGTGAAAATGTGATCAGTTTTCATCAATTTTTGGGGGTTGCTTAAACTAGGCAGTTCTGCAGTTCTGCAGTCCTGCAAGAAAGCACTGTGTCATTATATTGACTTCCTAAGCAAAATTCCAACATAGCTTAATAGGTATATGTATGAATGTATAGAAATTCGCGTACGCGTAGCTTATCATAACATCCGGCACGATAATTATTTTTTAGGTAGGCAAGCGACAGCAAAATCACTCTATCCGACAAGCTCAACCGAGCATTCTAAGCGTGCAACCCGGCTGTCACAAGGGACATTTCACCATTCCCCACATGGTAGCTGGAGCACATAGCATAAAATATCTTACAATGCGTTGAGTTATTTCTGTACTTACGAGGGGCGTTCAACATATTCTCGGGGTGAAGCTGTGGTTGTATATATAAATTGACTTATTTATCAAGTAATACTATTATTTTAGTGCATTCATGTAAAATTTCATATAAATGTGATTATCTCTAGTTAAACAGAATCATAATGGCAACTGAGACGATGATGGTGAAAATTGAGCATCGCGTTGTAATTAAATTTCTCACTAAGCAAGAAAAAAGTCAAAAAACTATTCATGAAGAGATGGTGGCTGTTTACCAGGGTTCCGCACCTTCATTATCAACTGTGCAAAAGTGGTCAAGTGAGTTCAAGAGAGACAGAGAGAGCATTGAAGACGACCCCCGCTCCGGCGCCCCGGCTACTGCTTGTACGGGAGAAAGCATCAAAGAAGTCGAAAAACTTGTTCTTGAGGATGCCCGAATAAAGGTGAAAATGATGGCAGAGATTACCAAGCTTCATGACCATCTTAACCTTTCAAAGGTCAGTGCAAGGTGGGTGCCACGAATGCTCACAGCGCCTCAGAAAAAAGTGAGAATCGCATGCTGTAGAGAGCTTTTGGAGATGTGTAGTGAGAACGCGGACGGTGTTATGGATCGAATTGTTACTGGGGAAGAAACATGGGTCCACCACTATGACCCTGAAAGCAAACAAGAGTCCATGCAGTGGCATACAAAAGGAACAGACCCCCCGAAGAAGTTCAAAGTCACTCCGTCTGCCGGGAAGCTCATTGCCACAGTTTTTTGGGACTCAAAGGGAATCTTGCTCATTGAGTACAAAAAAAAAGGTGAAACCATCAACGCCACATCCTACGCTTCCACTTTGCATAATTTGCGGGAGGAAATTAAAAAGAAAAGACGGGGTAAACTCGCAACGCTCCTGTTCACACGGCGCGAGTTTCCAAGGCTGCTGCGCGAGATTGTGGTTTCGAAGAAATCCAACACCCACCCTATAGACCAGACCTTGCCCCTAGTGATTATTTCCTGTTTCCGGATTTGAAAAAATGTCTTCGTGGAAAAAGGTTTTCGGATGATGAAGAACTCAAGTCGGCAATAAATGGGTATTTTGCAGAGAAAGAGGAAATTTATTTTTTTGAGGGTTTAAAAAAGCTTATCTGAAGATGTAACAAATGCCTTATATTGAAAAATAAAAACAATTTAAATTGAATTAGCATTTTCCTTCATATCGATACCGAGAATATATTGATCGTACTCGTAGCATAAGAGAAATTAAGTGATAGCTGTCATCGTCTTTTTCGTCCGTTTCATAGGTTTTCTGTGACTGAGACTTTTGGTTTTTTATAGATTACGGTTGTCCATGCACCGGCATTGCCACTGCTTAGGTCTACTTATTCCGTACGTAGTTGCTTGTAGAGATCCCGGTACCTTTGAGGTTTTTAAAAAAGAGCATTGAATGGTTCTCCAATGAATCCATAGAGCCAACCTTCGAAGAGGGTGCTGGTCTGGTCACAGACACAGAAATAATCAGCAACTTCGTTCTTAAGGACTGAAATGAATAAAATTTGGAAACTTCATTAGTCATGTAAATTTTTTTTATTTGCTTTAAAACTCTGTTTTTATTAAATTCATTCACAATAACAAAAAATAAAAAAAATTACTTGGGTTCCCATTCTTTCCTCAACTTCTTTCGAATGTCCTTCATGACAGTTACATCCGTGATCTTTTTGGACGCTCTTTTCCATTTAGCACTAAAATCTTTTACGTCCATTTTTTTTTTTTTTTTTATAATCGGCGCGCGCTCAAGGGGTTTTGTACCCTTAAAATGTTCGTACACAGCGCGGGCACACTGCTCACTTTTCCTCAATTTAGTTTTGACCAAAGCCCAATACCTTTCCATGGGACGGCATTGTGGAACATTGGGTGGATTAATGTCTTTTGGGACAAAGTCGACATTTTTAGCAACAAGAAAGCTCAATGTCGCATGAGCATAGCGAGCTGAAGCTAAATCCGGCCAAAATAATGTTGAAACCTCATGTTTGTTTAAG
Organism: Volucella zonaria; assembly: GCA_963966105.1. Lineage (NCBI taxonomy): Eukaryota > Metazoa > Arthropoda > Insecta > Diptera > Syrphidae > Volucella > Volucella zonaria. Next base: position 157,483,224 of record OZ014530.1, on the reverse strand, counting down.
AAAGGAATCAACCGTTTTTTTAAGCACTCGTTAATGTACACTTCTCCGTTAATTGTTCCCGTTGTAATAAACGATGGGCTTCTGTGTCCACATTGGCAAATGGCCTGCCTAACGAGATATTTTTACCCGGATTTTTCCATCCCAATCGATGTTGTTGACTGCGGAAGAATCTCAGTTTCAAACGAGTTGTAAAACTGCGCTCCTGAAAGAGTAGTAAAGTCGGCTTTGACATAAGTCAAAGTCATAAGTCGTCATCCAAAACCAAGCACGCTTTCTTGTTGCCGATCAACTCGTATAGCTTTCGGGCTCGTGACTTTTTTTGCTTTTCAGTAACTTTTGGTATTTTTTGTTTTTTTCGTGTTTTTAGACCGTTACGTTTTTAGATCTTTGTAACATTGTTTGACTGGTATTACATTTCCGAGCAACATCTCTGGATGACATAGTCCGGTTTTTTACGATGTAACCCACTATTTTCCTGTCCAAGTTTGTATCATGTGCTCCAATTTTAGCTCCACTTTTCTGTTTTCGCTTAACTGTCAACGTCTCCAAATATGGTTTATTAAGAGACTCCACTGTACTGCGTGCTTTGTTTAAATTTTTTGCGATGAAATGGTTTGGACGCGAAGTATTTTCGAGCCATTTGTCGATGATTTTTTTACGGCGTTCCTCTTGACTCATATTTTATAAATATTTTAACCCGCACCGAACTAAAATCAATAACAAACTGCAACTAGAGAATATACAGGCTAATTTGGGTACAAAATGGGATTGCAATTTTTACGCATTGGAAGTATAGCCCGTATTAAAATTTACAGATTTTATTCGTTTCAGTCCTGAAGAGCTTTGATAACCAGTGGTACATTGAAAAATATTTTTACGTCCGGGGCATACTCCATTATAGGTAGAAGGATAAATCCAAAGAACATAGTTGACGGCAGACACCTAGAGATGGATGGATAAACCTGTAGAGCTGAAAGCAAGGATTGCAAGTTGGAAATAGGTGCGAAAGCTAGACCGTCTATAGTTATATTTAGAAAGTCGCTGTTGGTCAAAGTTCTAAAGTACATCTAAATAATAAAAGCAAATCTGCTTACTTCGATTGAGGAACAGCTTACCAGATGGTGGAAACTCTTTGCGTGGTGTTTAACCAGTTAGATCAAGCGATTTGTACAGAAGCTCAGGCGAGCGTCCCGCAGCGACAAATATTCGTATTCCCAACTCTGTCAAGTAGCGGTAAAATAGTACGGGTGATAAAGGCCTTGAAGAAAAATGGCAAGCTGGCGGAACTTTTCCAAACCGCGTGGAGTAATAAGTTCCCAGTCAGATTCAACTTGAAAATTGTGCTGTGTAGTACCTGTAATCGAATGAACAAGTACATGCGATAACGATGCAAGAACCAACATACGTTGAAATATGGAGGGGAGAATGGCGGTGGTTTGGATACACCGTACTGCGCGACATTTGTAGACAGTCCCATTGGAAAGTGTGCTATCCGATGAATCCATTTACCTAAGTAAGTAGGCCAGTGGGCAGCCCTTAGCAGAAAGAAACCGGATCTTTGGAGACAACTTATATTGAAATAAAAAGCTTTGCAGAACTCCGGACACGATGGTATGCAGGGATTATTGACGCTCTATACCATACGAGGTATTTAAGTAAAGAAGTACATAACATATGTACGTAAAACTTTGCCTTGTCCTATACATATTTATTCAATCGCAAAGAAAAATTTTTAAGTAAATATGATTATCAAATTTGTTCAACTTCTTAGAGCTGTTAAAAAAAATTTATTTTGACATCTTAAAAATATGAAGCTGTTCTTCAATTTCGCAGATATGTTCTCATTCACCAGTGGCAGATGATTGCTTAATTTTAATTTGATCTAAGTATTTACTTTGGCAAAAAAGTGCCGTAATTGCAACACTTTAGCTTTCCTCCAAACAAGGGTTTGAAATAGTATTAAAGATAATCAGTGGTGAGAATATCAATTTCCTTGTTACTATTTCACCCTGTCATAAAAGTCTTTTCTCCGTCTTGAAGCTTTTCACATAAAAAACCTTAGCGTCTTATTTCATGGAAAACAAATTATTTTTGAAATGACTTATCTTTTGGAAATCATTAAAATGAGCAGTATATTGAACATTTTTTATGTTAGCACATTGTTTATCCAGATTTTTAACATTGTAACCTATTCTCGACCTTAAGTCAAACAGACCTAAATAGTCTGGCGATTTTAGTCAAAATAAGGGCTAAATCAATAAATTGCTACACGCCAGCATGGACAAGCATATACTCGTAACTAACTGCATTTGAAGATGAAAAGATATGAATATAAATATAATATGTGTATATTCAATTAAAGTTTTGAATTCTTTTTTGACCATGTTCATGCACATTCATGAACATACATACATACGTGCATATACTCGTCTATGTGCAAATATTGTATCCTCCAAAATGAAAAAGAGAGGTAATAAATCGATTATGCAAACACAACTGCTGGTATGAACCTTCTTCAAATCAACAGTTGTGTGGATTTAAGGTACGAATGTTTTTTTTTTTTAATATTAGATATGTCACAATATCTCATACCATCTAACAGGAAATAGGAAACTTAACTAAACATCCGAATGCATTAGAAGTATATCCTATATGACATGAAAATACATTATACATATTTGATTTTATAAGGAGATACCATTTCTTTGATTTTATTGGTAGGAGCCCATATGCATTGTAATTATTGAATATTCCCCCCATAGAATTTATTATAATGTTTCACACGAGAATGCTCTACAAACACAAACAGCAATTATAATGATAGTTTCAGTGTTGACGCAAAAGGATTTTAGAAAGCTCCTGTTAGTTTTCCGTTGCGGGTCTTTGAATCTGGTCAACCATTCCAAAGGAGGATTGGGGTGAAATCCATGTTACCCGTAATTATCTTTGCCGGGTCATTGATTTATTTTCAAAAATTCTCTGCATACACCGGGAAAAAATCTATAAAAGTAATCGATTGAGTCCACAACTCATATGAATATATATAATACATACGTACCCACAAACGTTTACTTAACATGTCCCTGAGTGGTAAGTGCCATTTTATTCATTATTTCGTAAAGTGCACAAACCAACATTCAATATGTGATCGATTTTTTTATTGAAGCTTTACTTGGGGGAGAGCAAAATCAACAATACGGGCCGGTAGAACATGAATTCAATAATAAATATGCAGGATGTTAATGTTTATAAATGAAGTGCTTTCAGGACAATTTATTTCATTCGATGCAAACCGTTGTCACAAATGAGTCAGTTGAGCTGATATTCCAATTTTTGTAGCACAAAAGGACTTTAAGAAATTCCTGTTGCTAACGTTAACAAATGTGTTTGCGCACAAAGTGAATAAGTTTGATTGAAACTATAGTGATAAAATTTTTTGTGATATCATGAGTACGCGAAATATGATTTGGACCTCCAATGGCAATGATCTCGAACATGGCTCCGATAATCCAGGTATTTAAATACAATATAAGGGGAAAATTCTTTTAAAAAACAACCAAACGATTTTCATTCATTAGAGTTGATCTTGAAAAAATATTTATTATAGATTTTATTATTTCAGAGAAAGTGATGTTATTGTTTACTAATAACCAAAATAAAAAAAACAGAATTTATTTAAATCGGTCAAGAACTGCTACCTGAAGCGTCCTAACACACAGAATTTAATATTCGTACTCATACAGTCCATGTTAGCAAAGAAATCAGCAAATTAAAGCAATTTTAAACAATGTGTCTTCAATGAAAAGTTCACAGATTCATTGAGAAAAAATATGCATATACATAGAAACACTAACACTTACGAGTATGTCATATAAAAGGTTCAAAAAATTAAAAATTTAAGAATATTTCATCGTTCATCGGACAATGGTACCGGTTCATCTCTTAAAATGGACTATACGACAAGGAATTCTTCAGGTTGTATAAACTCGCGCAGTCGGCTGGTCATCGATTCTACTAGCTTTTTGGTGATATCTGGTGGTATATTTTCCCATTCAGTACTTGTCTCAGGTGCATAACATCACCGATTTTGTTTTTAACTATATGCCTCTTAAGATAAGCTCACAAATTCTAAAAAGAGTTGATATCTGCTGATTGTTTTAGCGCTTCCATAAATAAATCATAATTCCACCAATAAAGGCAAAGCCCGCAAAGCCATCATCGATCCTTCGTCATGAACGAGTATATATACGCATTTAAGCCCGTGTTAAGCTCTCTCCAAAATTTTCGCCAAATATTCAGAATTTACGCACGTCGGTGAAAATAAATTATTTCTAGTAGGTAGTCAACATTTTAGGTCAAGTAGCGTTATCAAACACCATCCTCTTTTGTCAATTAATTTTATTGATATACATACGAGTACATATGTTTTTATCTTAACAAGCTATTAGTTACTCAGACAATTGTTTATTGTTCTTGCACTTGTTGATTAACGGACGACTTCTCTTAATCGTTCAACTTCTCAATAGATGTACATACCTTTTGGCTGTCTTACATCCTTAGGTGGCACTACTATTCGTGGTAAACCTGAGCCCCAACTAACAAGCCTCTCCAGTAAGCCCAATACTTAGCTAACTGCCTCCAACTGCGAACTCAGGGCTGGTTGAGGGACCCGCCCATATTCCCAAGAAAGGTCTTCCTCTGCTGCGTTGTCCTTCCGGGTTAGTTTCGAAAAGTCTAAGGGCCGGAGCACTGACGTTCATTTGCTCTACATGTCCTGCCCACCTCAGGCCATGTGAAGTTTTCTGATTAGGTCGATGTCGCTGTATAGCTCGTATAGTTCGTTGAATTTTCTCTTTCAAACCCCGCCTACGCAAATGGGATCGAGTGGGAAGGATTTTTCTCTTGGAACGACTTCATCCACTTTCGTTTGAGTCCATGCTTCTGTGCCATAAAGTAGGAATAGGATCTAATATTGTATAAAGTCTGCTTAGTTGTTCGAGATAGGGCCTTTGTACTCAATTGCTTTCTTAGCCCAATGAAACAGAGATTGGTAAGAATGATTCTTCGTTTTATTTCTGCGGAAGTAATATTAGCAGAATGTAGACAACGTCCCCAACGGGGTGGCCGTGGTGTAGTGGTACTAGCAATCGCTTCTCACTCGACATGTAGATTTGGCTGTTGTAGGGTTTTCAAGCACAAAACAACCGTTAAAGTTCACAACCTGAATCATTCCGAGTGAAGAAAATTCTCCCCGTCCTATTCGGACTCCCACCCCTGGAGAGTCAATATCGAAACCAAACACACCTGAGTTTCAAACCACTACATCACAACAATTCCTTTCTCCTCCTTCTATCTTTCCGCCCGCGCCAAGGGAACAGTTAAAGGGTATCATCATAACCCCTTAGTCGCGCGTAAATTATAAAAAAAAAAAAAACTACCTCGAAATTATAGCTATCGACTGTGAGGTTATGTTCAATTCATCGATGTTTTTGGTCCGTCTTGTTGGCAATATATACTTGGTTTCGCCTTCATTTCCCTCTAAGTCCATTTTTCCAGCTTTCGGCGAACGCGCCGATTGCAGCCCACCGAGTTCTTACAATTATGTCAATATCATTGGCGTACGCTAATATAATAGTTGCACAGACTTCTGAAAGATTGTGCCTCCAGTGTTCACTTGTGGGCTCCAAGTATGATATTAACGTTGTGTTAAACCATTTTCAACATCAAGGGTCTCGGTTAAGTCGTTACCGACCTTGACAGAGCAGCGAGCGTCCTCAATCGTCATTCTTCAAAGACAGATGAGTTTACCAGGGATGTCAAAACTAGACATGGCTCTATATAGCTCGTGTCTATAAATGCTGTCATATCTTCCTTTAAGCCGATGAAAAGATGGTGGACGTCGATTTGGAGTTCCTGAGTTTTTTTCCAGTATCAGCCAGAGTTGGAAAATTTGGTCACTTCTGGATTTTCATGTTGTGAAACCGCACTGGTGCCAAACAGATTGTTGCTAAAGATTTTTGACGTTGAGACAATATGAGAAATGAGTCTCATTTTGAGTAGATCGGGGAAACGATGCTGAGATTCCATTCATCAGCCATACACTCTTCTGCCCAGTTGGTGTACAAGTATGTATGTTCTCCACAAAGCCAGTTCCAGTAGCTTTAAATACCTCGGCCGGTAAGCTGTTAGGTCCAGCTAATGGATTTCAGCTTATATATTGCTATCCTTACTTCATTTTAGTCAGGTGGACGAAAGTTTTGGCTATCCCCGTCTAAGTTTGATGACCTTTGATATCTTTTGACGGCAGAATGTTGGGCTTTGTCGCAGATAAAGCTTCTCCATATTTCCATCACAGGCTGTGACTTTAATACAGGGCTTCTGTCTTCATTTCATGTATTGTGTTCTTGCTTTGCTGTTTACCTTTTGGTAAAACTTCCGTACGTAATTCCTGGAGTACAAACTCTCAATATCTCCGATGGCTCACTTCCCATTTTCTTTTTTCATCCTCTGGAGAGAGCGATGTTCTTCCCGTCTTTTTTGCTCGTAGAGTTCACGACAGGTTTTCGTCCTTCGTTGCAGGCCGCTTTCCACGCTTCTTGTTTAGCTGCATATGCTGACTGGCATTCTTCATCAAACCAGGTATTTCTTGGTGGTGGTCGGGTGAAACCCAGCTCATCAGTTGCAAAGTCTCTAATGGCACAATGGCAGCGTTGTCACTGGTCTCAGGTACTTGATGCTAGTTTCAGAGGAATTGTTGAGAGATTTCGGGATACGCGTTCGGCAAAGATTCTCGTCGTCTTCTGCGATCTACGTTATATTTTCTCACAGTAGTTCTTCTCTTTTGTGGCGCTTGGGAAATCCGCATGCGTATCGTGACTGCAACAAGGTGGTGATCCGAGTCATTGTCCGATGATAAAAGGATATTACGCTGAGTACACTGTTAATCGTCAATTGAATGCTTTTTGACACAGGAACTTTTATAGAAAAAAAAACAGTGCCTATACACTGTCCAATAAAAATCTGCAGTACAGATCTAATGAGAAAGCTTTTTTCAAATACAAACAGTTCGTATTATCCAATAAATTGAAATTAAATTGAAATTAAATTGAAATTGAACGCATATCGCTGAGTTCCCCGTCCCTTATACTTTAAATAGCCACGAAAATAACATTGAAATTGTTGCTGTATTCGCTCTAGCAATTAGCAACACTTCCTATGTAATCAGTCTGCAACACACTCGCAGGCAGAATAATCAGGGGTACGAGTATGTTTATGCGCCATTAATATTAGATTAATTTTCGTAAATGACCAGTTACCAGTGTCTAATTTGTATATAGCGATATAGTTTCTTCGCTTGAGTTTGCGCTAGTGCTTTGGGTTAAAAATAAAATCCTCCTCTACATAGATGGCAGAATCCACTTTTACAGCCATTTGTCTCAAATACAAATACACTGTAAAGGTAACTACGCGAAAGTGTACGGCAGGAATACATATACCATATGTATCCTCAACTTTCAATTTATTGCAACAACCACACATTGGCTAATTGACAATTCACACGCATTCACAGACAGATTTTTACACGATTTGAGGAAATCAGTGGAAAGAAGTTTCTGGATAGGCCGATATGTGGAAAGTTTTGACTATAAATGAGCTTAAATATGTACCAGAAAAGAAGCTTGTTTTTTCAGATGTGATAATGAATAATAATGTGGGTGGCCGTGGCTCAAGTGGTAGTGGACTGGCTTACAAATCGGAAGGTTCGGTGTTCGAATCCCAGCTTCACCCGAAAGACATATCATCCATTTTTTCAGTTAACGAAAATCAAGTAAGACGAGTAGTTGACTAGAAATCAACATCAAGCCAACTTCCACTAAGAATTTAGTCTCCCCATTAAATGTTGAGCCCACACATCTTTCTTTCTCTCTCTGTCCCATTTTCCAAAAAACTTAGCACATGCTGAGGCATAATAAGTGTATTCATACCCACTTGAGTGTTAAGTTCTTAAAAAAAAAAAGGTTGCGAACGCCCAACCAAAAGAACGGATTTAAGTAAATTAATTAGAAAAATATTCAATTCCTCTTGACAGAACCGAACAAAAGCCTCATACACATCTCTAGAAGCAAAAACATGTACAAAAATGGATATAAACGCTATAATGGTTATAAATGGTTCTTATTCTAAAGAAATAAAGGAATGAATAAATACGGTAGTATAAAAATGAAAATGGTATATGGTAATAGACCGATATCCGATATGGGAAAATTCGGTTCCGGCAAACGGGATATTTTTCAATCATTGACCTGAAGGCTTGTTTTTATTAAACGGTACTTGAGAGTATAGATAGGAATGTAATCTATTTGTTTCATATATATAATTTTTATCGACTACCATTTGGACGCAGGTTTGAAAAAGACTAAACCCCTTAAAAAAAAATTAATTCGAGTTCAAACAAATCAAATCTCCACAGAAGGATTTTCTGAAGAAAAGAAAAATTTTATTTCACAAATAATTTAGACACAATCTCCGAAAAGTTTGCACCTATAACGAATTTAATAGTCGCATTTACAATATGACATTAAAGGATAGAGTGGTGCCAATGTACTAATTTCATAGCAAAAACAATACTAAAAAGGATTAGATTTGGCATCTAAAATATTAAAATTATGCGTAGAATGGTAATCGAATTTAGTTGAAATTTTGTAAGCTTTATTTAATTTTTATGAATTTTAAAAATTTCGTTACCTACATTAAATTTATTGAAATATTGTGCAGTATAAATTGGTTAGAATGTGTTTGCAGTTTTATTAAAACGAAGATCGAAATGGATACAAATACCAAATTCGTTTTTATTTGAACTCAATTTAAATTTATTCACGTTAATATAGGGTCCGCCATCTAACGTTTTTTTTTCAACTAGTGCTTATTTCGTGAGTGGTAACACTTAGCTCATGTCTGATTTGACAGATAATTAGTTTTATGCTTCCGCTGAACGAATGTGGTTGTCTATACGCTTCGCTAAGTGGGCCTGCGATCGACTTAGAGAAGATGCCGATTTTGCCAAAAAAATCATCGTTTCAGATGCAGCTCATTTTGATCTTGGCGGGTATGTAAACAAGCAAAATTGTCGCATTTGGGGCACAGAAAACCCGCACGCATACATTGAAAAGCCGATACACCCAAAACGAGTCACTGTTTGGTGCGGATTTTGGTCCAGAGGCATAATTGGGCCATTTTTCTTCGAAAATGAGCAAGGAATGGCCGTTACAGTCAATGGCGATCGTTATCGGGCCATGTTGAACGAATTTTTGTTCACAAAAATTGAAGAGGAGGATATTGGCAACATTTGGTTTCAACAGAACGGCGCTACGTGCCACACAGCCGAAGCTATACTCGATGTTTTGCGCCCTGTTTTTGAAGATCGCATTATCAGGCGCAGAGCTGATGTCGTTTGGCCACCCCGGAGCTGCGATTTGACACCGTTGGACTATTATTTGTGGGGTGCCGTAAAAGATAAGTGTTACGCCGACAAGCCAGAGACAATTGACGCTTTAAAGGACAATATTCGTGAAGCCATTGGTGAAATACAGCTGCACACAATCGATAATGTGCTTAAAAATTGGATCGATCGTGTAGGCTACTGCATGGCCAGCCGAGGCAGCCATTTGAATGAAATTATTTTCCATTATTAACCGGAAGGATTGTACTTTCAAATAAAAAAAGAAATTTGAGAAAATATTCAGTAGTTTTTTTTTTATAGCATTTCCAGAAAAAAAACATTTTTGGCGGACCCTATAATTGAGTATAACAGAGAAAAATAGTACCACTTGGCAGCGAGGCAATCCGAGAGCGAAAAAACAAAAAAAAAGAAAGAAGAATGATAGAAAGCAAAGAAAGCCAAAGACCAAAGAAAAAATGACAATTAGTGTCAGAGACGTTAAAAAAAAAACTCGACTTTTTCCAGATATGTTACAACATTCCGCCCGTCTGGTTACCTTGAAGAGATCAATTTTATCTAACAATTATTAGGAACAATATTTCATTGGTTAAAGACTACTTACAACTTATTATGAATTTAAACAAAGCAAAATATTAATATTTATTTGAGTTACTTGTAAACTTAATAAACTATAATAAAGCAAGTACAAAATTACGTTGGAGATCTAATAGGCAGTGGACACAGTTTAACAACAGGTCTCTTGAGTATTGAATTCTTGGTCTTGACTGTTACCACACGAGTTAGTCCATCGCGTCCAGGATGAGCCTCCACAATACGTCCAAGTAGCCACTTAGCAGGAGGATACCTTTCGTCTACGATGAGAACTAATGAGTCCGTTTTTATAGGATCAGTTACCTGTTTCCATTTTGAGATGGATTGAAAACGTTGAATATATGCAGAGGACCATCGAGTCCAAAATCCATCTATCATTCGTCTGATGTGTTGCCAGCGAGAGAGTCGTGAAATTGAAATCGTTTCAGATGTTAATGGCTCTGGCAGAGTGTTAAGTGCGGACCCGATCAGAAAATGACCAGGTGTAAGAGCTTCGATGTCATCAGGATCATCTGATAAGGGGCATAATGGCCTCGAATTAAGAACGGCTTCGATTTGTACGAGTAAAGTCGAGAAATCTTCATATGTGAGCGTATGATGACACGTCTGAGGTGAAATTTGACTGATTTCACCCCAGCTTCCCACTTTCCGCCAAAGTGAGGAGAGGATGGGGGATTGAACAGCCACTGTGTTCCATCATTTGCCAGAAGGTCAGCCAGGTTGCCTAGCTGTTGGGAAGCGGATGAAAAGAGTCTACGCAGTTCGGCGTCTGCTCCGATAAGATTCGATCCACAGTCGCTGTGGAGAGTTAAGCAAGTCCCTCGACGACCAGTAAAACGTTTAAACGCCGCGAGAAATCCTTCGGTTGAGTAGTCTGTCGCAACTTCTAAATGCACTGCTGATGTTGGAAAACAGATGAAAAGAACAATATACCCTTTATACGTCCTCTCTGAGCGCCCCCTCCAAGTCCTTAGTGTGATTGGTCCAGCGTAATCGACGCCTGAATTGAGAAATGGTCTTGCAGGATTAATCCTCGTGGAAGATAGCTGTCTCATTAGTTGTTTTGCGGTGATACCACGATGGCGAGAACAGATAACGCAACGTAAAATAAAGGTTCGAACTGGCGTTCTGCCGCCACAAATCCAATAAGTTCTTCGCAGAAATGCCAAAGTAACTTGGGTCCCACCGTGAAGAGTCTTTTCATGAGAGTGATGTATGATGAGCTTTGTTAGTACAGAGTTCCTAGGCAATATAAGAGGATGTTTAGTATCTGGATCCAAAAGAGAATTGCGCAACCGTCCACCAACACGAAGTAAGCCTAGTGAATCTAGAAACGGTATTAATTTTATTGATGGATTCTTATTGGCTATTTCATGACCCCGAATTAACGTGGATATTTCTGATGCGAAATAAGTTTTCTGAACTTCTTTTATCCAATAGCAACGAGCCGCATCAAGTTCTTCTGTTGTTAAGGGTTGGATTTTCACACTGGGAGATTCTTTCCGAAGTATTTTGATTGCTCGTTGGCATGCTGCTGTAACTCTGATGAAGCGATTCAAAGTAGAGTAACGGTCGATTATATCTCACAGCTTTGGGTCCTCAATATTATAGATAGTAGATACTTGAGATATTTCCTCCAGATCTACGTTGTGTTCTAATCGAGATACTGTAGACGGCTATAAAGTTGAGTGTTGGGAGAGCCAACGCGGTCCCTTCCACCAAAGAGTACTTTCGCTGAGTTGACGAGATGACACTCCTCGAGACGCACAATTAGCTGGATTTTCTTTTCCGGACACATGATGCCATTTAGCCCTAGGAAGAGTATCTTGTATAGAGATAACACGATTTTGTACGTAGTCCTTCCAGTGAGAAGGATGAGATTTAATCCACGTGAGCGCCACGGGGGAATCTGTCCACAAGTGCACTGAAGCTGGGTCAAGATTAAGCGTCTTGCAAATATGAGCAGCCTGTTTTGTTAGTATAGCAGCAGCACATAGCTCTAAACGCGGAATTGTAATCTTCTTTGTCTTGTTCTTGTCGATTGGAGCAACCTTTGCCTTTGCTGAGATTAACGTGATTTCGATATCTACCATGGTTTTCATTACTCGCAGAAAAAGAACAGCTGCCATTGCATCTTGAAAAGCATCCGAGAAGCCATGTATTTCAACAGCACAAGCGTCCGAGATGAGTCCTAGCCAGCGAGGTATGCGTATTAGAGTTACATCATCGAGTTGATCGATAAAGCTAATCCATCGAGAAGAAAGTGCATCCGAGAGCTCGTCGTCCCAGCCAGCCTTCTCAAGCGAGAGAGCTTGCATGAATACTCGTACTTTGGCACGGATAGTAACCGGTGCAAGTCATCCGAGGGGATCAAATAGTTGTGCAATCCGAGAGAGTACTTTCCTTTTCGTTGGAAGGGTATTATCCTTTTGCCAAGGTATCGAGAAAACAAATCCATCAGAATGCGGTTGCCAAGCAATACCTAATGGTTTGAAGAGAGGATTTCCGTTGAGATATTTGTCAACTGAGGTTGCAAGGTGATCTGCTGAGAAATCTGAGAGAATGTCTGTATCATTAGAAGTCCATTTAAGAAGCTTGAAGCCGCCCGCCATGCAGAGATTATTGAGTTGATGAGCCAACTGCTTAGCTTCGATTAGAGAATCTGCTCCACCAAACGGTGGAACGGTTGTCAATTGATATTTGCGGACTGAATTCATACTCGTTGACCACAGAATACGTTGAAAATCCCAATCGTTTTTATGGATCAGGATTTGTCTAAACATTTTTTCCATATCTGCGGAAAAGACATATGGAAATTGCCGCCACCATGTTATAACATCTGAAAGATTAGTTAATAATTTTTTACCAACGTGAAGGAGATCGTTGAGAGATTTTCCATTGGATGAAGGATATGAGCCGTTAAAAACAACTCTCAGCTTTGTGGAAGTACGGGAATCCTTAAGTACTCCGTGATGTGGCAAATATCAGGTACTTGAACCATATGACCTAGTGTCAAGTATTCTTCTAGGAAATCTGAGTAGAGAGTTTTGAATTTTGAATCCAAAGCAAGTTTTCCTATCGTCTTTGATAACATTCGGGTAGCAGCTGGTTGCGAAGTGCCGAAATTATTAAAGGAAATCTTAAAAGGAAGACAGACAATATATCTTCCTGATGCGTTCCTTGAATATGTAGACACAAAGTGATTTTCACACTCTTCTTCTTCCTTGGAGAGCAACGATGGGGATACTTGTACTTCTTCTTGAAGCCAAAATCGTTGAATGGCTTCTAGTAGATCGTTGTCTGTCGAACACTGGTAGATCTGCATTGGGGTAGTGTCTGGAAGAGCTGATGAAAGACCTGTAGCCGGACCAGAGATTATCCAATGAAGGCCAGTGCGCCTAGCGAATGGTGTTCCTGGAGGTCCTTTAACTAGATCAGGTTCAATGAGTTGAGCGTAGAGGTCTATTCCTATTACAAGATCTATTTGACCTGGTTAGAGATACGATGGGTCGGCTAATGTGAGTCCATGCAGATGAAACCAATGCCTATTGTATGATTCAAACGAGGGCAGATCTGCTGTGGGCCTCGGTAATATATAGGCTGTTACATCCCATTCGAGCTCTGAAATAAAATGAGGCTTTAGAGTAAATTTTACAATACCTTTTGTCGTTCCTGCTAATTGAGCCCCAACTCCGTAAAGTGGAATGCATGCACGTTGGCGTCTGAGATGTAGTTATTGTGTGCAGACTCACTAATGATTGTGAGTTGAGAACCCGGATCAATAAGGGCACGAAATTGTAATTCTGTCCCTTCTGTGGTGCATATTCGTACGAGAGCGGTTACCAGAAAAGTACGAACACGGTGAGTTTTAACTTGTGGTATTGCTTGGTGAGACAAAACCGGTGGAATCTCAGTGTTTGAGATATTTTGAGGATCTGCGGATGATTGGTTGATATTTTCCTTATTGGATTTTGTTGATGTTGATGTAGTGGACTGTGAGTTTGATACCGAACGATGGATGATGATGATGTTTGTCACACAACAGACACCTCTTCGTTGAACGGCAAACTGCTATTCGATGAGGGCCAAGACAATTAAAACAAAGACCCTTTTCTACAAGAAATTCATGACGTTGATTCGGCTTCAAACAGTGTAAGCAGATATGTAATGTGCCTTGTTACACATAACACACGTCTGGATAGACGCAGTACGTTGAGTATGAGTAGATTGTGATGTTCCCGATGAGCTCTCCATGGAAGCAAAGTGTACTTTCGCAGAAAAGTTCTTTGACGAATGACCTTCGGATCTACTTGCTTTGTTAGTTGAGGAAATGGGATTTCGCGTTTCCACAATTTCGAGTGCACGTATTCTGCCACCGAGGAATGATTCAAGTTCCTTAAATGACGCAGGATTCGTCGACGCACCACGATGAACTTCCCATGCTTCGTGCGATGCTGAATCCAGGCGACGTACGATAATGTAAACAATCATGTAGTCCCAGTGTTGAGTTGGAGCACCAAGTAAGTTCAACGCGCCCAGAGACTCCTTCGTTAACGCTAGGAGACTTTTAAGGTCACTTGCTGATTTTCTTTGAATTTTTTTAAGCTTAAAGATTTTATCGAGATAAGTATCAACCAGTAACCGCTTGTTTTCATAGCTGGCCAAGAGTGTATCCCAAGCACGCGTGAAGTTTTCACTGGAGATCGATATATTGGCAATAAGGAGAGCAGCTTCATCTCTTAAACATGTTTTGAGGTAGTGTAATTTTTCTACATTTGTGAGCTGCCCATTGTTACTTATCATGGAGGTAAAGAGGTCATGAAAACTGCGCCAATGATGGTATTCTCCTCTGGTGGGTAATATAATGTTAAAAAGAGAAGGTACCTGATGAGATGGACTTTTCACATCTACAGTTGGTTGAGCAGGAACTAATTTTTCCATCATGTCCATCATGGCTGCCCGGGAGTCTGATTACACCTCTTCACATTTGGAGTACATTCAATCAGTAAAGTATGGAAGTTCTCTGATAGCATCCGTCTGGAACTTTTCCCAGTTGCCATCGAGAATTTTCAGTCTGGTTTCAATTTGAGATTTGTTGATTTTATCATCTCCAAGAGCACGTAAATTAGTAACCGATGCACAAATTAAGTCATATCGCTCTTTTTGTTTTTTCACGAGATTTTCTTGCGCAGCAGACATTTTGTCGAAACAAACTTAATCTGTTTCCATCCGGCTCGAAGGACCAAAAAATGTATATAGTTTTATTAAAACGAAGACAGAAATGGATACAAATACCAAATTCGTTTTTATTTGAACTCGACTTAAATTTATTTACGTTAATAATTGATTATAACAGAGAAAAATAGTACCACTTGGCAGCGAGGCAATCCGAGAGCGAAAAAATGATAGAAAGCAAAGAAAGCCAAAGACCAAAGAAAAAATGACAATTAGTGTCAGAGGTGTTAAAAAAAAAAAACTCAACTTTTTCCAGATATATTACAACAGAACAACTTTTCGCGAATGTTTCATTGAAACCATTAAATACTACTACTTGGTTATACAATGTTATTGACTGATGAAAATAATAAATGATAATTATATTAGGGTCTTAAAAAGAACTCCTATCGAATCCCGTCTCCGTTTAGGAAGGAACGGCTTTAGGGTAGGTACACTTTCGAACCTACTCTAAAATATCGTGATTCGTTCCTCTTCTCCCCAATTTTCTTCGCCTGGTCTGTGTCCAAACATTTTAAGGGTACTCAAATCCTTTGAGCCCGAGCAAGTTTTTTTTTTGTTTTTTCTTTAAAAAAGAACTTAACACTCAAGTTGGTATGACTACACTTATGATGCCAGAGTATGTGTAAAGTTTCTCGGAAAATGGGACATAAAGAGAAATAAAGATGTTTGCACTCAGTGGTTATTTCAATCCATGGGCGTCATCCAATATTTAATGGGGAGACTAAATTATTACTGTAAATTGGCTTGATGTTGTATGTATTTAGGCAACCATTCGTCCCACAATATTTTAGTTGGCAGAAAAAAAGTCCCCGAACCGTCCGATTGGGAGGAAAATATACTACCACTTGAGCCACGGCCACCAACTTGACTGGATGCGCTACTGCGAAGCTAGCTGAGGCAGTCACATGAATGAAGTCGTCCTCCATAACTAATGGGAATGTTGTTGATAGTTTCATTTATAATGTTGCAGTCCGTAGTCAAGTTTTTAGTCTAATATAGCCATAGTTCTGTCAAAGGATGACTTCCCCGTCCAAAACTGGAATACAGTCCGAATGGTCCGAATGAGTGTATGAACTTCCATGAAGCCTGTCAACTTACCCATATGATGCACTGTGCAAAAGCGGAGCGTTTGTTGTGTGTATTAAAATTATTTATTATAATCTACCTCAGAGTTTCGGAATTCAAAAATGCCTCATTGTCACAGAAAATGTTTTTGTCTGAGGAAAAATGTTCATTATCTGCAGAATAGGTACTTTAACATCACTGATTTTGCGAGACAGTATTGGCTTGGCCACTGCAGTTTTGGAAAACTTGTCTAGGAAAATATACATGTCAGTTTTCTTTATCTTCTATGTATTTGATTTCTAAAACAGTGCATCGGTTTTCATGTTGTCTCGATCGCGGAGGTCACGGATACTTTAATACGAATCGTAGCAGTATCGGAAACTACATGGTCCTCTAAATCGTGAATGTGAAGAGACGTAATTCTCTTGGTTGTTACAATATGTGAGGTTATGTTCATGGAAAAAGGCATCCCAGGGCTTTATTTTTCCATTTGGATCTTGTGCTGAACCGCAAATGTGGGAGTCGTCCGCAAATTAGTCGTCGGTAAAGATATTAAGAGTTTTTACACCGTAGAGGCGAAGATTCGTAATGGCCCTCACAATGGCCAAATTTATGTTATATTATATTAGTTGGAAAGTGCAGCTCGCTATTTTTAAGTGTACTCGAAATTATTGTTACTAGTTTTTTGCCTTGGAACGAAACCGCTATGTGTCGAAACATTGGTCATTAAATTGAAAATCTGTCTGAAATGCGGATAAAACAATGTGAGTTGAGTTTTTTCAGTGAGACCCTAATGTTGGCCACGTATACATGTAGTAAAACCCAATCAATGTGTGTGGCATGATCCGCCTCATCATCAGAAATGATGAGTACGTCATCAACATACGTTGAAGATCGTAATCAATGACCACTGACGTTGGGACGTTTTTGATGGCCTGGATGGCCTATTTATACCATACTTAAAAATTCTTTTACTTCGTTATTAATGAAATCTTACGCTGCTAGGATATGGGTGCAGTTGTGAGTATATGGGATTGTTATTTTCAATGCTATTATTAGCAACAATGCTGTATTACATGGCAACAAATTCTACAAATGCCTTAGCCATGTTAGTCATCATACACATTACCTCACCGATGGAGGACCCCGATATTAATTATTCTTATAAAATTTACATCCTCGTATTTCTAGAATCCAATCCAGAATCTAAGCGAATTACATTCTCTTTCAAACAAATTGTGACATTGACGTGATTTAGCAGATCATCGCTAATTATCCCATCAAAGGTTGTGAAACCGGGTAATGAGCAAAAAACAACTTCATTCCGCAACAGTTATAAAACATTAGCATTCAATATCTTTAAATGAAATCAGCATTAATCGGCACGATCTTTCTTAGCTCATTCAGAGGCCTGATATAATTTTTGGAATCCCCAGTACTAATTAAAAACTTCCAAGAGCTCCTCAAAATAGTTCATTGTATGAACGGCAGCAGGCAGTTGCCCCTTAAAAATTTACGCAATCGGAGGCAAATGTTCAAGTTTCAGTTTCGAATGCTCCGACTGTGTGAAGGTCTCCTAGTCATATTATTCCTGATTTTGAGGGATATTTTCCTGCAGCACGTCTTTGACACGAATCTATTTCGAAGCTTTTTGGCCTCTTAATTCCACATCGCTGCTATTGGTTAGTGGCATTATTACCGAATATTTATTGCTGGTAGCTACTGTAATAGGGCTGCTTTCTCTGACTGTTTGAGTTGGAAGTATTACTAATATATATATTACTAATATATATATATATATATACTTACTTATCCAGATCACCGTTTCTACTGCTGCCATTGAGTTTATTTTGCGATTGCTAGTACTTAGAACTTCGTCTTCTCCTCAGAATTGTTGGTATAGTTTGATCCAAAAATGTCAATGTCAATGCACTCTGAATGCATTTATTCTATGCCTTTCACCTACCTCGGGTGGCGGGTTAGCATATGCATCTTTTATACTTTAATAGACCAATTAATTAATTAATAGCAATAACAATGTTCTTGTTGGAGCTTCTGTAATAAAACTTGCTTCTATTCATTTATCTTAGGCTAGTTATACTACAGAAATTTGCTGTAAGCTATACTGACATGCATAACTCAAGCAAAATTGATTGTCCCTCAAAATTAGGCTGATGTGCATAACTTTGGTTTTTGACGGTTATATACGGTTGGTTTTGGCTGACTACAGGCGACGGGTGCTGTGTCGCATTTCGATGTTAAAACGTTGGATGCACTTTTGTGCTTTCATGTATTATGTTTTTGTGTTATTTTTATTTACATTCTGCAGAAGTTGTCTTGTTCTACAACTTGAAGTCAGCAGCAGTGAACTGCCAGGAAGCAGGTTTTTCATTAATATGATTTCCTTTCCTCACATTGTTCTTTATCTTCAAATACCACACGAATTAACACAGCCACCAACGAATTTTGTGATTGCTGGAAGCTTGTTTTGGTTGACAGGGATAGAAATTTTTTTCAGCCTCTTGTTTCTCAATTTATTGTATTGCGTTGCTCCTCAGGCATTCTCAATCATTCTGAAACATATGTAATTGAGTTTTTATGGCTTACGTGTTTTTCTGAAATATGTTGTTTGTTGGTTCAGTAATCGACGTTGGATTTTTAATCAGTGCCAGTAGATGATTTTGTTTCACTGTGGGTTGCTCGATTTAATTTTCACATTGCTCGGCGTCAATGATTCCAAAATGTTTATTTGCCATTGTTCCAATTAAATTAAATAGTGATTCTTTTATTCAGATTTACTTCCGGCGTCTTGTTTTATTAACAAATCATTGTTGTTTTTAATGACTATCAATTGATGGTTTACTTGATAAATAATATTCATACAAATTGTTTTTGAATTTAGTTGATCCGATACAGCCATTTGGCAATATTTGGGCATTCCATTTATCACCGCTTTGCGATTGTCAAATTCACTCCAGTATGTAAGGACTGAAACGAATAAAATCTGTAAATTTTAATATGGCTATACTTCCAATGCGTAAAAATTGCAATCCCATTTTGTACCCAAATTAGCCTGTATATTCTCTAGTTTCACTTTGTTATTGATTTTAGTTCGGTGAGATTTAAAATATTTATAAAATATGAACGCCGTAAAAAGACCATCGACAAATGGCTCGAAAATACTTCGCGTCCAAACCATTCCATCGCAAAAAATTTAACATAGCACGCAGTACAGTGGATTCTGTTATTAAACGATATTTGGAGACGTTGACAGTTTAACGAAAACAGAAAAGTGAAGCTAAAAGTGGAGCACATGATACAAAATTGGACAGAAAAATAGTGGGTACTATCGTTAAAAACCGGACTATGTCATCCAGAGCTCGGAAATGTAATGGTACAAAGATCTAAAAAACGTAACGGTCTAAAAACACGAAAAAAACAAAAAATGCCAAAAGTTACTGAAAAGCAAAAAAAAGTCAGAAAAACACGAGCCCGAAAGCTATACGAGTTGATCACCAACAAGAAAGCGTGCTTGGTTTTGGATGACGACTTATGACTTTGACTTATGTCAAAGCCGACTTTACTACTCTTTCAGGTGCGCAGTTTTACAACTCGTTTGAAGCTGAGATTCTTCCGCAATCAACAACATCGATTGGGATGGAAAAATTTGGGTCAAAATATCTCGTTTGGCAGGCCATTTGCCAAAGTGGACACAGAAGCTCATCGTTTGTTACAACGGGAACAATTGACGGAGAAGTGTACATTAACGAGTGCCTAAAAAAACGGTTGATTCCTTTCTTAAACAAACACGAGGGTTCAACATTATTTTAGCCAGATTTAGCTTCAGCTCACTATGCTCATGCGACGTTGAGTTTTCTTGTTGCTAAAAATGTCGACTTTGTCCCAAAAGACATTAATCCACCCAATGTTCCACAATGCCGTCCCATTGAAAGGTATTGAGCTTTGGTCGAAACTAAATTGAGGAAAAGTGAGCAGTGTGCAATGGACGTAAAAGATTTTAGTGCTAAATGGAAAAGAGCGTCCAAAAAGATCACGGATGTAACTGTCACCAACCTTATGAAGGACATTCGAAAGAAGTTGAGGAAAGAATGGGAACCCAAACAATTTTTGTATTTTTTGTAATTGTGAATGAATTTAATAAAAACAGAGTTTTAAAGCAAATAGAAAAAATGTACATGAGTTATGAAAATATTTTTTTTTTTACTTTGAAGTTTCCAAATTTTATTCGTTTCAGTCCTTAGTTATGTCATAATACACAACAATTTTCCATTCATTGGTTATTAAATTAGAATTTCTAATTTTTTCAAAATATATTCTTCTTTTCTAGGTTCAACTGGTCTTTTCTCCTGACAGATTTGGCTTAATAAGGATTTTATGAAATTATTCATCCCATCTAGTTGCATGAGAACTTCGTTATCGAGTATCGGCAAGGAGTAGATATTGCAGAGAGACCTTTTGTGTATATTATCCTTTGCTTTTATTATAAAAACGTGTACTAATTTGTTTTCTCCAGGATGTAGTTTTGATATTTTGCCCAGCGTGCACCTTGTTTCAGGAAGTTGTTCGTCTTTAATTAAAACAAAATTCCCATCTGCAAGGTTTTCTTGTTTCCTTCATTTTGGCCGTTGATGAAGTGTTGTCAGATATTCTGAATTCCACTTTTTCCAGGATTATTGCTGCAGCCGTTCTAAGAATTGCCAACGGGATAGCAATCACTTTTTCATTTAGTCTTTCCTTCACTGGAGGAGCAAGCAACGCCTTTCCTATGAGGAAATAGCCTGGTGTTAGCTCATAGTCTCAGAATCGTCTGAAAGCGGGTGAAGATGTCTGGAATTTAGGATGCTTCGATTTGACACAGCAATGTCGTCATTTCTTCAAAAGTCAATTTATATTCGCCGATAGTTCCTTTCAGGAGATGTTTTACCGATTTGACTCCAGCCTCCCATAGACCCCAAAATGTGGAGACGCTGCCGGAAGGAAGTGTAATTCGTTAAGAAGAAATCGTATATTTCGGCATCGTATCTATTTTCATCCTTCCTTGGGGTTAAGCCGCAACATTTTATTTTTACTATTGTTGCTGTACAGTTGCGTAATATGGCCTGTTTTGGCACACAATCTTTTGAAGGTTGCTATGAATGCTTTTGCAGACAGATCACTCAATACCTATATGTGGATTGCTTTTTTAGCCAAACATACAAAGTTTGTAATGTATCCTTTATATGACTTGTGTCCTCTTCCGTTTGTAGTTCGTATGTCTATGGGCCCAGCCTATGTACTAGTTCGTGCAAATATGGTCTACACCCCCTTAAGCTGGTAGTTTATATGGTATACGCCTTATAACATACCGAAAACAGGTTGCGCATTTTCGAACGTGCAGTTTGACTGCACTGAATCGGTTGATAATCCAGCATGTGATGATAATCCTTTCTGAGTATGAAATATTTGTTTCTGTTAGTCTTCCCCCAACCCTTATCATACCGTGTTCGTTGAGAAACGGATTAAGACATCGCAATTTGCTGATATTATCTAATTCTTTTCCTTCTTTTAATTTTTTTCATTTCAACTTTCAACGTTCACTTTGGTTATATTGTATTTGTATAATTTTATACCTCTTAGTTGTTTGAATTTTAACGGTCCTCTACGTTTCTAGTCACTCGCGCATTGTGAATGAATCACTTAGAGTATACCAGCACTCTTCCTAGCCGTTTCAGTTACTATATTCTGTTAATATTCTTGAGATGTTCATCTGCTTCGTTAAGCGTTGCGTTAGTCAATGTATAAATTTTGTTTCTTCCAAGGTCGTTCTATATGGTTCGACGTCTTTGAATCTAATATTTGGTTCTGATAACCATTTTGGCCCCGTTCATTAAATAAAATATTCCTTGATTTTTGAAGGTCTTATTCATCTAGACGCAAAGTCAGTTCGATTATGTATTCCCTTTACGAGATTTCATTTATTTGGATTTACTACTCGTATTCTCGCAATATCAATTACTCTATTTACCACATAGTTCTTACGTCTACTTGGGTTTCCTTTTATCCACGCAAGCGTAAAAGTCCGTATTAGTCCGCCCTTGCATACGTTCTATGTCTTTTATTTCTAACGCCGTCTATGTTTTTTATATTAATTTTGCAAGAAGAGCCGCTCCAAATAATTCCAATTTTGGTAGAGGAACCTTTTATGCCGCAACTTTTGACTTTCCGCACAAGAGAATTGTACGTATCTTCTCAGACCCATTGAACACTCTAATATATATAGATTGCTATAGATTGCTTCTGAAAATGCTTTCTCTGATAAATAAAAAAGTCCGTTCAGCTCAATTTCAATTTCCTTTATACAAGACAATTCGTCCTCAAAGTCTTCCTACTTTTTAGATATTTCCTCCGGTAATAGTTTGTCCCGTGATTTCCGCACTTCCATAGTTCCCGCGGAATTTTGCTTTAATTTTTATGGGTGGCAACCAACCCAATACGTAGAATAATTTTACCGTCTCGTTTTGTCAGGGTTTGTTTGAGTGAGGTTGCATTAATTTTAAAGTGGAATTTGTCAGACTTTTGTGGCCTATATATTATCAAAGTTTCTATTGGACCTCATGCGTTTATTTGAAACCTTCTTTGTTCTCGATCTGCAATTTTAATTCCGTTTAAATGAAGTTGTGTATTTGATGACCACTTACGGAGTTTAGATCCCCGCAGTCTAGCATTGCTTTTTCAGCGAATTCCAATGTAACTTATTTAGATACATGCAAATCCTACCAGTCAGGCATCTGTTATATTTTAAGGTCTTGAAAATATTTTTCGTCCGAGGTGGTTATAGGCAGAGTCCGATTTCTGACGCTTATAACTTGAGGAGCCATCAACAATCTCATGTCGCGATTCCTACTTTCGTACCACTTGCTATATGTAGACATTCATATTCCATTCTATCCTGCAAATTATTCAATAGTCTTCCTGCAGATACAAGATTCGTAGGTAAATTGGGTACTTTCATGAAAAGAGTTAAATAATGGCTTTTTAGCTACAATCAAAACGAAATCGAAATTTTTCTACACTACATTTAATAATAGCTTTTAATTTACTTTTAACAAATTTTCCTTATGAAATGCTTTTCTTTTTTGCATCCAAAACAAAATTGATCTTACTTTTTTCTTATTAATTATATACAGGGTGTCCCAAAAATCAACGTCAAGCCGGAAACAGGTGAAACGTCAAGTGGTGTCGGTTATAACAAAATTATAAAAAAAAATCTAAGTCATGTACTTTTAAAATTATTGGCACTCAAAAAAATCGAGAAATCTGACACCCTGTGACGATCTTTCAAGTACTGTGATCGCAAATCTTTACTGTTCTTCGATTTTTTTGTTGTCACGTAACTCTGAGTAACTGTTATGTAAATTATGGTCCAAAATTGAAACATAACTATATCGGTTTTAACTAAAATATTGCTTTTTATTCCATCCACATATCTGAAAATCATTAATAACTCTACTTGAACTAACTGTACTGACAAGAAAATGTACTATGCCATTTTGGCAAGTAACTTTGAAAGATGGCGTATTTAGTCTGGATTCCAAAATGGCATGACACTTGTTAGACTAACGCTTAATTGAGGACAAAAAAAATATTTTGTTAAAGAAACCCGATTCATAGTTAATTCTTTTTAATAAGTTAAAATAAGTACCAAGTGTGAGCCAGACAGAAAGTGACGGCGTGATTGAGACGAATAAACACGCCATTTCGACTAGTTTGAATGTCATTTCATTTCATTTTTTTTTCGTCACAGAGCACACAGAACACTACGTTCTCTTGGTGTATACTCTCAGGATCGCCATCTACCAATCTTGTATAGTATTTTACAACAAACGTTCAAACCTTCAAAAGTTCAGCGGCAATGCAAGCTCTACATCTTCTTACAAATGATCTGGTAATAAGACGGGCATATCTTCTGGATTTTATGTCTTCAACGGCTTCTAAAATTTTTTTTGGTGCACCTCGTTTAAATTCTCTATCAGCTTAGAATAAACTTTTCCGTTTACTGCTCCCCAGTAAAAAAAATCGAGTGGATTTAAATCGGGTGAACGGGCTGGCCACGAAATTGTACCAGACCGCATTATCCACCTGTTGGAGTATTCCCGATCGAGGAACTCTCGTACTGTGCGAGCAGCCATATTGTTGATACCACATCTCTGCATCTTCTTACAAATGATCTGGTAATAAGACGGGCATATTTTCTGGAGTTGAGGTCTTAGCGATAATGTTTTAGTTTTTGCTGTTCTATGCTCTTTACAAAGTATTCTTTGAAAATCTCTATCTTCTTTCGCAAATATTATTTGGCGATATAGTTTTGCAATATCATCTCGAAATATGTATTTATGCTTTCGCCATCGTGTTCGTATGGTGTACAAATCTTTTTGTATAACCGAACCTTAAAGCACTGTGTCATTTAAACTAATTGCCGGTCATTGAGAAGTTTCGGAGTTTCAAAATATTTCATGAGCTGGCGGTTAATCAGCGTTTGCATGATCTTGGAAGGATGGGACGTAAATGCAATAGATCTGTAGGAGGAGAGAGAAGAAGATTCGCCTTTTTTATGAGTGTGATGGACAAATGCTGTTTTCCACCTGCTCGGAACCAGTCCTAAAGAGTAGGATTGGTGAAAAAGCTTACGCAGAGGTTTTGTCAACGTCGAAGAACACCTCTTCAAAAGAAGGGGAAGTATACCATCCGGACCATCGGATTTGTCAACGACATTGGGATCTTTAGGTGCTCTTGCTACTACACCAGTGCGAAAGTGGATTCGTCCCATTGGACATTCGACGCAGTCAAGTGTAGGCGGAAACAAAGCACAATCTCGTATTTCCATATGGTTCTTTTTAAGAATAGGCGGTATGACTATCAACGCCTGCTGCTCCCGTGGGCGTTACAAGCTGGCTCATGTTGTTTTCCACAGCAAAGATCTCAGAACACCGTTCATTGGGTGTTGTCTGTCCAGAATGTCGAGAGTACCAGAATTGTGCAGGAGACAGGGATACAATTCTTTGTATGGAATTAGACAGTGCATTGAACTCGCTACAGATAGAATTGCTATCCACTTTGGGCTTCTGCAATTAAAGCAGTAGTGGATAATTTGCTTGCGGAGATGGAATTTTAACCACTTGAGGTCGAATTCCGGGGTGGAACATGGCTGCGAAGTGAAAATTCTTGGTTGGTTTACCAAATCAAACTATTGTAGGTGTTATGAAACAGTTCACAAGCAAAATACACTCTCACACTTTCCATTTATGTATTTGTTTTTATCTCACACGCTTGAATTTTATTTTTATTTAGAAAAAATTCAACATTTTATAAAGAGGCACTTTATTATTGTACTTAATTTATTGATTAACAACTCAAGAGATACTTTATTAATTCTTTAATAACTTAACAACTAGCGCGTCACAAGAGGAGGAGTTCGTAATTTGAAATGAAATGATTTGCGTTGGGTCACCATAATGCATGAATCCCAATTCTGTCGAATTGGTTAAAGAAAACAGCAATTTGCTTATTAAGTTGAATTTAGTATTGTTTGGAAAAACGTGTTGTATTTATTAGGTGCAGAATGATATGTAACTTCACAATCCTCATGATTAGAATTCTCCGGAATTCTATTAGTAAATTTTAAATGTATTCTTTTATGTTAAATACATAAACATGATAATATTGCAAACCTAATTAAGATGGCAATTAGAAACATTATATTAATTTTTTAATCTAATTTCTTGTACTTCCTTAAAATTGTCAATATTGTTTTCAACTATTTCTTCAAATTTCAATGTTTCGGTAAAATTGTATAGGCCTTTACTATACCGCCTTCGGGTTAGGGATTAGAATATACCCCAGATAGGCATGCCTGTCGTAAGAGGCGACTAAAATCTACTGGGCCGGATTAAAGCGTTGAGCGACCCGTGCCAGAATCGACCAGGTTGGGGGCCCAGTATAAAAATAGTCCAGTCTCTAACGGAGCATCCGAATACTTGGCGAACTCCGGATCAGCAGGCCCTATCTGTCTACTGCAAATCTCTGGACAGATGGACTGCCCTTTCTCCGCTACTCGTGGGAACTACAATGAGTTCTACAAATACAATACAACACAATACAAATACAAACCAGGACTCCTTCAAAATAATCTCACGGGTTACGAGATCTCCAACAACGCGGATCGCTGGAAAAATCGTGCGGAAGGAAAGACCAAGCACAGTCGGTAGCTTTGGACGATAGTATTACACCGAATAAGCTACAAGATCTCGAACGCGAAAATTCTGATTTCCGTGCCAGACTCCAAAATATGGAATTGCTCTGCTCCGAACTTAAAAAGGAATTAGATGCCATTAAAACGCAATCTAAAACCGAGTCTGATTCGCGACTTGACCGCCCGGAAAGTTCGAGTTTTCACACGGACAAAGAAGAGCTAGTCTGAGAAACAGACTGGATACGTAAAAAAAGACCAGGTAAGAAACACAAATCTCAAATCTAATTCCACGCCTGAAATTGTACAAAAACACACGCCAGCCCGCTCTAATACTGTTGAGGTCAAACAAAGACCGCCGCCGCCAATAAACGTCTTTGGAATTTCGGACTATAAAAAGTTGCACACCATCGTGAAATCACTGTGTTCAACCGATTACAGAGTAAGATCCCGCAATAAGGATACATGAACTGTCAATTACGTAAAAACAGCGCAGTGTTGAAGTCGAGAGGACGACCTCAAGACGCGGTCTCCATATTTTTAAGCTAACTTTCGACAAAAGCGAAAGCTAAGAGAAGATTTATTCTATAAATTCAATTTTGTGACTTGTGAAATGAGCCGGAAAATACCTGACGCAAAAGTGCAGTGACGCTAGAGAGTCCCCAGCGATATGCATTAACTGTAGGGGAAAACATCCAGCTAACTATCGAGGCCGTGAAGTCCCTAAGGAGTTGCAAAAACGACGGGATCAATCCAAAACGATTCCTTCTAAAAATGCAGGGCCAGCGAGTACGAGAAATCATAACAGCAGTCCAACCCCAAAGCCTTTAAAATGGCAAAAATAGCACACGCCGTGATGGCAGCTAAAATCACCAATGACAGGAACGTCAAAAATGAACACGCGCAAATGAAAAGTGGAAAAATTTAAGCAGTGCGAGCAAATACGACCAACTGTGAATCACCTGATCCAGCCATAAATGTTTTCGAGAGACTAGAAGAACTGACTAAAACAAATAAAATAATATTCGAACGGCTTCTCAACCTCGAAGCAGATCTGTATAATTACTCATGACAAGCAAGCTCAATATCCTTGCGTGGAATGCCAACGACCTACAGAAAAGGCTTGATGAACTAAATATGTATTTTTATTCAGGGAAAAACAGTTTAAATTCTGAAACTCACCTGACGACACAATTCTCAATCTATTGCCGATCGCGCTGCAAAATAGAAAAACACGAATTTAACCAAACTTTATTATTGGTGGCGACCTTAATGCAAAGCACACCTTCTGGGGCTCAAGATATATTTCACAAAAAGGCAAAACTCTCTACATGGCATGGAATGTGGTTACCAATTTTACTCAACAAGCAGACCGACCTACTGGCCCTCGGATGTCGCCAAAACACGCGATCTGTGAATTCTTTATCGGAAAAGGAGTAAACGACAGTTACGTCAAAGTTGAAGAAAGCTTCGATAATTCTCCAATTATCCTTTCATTGTGCGAATCCTTGGTTAAGAAAAAAGACCACCCAGATTATCCAACAAAAAAACTCCCTGGGAAGATTTCCGAATAGAGGTTGACGAAAATATTGAATATTAAAGTACCGCTCAGAACGCCATATCAACTTGGAAAAGAAGTTGAACGGTTTGTTGAAGTCATACAGCCAGCGGCCTGGAATGACACTCCACGCGAATCGAACAAAATGGCCAGTATCGGCATAAGATAACCGCCGGAAATCAGGGAAATGATAGGAAAGAAATGAAGAGCGCGGAAAAAGTGGCATGAAACTCGGGCTCAACAAGATAAAACGTCCTTTAATAGGCTCTGCTACTTGTTAAAAAAATCGATCAAGGACTTCAATAACCAAGGTATTAATAACTACCTAGAAAGCCTGACAGTGACTAAAGATACCAACTACTCCATATGGAGAGCCGTTAAAAGTCTTCGAAAGCCCCAAATACACGTGGCGCGAATAGGAAAAAACCAGCATGACTGGGCGAAAGAAGATAAAGAAAAAGCTAACGTTTTCGCCGACCATCTTGCAGAAACATTCAAACCATTCCACGGGTAAGTGCTTCCAGAGAATGTCAATACGCTAGACGTGATGAGAACTTTCCAATAGAAAAGGCTACACTTTGGGAACTTAGACAAGTTATAGACACGCTTAATCCCAATAAAGCCCCCGGATATGACTTAATTATGGGAGAGATACTTAAAGCGCTACCGAAAAAACTTTGCTAAAGCTGCTCTATCTTATAAATGTCACCATAAGATTAGAGTATGTACCGCATCAGTGGAAATTTGCCCAAGTTATTATGATTCCGAAACCTTGTAAACCGCTGACTGAAGTCAAGTCATACAGACCGATATCGCTCCCCCCGATTATATCGAAGGTTTTCGAGCGAATCTTACTTAATCGTCATACACCGATTATTGACAAAAATCGCGTCTCGCCCAATCATCAATTTGGCTTTAGAAGCCAACATTCTACTGTTGACCAAGTGTATCGAATAACCGATGTAATTGAACGAGCAATCGAGTGTAAGTTAGTCTATTTAAGCGCATTGCTTGACGTTTCGCAAGCTATGAAATATAAATTTCGACAAGTCCTACCCGCGCAATTGTCTCATATTTAAAGTTCATACCTAGATGACCGACTCTTCGTCAGACACGGAAACGAATATTCCAATTGGATTCGTACTTTCCAAGGAAGTGTATTTGGCCCTCCGCTATATTTTGTTTTTACCCGTGACATACCGCAAACAGACGATACTGTGCTAGCCACATTTGCTGATGACACTGCCATTTTGGCAACAGCTGAAACCGTCGAAGAAGCACCTGCTAAGTTGCAACGAGCCCTTACACTGATTAACAATTGCACAAAAACTTGGCGAATCGCGCTTAATGAAAACAAGTCTGTCCATGTGAACTTCACTCAAGAAAACTGACAATCTACCTGTGTTTATCAACGTAGTACAAATTCCTCTCGCTAACGAGGCCAAATATCTTGCTATGGCACTCGACGCTAAACTTAAATGGAGAGCACACGTGAAGAGCTCGAGATTAAATATAAAGATATTCCAAGCTCAGTTTAGAAAAAAAATTGCTGCTATACAAGCAAGTGTTAAAACTGGTCTGGACATAAGGTATACAGCTTTGGGGTTGTACCAAAATTACTAACGCTACCGTCTTTTAGACATACCAAAACAAAGTTCTTCGAATGTTCGTTAATGGTACATTAGAAACGATGATATCCAGTTCAGTTCTTGAAGTTGTGAGGTGAGCATCAGCATTCAAGCTCTTTATTAGTGTTTTTTTGCATTTGAAATCTACAGAGCTTACAAAAATCTGCAGAGCCATATTGTCTTTAAAAAATAAGAATTCTTGTACAAGTGATGGTATATCGAGCGTGTTATTGAAAAAAATTTGTCTATGTTTGATGGATGTGTTGAGTTATTTGTTTAATACTAGTGTTCAAAATGGCTGTTTTCCTCAGCACGTTAAATGCGCTGAAATTATTCCACTTTTTAAAAAAGGAAATAGGAAAAGTATGTGCAACTACAGGCCCATTTTTTTTCCACCAACCTTCTCAAAAATTTTCGAAAAACTTTTCAAATCACAAATTATGTATTGCCTTATTGTTAGAAAACCATAATTTTTTCAGTAGCAATCAGTTTGGGTTTAGAATAGGAATGTCAACTGAGGATGCTATTCTCAGAGTGTGTAGTCAGTTGTATGAAAATGTGAACTGTAACAAATATACGAGGGCGGGTCAATAATTCTATGCATTTTTGAATTTCTGACCTCTTTACTGAAACAGCAACACTGCTCCTGTCAACACGCATTTGTCAGTTGACTCCTGTCAAAATTTAAACTTGCTGCGTCAGTTAGTTTGTGTTTGACAGCTATTTTTATCAGACTACTCACTAATTTGAGGAGAAAATGGAAAAAAGTGAATTTCGTGTGCTTATTAAGCATTATTTCTTGCGAAAAAAAACCATTACCGAGACCAAGGCTAAGCTTGATAAATACTGCACCATCGATTTCAATGGTAAAAAAGTGGTTTCCTGAATTTCGTTGTGGCCGTACAAGCACTGAAGATGCCGAACCTCCTGGACGCCCAGTTGAGGTCTCTACACCCGAAACAATCGAAAAAATTCACGATATGGTGTTGGCCGACCGAAGATTGAAAGTGCGAGAGATTGTGGAAGCCGTAGGGATCTCGCATGGCTTAGTGGTTTCAATTTTGAATGATCACTTGGGCATGAGAAAGCTTTCCGCAAGATGGGTGCCGCGTTTGCTCACAGTCGACCACAAACGCAATCGTGTAACAACTTCACAGGAAGGTTTGGCGTTGTTTAATCGCAATATGGAGGAGTTTTTGCGCCGTTTTGTAACCGTGGACGAAATATGGATCCATCACAACAAACAACAGTCAAAACAGTGGGTTTCTAAGGGTGAATCGGCGCCAAAGAAGGCCAAGGTGGGTTTGTCAGCCAATAAAGTTATGGCGACTGTTTTTTGGGATGCACGCGGGATAATCCACATTGACTACCTTCAAAAGGGAAGAACAATCAATGGGGAATATTATGCCAACTTATTGGACCGATTCAATGACGATTTGAAAAAAAAACGACCTCATTTGTCCAAGAAAAAAGTTCTTTTCCACCAAGACAATGCAAGGGTGCACACATGTGCAGTTGCCATGGCAAAAATCCATGAATTGGGCTATGAATTGCTCCCTCATCCACCCTATTCTCCAGATTTGGCTCCGAGCGACTACTTCTTGTTCCCAAACCTGAAGAAATGGCTTGGTGGAAAAAGATTTGACTCCAATGATGAAGTCATCTCGCAAACAAAGGCCTATTTTGAGGACCTCGACAAATCATTTTTTTTGGAATGGATAAAAAAATTGGAGAAGCGTTGGACAAAGTGTATAGAGCTCAAGGGAGACTACGTTGAAAAATAAAATTATTTTTTTATAAAAAATCTGTTTTAATCCAAAAGTCACGGACTTATTGACCCGCCCTCGTACAATGCCTCTCTTTGTTGACATGACTAAAGCATTTATTTTTATTTTTATTATTTATTTATTTATTTATTTATTTATTTATGGGTAATATAACAATCAATCAATACCAATAAAAAGAAAAGAATCTGTAGTCTATAGTTCATAAGGAACTAGAGGCGAAAACAGGTAGAAAAAACAAAAAAATGATAAAAAAAAAAACGAAAAATCAATAAACAGAATGAGTGGGCTCATTAAAAACTTTATGACACAAATGTAAATTAAGAATGTTACTAAAACAAAACACGAAGCAGGTCAAGAATATCTTTATAATTGAACTCTAACAGCCAAGATTTGACTTTCTTGAGGAAAATGGATTCATTTCGAGTGCATCGTATGCTATAGGGTAATTTATTAAAATGTCTTGAAACAATTAAAAAAAAAAATTGAAAAAATATTTGCAGATTGTGGTAAGGGACCAGCACAAGATTTTGTTCATTTACTCTTAGAATTGATCCTATTTAATGAATAACCCGATCTCTCAAAAAATATTTTTAAAACTTTAAAACAAAATAAATGTTTCAAAGGTAGAATATTGAGACTTTTAAATAACGAAAAGCTGTCATATCGTCGATTTTTGCAGCAGATAAGTCTAATAACATGTTTTTGAGACACAAGAAGAGGGAAGATTTTGTTGTAATGAATGCCACCCCTAACAACTAAGCCATATTCGAGCTGTGAATGTATTAAAGTATAATAAATGCTCTTTAGAAGATCCTGTGAGCAATAGGATTTTAAAAAATAGAATTGCCTAGTAGTTGACAGAAGATATTTTTTTAGTGCATTCGAGTGGGCAGACCAATTCATCATCCAGTCCAGAGTAACACCAAGGTACTTAAATTCTCTTACCTGATCAATACAACAACATTTGTTCGAACACGAAAGTTGATCGAAAAAAGCCTGAGTATTGTTATTTGAGTTGCAAATAGCCGCACTATGTTTAAATCTCGGGCAGTTCCCACAGTGAAAAGAGAAAGATCCATAGTCTACTTTTTTGCCATTAGGACTAAAAAACATAATCTTGGTTTTGTCACTTATGACCATTTTGTGGATTTTGAACCAATGACTAAGAACTTCAAGGTCATGATTGATATCTGAGAAAAGATTCAAAACAGAAGCACTAGTAAAAGCACATGCCATATCATCAGCAAAAGCCGTAAGTTTACTATGATAGTTTTGACCAAAGAGAGAATTAATAAGGATTAATTAACTTAACACCTCATCAATTTTCACTCTTTGAGATCTATTCGATAGATATGAATGAAGCCAGTTATGAAATTTACCCCTAAAACCACATTTGAACAACTTATCTAAGAGTATAGTATGATCCACCGTGTCGAATGATTTTGTTATGCCCACAAAGAGTGCCGCAGTATTGTATTTATTATTGAAGCTGTTGTAGATATCAGAACAAAAATTTAATAATGCACTCTCAGTGGAACGACCTGATCGAAAACCAAATTGGCAATCACTAAAGAATTTATTTTTTTCTAAAAACTTGACCATTCTTATCTTTAATGCTTTTTCAAAAACTTTCGAGAATATTGAAAGTAAAGAAATAGGCCTGTAATTATTAATTAAGTTATCATCTCCTTTTTTGAACAAAGGAATAACTTCAGCGACTTTTAAACAATCAGGAAAAACACCACATGCAACGCTTTTATTGAAAATGAAACATAAAATTTCACAGATATTAAAAGCAATTTTTTTTATAAAGTTATTTGAAAAACTCTCAGTTATTTGTGAGTTAGAGTTTTTAAAAGACAAGATAATTTTATATAGTTCAAATGACGATATAGGATTAAAGAGGAAACTTTGAGAATATGACACTTCATCAACTAAACACTTACAATCACAGCATAAAACGGAACTATCAGAGACTACCTTTGCACCTACAGAAGAAAAGAAACTATTGAATTTTTCTGATAAGATCTTGTTGTCGGATATAAAAATATTATCTTCTTTCAAACTATAAATTCGCTCTTTCTGAACATTAATATGCCTCTAATTAGTTCCCATTCTTTTCTTGATTCACCTTTAACCTCACGAAATTTGTTCATATAGTAATTATTTTTGCACGAAGAAACTTGTTTTAAAATATCTTTGCATAATTGTTTGTAAGCAGAATTTACATTATTGTTATTGGGATGTTTCTTCTTTTTTTTGAACAAATTATTTTTTTCTTTGATTTTCTTAAGTAACTCACATAATATCCACGGTTTAAGTTTTTTCGATTTATCATTACTTTTAACTTTTTTTTGTGTACATTTTAAGACATAGTTATTAAGTATTTTATTAAACTTAGAGAAAGCTGTAGAAGGATCATTTTCATTATATACACATTCCCAATATTCGAAACGAAGAAGATTATTAAGAGTAACAAATTCAGTTTTAACACAGGAATAATTGGATAACAATGGCTTCACGGTAGAAGGACAAGAAGATTTTAGGCTAAGACACGTCATACAGTGATCGGATACTAGCAAATTGACAACAGAGTTATAGATTTATGGGACAAAAACAAAAAAACAAAAAATGCCTTTATGATTGGTTTAGTAAAACCTTTGCTTAAATATTTGTTTAATATTGAATATTTTCGATCTAAAACTGAAAGTGTACAATTAGCAAAACTTATAAGAAAGTTTTTTTTAAGTTATTCATATCTCTATCATCGCAAGTTTGGCTATGTTTTAAATTTTTATGTTAGGTGCAAGTTTACAATTTTGTCTTATTACGCAATGTTTGCTTACAATTAATTCATATAAATATTTCTTTTGCTCATATTTGTAAGTTTAATTTTTATATTCTATAATATATTTTCTTTCAAAATCGATTTCCAGATAACCACTTCTGTGCGCTACCTTTTGTATTATATTTAATAATCATCATCTTTGCCTGTTTTGTAATGGAGTTAATGTTTTGATCTTTTAAACAATATTTGAAATTTCTTCATCCAACATATGTCTTTGATCTAAATCTAAAGTTGCTATGCTTAAAGATATCTTTTTAACTATAACAATTCAATCATTTCCTTTGCGTTTATTACATGTAGCCAAATATTATGTCTGTTTCACTTGTAATAACTACATAAGTCGAGATGTAACTTCACGAATCCGTGTTGTTCGTTTAATTTCTGTAGTCTGTAGGTATATCGAAATTATCGGCAGAAAATTTTAGAGGTCTCTTAATATTCGTGACGTGAATATTTTTTAACTTGGCGTTTCTATACTTTGGTTCCCGCTTATGCCTAACTGCTTTATAATTTTTGATAAATCCTGTTGATCCCTTTTCTTCATATTTCTCCATATTCTTTTAATTCTCTTTTCCTTAGTTCCTTCTTAGCATTTTTTTCTCTAACAACTTTATTGGTTTGTGCATCTAACGGATTACATTTAATAGTTGAATGAAACCTTTCATTGGGAACTACTCCTAATCCTGTTTTGCATAAGTCATCTGACTGAATATTTCGTTTGGGTAAAAGGTAAAATTCTGAATTTTTCAGCTGTAGTATTGTGAAACCGCTCCATATCTACATTCCCTGTGACTACTAGGTTTTGTTAAATGAAGACTTATACCTTCATTTTGTAAAAATTCTTAAATTTGAATTGCTATCGTTGTCTGCTATTACCATGCTCGGCTTTCCTATCTTTCTAACTGCTCTATAATTGTTATGTGATTTCTATCCGTTAAATGATATGCTGAACCAAACTGAGAGAGTTTATCTATGTATTATAGTCTGAAAACTAAGCTTTCTTGTTACATATGTACATATTAATATGAATATGAATATGAATAACTGAACTTTAGTTTGGCTGGATTACGATCGTATTTTACTGCCTGACATTGATTTATAACAATATTCCAGTGTCTTTGGGTAATAGATTTTATTTTTAACTTAGTTATATATCTTTCGTATGCTAGAATATTGGCTTTCTCTTAAGTGGTAAAGAGATATTTTTTTTACCGCTTCTTCTTCTGTGTCCAAATCTTGGGCTCTAAATGAACATTTAAAAAATTTTAATTTCTCATCGTTCGAATACATTTCCTTATTTTTTCTTGGAGTATTTTATACATATGATCATTAAGTTCATTCCTTTCGCAATGAATCGTCTCAATATACTATGTATATGTATCTCCTAATCTATGGAAATCATGCTCCCCGATATAAATTATTCTTTTTCCTTTACATTATTATTTGTCAAAATTAATTGTGTTTTACATTTATTTACTATTTCTTGCACTATAGAGTGTAGACTAGCGAAAAATTTTCTGTCTGTGGGGGGCCTAATTCCCCTCCTTTCTTAGTCCTAACGTGCTCATTATGCGCTATTCTACTTAAGCAGCTAGCCTGTTTTCTATGTAAGTAACACGTTGGCTGAAAAGTCCGTGCCGTTTCTAAGAGAGGGCACCACTTGAATTAAATCCATACTAGTTGGTTTCAGTACCAACCTTCAAAAGATACGTGTATAAATTTGAGATATACCGTTGTGAGTGAAGCAACTTTTTTTAAGGTGAAAAAAATGGATTCAAAGCAATTTCGTGTGTTGATTTATCACTGCTTTTTGATAGGAAAAAATACAGCCGATGCAAAGAAATGGCTTGATAAGTGTTACCCGGACTCTACACCTTGCGAACAAACCATTCGCAAGTGGATTGAAAAATTTAAAAGTGGTCATACAAGCACCGAAAATGATGCACGCAGTGGACGTCCAAAAGAGGCTGTTTCAGATGAAAACATCAAAAAAGTCCACAAAATGATTACGAATGACCGTAAAGTGAAGTTGATCGAGATAGCTGAGGCTCTGAAGATATCAAAAGAGCGTGTTGGATATATCATACACTAATATTTGGACATGCGAAAGCTGTGTTCAAAGTGGGTGCCGCGTTTGCTCACAGTCGACCAAAAACAACAACGTGTTGATGATTCAGAGGAGTGTTTAAAGCTGTTCAACCGCAATAAAACCGAATATTTGTGTCGGTATGTGACAATGGATGAAACTTGGCTCCATCACTTCACACCAGAGTCAAGTCGGCAGTCAGCTGAGTGGCGAGCAGGCGACGAACCTCGTCCTCGGCCGACAAGGTTATGGCATCCGTATTTTGGGATGCACATGGAATAATTTTCATCGACTATCTCCAAAAGGTGCAGACTATCAACAGCGACTATTACATTGCGTTGTTGGAGCGTTTGAAGGACGAAATCGCAGGAAAACGGCCGAATTTGAAGAAAAAGAAAGTACTGTTTCATCAAGACAATGCACCGTGTCACAAGTCGATGAAATCGATGACAAAATTGAAAGAATTCGGCTACGAATTCCTTCCCCACTCACCGTATTCTCCAGATTTGACCCCCAGCGACTATTTCCTGTTCGCAGACCTCAAAAGAATACTCGCCGGAAAGAGATTTAAGACCGAATCGCCGAAACAGAGGCCTATTTTGGGGCTAAACCGAAATCGTGCTACAAAACTGGTATCGACAGATTGAAAAATCGTTTCAATCAGTGTATCGCCCTCGAAGGCAACTATATTGATAAATAAAGTTGAATTTTGCAAAAATTTTGTGTTTTACTATAAAACGGCACGGACTCTTCAGCCCATGTGTTATACTTTATTTCCAACTGGTATTGTTCTAGTTTGAGCAACCATCTTTGGTGTCTTAAGAAAAGATTTTTTCCTCTGTATTAAGAGTATTTTATGGGGTGATTGACAGTCTGAAGTAGTTTTTTTCACCACATTAATGCAAGAAATTCCTTATCTGTTGTCGAATAATTGCTTTCGTGATTATTAAGAGTTCTTGATGCGTATGATCCTCTTGTAAAAGACCAGCTCTTATTGCATAACTCGACGTATCAGTCGTAAGAGTAAACTGTTATTCAAAGTTAGGATATTTAATGATTGGATGGCTACTGATTATGCCTTTTAGCGTTTCAAACCATTCGATATAGTTTAGGTAATTTTTATTTATATTTGCACTTTTTTTCAAGTATTCAGTAATAGGCTGTGCTACTTTCGCATAGTCGCGAATAAATTTTCTATAGTAAGGCGTTCGATACCGTCAACCACGCTATATTATGTGATAAACTTTCAAGCAAATTCCAGTTTTCCCTTTCAGCGGTGAGACTTTTGCCTTCGTATCTCGTAGGTCGTCACCAAGCAGTACTTGTGAATGGTGGAATGTCCGACTTTCTTCCCAATTCGTGTGGAGTGCCACAGGGATCTATATTGGGATCCCTCCTGTTCTCTTTATATGTTAACGATCTACCCTCCATTGTCACAAGTTCCGACGATACCCAATTACACAACAGCTGTTCACTTGACTCGATCGACTTTTGCGTTCGCCTGTTAAACTCTGACTTGCAAACAATTTTTAACTGGTCGCAACAGATGATGAACCCCAGAAAGTCAAAGTACATTGTCATATTTAGGAAAGCCATAAACACCTCCCGATTCTCACCGCTCCACCTCAATGACGATCCCATTGAATATGTGGATACCGCTAAAAATCTAGGTATGACTTTCAACAAAACCTTAACATGGAGCGATCATATCAATAAATCTGCGGGCAAAGTTCATGGTATCCTTCGCTCCCTTTGGCAACTCGAACCTTCACTTCGATGAAAACAAAAATTATTCTCACTAAAACACTCATTACTCTTATACTCACTTATGGTTGCGAAGTCTTTGGAAAGTGCGACTCTTTCAACAAGCGGAAACTTTATGTCGGATATAACGACGCCGTTCAATACATTTTCAGCTTGCAAAGGTATGATCGCATTTCACACTTCGCTTACCGGATCTGTAACCTCAAGTTTGATAGCCTTTGCAATACCGTGCAATAACTATGCTGCATAACATCATACATACGCATCAACCCCGCAACCTTTTTAAAAGAATAACGCCGTTTGCATCTGTAAGAACAGGGCAACTATTACTCCCGCGATTTTCTTGTTTAACGTCAGAACGCCAATTCTTGGTAAACGCTACTCGACTCTGGAATTCCCTGCCACACCAAATTAAAGAAATAAAAGAGAAAAAAAGATTTCAAAAAGAACTCAAATCTTATCTTTATATTTTGTAGTTTATTTCACCTTTTTGATTGCTATGTAAAATTATTATCCTTACTGTTTTTTATTTAACCTTTGATCGACCGTTTATACTTTTTTGTAACATTGTTAGTCTAATTTACTAGTAGCTTTCTTTTATATTTTTATTACCTCATATAAATAAGCTTATCACTACCTGAAAGATAATGTACGAGTATCTTACTGTGTAAGCCATCTTAATAAACTGAAATTGAAATTGAAATTGAAATCTGTTACCCCTAGATAACAGTTTGCTTGCGTTTGAGTTATAGGAGACTATAATTTTTGAATAAAAGCTATCTTGTCTGGGTTAGTTTTTAATCCTCCTTAGTTAAAATATGTCCTGAAAACTCAGTTGCTCTTTTCATAAAATTATATTTATTATCTGGACTTTTAATTGTTTAGTTCCTGATATTTGAAATATGTCAGAAATTGCTTTGGCATGTTTTTGTAAAGTTGTACTTAATATCAGATATCGTCAAGATACTCGTAAACTACGCATGTTCTATTTATTTCATATCTAAGAATTTCATTCATTAGCATCTGAAACAACTCTGGATCATTTTTGAGACAGAATGCCATTCTTACAAATTCATATAGTCCATGTGGCGTGATGAAAGCTGTTTTCTTAATATCTTCTCCCTTCATCAGAATTTGATGGTAACCTTTTGCAAGGGCCAAAGTAGTGAAGTGAAGTAAAGCGCCTTTCCGAACATGTTTCGCTGCTATATATTTTGTAGAATAGATTGTAATTTTTATTTGTGGTAAGTCGTCCGAGGCTAGTTCAGAAAAAATTCTGGCGTGTTTCTTGCCATTTTTTTCCAAGAATGAACTAAGGTTCCCTGAGTTTTGGCTCTGTCTTTCAGAATTGTTTACTTGTTCGCCCTTGGTCGTATCTTCTATAGTGTCGACTGACATATGGTCTTTTTTTTTTTTTTTTTATAATGTACGCGCGCCAAAGGGGTTATGAATACCCTTACACTGTTGCCAGGGCGCGGGCGGAAAGGTAGAAGGAGGAGAAAGGAAAGTTTGTGATGTAGTGGTTTGAAACTCAGGTGTGTTTGGTTTCGATATTGACTCTCCAGGGGTGGGAGTCCGAATAGGACGGAGAGATTTTCTTCACACGGAATGGTGAGGTTGTGAATTTTAACGGTTGTTTTGTGCTTGAAAACCCTACAACATTGATTGTTAATTTTGACCTAATTTTTTTTTTTCTGACCGGGATTATGATTCCTTTGTTGATACTGACTTGAGTTATTGGTTCTATGCTGACCTTAATTGTGCGTATACTGACTTGAGTTATTACACTTCTCTTGACCCTGTTGTATAACTTGACCTGAGTTATCAGTTTTTTTTTGCTTTGATTTTGCCTGTTCTGACTTGAATTATCTCTTCTTCTGGTATATGGAGATGTACCATATATACTTTCTGTCTAGCAAAGTGCCTTGGGTCATTTCTTGCGCTGTATTAATTAACATGGCTTCTATATTTCCTAAATTTATCCAATTATCATCCTTATATGATTAATTCGTATGTTTTTTATTTAATATTTGGTAATTCAATGGCTAGCTCACTTACTGAAGTAACACTTAGACTGCTGATTCTCCTATATATGTACTTCGTATGGTACCATGTTCGGCTTGTATCTTAGCTATAATATTCCCTTGATGACGCTCCAATTATCCGAATTTAGTAGGTTGATAACGGC
Organism: Volucella zonaria; assembly: GCA_963966105.1. Classification (NCBI taxonomy): domain Eukaryota; kingdom Metazoa; phylum Arthropoda; class Insecta; order Diptera; family Syrphidae; genus Volucella; species Volucella zonaria. The sequence goes on along the minus strand of OZ014530.1, from coordinate 157,442,765 downwards.
GTTCTTTGCTTCTCTTTGTATCTTCATGTAAAACACTGTTCGCACTATCGCCTTTTTAGCTTGTTCATCTTCTTGAACCCTAATCCACTTAATCTTTATTGATTTTTTTCCACTATTTTTTTTTTCCCCACTAGTTTACAATTGTATTTGATGTACACTTTAATTTTTGTAGACTTTCTGTATTTAATCTTTTCAGAATTTCTTGTACTAGGTATGTTGTAGGTACGCGTTTATTAATTTAAATTTGTAAATTAATTTTATACGACGTAAGCCCGTTTTACTGCTTTCCTAATTTTATAGTAATCCTACCAACTGCGCCAATTTTTTTTTTATTTAGAAATTGGATTAAAAGAAACACACTTCACTTTTTTAACAAGAGACACTTTATTGCTTATTTTAAAGTTTCAGAACTTAAGAGATATGTTATTACTTCTTGACGTTATTAAAACTTAATAACTAGCGAGTCACAAGAAGGAGAGTCAACTATAACCCTCTCTGATTTTGTCACTTGTATTTTTTTTTCGTAATTTGAAATGTAATCATATTGATTTCCAAGAATGAACTGCATGAATGATTTATATTGGCTCAGCATAATGCATACAGGCCAATTTTATGGAATTCGTTAAAGAAAAAATGAATTTGCTTATTGAGTTGAATTTAATATTGTTTGGACAAACGTGTCGTATTTATCAGGTGTAGAGTGATATGTAACTCGCGCGGTGGGTTTGCTTTTTCTGATATAAGACAAATAGTTGATCCACCGTTATTGAAATAATAATGGAAACTTCCAGATAGTATACATCCTAGTTGGGTGTTTTGAGCAACCGGTGTGCCACTAGTACCTTCTTCCAGACCTTTTAAAATGATGACTTGGAAGATATCGGCTATGATGGTGGATATGATATGATGGATGAGTCAGTGTTAATTGTTTGATGTGATCCCACTGCTGTGGTGATTCGCCCGGTAAAAGTTTTGTAAGTTTATCTAGCAATAGGAAAGACCCCTAAGTCTAGAATTCTGACGGATATATTGATGGAATGCTTTGTTCTAATGTTCCCGTATTTGTCCTTCCTAGTCCTGTTATCATAGCGTAAGCTCTGGATTTTTTCAATTGAAGTCTCCGCACAGAATCTTTGGTAATAACGATGACTGTAATGCTCACTGATGGTGGTCACATCCTCTCAAATTGGTTTTTATAATTGCGGTTGCCAAAAATACGAGGGCGGGTCAATAAGTCCGTGGATTAAAACACAGATTTTTTGATAAAAAAATAATTTTATTTTTCAACGTAGTCTCCCTTGAGCTCTATACACTTTGTCCAACGCTTCTCCAATTTTTTTATCCCTTCCAAAAAAAATGATTTGTCGAGGTCCTCAAAATAGGCCTTTGTTTGCGAGATGACTTCATCATTGGAGTCAAATCTTTTTCCACCAAGCCATTTCTTCAGGTTTGGGAACAAGGAGTAGTCGCTCGGAGCCAAATCTGGAGAATAGGGTGGATCAGGGAGCAATTCATAGCCCAATTCATGGATTTTTGGCATGGCAACTGCACATGTGTTCATCCTTGCATTGTCTTGGTGGAAAAGAACTTTTTTCTTGGACAAATGAGGTCGTTTTTTTTTCAAATCGTCATTGAATCGGTCCAATAAGTTGGCATAATATTCCTCATTGATTGTTCTTCCCTTTTGAAGGTAGTCAATGTGGATTATCCCGCGTGCATCCCAAAAAACAGTCGTCATAACTTTATTGGCTGACAAACCCACCTTGGCCTTCTTTGGCGCCGATTCACCCTTAGAAACCCACTGTTTTGACTGTTGTTTGTTCTCCGGTGTGTTGTGATGGATCCATGTTTCGTCCACGGTTACAAAACGGCGTAAAAACTCCTCCATATTGCGATTAAACAACGCCAAACCTTCCTGTGAAGTTGTTACACGATTGCGTTTGTGGTCGACTGTGAGCAAACGCGGCACCCATCTTGCGGAAAGCTTTCTCATGCCCGAAGTAACGTGCGATGCTTCTGATAACATATTTTATATGTTTTTGTTGAGAAACATTTCGATGCATGATGATGTGTTTGGAAATAGTCTTTGCAAAGCTTTTATTTTTTAACTATTTCCATATGGGATTGCATTGACATCTGGTCAAATTTGTTGCAGGAGTGCAACCAGTGTGAGCCATTATCAGGTTTGCGGAATGGTACTTTTTATAAAATTCATTCTTGTTTTGAGATTGATTTCAATTTTGGCTTGCTTCACTTGGTGGTGGTTGAAATTTAGTTTCTATGAAATTAAGAAAATCAGCAAGAAGTTGCAACGTTTTTGGTTGTTTTAGTGATTGTTCATATACCTTGCTAGTCTATTTGTCGAGTTTTTGGGCGATTATAAATATAATTATCGGGTCCGAGCTACTTACATTAATTTTAAATCCTTTTAGGGCTTTGTCGTATCATGAAATTTTCGTAAGTATGTTGCTAACTCAACTTGAGATTCGTTTTGAGTTAACAAAGTTTGTAAATAGGCGTACACCAGTAGCCTTTTGTTTTCGTATCTGTTTGATAACAGTTCTTTCGCTATTAATTAATCAATGTTTATTATCTGCAAGTGTGAAATGACTTTTGCAGGTTCATTAAGGTAATGCATTTTCTGGGAATTTCCTACTTTCCCATTTTTGTGTATAGGTAGTTTGCTTAAATAAGTCATTAAATGATTTCCATTTACTGTAATCATCGTTAAAGGTGGAAAGTGTTAAATCCGGCAATTTCAGTTAATGTTGCTCGTATACACATCTTGATTCTTGTGAAGTACTTATGCTGTTATGACGTATTAAAACATGTTCACTTTTTTATTGCAAATTTACCATTATATTTTCATAAATTTTCTCCAATTTTCCATGTACTCGCAAGTTCATATAATCATCAGCCAAATCTATTTCGACTGAGTTTGCAATGATGTCGTTAATGGATTTCTTATATTTTCTCCAACTTTATAATCGGCGTGCGCTAAAGGGGTTTTGTACCCTTAAAATGTTCGTACACAGCGTAGGCGAAGGAAATTTAGGGAGGAAGAAAAGACAGGTACCGATGTACATTGTTTTTAAATGTTTATAAATTATAACGACCAGGAAACACAAAGATCGGCAGTGCATTCCATAAGCGACTTGTACGGCTTAGGAAGGAATCAAGATATTTTAGAGTACGTCCGAAAATGGGCTTGAGGGTATACTGATGAGCATTCATAGCGAGACGGGTGTTACGGTTGAAAGTTTGAATGGGCGGAATGCTACTGGTGATTTCAATGGAGCACTGGTTGTGGAAATAGCGATAAAACAAAGTGAGACAGGAGACATTTCGTCGGTGCTCGAGGCTGTCAATTGATTGACTGATATTAGTATCACCAATGAGTTTTATCGCACTCTTTTGAATCGTATCTAGCAGGTGCAGAGATGTTTTAGGAGCACTTGACCAGATGTGGGCGTTCTAATTTTGGGCGGATGAATTCCTTATATATTTTGGCCAGATTAGAGGGGGTAAAATATTTCTTACATCGCTTGAGGAAACCTAGACATTTCGCAGCATTTTTGGCGACATCGAATATGTGGTCATTCCAACGTAAGTTGTCACTGACACACATACCGAGAATGGAAAGTTTATCGGTTTCGACGATGCAAGTGCCATTCATGGATAATGGCTGAGTATTTGAATTTCGCTTTAATGACAGCAGACAGCATTGAGTTTTGGAAGCATTAAATTCCACTCGGTTGGTAGTTCCCTAATTGGTGTTAATATCGGAATTGTTTTTTTTTTTTGTTATAATTTACGCGCGCCTAAGGGGTTATGATACCCTTTTACTGTTGCCAAGGCGCGGGCGGAAAGATAGAAGGAGGAGAAAGGAAAGCATTGTTTGTGATGTAGTGGTTTGAAACTCAGGTGTGTTTGGTTTCGATATTGACTCCAGGGGGTGGGAGTCCGAATAGGACGGAGAGTTTTTCTTCACTCGGAATGACTCACAGGTTGTGAATTTTAACGGTTGTTTTGTGCTTGAAAACTCTACAACAGCCAAATCTACATGTCAGTGTTATGCCTTCACACGCAGATTTTTCTGACTGAGTTCCAATTACACAAATGAAAACTTTGTCGTGGCTAGGATTCGAACCTTGACCCTCCGAGTGAGAAGCGATTGCTAGTACCACTACACCACGGCCACCCCATGAGCTGCCATTCCCGTTCTACAGACGAACAGCAGGGGCGTGAGTACGAGAACGAATATGAAAAGCAGAGAGTGCTGTCATCAGCAAAAGAATATATTGGATTAGAAGTGGCAGACAAGAGATCATTAATAAAAATTAAAAAGAGTGTCGGAGACAGAATGAAGCCTGTGAATATCAGACTTGAAACCGTCCAAGACAACTTGGATTTAGCGTTCCGAAAGGTAATTTCTAATCCATTGAAGAAGAGAGTCATCGATCCCAAAAGCACGCATTTTCGACAAAAGAGCCTGATGCCAAACTCTGTCAAATGCCTTAGAAATATCAAGCGCAACTATCTTGCTTTCGCCAGATTGATGAACGCTTTGGTTCCACTTTTCGGTGAGACATGCCATCAAATCACCAGTGGTCGTGTTCCTACGAAAACCATATTGCCGGTCATTGAGAAGTTTTCGTGTTTCGAGATATTTCATGAGCTGACGGTTTATCAGCGTTTCCATGACCTTAGTGAGAAGGGACGTAAGTGCAATGGGTCTGTAGGAGGAGAGAGAAGAAGATTCGCATTTTTTGGCGACGGGATCGAAAAATGCTGTTTTATATCTGCTCGGAAAGAGTCCTAAAGAGTAGGATTGATGAAAAAGCTTACGCAGCGGTTTTGCCAGCGTGGAAGAACACCTCTTCAGAAGAAGGGGAGATTTACCATCTGGACCAGCGGATTTATGCATATTGAGATCTTTAAGTACTCTTGCTACTACACGAGTGCGAAAGTGGATTCGTCCCATTGTAGATTCGACGCACTCAAGTGTAGGCGGGGACAAAGCACAATCTGGGAGTGTTGAGCTAGCCTCAAAATGTGCAGCAAGCAGATTGGCCTTGTCCAAAGAGCTGACAGCTGGAATGTCATTGTAAATAAGCGTTGGGAAGGAGGATGAGGCAGAATTTCTAATGCATTTGAAGTACTTGCTGTTTTTAGAAGTATTATAATATGCTTCTGTCCCTTCTTCAGCCTGTTCCATTTTTTCTGCGGATCTGAAAAAGGCATACGCTTGCAGCATTTTCATTTTCCTCACTTGTTCTACTTCCAACTTTGTGTTTTCGTTGTTTGTCTTTAATTTCTTTGTGCTTCCGTCACATTGATGTTGTCAACAGATTTGACAGATCTTGGATGATTTCTTCCATTCCAGAATCAAGTTTTGAAGCGCACTTATTGACGAGCACACTTGCCTTTAGAATTTAGCTAGATGTAATTAAATCATCTAGCCGACGCGGGAAAACTCTCTCGTGCGTCCTGGTTTAGTCTCTTTCGTAAATTTTTCAAACACCTTTTTATCCAGTCGGCCCTATTCTTTTAAGTCTAAGCTATGTCATCTATAGTATGCATTTTAGTATTTTATTTTTGTTTACTTTTTTACTCTCTCTCGTAATTATTTTCCTCTTCATATCGTATCTTCTCGAGTTGTTCAGTTTTCTTCATTATAATCGGAGGCCCATATACTAATGTTTAACATAGTTACCTTACCCCGGATGGAGGGTTAGAATAAGCATCTGATTTAACAGATCAAATAATAAATAAACAAAAATTATTAGTCGTCGTTTTGTCGTTTTGTTTGTCACAAGCGTACGTTTTTTTTAACCCCGTCGTAGTAGTGGAGGATAGTAAACTTACCCTGTCATACAGATCTTGATCGATCAAGTATGTATATTGGCATTTTGGAGTAAGTTAGTGGCCATGGTTCAAGTGGTAGTGGATTGGCTTACCAATGGAATGGTTCGGGGTTCAATACCAGCCGTGCCCAAATCACATTCTTTTTTTCAGACAACTAAAATCTCGTGAGATGAATCGTTGCATAAAATACAACAACAAGTTAATTTGCAGTAAACGAAGCTAAAGCAGTGCCGACTGAGTCTCTAATGTTATTTCAATGAATGTGTACTTCCCGGTACTGTTTCCAACCTCCGTCACATTTTTTTCGAAAATAGAATGTGCTGCCAGTCATACAATTCTTGACCACCATTAAACTGTGGTACGGATTTAACTATTTCGAGAAACTCATCGGAACTTACACTATCAATTATTTTCACTTGATGATATGCTTCTAACTGTGTTTCATTCGAACTTTCACTTTAACTTGACAAATTTCATTTAATTTTTTATCGAATCCTTTTCTTTTAATTTGAAGCACACCATGGATGGCGAAGTGTATCACAATTTACAAATCTGCAGCATCCATTTCAGTTTTTCTTCGGTTATTTTCCCCACCGATGTGTAAATACATATATAAAATCTTTAAACAACTAATCTACGAGTTGTTCCCTTAAATTTACTAATTTTCTTTCAACCAATTACTTTCTAGCTCACTTACTTGCAACCAATAAGTTAAAGAATACCCCAGACCATTGGATTTACGAACAAATCAATCAATCAATTAGCAAGAGTATTTTCATTATACTAATAGTTTCAATAACAGCTTTTATCAATAACACCTGCGCATATGATGTTTGAAGAGAATTTATTTAAGTACTTTATCTAAAAATAAATGAGCGATTACATATGTTTTCTTTCATTTTGGAAACGTAAAATAATTTCTTATTGATTATTGTTGTAAATCAGAGTCGTCTTATGCTAATGTTGTCGATTGTTGTTTTGTAAGGCTTTAAGTTAATCGTCGTTGTTCAGACTAAATATTTTATAATGTATTATTTAATTCTATTAAACTTTAATATATTTTATAACAAATACACACCATATATCTTAAAGACACATGCACCGCAGGTTAGGAGAAGACAGAGTTACAATGACAGCAGTGTGGCAATGTTAGACAAAACAAGTGTTGCTACTGCTCGATGACGTGTGTTCAATATAAAACAGTCCTCCCCCTTTAGTCAACTGTTAGTATCCAAAACGCGGTGGTTGTTTCACTACTCTTCTGTACCTGGTTGCCTGGGCGTTGTTGTACGAGTTTGCGGCAAAGGGGGCACACTGCCCTGTGGTTGCTGTTGCTAGGGTGCTATTGTTGTTGTTGAGTTTTCTGTTGCTGCGTTTGTGTTAGATGATTGTTGTTGGTCTTGGGTGGTAGGTTAGGCATCAGCACTAGAAACTGATGAACGGGAATAGGAGTCGTAGCAACTTTAAAATATGTTTCTGGCAATTTGGTGCTACTACGAGAGGACTACCCCATATGATACATCCCTTCTGTGTGGATAATTCCATTATTCTTTGAAATAAAAGTTGATAGATAGTGTTAATTTTCGAAGGCCAACTATATAGTATCCATCATATTCGGGATCTTTCATCGCATCCTCTGATATTTCGTTAGCTCTAACTGACGGATCATTACTCCCTTCTAAGAGTAATACGACAGCGCTTCTAACTGAACCCTACATCCTCGACACATTTTAAGGTAACCTACTAATCAGCATTGGTTTTCAATTTTCCTATTCGATGTTCTATATTAAAATCGTACGCAGACATTACAACAATAGTGGTGAACTCATAATTGGAATAGTTTTTTTTTCTTTTTAAATAGACCAAATAAAGGACCATGGTCGGTTACAATCACTACATGTCCGCCAGCTATATACTGGTGAAAATGCTTTATGCCGAAAATTATTGCCCATGTTTCCTTCTCAATCTGAGCATAATTGCGCTTACTCAAAGATACTCTACGGGAAGCATATGCAATTGGTCGTTCATTTCATTCCCTATCTCGATGAGCTAAAACAGCGCCATCATGCGTCATACGGTAACGCATCGCACTAAAGGTTTGCTTTCATCATAATGAGTAAGTACCTTATTCGATCTCAGCAAAGCCTTCAACTCGTTAAATCATTTAATATGCTCCTTGTTAGTGGCTTATAGTAATAATTCAACATGGGTGCGTTCGGAATAGCTTTCACCTTTGCTTTATTTGGAGTAATACCCGCACTCCATAACCCTAGAAGTTAAGAAATGGGAGACCCCATTGCAGATTTTGTTAAAGACTTACGAAAATTATTGGATCACCGTAACTTTGCCGAACTGAACAATATGCTACGTGATAGATTGTGTGTGGATTCAAGGACGAAACTCTACAAAATACACTATTTAGTGAGCCAAATCTGTAATTTTAACTGTCCTATGACCTCAACGTGAAACAGGAGATGAAAACGTCCTCGATGTACGCGGCACCAGCGAAGTACTTAATGGCAGCCTCAGCGCAATAGAAAAACCAAGACAGAAGAGTGAAAGTTTCTACCAGGAGTTTTCGCCGTGAAAAAATCACCCACAAGACAAATCTTCATTCAGAGATAAGAAGTTGCGGCTTCTGTCAACTTAAGGGCCATCCCAGTAGAACATGCGATAAGAAAAAGACAGTAAGTAGGCAAAAATACCAGACGCACCAGGTTCACATTGTGAAGGAGCCGAGTGTCGTAGAAGAGGAACATTTTGCAAGCAACAGTTTTTACGACATAGGCGACACTCATTCAGCAAAGGTAATCACAAAATTGGTGGTGAATTGGACCATGCAAGAGTTTGAAATGAATCCGGGAACATCTAACATAGTCATCTCAGACAACGCATGGAGGAGAATCAAAGAAACGGGAAAACAATTATATACCTCATCACTTATTCTAGTCTAAGAGCCCGCAGTATAGATTTGGCAGTGAAGGATAACCAAAAGATATGTACATTCATAGGTAGTATTTATTAGTGTGATATCAAATAAGGCAGTCTTGCAGTCCTCACTGGTGGACGAGGAAAATAACAGTACTTTTAAAATGCTAAATTATGCCCAAAAGTATGCGATAGAGCAGAATTTGCTTGACTTAGATTCAGTTATGCCAGACGTTTAGGATGCGGCTAATGCCACGCTAGACGCCATCAAAATGTTTGAATTATGCCCAATTTTGTATAATTAAAGTAACCATGTCATTTTTACATAAAACCTAGATCAGAGTACATAGCGTACGCTGCAGTTCCCGTTCTACAGCCGAAGGGTAGGTGCGTGAGTCCGGGATCGAATATGAAAAGCACAGAGTACTGTCATCAGCAAAGGAATATATTGGATTAGAAGTAGCAGAGAAGAGATCATTAATGAAAATTAAAAAGATTGTCGGAGACAGAACGGAGCCCTGGGGTGCACCAGAATTTATTTTGCGAAAATCAGACCTGAAACCGTTCAAGACAACTTGAATTGAACGTTCCGAAAGGTAATTTCTAATCCATTGAAGAAGAGAGTCATCGATCCCAAAAGCACACATTTTCGACAAAAGAGCCTGATGTCAAACTCTGTCAAATGTCCTTGAAATATCAATTTCAGATATCTTACTTTCGCCTTTGGTTCTACTTTTCGGTGAGACATGCCATCAAGTCACCAGTGGACCTGTTGCTACGAAAGCCATACTGCCGGTCATTGAAAAGTTTTCGTGTTTCGAGATCTTTCATTAGCTGACGGTTTATCAGTATTTCCATGAACCTGGAAAGAAGGGACGTAAGTGCAATGGGTCGGAAGGAAGTGATGCAACAAGACTCGTCTTTTTTAGGGACAGGCTGGACAAATGCTATTTTCCATCTCCTCGGAAAGAGTCCTAAATAGTAGGATTGATGCAAAAGCTTATGCAGTGGTTTTGTCTGCGAGGGAGAATCACTCTTCAGAAGATGGGGAGATATACCATCTGGACCAGCGGGTTTATGTATATTAAGATCTTTAAGTACTCTTGTTACTACACGAGTGCGAAAGTGGATTCATCCCATTGAATATTCGACGTACTCAAGTGTAGGCGTTGACAAAGCATAATCTGGGATTGTTGAGCTTGCTGCAAAGTCTGCAGCAAGCAGATTGGCATTGTTCAAGGCGCTGACAGCTGGAATGCCATTGTAATGAGCGTTGTAATGGAGGATGAGGCAGAATTTCTAATATTTTGTTACTGCCTTTGGGACATTGTAGTATTTTTTCGTACCTGATCGCTCTAACTTTCTGCTTCAAGACCAGTCGTCCTTTGGAGCTATGTCTGATCATTATTTGCTGTTTTGTACATATAATATTCATTTACCTTGTTCGTTTACATCTTGATGTTTCCAATACCGAAATTATAATACTTCTCTGCAACTGCATGTTTCTTTGGCAAAATTGTAATTTTTCTACAGATGTTAATGCAAAGTAATTTTTTTAAATCTTTATTGCTGGACTTGTCCAAAAAACATGTTCCGTTAAAGACTATGTCAGTGCGCAGTAAAACTTGGCCATGGCTCAAGTCTAACGTACATAACGTTATGAAAGTCCGAAATAAATAATATTCTTATTGAAAGCGAAGCACTACTAACTAAATTGGAGTAAATTCTGCCATGCTCGTAATCATTCGACATACGTAACACGAAGTGGGAAGTAAAGGTATTTTCTATCCAAACTATGTACCGACCAATCTACCAAAAAACTTTGGAATAATTTTATCTTTTATCCCTAACATTGAAATCTTTTTTGAAATTGATTTTGACTTCGAAGTCGTAACAGAAATTGAAGTCATTGAAAGCATTCGTTCTTTCAAATCCGAGGAAGACGGTTCACCCCACTTCATTAATTCATTCTCAACTCATTCCCCACATTTCGCATTGTAGGTTCATCTTTTTCTGAAAGTTGGAAGTCGGCAAAGGTCTTACCTGTATCAAAAATACCTCTTAAAATAATTTCCCTCCAATTAGTGCTTTGCCGTGTTTATCAAAAGTTTTGGAGAAAATACTTGCAAAACAAATTTCAACTCATCCAGATTTTATAACTTATTATCACCCGTACAATCTGGTTTTTGTCAAAAGCACAGCAGCTTCACAGCAATGATTAAAATACTTTATGGCATTAGAGTTGAATATGACTTAAACAATGTCATCATACTTTGTTTGCTCGACTTCGCTAAAGCTTTTGACAAGTAAAACATGAAATACTATTATATAAAAAACTCAGAATGCACTTCGGATCTAGCGAAATGTCAGTACATAACATATGTCTAATATTCTGTTATTTGTGTGATCATAGCCAGACAGTTATATTTGGCGACACAACTTCCAATTCTAAGACTTTGCTAACTGGGGTACGCCAGTTCTCAATTTCAGGTCCAAATTTATTCTACATTTTTCTAAAATTTGCATCAGTACCTGTGTTCACTTTTATGCAGATGATGCTCAGATCTACTTTTCCAGTCGAATCGGGATAGCTGAAGATCTTATCTGCAGAATAGCTGAATATCTCTAAAGTATATATAGTTGGACTCAAGGCAGTGGGCTAACTTTTAATACTGAAAAGTCTCAGTTAATATTGATCTCAAAACATTAGTACAACTCTGATGATCTATCATCTGTTTACTTAAAAAACATAAAATTTAAATACGTGAATGTCGTAACCTATCTTAGTTTTTACTACTCCATTGGACGCGTCTATGCTGGGATACTGTATTCTAGTTATACTATATTTCTGTCGACACTAAAGTTCAGGCTAATCAAAACTTTACTTGTACCTATTATTGACTACGCTATAGTTGTGTTATAGTAAACTTGATTCCCAATCCCAACATAAGTTACTTCAATGACATGATTAGGTATGTATATGGCCTTCGTCGACGCGAGCATATCTCGCATTACTACTATACTTGGTTGTTAGCCTCGACAATTTCTTAATATCAGATGATGCAAAGCTTCAAATCGTGCAATCTTCTTGGATATGTAACCTCATTACCCCATTCCATAATTATCGCGTCTTTTCTTTCTTCATATTATTAGGCTATAAAACTCTCTACCAATATAAACAAAACAAATAATTAGGGGTAAACAATTTAAAGCTTCTGTATTAAAACACTTCTCTTGGCTACTTCTCCTTTTTCGTTACCCATTCTCTTTTCATTCTATTTTCACTCCCCATTTCTGCTCTTTCTCTACCTAACTCTCTGACCTTACCATAATTCTTTTATTGCTTTATGCTAATTGTACATATATGCACTTAAACTTCAAGAACATTAAATAACGTTAATTGATTAATGTTTTATCATTTTATAATATTACATATATGTTATAATATTGTCATAAAGTACTATAAAAGACAAAGTCTTATTTATACAGTTTGAATTATACAATAAATCGAATTGAATTAAATCTAATGTTACATTTAAAAATACCATACAATTGAAATAAATGGAGAAATTTGTGTAACCTTTGTGGTTTCTGACAGTATTCAATCGCCAGCACCAAAAACCACGAAGGCCAAAAACTATAAGTTTCATTTACAAACAATTCAGCATATGAAAAACTTAAAAGTTTTTTACGAAACTTGGTTTGTAAAAGTTATTGTACTACTTTATTTTCAGGTAAGGCCAATAAATATTTATAAATATCAGTACAGCAAGTATGGCCTCAGAAGTGCAAATTTCCGGCAACGCTAAGTTGCGGAAATCGTCCGAAGACAAGGGGACACTAAGCGAAACGTGTGACTCTCATAGTCCCAGACACATTCAAGTACTCAGGCTTGTTTTCTGATATCCAAAAAATATCCAAATGGAATTTGGAAACACATTGTTCTCATAGTCTCAATCATATCAATTCACACACGCTGGTCATAAAGCACCCGAATGGTACTCGAAGGGATGACACTTATGTCATATCGGGTGAGCTATGGAATAAGTTAACACGACGTGAATGTACAGTAGTTTTATATTTAATTTATTCTTAATGTCAATCTTAAACAGACCGATAAATACCACAAAAGTGTTTTTTAAATATTCAATTATACTCGTTTTATAGTTTTGCTTGAATATGGTGGATATTAGGAATGCATTCCACATAGAGAGGATCTGTCCGTTGTGGGGTGCATTTGCGTCAGCTCTGCCTTAAAACAAAAGTAAATACTTAAAATGTCTTGCAAATCAAGTTGATCGTTCAGATATAAAAGTAGTCTGCTGCGACTACAATAACATATTTCACGTCTCGTGTGTAAACATATTGCCTGTTGACTTGGGTTATTTAAAACGAAACGACAAAGTATGGAGATGTGTAAATTGTGCTCCTTCCAAGAGGCGTGACTCTTTCTTTGGTGAAGCGTCAATTAGTGGAGTCAACAAATCATTACAAAAAAAATCAAGACAATCAACCAACATAACACCTCAAGCTACGAATAATTCGAATGCTTCAAATTCTCACTGCACCGAACATGGACATCTGCAAACCACTCTCAACAAAGTTTTTCGTGATGGTTTAAATGTAAGTGTAACAGAGAAAGACATTGATTACTGTTACGCAAACAAAATTACGAAGCATAAACATAATACGGAGAACAAGGACCCACAACCACAAGACCACATCAACATACTCCACGTTAAACTTGGGTCACGTCACTGCAAAGAACACATAATGAGAGCGAGAAAAGAGAAAAGAGAAGAGAGAACCACTGTCATCAACATAACTGAATCCAAGCGCGAATCCACAGAAGATGTTTATCAACAACTGTTTGACTCAACATACACGTCAGCTGTTTAAAACCGCAACACCAATGAAAACAAAAATGAAATTCAAATATGTTTGGGCTACAAATGGGATAGTTTATATGGGTAGGAAAAAGGGTGATAAATCAATAAAAATTACTTCCATAACTGATTGTTCTGTCCATCGTTCATTTCCAATTGCATGTAAATATCCCGATGATCCCTATGATTTCTGTCTTCATCAAAATATTCGTAGTGTTAGAAGTTACTTTTCTTCGTTGTTAGCACATATAAATACGTTTAATAATTTACCTGTAGTTATTGTTTTAAGTGAAGTATGGATTTATGAAAATGAACTTGATATCTATATTATACCCGGGTATATGGCGCCTTTTGGGTAATAGTTTATGTTAGAGAAGGTTATGCGTGCAATTTTTCAAAAATTAATATTCCAAGTGCTGATGTTGTAAAACTATCTTTTGAATGCCATAATAAGTTTTTCACTATGTTGTGCATATATGGAGTAGAATACGTAACTAAATCAGTTTTTATAGATGACCTGAGAGATATATGTACTATAAGGACTGAAACGAATAAAATTTGGAAATTTCAAAGTAAAAAAAAAAATATTTTCATAATCCATGTAAATTTTTTCTATTTGCTTTAAAACTATGTTTTTATTAAATTCATTCACAATTACAAAAAATAAAAAAAATTATTTGGGTTCCCATTCTTTCCTCCTTCATAAGGTTGGTGACAGTTACATCCGTGATCTTTTTGGACGCTCTTTTCCATTTAGCACTAAAATCTTTTACGTCCTTTGCGCACTGCTCACTTTTCCTCAATTTAGCTTTGACCAAAGCCCAATACCTTTTAATGGGTCAGCACTGTGCAACATTGGGTGGATTCATGTCTTTTGGGACAAAGTCGACATTTTTAGCAACAAGAAAGCTCAACGTCGCATGAGCATAGTGAGCTGAAGCTAAATCTGGCCAACATAATGTTGAACTCTCATGTTTGTTTAAGAAAGGAATCAACCGTTTTTTTAGGCACTCGTTAATGTACACTTCCCCGTTCTTCTGTGTCCACATTGGCAAATGACCTGCCTAACGAGATATTTTGACGCGAATTTTTCCATCCCAATCGATGTTGTTGATTGCGGAAGAATCTCAGCTTTAAACAAGTTGTAAAACTGCGCACCTGGAAGAGTAGTAAAGTCGGCTTTGGCATAAGTTTCGTCATCCAAAACCACGCACGCTTTCTTGTTGCCGATCAAGTCGTATAGCTTTCGGGCTCGTGTTTTTATGACATTTTTTTTTGCTTTTCACTAACTTTTGGTATTTTTTGTTTTTTTCGTGTTTTTAGACCGTTACGTTTTTTAGATCTTTGTACCATTGTTTGATTGGTATTACATTTCCGAGCAACATCTCTGGATGACATAGTCCGTTTTTTTACGATGGTACCCACTATTTTCCTCTCCATATTTATATCATGTGCTCCACTTTTAGCTCCACTTTTCTGTTTTCGCTTAACTGTCAACGTCTCCAAATATGGTTTAATAAGAGAATCCACTGTACTGCGTGCTTTGTTTAAATTTTTTGCGATGAAATGATTTGGACACGAAGTATTTTCGAGCCATTTGTCGATGGTCTTTTTACGGCGTTCTTCTTGACTCATATTTTATAAATATTTTAAACCTCACCGAACTAAAATCAACAACAAACTGAAACTAGAGAATATACAGGCTAATTTGGGTACGAAATGGGATTGCAATTTTTACGCATTGGAAGTATAGCCTGTATTAAAATTTACAGATTTTATTCGTTTCAGTCCTTAGTATGTACTACGAAGGAAAAAAACTTAATTGTTTTAGGTGATATTAATATTAACTTATTTGATCACTCTGATAACGACACAGAGAGTTATATGCTTCTTATGTCATCATTTGGACTCACAAGTATGGTCAATATCCCAACTCGAGTTACGGATCCTTCATCTAGTTTCATCGACCATATATTTATAAGAATTCATAGACTTTAAAGTTACAGATCATCATATGACTAGTTTAAGAATCCAAATGGTTGATGAAAAAGTCAATTTATGAGGTAAACAAATAAACTATAGTACGCTGAGAGAAAGACTTACTTACGAATTTTGGGAACCTGTATATTCTGAAATGAATCCCACAATGGCCTTTGAAAAATTTTTTACAATCTTGCAAAAACTGTACTAGTGAATCTTTTCATATTTCTAATAGAAAAAGACACATAATGCTATGGATTACAAATGCACTCTTTAGACAAATCTCTCAGAAAAAATACTACGCAGTCAAGGTCAGTAAGCATCCTCATAATACAAGATTAAATTTGTACAAAATTTGTACACAATTTGTGTAAAAAAATACACTACCCCTGTAACTCCACCCTGTCTACCAACATTATCGGAGGTACTCTGCAAACAAATAGTTTTGCATATGATTCTATTAGTGGTAGTGAGCTCTCGAAACTCATAATGTCTTTAAAAAATAAAAGCTCATGCGCAAGTGATGGTTTAACAAGCATCTTGTCAAAAAGCATTGCTTGGAAAGTAGTTGACGTGATGAGTTATTTGTTTAACCCAAGTATTTCATGTGGTTGTTTTCCTAAATCTCTCAAATGTGCTGAAGTAATTCCACTATTTAAAAAAGAGGATCGAAAAAATGTATCCAACAACAGACCTATTTCTCTTCTACCAACTGCTGCAAAACTGTTTGAGAAAATGAAAAAGTCGGGATGTTAAAATTGTTAGCACGTAATGATTTCTTCTCCGTTAACCATTTTGGTTTTAGACCTGGTTTATCTACAGAGGACGCCATTCTTAGAGTATGTAATCAGTTGCACGAAGAACTAAATAGAAATCAATCTACAATCGCATTATTCATAGATACAGTGAGCGACAAAAGTATACGTACGACCACCATTCTTGTAACCTAACGAGTTCAAAAAAGAGTTCGTTTTATTAATAATACACTATAAAATATATGAATTTAATAAAGCCTTTGACATGGTTGATCACAAGCTACTGCTGAGTAAATTGTATAATGGTGGTTTCAGAAGATAAATTTATATGTGGTACAAAATATACCTGAAAGACAGAGTGCAAAGGGTTAAATTAAACGATATTTTCAGTATTTTTAATCTACACAAATTCGACTTTTAAACAACAATTAAATGGGTTAGCTACGGCATACGCTGATGATATTACCTTCATATTTAGTTTTGAAAACTTTTTGAATGCGTTTCTAAGATTGGAGAGGACTTAGAAAAATTAAGACTGTGGTTTACTATTCATAAACTAATTGTAAGTGAAAAAACAAAATTAGTTCACTTTACACTATCTGGCAATTACTTATTTGACCTTAATCTGTACTTTCATGCACCTGACTGCAAGAAATACATGTTACCAGTGCATACTTGTGGAATTCAAAATTACAAAGGTAACAACTCGTGCTCTGAAAAGTGCTTTAAAATTAACTCCGTTAGTACATACATACCTTGAGGTTTTGATAGACCGCAATTTGAATTGGAAGGATCATATTCATGCATTAAAATCCCACATGAATCTAGTTGCCCGTAAGCTTTATTTCATTAAGCCTTACTGCTCCGAAACAGTTCTATGTAAGGTCTACTATGGTTTTGTACACTACATACTTCCATACTCCATCCGAATAACAACTAATTATAATGGTTACATAAAAAAAGTTAAAAAAGTGGTTATTTACTATTGATATGGCTAACATTAAATTTCTTTAAAGTTACACAATATATATGTATTAAATTGATTTCTCTTTTCTTCCTGTAATTAGCTTATTATGCTTGAATTCTTGCTTTGAACTATAGTATTTTCAATTCAAAAAAAAAATATTGAAGTGTCGCTTAACACTAATTTTGGAACAATTGAAATTGAAACAAATTATATAACGTCTACTATATTCATTCATCCACCATATTATTATGAAATTGTTTAACTTAAGATAAAAATCTGTAATACGAAATGAATAATAAAATAATATAATAATAAAAAAATATAATATAAAAAGAGATTAGCGATATGTAATTACGTATAAAGAATAACTATAACATATATGTATGTTCATAAATCTTTTGAGTACATAAATGCGATCATTTCGTTGTAAATATCTTTTGGTTTTTGATAAGCCTAAAATTATGAAGACAATTTATTTATCTTTCTGGGGAGCATTTAAATTCAAATAGACCACAAGCCAGAAGTATTTCCCTGTTTCAGGTTTGTTTTTCGTACTAATGTTGAGATTGTTTAAATTATTCTTTATTTTAAAACCTTGCTCAGAATAATAGGGCTATTCGGGTAATTTAGAAATCTATGAAAACAGTTCAAAATGATATTGAAGTGTATTGGCTTCCCAATCGGACGGTTCGTATCTCAATACCAGGAGTACCCGAAAGACATTCTTGTTTTCAGGCGCGTTTTATCTCTAGTTAAACAGAATCGTAATGGCAACTGAGACGATGATGGTGAAAATTGAGCATCGCGCTGTAATTAAATTTCTCACTAAGCAAGAAAAAAGTCAAAAAACTATTCATGAAGAGATGGTGGCTGTTTACCAGGGTTCCGCACCTTCATTATCAACTGTGCAAAAGTGGTCAAGTGAGTTCAAGAGAGGCAGAGAGAGCATTGAAGACGACCCCCGCTCCGGCGCCCCGGCTACTGCTTGTACGGGAGAAAGCATCAAAGAAGTCGAAAAATTTGTTCTTGAGGATGCCCGAATAAAGGTGAAAATGATGGCAGAGATCACCAAGCTTTCATTTGGTACCATTCACACCATTTTTCATGACCATCTTAACCTTTCAAAGGTCAGTGCAAGGTGGGTGCCACGAATGCTCACAGCGCCTCAGAAAAAAGTGAGAATCGCATGCTGTAGAGAGCTTTTGGAGATGTGTAGTGAGAACGCGGACGGTGTTATGGATCGAATTGTTACTGGGGACGAAACATGGGTCCACCACTATGACCCTGAAAGCAAACAAGAGTCCATGCAGTGGCATAAAAAAGGAACAGACCCTCCGAAGAAGTTCAAAGTCACTCCGTCTGCCGGGAAGCTCATGGCCACAGTTTTTTGGGACTCAAAGGGAATCTTGTTCATTGAGTACAAAAAAAAAGGTGAAACCATCAACGCCACATCCTACGCTTCCACTTTGCATAATTTGCGGGAGGAAATTAAAAAGAAAAGACGGGGTAAACTCGCAGCGGGTGTGTTGCTTCTTCATGACAACGCTCCTGTTCACACGGCGCGAGTTTCCAAGGCTGCTGCGCGAGATTGTGGTTTCAAAGAAATCCAATACCCACCCTATAGTCCAGACCTTGCCCCTAGTGATTATTTCCTGTTTCCGGATTTGAAAAAATGTCTTGGTGGAAAAAGGTTTTCGGATGATGAAGAACTCAAGTCGGCAATAAATGGGTATTTTGCAGAGAAAGAGGAAATTTATTTTTTTGAGGGTTTAAAAAAGCTTATCTCAAGATGTAACAAATCCATTGATGTTAGGGGAGATTATAGTGAAAACTAAAAACAATTTAAGTTGAATTCGCATTTTCCTTCATATCGATACCGAGAATATATTGAACGCCCCACGTACACTAATAATTTAATCTCCCCATTAAATGATGGAGGCCACCCATGGAGCAACATAACCACTGAGCACTAACATCTCTCTCTCTCTATCACACTCTCTCTCTCTCTCTCTCTATAAAATTTTCCAAAAAACTTAACACGTGCTCCGGCATTTCAAGAGTAGTAATACCCTCATGAGCGTATATACATTACCCCACTTTCATTCAAAATTTGTTGCCCTCCTTTTATGCTAATAAACATTAGCATAGTGTACCACGGAATTAGCACTACATCCCTAAATGAAAAGAATATACAAAAACCTTTGCAGCTACATTATTTCAATTAGAAATTCTTTAAACCATTAAGGGAACAAAGAAGTAATAACTGGTTTAGGGTGTATAAGCCATATCATATGCTTATAATATTTTTTTTTAATTTAATTTAAAACGGTTCATTTTACAGGTGTCGGCAGCATACGTACATCCAGAGCAGAAAAAACGTTGCAATTCAACTCTAATTTAGTTGGTGTACAGTCAAGGTAAGCTTATTATATCAAATTTTATTGAGTATGCAGCGATATATGTGTATTTTCACACATAAAATTAAAAGTAGGCCAAATCCCTATACTTGAAGCTCTTAAATACGAGTAATAGGTCTTATAAGTATGTTTTTTTTTTTTTTTATAATTTACTCGCGCCTAAGGGGTTATGAATACCCTTATACTGTTGCAACGGCGCGGGCGGAAAGATAGAAGGAGAAGAAAGGAAAGTTTGTGATGTAGTGGTTTGAAACTCAGGTGTGTTTGGTTTCGATATTGACTCTCCAGGGGTGGGAGTCCGAATAGGACAGAGAGATTTAGAGTAAACTCTAAAATAAAAAAACATAAGAGAGCTTTCTAAACAAATTAAATTTAAAGATCTTGTTGTTTAGTGAAAAAAAAAATTATTTCGATTTCGCAAATCTAGAAGAATTAATATCATTTATTAAAGTGAAAACTGTAGCTGCGTCAATCTACATATATAAACGTCAAACTAATTTACTTTGATAAAAAAAAAAATCCCGTTAGCAAGTCTATTATGAATTACGAATGTGAGGTGTTGCACCGGAGACTCTCTGTGAAACTTTTTTTTTTTTTTTTTTTTTCAAAAAAAAATTATATTTATGTAAAACATAACTCGCGTGAGTTTAATTTTTTTTCATAATGAGTCGGGAATTTAGAGTGGATACAGCCAATATTCGCCGGATTAAAAGTAACCACTTTTATGTACGTCCACGCCTGTTTGACGTTTGTTTTGCCACTTAGTGAAACACAGGTAGATCCTCGCCCACACTTCTCAGATCACCCTGATCTTAAGTTACCTGGCTACAAACTAGTTCCAATATTCTTCTCTCACCGCGGTTTCACCATTTACGTGTGTAGTGATGTAGCTTACGAAACTCCACCATAATGTAGTCCCTGTTCCAATACGGAATTCAATTTCATATGGTTAAAATTCCATCTCCGTAAGCAAATTATCCACTATTGCTATATTTACAGAAGCCCCAAACTGGACACCAATACGACCTTTAACGAGTTTGATGCGCTGTCTGACCCCACACAATGAATTGTATCCCTGTTTCCTCATATCGTCATTACGGGCGATTTCAATATACACAATTCTGGTTGGCTTCGCCATTCTGGAAATACAACACCCGAAGGACGGTGTACGGAGATCTTCGCTGCGGAAAATAATTTGACCCAACTTGTAAATGAGCCCACGTGAATACCAGACGTTGATAGTCATACCGAAGACACCTCAGGACTTGTTTCTAACTTCTCACCCTGATAAGTACTCCGTTGATGTGCTCTCCCCTCTAGGCTCGTTGGACCATTGTTTCATATCATCTAATTTCTCATACACCGACCACACAATTAGCGAAAAGATTCATAAAAGAACCGTATGGCAATACGAGAAAGCCAATTGGACCAGACTTGACAACTTCTTTACTAATTATGACTGGTCGTTATGTTTCCTCGATAACGACGTGGAGGCCTCTGCTGATATGATCACAGAAACTATTGTCTTTGGAATGAGATGATTTATCCCTTATGGGATGAAGAGTATTGAACCAAAAGAAAAGGCATGGTACGAATCGAGCTGTAAAGAGGCTGTCAGGGTTACAGAAATGTGTTTCGGCCCTGTAAGACCACCCCGACGGAGGAAAACCGAAATAAGTTCAAACGGGCCAGAAATGGCTACAACGCCTTTGCGAGTAAAATTTCAATACGACCAATAACCGGCAAAAAATACTATAAAGCCCCAGAGGTAGTAACATTTTTGGTCGTTCGTCAAAAATATTAGAAATTCTGCCTCATCCTCCGTCCCAACGCTCATTTACAATGACACTGCAGCTGTCAGTTCTTTGGATGAGCCAATTTGCTTGCTTCGCACCTTGAGGGCAGCTCAACACTACTGTTTAGAAATTATCAAATCATCATCATCATCATAAAATATTCAACAACATCCTCTACACTCAAGTCCATCTCTAATTCACTCAAACTCAATTTTCACTCAATTTTTCATTTGTCATTTACTCTATTGTTATCTTTTGCTCTAATCACTTATTGTAAAAAAAATGATTCGCTGTTAAACTGCCAACGAGATCGGTTGGCCAAACAAAACCAAACTTCTTGCTTGATCCATGTGGTCATTTCACTAGTATTATTATACATACATACGAGTAGATTAAATAGTCCTTTGTAACGTAGATAAATTTGGGAACAGTTTTACATTTAATCATATGACACTGAAAATTATCACGAGCTACACAGAGACTTACAATATCACATTACAGCACCTGAAGATTTGGATAAGTATAAAATCATTTATTTCAACATCCATTCAAATTTAAGCAGACTAAAGAATTTTCAACCATAAAACATATACTTTCGTTCACAAACAACTCCTAAACTGTGCTTAGTCTCCGCCTACACTTTAGTGCATCGAATCTTCAATGGGACAAATCCACTTTCGCACTCGTATAGTAGCAAGAGTTCTTAAAGATCTTAACATTCACGAATTCGCTGGTGCAGATGGTATATCTCTCCTCCTTCTGTAGATGCGTTCTTCCTCGCTGGCAAAACGACTGCGTAAGCTTTTTCATCAATCCTACTCTTTAGAACTCTGTCCGAGCAGATGAAAAACAGCATTTGTTCAGCCCGTCCCTAAAAAAGGTGAATCTTCCTCTCTCTCCTCCTAAAGACCTTTTGCACTTACTTCCCTTCTTTCCAAGGTCGTGGCAACGCTGACCAGCAGTACGGTTTTCGTAGCAACAGGTCCATTGGGGATCTGATGATATGTCTCACCGAAAAGGGGAACCAGAGCGTACATCAATCTCGCGAAAGCAAGATAGTGACACTTGATATTTCGAAGGTATTTAACAAAGTTTGGCATCCGGCTCTTTTGCTGAAAATGTGTGCTTTTGTGATTGATGACACTATATAGAAATTACCTCCCGGAACGTTCAATTCAAATTGTCTTGGAAGGTTTCAAATCAAGTTTCAGTCCTGGTGTGCCCTAGGGCTCTGTTCTGTCTCCGACACTCTTTTTAATTTTCATCAACGAGCTCTTGTCTGGAACTTCCAATCCAATATATTCCTTTTCTGACGACAGTGCTCTCTGCTTTTCATATTCGTTCCTAGCCTCACGTCGTTACTCTTGGACTGTAAAACGGGAACGCCACCGTATGTTAAGCTCATTAAATTCCGTTACTAACAGCATAACTAATTGGGGAACCACTAACAAACTAGAATTTAATAATTCCAAAACACAATGATGTGCTGTTGTTAAAGAGTAATTTAAATACCTTGCCATTATCCATGAATGACACTTACATCGTCGAAACCGATAAACTTTCCATTCTCGGTATGTGTGTCAACGACAACTTGCGTTAGAATGATCACATATTCGGTGTCGTCAAAAATACTATGAAATTTCTGGCATTTATCCACCCTAAATTTGAGTATATTGCCCATATCTGGCAATAGATAGGATTCAAAACCATACGATAAAACTCATAGATGATACTAATATCACTCAAACAATGGATTCCCTTGAACACCAACTTAAGGTCTTGTTTCTCACTCTTCTTATCACTATTTGAACCACCAGTGCTCCATAGAAATCACAAGCAGCATTCCGCCAATTCGAACTTTTAAACGTAACAACCGTCTCGGTAGAAATTCTCATCATTATACCCTCAAGCCCACTTTCGGACGTACTCTAAGATGTCGTGATTCGTTCCTAAGCCGTACAACTCGCATATGGAATGCCCTGCCTAGCTCTTTATTTCCTAGTGGTTATAACCTTCAAACATGTAAAATCAACGTTCAGCTGTACCTCTCTTTCCATCCTCCTTAATTTTCCTTCGCTCGCGCTGTGTGCAAGTATTTTAAGGGTACTTAAATTACTTGATCG
Source organism: Volucella zonaria (assembly GCA_963966105.1). NCBI lineage: Eukaryota > Metazoa > Arthropoda > Insecta > Diptera > Syrphidae > Volucella > Volucella zonaria. The sequence continues at coordinate 157,419,045 of OZ014530.1, read as the reverse complement.
CATTCAAATTACGAGTATATACAAATGAATTCGACGCGATGTCTAACTTCATACAAAGAATTAAGTTCCCGAATCTTAATATTGAAACCGTACTTGAGCTCGATATCTGTTTACACCTCGAAAGAGGTATATTGAGTTCTCGCCGCGGCAGAAACCCATAAATGAGCCCGCAAGGTGACTATGATGCTGCCAACACCCTGGACTTGTTTTTAACCTTTCATCCTGATAAGTACATCGTCAATATGCTTCCCCTTCTGGACTGATCAGATTACTGCAGCGCACTGTATCCATTTCCCGAATACTGATCACGCTGTTAGATAATAGATTCCTAAAAGAACCGTAGGGAACTACGAGATTGACACGGACTCGATAACGTCATGAATTCCGCTGCTAATAAAGGGCACATCATTTTGCTAAATTTTCGTAGCTAAACTCCTTTCATCAAAAACTGCCTAATCCTCAATGCAACACTCATATAGAATAAGCTTGTGTAATTTCTTCGCCTATTGGACCAATACACTTTTGTACTCGTGAAGCATTAAGAGTACCTAAGTATTTGTATATACTTAATCTTCTTTTGCAGAGGTGTTCATGCAGGCAAGAGGATGGAAAACACAATTTTTCCAGCACGTGAAACATGAGTCTTTTCTCAGCTTATACGGACTTATTGTATTTCCAAGGTCATGGAAATTATGATACGAAATATAGGTTAAGTGTTAAGGAAAACAAGTAAAAATAAATATTTAACATTTACTGTTTTTTTGAAAATACTCTCCATGAGGATCAATACACTTTTGCATGCACATTTTCCACTCCGAACAAAGCATGACTTTAAAATGCATCAACCGCTTCTTCAGGCGTCGGAAAACGTTGACATCGCAATTTCTTTTTGATAATAAAAAGAAGTCATTGGGTGCCAAATCAGGGCTGTACTCGAGGTGACTAATCAACTCGATGTTTTGAGTGCTCAAATAGTAACTTGTTTGAGCCTACCTGGTTGTGAATGATTCGTGGTCGGCGGTTGCCTCTCCTTATTTCTCCAAAGCCTCCTGCCAAACAAATGGTAGTGTACCATTCCGAATTAACCGCTATACGTTGCTCTAATGGCACGGAGGCGCTATGCCTGGATTTTCCAAAAAAACCATTTCCCTCGAAGTGCTTCGTGCGCGTATAATTTTACTAGTTGGATTTGGCTCGTCTTGGAAGACCAAAACAGTCGAATGTTGTTTAGTTTCGGGCTCGTATGCATAGGCCGGGCCTATCAAGATCTTACAGACGTCTTTTGAAGCACAGCCATCAAATTCAATATTTCGTTGGACCAACCGACCTCAGCCTTTTTCTGAGCGTTTATAAAATTATGCGGCATCCAACGCGAAGAAATCTTTTTGACAGCCAAATGTAATATTAAATATGTATATTTAAGAAGAACTAATGCCTAATTTTCATGATATGGTAAGTCGCATGACGATCTTTCGTGGAAGGCCGTGGCTGAAATGGTAGTGTATTGCGTTCCAAATTGGACGGTTTGGGCTTCAAAACCAGCAGCGCCCGAAAGAGTTTCTTTTTTTCAAGCAATTTAAATCTCTTGGCATAAGTGGTTGCCTAAAATACAACAACAAGTCAATTTACACTAATAATTTAGTCTCCCCATTAAGTGTTGAATGCTACCCATAGAGCAAAATAACCACTGAGCCCAAACATCTTTTCCATCCCTCTCTATCCTATTTTCTGGAAATCTTAACATGTGCTAAGGTATTTTAAGAGTAGTAATACCCTCTTCAGTGCTAAATTGTTTAAAAAAAAAAAAAACCAAATAACTGTTCCCGTACAGCGTCGATATTTTCTGGCACAACAAACGATTTTGGACGACCTTCACGAAATTCGTCCAGCAGCGAACGACACACATGATAGAATTCGGGAAACCAGTGAAACACGGTGGCCCGGGAGCATATTTCCGTTCACGTGTTCAGTAGAAGGCAGTCCTGCCTCCAAACAAGCACGGGTTTTTAACGCAACATTAGGAAAACGTATTGAAGTCACGGTAGGATTATATATTTGGTATTTTTCCCTTATCAGGCAACTTATTTAGCGCAATTTTTTGATCACTTCGTTTTTTTCGGATTTTGCACGCACCGACTGCATCAATATACAACCACAGTTGACCTACTAAAGCATCACATATTACCATTTATTTTATGAAGCTCTGACTTGGCTCAGAAAATTTTTATAAAACTGAGTTCACCAATTGTGTACATTTTTATGGGTTGTACTGCCCTTGCTAGAGACATCCCTCCACATTTATTCCTTCAAGACGATTCTTCCAACAATTTTGTTAAGATGGTTTATTTCCGCATATACAATACCTAGTATAGTTATAAATATTGATACTAGTTTTATTGCAACCATTTTAAATAAAGTATCAGTTGCACCCTTTTCAATTTAACCGTTATTTAACTCGTTGCTTTTATGCTTCATATTCGCGGAAAAGATTTGTGTTTTTAGTCGTTTACAATCATGGAATGGGATGACATCGAAAATCGTGTAGTTGTGATCGGCTTATACAAGTGTAATATGGCAAAAGGTGATATCTTTCGTACCTTTCAACCCCTTGGAAAAAGGAGTCAAGACTTCGGCGAAAGTTTAAAAAACTTTTTGCAAGACGTCGTTATACCGCTAAGCCGAACAATGTTCGCAAACAAGCACTGGACATTCCATCAAGATTCTGCGAAAACCACTCAAGAGTGGTTAAAAGAATGTACGCGACTTCATATCGTCGATGATTGGCCAGCTGGTAGTCAGGACCTCATCCCTTGTGTGTCCATTTTAGGCCTGCTATACTAATCACAGAAATATTGAGTCCTTGAAGCGAGCCCTTGTCCTTTTCCCTTGGCATAAGTATATATGACTAGACTAAGTATAGAGATATATTGAGCATTCGCTAGCAAAATATGATGTTGTAACTGTTACTATTGGTGTTTATGAGTAAACACAATATCTCAGTAAATGCAATATCTCAAAGAAGATTTTAATCCGGTCTGGCACTGGCGTGGACTTAGTCTTAAATAGATTGATAATAATACATTTAATCATACAAACTTCTTCACTCAGCATTCCATGAAAACAACCAAATTGCAGTTTTTATCGATATTTTAGACAAAGTGCAATTTTTGGAAATGCCAGTATTACAGAGAGTGTAAAAATAAGGCCAAGACCACAGGATTTGGTTCATTTTGTGGCATGGTTCAAGTAATCAGAATGAACGTCTAAGGTCTGTTGGTAGAATATAACAATTTTTTTTTGAGATGCTCCCTCTTTAGAGTCAAATTCTTGTTTTTTTTTCACTCGACAGGCTTAGGGGCTGTATACTAAATTCGCCTGTATGGTCTGAAATCAGAAAGGGTCATTATATTGATACTCACATGCTTACTATATTAGTATGAGTGATGTCAAAACTCATCTTTCAGGTCAGAATGAGGTATTAATGGTTTTTGTAATCCTCTGTAAATTCGCACATCGCATTTGCTGTTTTTTTCATTTCTGTTTGACATCTTGGTAACGTTCTATTTAACGGCCCGTTCAGTGCATTCAGCAAATCTAGACAAACTTGTCAGCAATACGGAGAACAATAGGAAGGGAGAAAAGGACACCAACAGGGCGAAATGTCAACGAAGGAAAATCTGTGACGCAATACTTCTCCAAACACAATAGCAAGTTTAAGAAATTGGATGGTGTTCAAAAGGAGCAAACAATTAATTTCCTCCGGAAATAGCCAAGTCCAGTTAATATTGAAACGGTAAGGAAAAATACAAACGAGATTCGAGCGATGTTGACATAGTGCGATCAAGCTTACCGACGTCAGTGGAAACCCCGTCTGATCCAGGAGTTTCACCAAGTGTTCTGGACATAGTTAAATATGAAATAAGAGTTTTTGACAGATGACCAAAAGCTTTTACTACCTTTGGGACATTGTAGTATTTTTTGTCTCAGTTTTTGATCGTATTGGAATTTTGCACGCTTAGGAAAGTCATTGCAGTCATTTCTGGCTCATCTAAACTTTTTTCCGTTTACATCTGTCGGGTTGGTCTTGTAGGACTGAAAAAAACATTTCTCTAACCCTGAAAGCCTTTTTACAGCTCGAGTCGTACCATGCCTTTCTTTTGGTTTGATACTCTTCATCCGATGTGGGATAAAGCATCTCATTGCAAAGAGAATAGTTTCTGTAATCATGTCAGCAGCGGTATCCCCATCGTTATCGAGGAAACTTAACGACTACTTAAAATTGCTAAAGAAGTTGTTAAGTCAGCTTCAAATGGCTTTTTCGTATTGCCATACGGTTCTTTTAGGAATCTTCTCTCTAACTGTGGGATGGGTGTGCGAGAGATTAGCTGATATGACACAACGGCCCGCGAGCCTAGAGAGAGAGCCCATCAACGGAGTACTTATCAGGGCTCATTTACAGGCTGCGTTAATTTGTTTTCTGTAGCGAAGATCTCAACACACCGTCCATCGGGTGTTGTCTGTCCAGAATGTCGAAGCCGCCCAGAAATGTGTATATTGAAATCGCCCGTAACGACGATTTCAGTATGAGGATACAGAGATACAATTCTTTGTATGAAGTCATACAGCGCATCAAACTTATTAAAGGTCGAGTTACTGTCCAGTTTGGGGCTTCTGTAAGTAAAGCAATAGTGAATAATTTGCTTACGAAGATGGAGTTTTAACCACATGAAATCGAATTCCGGATTGGAATAGGGACTACATTCTGGTGGAGTTTGGTAAGCTACATCACTACGTACGTAAATGGCGAGACCGCGGTGAGAGCAGAATGATGGCACTAGTTCGTAGCCAGGAAGCTTCAGATCAGAGTTATCTAAGAGGTGTGGGCGGGGATCTACCTGTATTTCACTAAGTGCCAAAACAGCCGGTCTGTACGTGCAGACGTGGACGTACGCAGAAAAGTGATTACTTCTTAGTCCGTGTATATTGACTATTTCCACCCTGAATTCCCAAGTCATAACTACGAACAAGCACAGCAAACACAAACGCCGACGATACTAAGCCAGGCTGCGAAGAGAAAATTCTGACTTTGGTTTACCGAATCAAATTGCTGTAGGTGTTCTGCCCTTACAACAATATGAAACAGTAAACCAACAAAATTTTCACTCACAACCCGCTATCCACCATTCGTTACATTCACTAAGTCACTGCCCGTACCGTATGATAAATATATGAGTAACGGCAGTGACCGAGTTCAAGCAACAGTACTCGTACTTTGACCAGGAGCGGAATCACACACTGTGTGATTTTTTTTTTATTTTTTGTTATTGCACTGCACTTTTTTTTCACACGCGCGCGGTGGTTTTGTTTTGTTTTTTTTACGCTGCGCGGTTATTTTTTCTTTTTTTCGTTGTGCAGCACGCGAGAAATTACGAGTGCACTGGTTTACGTGTGCACTGGTTTATGTGTGCACTTCTAAGATGGACAGACGATCGATGACTATATTTAATTCCGTAGTAGAATTAGAATTTTGACAATCCATTTTAATGATTGCAGGTGAATTTTTTCAAAGTTTAAACGCTTTTGCAGCGCCTATTTCGGAAAATTAGCAATAATAATAGCAAATATACATACATGTATATAAATGGCTAAACGGTGAATGAGTTAACACCGTTTATTTTGCAGATAGCTTGATGTTCTTTTCTGGATACTAAAGGATTATACGGCGAGAGAAATCGTTTGCATTTAGCGGGATTGTTGAATTACACCTCGCGGGAATGGGTTTGACACAGAAAACTCATAAAATGTCTTTTTAACAGTTTTAAGGTATCCTGCAAATGTTCTTGTGAAAAAATTAATAATTCAAAAAGGCCCACTGAGCACGGAGCAGAGAACACCCAGGGCGAATCGAGGATACCCCAAAAACACGAAGGCGCACCACAGCCAGATGAAGACAAAGAAAAATCATTTAGCATAAATTTTGCGTACAACCAAATTAATGATATGTTTGTACAATTGCCTTACTTTTGATCTTGTTTTCAGCTCATCTTTACAGTACAAGGGCTAGTTAAGAGCTTTTGAGAAACTGTTGACAATCGATTTTGTTGCCCATAATTTATTGCTAAGTTAAGATTTCAGTTGCTGACATATTGAGTTTTTCTACGTTATTTGGTTGCTTAAAACTTGGAACAGATTAGAAAATTTGCTGAGGATTGGAGCGGAGGTAGAACTTGCTTTATGGACATTTTCAGCTCCATTATTACAGTTGTTTGGAAACTTATTGCTAAAATGTCTGGAAACTATATGTAAGTTTCGTATAGCTACCGCCCCCCTTTAACCACTTCAGAGACAAAAACTGCCTATTAATTCATTAGAATTTGCAATTTGGTTTGATTAAGTTGCAGCTCATTTAGTTGGTGATCCAATCGTACCAGCCGATGGCAGTGGGGATATCTATGGTACCGCTGGTGGTTACCTTTTTGTTCGCCTGATTTTTGCAAAAATTGTTATGTACCTCAAACTATTGCAGATCGCCTTAAAACTGAGCTATGCCACGGTGTTATAAAGTATTACTTACCAAAATGTCATGATTTTAATTTACACCATATCTGTAAGGAAAGCTAGACTAAGCGCATGGCATTTCTGAGGGTTGTTTTTTGTTACAGTCGAAACTACACCCTGGACGCTGATTGCGTTGTCAATTCCTATACGGTGCGATTTTGCTATTGTTTCTCAGTCTCATTTGGGAATTGATATGTATGTCCATATTCCAATGTACTCGACATCAGTTTACTGATAGGGCAAGTGATCAATTTTGACGTGGATAGATCTTTGTGTTGGGGGTCAATATTTTTTTTATTTCTACTACATCTGCAATAGGTTGAGGAAGTATGTTTTAAATTTGTGAACGGATTATCCATAAGAAACTGAATGAGTACTTGGTACGTAATAATTTTCTGGCTTCAGTTAAGTTTGGATTTTCTGCCGAGCATAACTGTACGATCGGTTTAATAAGCGTGATGGAAAGCATAAGGAAAAACTGAACTAAGCGGCCTTATTGATCCGTTTACGGTTTTCCAAAAATGTTGATATGGGTGACCATTCCACTCTTATTAATAAAGTGCCCCACTACTTCAACATATTTCTCATATTTCCATTTCCTTTCTGTCCACATTTGCAATTCACTTCATCGTAATCTGAGAATACTAAATTACACAAGCCGATATAAAAGCGAATTACGGCTCTTCATTTCAAATCACAGTAACTACACTGTTTTTCTTCATCCGTGAGTTTTTTTTTCACGCAAACGTATTTATTTCAATTTTAGGATAAAAATTTAACTTATTTTGAAACATGTGTATATGCAAATATTAGTAAACTTTTTATTTCCATTAAATTCTAAATTTTATTATTTAATCATAATAACAATAATAATAACCAAAAATTCAATTAAAATAATTATATACTTACTGAATCTAAATCTAATCTAGGAACAATTTCAGCAGATTTAATTTAAGAAAAAAACAATTTGATTTTTCAGATTTCGAAGAAAATACTACCATAAGGTAGTATTGGGGTTACTTATATTTTTAATTATTATTCTATTGATTGCTGTGATAATCTTAGCCAGTACAAGTAAGTACGTTTTCATTCTAATTATAGATATATGTTTATAACTCTTAATTTATGTACATACTCGTACATGTTAGAAAAAATTTCAAGACAGACATGTAAAACAAAAGAATGCCTCCGAGTTAGTGCAAGCCTGCTTTACTCAATGGATGTTACTATAAATCCGTGCGAAGATTTTTATGAATTTACATGTGGGAACTGGGGATCAGACCATCCAAAACCAGATTCAGTGCCCTCCAATGATTGGTTTCGAGAAGCACAAGCAAAAATTTTGCGAAACATACGTGAATTTCTTAAAGCAGAAATAAATAATACTGAACCAAATGCAGTTTCAAAGTCAAAAAAAATGTTCAAAGCATGTATGGATGTAGAATTATTAGATAAACTTAATTTGTCCCCATTAATGCAGTATTTGGAAGTTTTCAAATTGCCAAAACTACCTCATCTGTTAAATATAACGGCAGAGGAAGGAAGCGATGATGAAAATCCTTTTGATTGGATTGCTTCCTTAGTACAAATAAAAAAAACATTGGGTATGGATATGATAATTGGTTTTGATATATTTCCTGACCCAAGCAACAGACTAGTCAATAAAATTGCTGTTGGATCTCCTGAATCTGAAGCTGCGTTGCCATTGTAATTAACTTTAATTTATTAAATCGAACTTTAAATGATTTCTTTTTTGTTTAGCAATGATGATTATCACTTACGAATCCGAAAAGCAAGGAGAAAATTAATCTTATCCCTTAATGAAGACAATAATTCAGACGAAAATATAGAAGATGATGAAGAAGAGGGGGAAGGGGACAATGAAGAGAGTACCAAAACAGATGGGTTGTCAGCATATGTGTCGTATATACGAAAAGTAATTACAATTATTGTCGCGTATCTGTACCCTGAAATGAACTCTGATAATGTGCAGGAAGCAGTTGAAGAGCTAGCATTGGATACAATTAAAATATCGAAACAACTCTACAAAGTTAGCAGTTCAGTTTTGAATTATCTATGACACTATGCACTAAGCACACATTAGCAAAAGTTGCGAGTATATTCAGGCATGTGTGCATTTTAAAAAAAGGCACCTTTTTAAGCACCAAGGACACCATATGATAGTAATTGCAAATATTATTACAATCTTATTTAATCAAAATTATCACATATATTTACATACATTTGAAGCGTATATTCAAAATGGGTGTGTTTTTTAAACATTTATAACAAAACCGGTAATGTATGTAAGTTTATATTATATGTAAGTTAAAAAATAGACAACTTACCATTTTGCTTTAAAAGTGTGTAAGTAACCAATAGCCCGTCCTTATTTAGTACTCGTAAATATAAGAGAGATGATACCGTTATTTTATTGAAGTTTTTCTGAGGTATCGCATCACGTTTCCATTTTTTTTTTTTTTAAGATGTTTGCACTTAGCGTGGGCAAGGGGAAGTTAGGGAGGGAGAAAAGAGAGATACCGATAAGCGTTGGTTTTAAATGTTTGCAAGTTAGATTGACTAGGAAATAAAGAGCTCGGCAGCGCATTTCATAAGCGAGGTGTACGGCTTAGGAACGAGCCACGATATTTCACAATTTCGCCCAAAAGTGGGCTAGAGGATACACTGATGAGCATTTATAGCGAGACGGGTTTTACGGTCAGTCGTTCATTGATCTCCGCCGAATACAGACGTGTTTCGACTTTTGGTTAAGTAGTGACACGAGTTAAAAATAAAATAATTAATAATTAAAAATTAAAAATAAAAAATAAAAAAGACAATTGGCTAATACAATATACGGCTCCAATTAGCCCAGTGGAAGTGTGCGCGGTTACCAGTTAACGGGTGCGGGTTCAACCCCGGGTTAAATAGATCTTTTTTTTTTTTTTTTTTTTTTCTTCTTCAGTTAAAAGAAAAAACAAAAAAAAATAAAGTGTTAAACAACATCACGCGATGGATTGCGGAGAGCGTTCCGCTACGCCAATAGCGGGATCCGCTGATAAGACAGGCGACATATCGAGTGGTTCAGGCCAAACACCAGCAGGGGCAGAACCAAAGACGAAGAGAAGAAGGAAGTTAAGGGTAACTTCCAGCTTTGTACAACGTCCCATCTTACCAACTTCCACTGTCGAGCTGCTTGGTGGAGTGAAGGAAGGGGCGCAATCAATGATATCAACGGCAGAAATGAATCAACCCGGGCAATTTATCGACAACAACCCATTCGCCTCAGATGTTCACGAACATCTGAAAGAGAACAGCTTCGCTTCCTTGGCGTCAACCGAATCGGAAGATGAAGAGGAAGAAATGGAGTCAATCAGTAGTAGCATCAAAATGCTACAACAAAGAGTACTAGCCATAAAAGGCAAGCAAATGCTAAGAAGGATGAGCGAAGAGCAACAGCAATCCCAACAGCAATCCCAACAGCAACAGCAGACGCAGCTAGCTCAAAAGCGGAGCCAACAACACCAAACAAAAACAATAGTGCAGGTGCTACAACAACACCAACAAAAACTTAAGAGCTACCAGCAACAACAACAAGAGCAACCACAACAACGGCAACAGCAGCAGCCACAAAAACAGCAACAGAAAAAACAGCCGCAGCAGCAGCAGAAACAACAACAGCAGCAACAAAAACAACAGCAGCAGCAACAACAACAACAGCAGAAACAGCAAATTTCAAAACAAAGGGTTCCACCTATAAATACATTTAAGATGGAACTACAGGAAACAAAAGAACTATGTAAGTCGGCCATAGGCAATAATTTTTATATTAAAAGACTTAGCTTAGATAGGCACGCGATCCACTGTAATACAGTGGAGCGCTACCATAAAATTAAAAGTTTATTGAAGGATTCGACGACGGAGTTCTTCTCCTACACCCCGAAGGGGGAGAAGCTGCAAACAATGCTGCTGAGGGGGTTAGAACCGTCGACTGATCCGGAGGAGCTCCTTGCACTGCTGAAAGAGAAGGAGTGCGAAGGGCTCAAATTCGTGGGGGTCAAGCCATTTGTCACGGCTAGAGCCAAAAGGGAGAAGCGGAAACTACCGTTCTTCCTGGTTCAGCTAAGTCCCAACAGCAAACTGGATGGTCTAAGGAGCATCAAAGTCCTAGACTACCAGGTTGTACACTGGGAAAAATTAAAGAGGAGCGAAAACATTTTACAATGTGTTCGCTGCCAGAGGTTCGGGCACGCCGCGTCGAACTGCGAAACGCAGCCTCGATGCGTGAAGTGTGGAAAGGACCACAAGTCAGAGGAATGCGCTCTAGGTAAGGACGGAGCGTCGGAAAAAAGCCAACTCTCTTGTGCCTTATGTAGGAACACGGGGCATACCGCAAATTATCGGGGTTGTCCTAAATTCCAATACATAAAAAGAGTAAATCTGGCTCGGCAGCAAAAGGTGGAAGTTAAACGTCCACCCGTGCAAACACAAACACCAGCCGTTACTCCCCAAGTTACCTACGCCCAAATGGCGGCAGGTAGGGGAACTACGGTACAACAAGCAAAGGTAGCTTCTCAGGCCCCAGCGCCTAGAGCACCTGAACCTGTACCTGACATGCTGGCTATCTTGCTCTCTATTCAGGGGCAGATGGCTCAGCTTCAGCGTCAAATACAGGAACAGGCTACGCGGGTAGATCAAATATACGCGCTGCTGCCGGGCCTAACGCACCTCCAGTCGTAATGGGTACGTACATGGCGGAGCAAACCCTGAAGGTCCTTGCAGTGAATGTTAATTCACTGATTAGGTTCGAACGAAGAGCTGCACTGTTTAAGTTGCTTAAAGACCAAGCCCCTGATGTGCTTTTGGTTAGCGAAACTAAGCTTACCAAAAAACACAAAATGAGGCACAGAAGATATGAAATATTACGAAGAAACCGACCCAATTCCATTCAAGGAGGAGGTGTTGCAATCTTTGTAAGAAAGGGACTGCGTTTCAAAAGAATATACAGTCATGTGGTACGTAGGTTTCAGGTGCTGGAAGCATGCGTCATGTGCATCCCTCTCCGTAGTGGAAAGCGGTTGTACATGGTGTCTGTCTATGCACCCAAGGCTACTCAATCCACCTTATTCATCTCAGAGCTCGAGACACTTTTTCGATTTCTGAGGCTGGAATTGGAAGACAACTATTTTATTATCGGCGGAGATTTCAACGCCAAACATAGTGATTGGGGAAATAATATACCAAATACTAGAGGGAACCTACTATTCAATTGGTGGGGTCAACACAGCATAATGTATCGACTCGGGCTTAAGGCGACGGATAGTCCGTCGTTTCCCAGACACGGGTCCTATTTGGATCTCCTGCTGTTTGACTCACGAATACAACTGACGTGCACTAACCAACAAACTACAAACTGTCTACGAACTTTCGTGTATGACAGTGACCATTGCGGTCTCAGCACCGAAATAACTGTTCCCAACGAAACTGCGGAATTGGATGAGTTTGTCCAAAGGCATTTCTACAATTATAGTAGGGTGCGTTGGACACACTTCACCAGAACACTGACTAGAGCACTCTCCTCGAATTCGCTCTACCCGCCGTCCAACAGAAATCTGTCAAACGAGGAGATTGACAGATATCTAAGACTAATGGACGAGACAATCAAACGAACAATGGACAAAACGATACCTCGGTATCAACACACTAATGACGAAGACTTATTCCGCAACGCAACTATTGACGCACTGCACCGACATAAAAGTAGACTGCTGTCAAGGCTAAAAACCTTATACAGACAGTTTACTGACAGACATAACCCGGAGATCATGAGATTGAAGTCGTCGATTAAAAACCTCCAAACATTAATAAAGGAAAATTACAGAAATTCTGTAAGTTTTTATTGGAACAATAAAATTCGGGCTGTAAACACCAGCAACCCGAATATGTTCCCGCAAATAAATAAAATATTTCGGAGAAATAATCAGAACGACCGTCCATGTCTCAAAATCGCCCGAACGACGAACAAATACTTGTAGCAGCAGGTATAGATCCAAATGAGGTTGTCGATGATGATAACTTCTTTGTGATCGAGGATCCGCAGGAGAAGGTAGAGGCTATAGGAGCGACTTTCCAGGAAGTGTACAAGGCGAATGACATCATTGGTCCCAACCACGACCTGGAAAATCGAGTCCTTGTGCACAATTCCTGCCTTCAAAATGAAATTGCGAATTGGCGATTCGAGAGCTCGGGTTTCACCCAGTTCAGTGACGAGAATATGGCAAATAATGTCATCACCAACGAAAGGGTATTACCACCGTTCATTTCGAAGGAAGAGCTCCAAACGATCTTCGAATCGCTTAGAAGTAAGAAATCAGTGGGAACCGATGAAATACCGAACATTGTACTTCGACATCTCCCACTAGAAGCGGTGGACATTTATACCATCCTGTTTAATAATGCAATGAATAATGCACATTATCCAGCGCATTGGAAAACTGCGGTGGTACATCCCATTCCCAAAAGGAATAAAGATACTTCCAATCCGGCGAATCTCCGCTCGATCAGTCTTCTTCCAAACATCAGTAAGGTTTTCGAGAAGGTGATCAATAGAGTCCTGACTAAGTGGGTTGAGGACAAACATATCGTTCCGGATAATCAATTCGGTTTCAAGGCGGGGCATGATATCATTCATGCTGAGTCTAAACTGGTTTCTGATATCCAATGGAACAAAAGCAAGAAACAGTGCACTGGTGCCTGCCTGATTGACTTGGAAAAAGCCTTCGATACCGTATGGTTAGAGGGACTCTTTTTCAAGCTAGACAGGTTGGGCATTAGTAAACCACTTCTGTATATTCTTTTTGATATGCTCTCCAGTAGACAGTTCATCGTGAAGAATGGCGATGTGACTTCCGCTGGAATATTTAACATTAAAAACGGTCTGCAACAAGGTGCGGTAAATTCGCCGATCCTATTCAACATTTACACAAGTGATCTGATAGGTTCGCTTCACCATGCCATAGCGTACGCAGACGACTTAATTGCGTACAGATCAGGTCCAAAGATTGAGGTCATTAATACACTTTTGCAATGTGACTTCGACAAAATTAAACAATATTGCGATGACTGGAAGTTGAAAATCAACTTTCAGAAGTCGGAAACTATTCTGTTTAGGACGCCTTTGTCTGGGGCCTCTAGGGATACCAGAAAGAATTGGTGAAAGTTCTCTATCGTCGGACAACATGGACAGCCACTTGCTTGTCGAAATGTAGTCAGATACCTTGGGATCTGGCTAGATCAATATCTGTATTTTAACAAACATATAGATGTTGCTCTGGCCAGAGCCAGAGGTGCTTTTACCCTTACAAGGAGACTATTTTACAACAGCCAACTCGATGCGAGGGTGAAGATGATCTGCTACATGGCCCTTATCCGGCCTATGCTAGTATATGGATGTCCCGTGTGGTTCAACGTGAGAGCAAGTTTATTGGAAAAGATTCGGGTGTTTGAGAGGGCTTGCCTTAGGGCTTGTCTTCGCTTATACAGAACACCAGAATCTGAGTACATAAAATTCTATCGTAACGAGGTCTTGTACAATAGGGCGAATCTAATAAGAGTGGACAATTTCGTCATTAAGTTGACTCGAAGGCACATTGCAAGAGCAATGACATCGTCGAACAACCTGATCTCTGGGGCTTACTACCCTAATTATATGTATCATGAGAGAGTTCGCTTTGACGGCTTTATTCCTCCAGAAGCGTTCCTCTACCTAGATATGAAAGGTCTGATCCAGGACAGATTAGCGGTGCCGCTAATCTTCCACGTCGCTCGGACAGCTGGGGACAGGCGACTCAACTACGACAGAGACGTCGCACATGGCAGTGCGGAGCGTCTCCGGTTCAGTAGGGCGGTAGGGAGTCGCGACATGAGGGATGTTGCTCGGCAGCACCTACAATTTTGGTGGCTATTTGAAGGAGGGGAGGGTTCGTCGTCGAATTCCTCTAGTAATAGGTAGCTTCATGTGAAGCAAAGTGGGCCAGCCTAAGTTTTTTTAGCCATGGCCGGCTTACGTAGTTTTAAGTAGGTATAAGTTAGTTTTTAAGAAAAAAAAAAAAAAATATATATATAAAAACAAAAAAAAAACATAAATAAAAAAAAAAAAAAAAAAAAAAATTAAACATACATATATATATATATATATATGTACATATGTGTATATATTAAGTATATACGCATTATGTGTGTATATATATATATATGTGTACGTATTAGATGTAAGTAGGTTAAGTAGATTAAGATATATTTTTAAGTAGTCTGTAAGTTTTTAGTTCTAGGTTTTTATAATACGAGTACTATGTCCATATACTAAGTTTTTGCTTAAAATCTATTTTCTTAGTTTTAGTTGTAATGCAAATATAAAATTAAAGATAAACTGTAATATACGTCGAAAGACTTAGTTTAAGTGTTAGGTTTAACTTAGAGTGCCCGCATGGGGCCATTAAGTTAGTCTAAGATTATTTGTAAGTTATTTAAGCTAATTTTTAAGCATTTTTTTGTCTAGCATGTAAGAGTAAATTAATTAAGAAAATAAAAATGCATTTAAACTGAACTGGGTTTTACGGTTAATGATTCTGGCAATTTCGGTGAAGCACTGGTTGTGAAAATAGCGATACAACAAAGTGAGACAGGAGACATTACGTCTGTGTTCGAGGGTGTTGAATGACTGTGTAATATTGTCATCACCTATGGGTTTTACTGCACGGTTTGGATCCTATCTAATAAGTGCAAAGAGTCGGTTTCGACGATACAAGTACCATTCATGGATAATGGCTGGGTATTTAAATTTCTCTTTGACAACACTGTGTTCTGGAAGCATTGAATTCCACTCCGTTGATAGTTCCCCAATTTGTTAAGCTGCTAATATCGGAATTTATGAAGTTTAACATACGCCTCCCGTTCTACAGCCGAAGACAGGGGCCTAATGAGAACGAAAAATACTGCCGGAGACATAACAGAGCCCTGGGACACATCAGCATTTATTTTGTGAATATCAGACTGGAAACCATCCAAGACAACTTGAATTGAACGTCCGAAAGGTAATTTCTAATCCATTGAAGAAGAGAGTCGTCGATCCCAAAAGCACGCATTTTCGACAAAAGAGCCTGATGCCAAACTCTGTCAAATGCCTTAGAAATAGCAAGTACAACTATCTTGCTTTCGCCAGAATGATGTACGCTTTGGTTCCACTTTTCGGTGAGACTCCACCTGTTGCTACGAAAACCGTACTGCCGGTCATTAAGAAGTTTCCGTGTTTCGAGATATTTCATTAGCTGACGGCTTATCAGTCAGAGTTTCCATGACCTTGAAAAGAAGGGGCGTAAGTGCAATGGGTCTGTAGGAAGAGAGAGAGGAAGATTCGCCTTTCTTAGGGGCGGGCTGAACAAATGCTGTTTTCAATCTGTTCGGAAAGAGTCCTAAGGAGTAGGATTGATGAAAAGCGTATGCAGTGGTTTTGCAAGCGAGGAAGAGCACCTGTTCAGAGGAAGGGGAGATATGCCAGCTGGACCCGCGGATTTGTGAATGCGCAAAGTGTGCAGCAAGCACAGGCCTTGTCCAAAGAGTTGACAGCTGGAATGTCAATGCAATGAGCGTTGGGATGGAGGATGACTCAGAATTTCTAATGTTTTTGACGAACGACCAACAACTTTTAAAAACTTTGGGACATTGTACTATTTGTTGCCTCAGTTTTTGGTCGTATAAAAATTTCACGTGTTTCATCATATATCCCTAGCTATATATTTTTATTTTTTTTGCGCTTTAGACCTCTGTTCTTAGTACCGCAGTATAGTTCAAAGGAGTTATTTTTTTAAACTCGGAACCGATATTTTTTATTAAATATTTTTTTATTAAACATACTAAATGCTTTTGTTTGCTAAGTAGGCCTAACCCAATATGTAGGTAGTAGATATGTATACATAATTTTATGTTGGATTTAAGTGGTCAATACATAACACCTCTTAATTATACGTGGTGATCCAAACACAATTCTGAATTTTAATTTCCAATTATTTATACCTTTAGTTGCGGGGGGTGCAAAACTGCGTCGATGTGAAAATTTGGTTATGCACGTGGCTATTTGATAAATCGGAATTGGGGGTTCGGCTGCGAGGAAAAAATGGTTTCTTGTATGAAAGATGTGGTTTTTTGCGAGTAAGTTTCGGCTTGTTATGTGCAAAAGTTTATGAGTTTTCCACCATGTAGCCATTCCGATCGAGGTAGTATTTCGCTGCGTCCTTATCCGTTCACTAACAGATAGCGTATATTTCGTTTATGTAGTTGGTGCCGGGTTACTGAGATCTATTTCGGGAAATAGTTTTACAATTTAAGTTTCTGATGTTTTCAAAATGCAAGTCAAAGATTTTTATTTTTTGTTCTGCTGTATATTCTATTTCTTTATTAAAGTCTCAATCCAAGTCTGCGGAGCTCTCTAGCAAATATAAAAATACAATGAAATTGTGGTATACAGATTTAAGACACATTTCACAAAAATTAAAAAAAATTGGTCCATGTTAGTCTAATTTCAGATTTGCGAAGGCTATACCTAGAAATTGTTAAGATTTTGTGTATTTTCGGTTCAATTTCATCGGATATTACCATAAATAATCTTTTGTTGATTTTATTTGAAAGTAGAACAAATATACATAGTATTGCAGTACTTCTCAATCATCAGGCGTACTGCACCCATTACGGCAAACTTTTTTTTATATCCACTTATTTATTTTTTCTTATTCTTTAATATTTTCTCAAATTTTTTGAAACAATATGTGGCAGCGCCCAGTTCTTTGCGGAGGATAAGCTGCATCGCTGTTTTGTTCCCACATAATTATGTTAATTATGCTTATAGAAAGAAAGATTTTAAGTACTTTTTGATATGTTATAATATTTGTATTAAAGTCTTACATCTGTTGTCCTTTTTGAATAATTACGATATGATATAAATTTCTGACTTAGGCCAGAACTAATATAGTCAAACCTGGGAAAGTGGAATACCTTTATAAGTGGGATAAAATGTGGCGCTCGTTGTTTTTCTCAAAAAAATCTCTGTCAGTGAATTCTGTTCACTTTGTAAGTGTTTTGTTTTTTCACCATTAATTCTGAGACGTGTTGTTTTTTATTTTTCGTTATTCGGAGTGTTTTTCTTTTTCACTCAAATACGAAGCCCAAATGGATGAGGTTGTTTCGCTCAAGTTAGTAAAAACTGGTACGTTTTCCTTATTTTCAACTTCTGCCTGGTTCAGTTAATTTTTCTTGTGCTGTATTAAGTGTGTTTTATAAATGTCGTATTAAAAATCAAATGATTTGACAATAACTTGGAAGCTGCGCAATGATTCTAAAAATGCAAAACCGCGAGAAGTAATTTTTAAAATATTTGAAATGCCTTAACCAACTACTTCTAACATTTTGAAATATCAGGAGATAATTGAATTAGGCCAATGAAATATGGTGAGCTGGGTTTGACATGTTTAATGACAGTCATCGGAAGCTCCTGTCCAGTCTACGGGCCAACCTATAGGATCGTGCGTAGATAGCATATTTAACCGATTACTCAAGCGTCGCAGAAACAATGCAAGTACGTGGGAGAAATATGTAGCATAAAATAAATAAGAAGAATTAAATAGGAATATTGTAAGAGTCTTTGAAAATGAAAAAGTAATCTTTCTCCTAAACACTCTGAACGTGCCGAAAAGGCTCGATACTCTCCCCAAAGACGTAACATCGCGCAACTTCAGACAAGCAAGTGTCGTGTAAAAAAGTAGTGATTTTATATTGTAAATGCAGGTGAGATATACATATAAGAAGTTGATGTCATAAGTTAACGAACGACATGTAGATAAATTTAGCTTAGGACGTGATATATGGTAAATATGTTCCAATACGTTCGGTAATAAAAAAAACTAACCGTTCTTCTAATTGGTCGATCGAATCAACTTTCGAGTATATGTTTTAGAGCTGCAACACCTCTTCCAGTAGATTACAAAAATATGTAGAAAGCATGGATGACGAACAAAATTTTTACATACGAATATAGCCAAAAAAATTATAGGCAGATGAAAATGAAGGAAAGACGATTTCAATGCTCGGTTATATGGTACATCCCAAACTTACAACAACTGAGAGTCATAGAAGTTTGTTGTTTACCTGTTAACACTATGAAAAAACTGCAGCCGTTAGACTAAGGCATTGTGAACAACTTTAAAACCTTGTATCAAAAAGAAATTATGTACTTCATTCTTAAATCCATGGAATAAAGTAAGAGCCACAATATATTACAGGCCATACAATTTGCAAGATTTTCCACAATTAAGAACTCATTTAAAATTATAGCTGGACAGGAGGTAGCAGGAAATACCCAATTCGAAGTCGCGATCAATGGATGACTGGAAAAAACTTTTTAACAGCGAATATGAAGATAGCCAAAACTTCGTGTGAACACTGCAGCTTTAGTTTGCAGTGAGCAAACTAACTTACTGAAGCAGAATTATGGCGTGAAGTATCTATACATAAATACGTGCTGGGCATTTTTGTCGTACGCTTTTACAACGTTCTACTCAACCGAATGGCATGACACTTACACCATTGGAAAGGTAATTTCGCGTAGATGTGCAGAATGTGTTTTTTTTTGCCAAACGGTTGAATAGAACCTTGGTAAACACATTTAAAAAATTAGGTTATTTTACAACATGACTGAAAAAAAAAGTCTGCTCGCCTTTGAAAGTCAATGGTCAAGAAAAGGAAAGATGCTAGGGATAAGCGTATAGCCGAATCGTTTTTGTGCATGGGGTTCATAAGGAATTTGCTTGACTGTTTTGACTCATAAAATGTATTGTTTTGTTTTTTATGGAAGTCTATTACTGCGAACGTCACTACAGGATTGCAAAAGTGTCTCTTAACTAAGTGGGATAGAGACTAAACAAAATGAAAAAAAGAGGAACATAGTGACAAGTGACGGGCGTGGTTTGTATAAAAGGAGAGGGAAATTGCCATTGATGAGAATTTACACGTATTCACAGACCTGATCACACGGATAGGGGCGATCAGTAGAAAACCGGTTTTGATTTTCCAATATCTGGAAAGTTTGCCATCTAGGTTAGTTTATCTATGATTTGTTAGTACCTGTTCACATTAGCAGGACGATTGTCCGAAAGAGAGGGAACGCTTTTTATTGAAGTGTTAAGAAGAAGGGTTATTTCCACCGAAAATCCATTTCTAAATTGCTAAATTGGATAATCGTTGAATTTCAACGACGGGCGAGCCTAGTAGGTATAAATGCTTGTTAATAAGGGTGGTGTTTAAACGCTTTAGACACAGTACACACAATCTTTGAGTTTGTTAGATCTGACATAAATGTATTCAATGAATTATATGTACTTAAAATAATTATAATTTAAAATAATAATGAATTTAACAATTCATTACAGCATAATATCTAAGAAGAGAGATTCTAAACGTACAAAATTCATATTTATGTAAAAGGCAATTTTTTACTTTGTAAATGTATCGGAGAATTTTAACTTTGGGACCCCCTTTAACCATGTTCGACTGTACTTATATAGTATTGTACGTACTTTATAGAATTCTCTTTGATAACACACTCATATATATGTGGACAATACAATAGAAAAAACCTAGAAATGTGGAGTTCAGAATAAATCTTTATGAATACAATTTAAATATCAACAAAAATCAAGCGTCAATGAGCTTAAATGGCATGTTGATAATTACGTTTTGGCAGTAATGCAATGCATCGCCGTTGAGGCAGTTGGGAAGTGTTTTTACGTGCTGAATTTTTCCTCCGTTGAAAAATTAAACAAATTTCATGAAGATAAATTAAATAGAATTATCCGATAAATTTACTTCAGGCCGTCAAAGCTTAGCCTTTTATGTTTCAGGCCGATGTTGTTTGACTATCATTTTAATTTTATAATTGGCAGTCGTGTAAAGTGGTCTATTACTATTTATTAATATACCATATAGTTATAGGTATATAACTTTAAATATGACTACCCCAACCTCCTTATACCAGCGTATATGCTCCGAGGTTTGAAAGTTCCAATATCTTTGACCAACAGACACCGTGTAGGTCCTTTTGAGTCTCCACCTGCGACGAAAAATGAATCCTGCGCGATAATAGTTGTGACTCATTTTTTTTCTCAAATAGCGAGTAATAATCACGCCAGATTCATACTCAGGATAAATACATATCTGTTAAGCAAAAACGTAACAAGTTACAGAAGAATGCCTGTAATTATGGTAGCTCTGACTTTATATAGAAACAAGTATGTACTCGTACTTATATGTACATACGTTAAGAAATGTTAGTATTGGAATTAAGCAATAATATGAAAAATAATAATGTAATAGTTGCATATACATCTATGATAAGTATTGATGATATATTGATCAAATTTTGATAAAAACAGCAAATCGCATGATCGCCGCAGGCCTATTGATGAACGCTCGCCGTATGATGATCCAGTCGACAAATTTCTCATTCACAACTTCGAGCGTTGTGTGGCTTGTATGGCATATTGCGCCATTTTTTGGAACCACAGCTCGGCTATATTGATGTGGTCGAACTCTAATTACAGAAAGTCGGCTAACATCGCTTTATACCTGAGACTATTGACGGTACCGGTGTCTCCTTCCGCATTTCGAAATGAGATCCGATAAGGGCGCCATGCCATAAACCGGACCAAGCAGTTAATCTTTATGGATGCATTGATACTTGGCCCAACACTTGTAGATTGTGTTCGCTCCAATAACGGCAATTTTGCTGGTTGACATAGCCGCTGAGCCCAAAATGCTCCTCGTCCGAGAAGTTAATTTTTTGGCCAAAATCTGTATCTCCTCCCGGCTTCAATTCTTACGTCAGCACAATCTTATACGGATGTAGGCCCAAGTCCAACCGCAAAATAAGCCGGGTTGACTCTCTGGCGAGCTGATCAGCGCCGAATCGACATTTCTGGGTCTTTTTCGTTACTGGCCGCTACGGCGGCTATGTTTTCTTCATTCCGCACCAATCTCTGTCTGGCTCTGGCTAGTAGCTTAAGATCCAAAAGAGTGTAGTCACGCTCAAACCTTTACACGGTGCGACGAATTGCCTGCACACTGAAGCTGTGATGACGACCGACCTCACGACGAAATTCACGTTGCGTATTTACAACTGAGGCGGAATTTTTAATAATTTCCGCACGTTCGGCGTGCGTAAATGGATGCATGATGAAATGGCAAACCTTACTAAATATTTTGACAGCTGCTGAAACATAGCAATTGGTAAAACTATCTTTGCTATCTGGTCACCCGTTATATTATAATTCTCCACAAGAAAATTGACAATTTCATACCTGTGACCTAACAGATACAAAGGTTTGGGTTGTTGGATGCATGCATAGCGTGCATTCCTCACCGGTTACGGACGAATGTGTCATAAAAACGAGGTGCGCTTTACGTGCCTGAAGAAACTAATCCCGTTCAGTTTAAATTTAAAAAAAAAATTTACTCTGTTGCCATAGATCCTAATGCAAGACATGCAGCTTGGAGAAATAATCAATTTATAATGGTGGAAAACGTTGTTAAGCGAATTATGGAATAGACTATCCCTTGGATAGAACACTCTAGACGAAGAAATACATAACTCTAATGATTGACGCACTGTATGCCCATAAAAGTAACTTGTTCTCAACGCTTTTAGAGCTGCATAAATAAAGTACTGGCAAGAATCTAAAACAAATAATAAAATTGGTTCAATAAGTTTACATACATATAAGACTATAAAAGTTGCTGCCAAAGATTTGTTCACGCCATAAGATAACCTTCTGTGTATAACTGAATTACTAAAAAATAAAAAATCAGTGGAAAAAGTTGGTATTCCAAACGTCGTTATCAGATTTTTTTTTTTTGCTATTTAATATTTAATTTAATACAATTTTTTTATGTTATCCGCAAAGCTACTGCTTATCTGCGGTTAAGTACTTATTGTTAATTGTGGTTTCTGAAATTATTGTTAGAACAATTATTAGTATTAATAGTTCAGGCTTTTTGATATGAAAGTAGTGGATTTAGAAGATTCAACGATTGAAGGTTCGAAAAAATTTTAAAAATACGACACTTTTAAATAGCCAAGTTGATGTTAAGAAATTATATTTTAAGCACTTTTTAGTAATTCATAACATGCTTAATACCTCTTTGTATTGAATTCATTCTATTAGAGATACAATGGTATGATATGTGTAAGCTCTCTTTTCCCATAAGTGGTAAACGTTTCTGGATTTTCTGACAGCACCTACGCCCTTCTTCTAGTGTTTATGTGGTGTCGTATAGGTCGTTGGGAACATGTACTCGTATCATCGATGTACTCCAGTAATGTTGTCATTTTGTATACACCATATACATTTAGTGTTTGAAAGTCAGTATTGTTAGAGTTAGAATCTGTTATACGAGATTCAACCAGAGCGTAGTAGACCAGCTTTAGACTCTAAAACCAGTATATTTTCTAAAGCAAATCTATATTTGTAGACGCAAATTATTTATGGTTACACATAAGAAGTCCTCGTCAATTGTCAAACCAAGGTATTGAATTTGTTGGTTTTTACGAGTTCAATAGATTCTTTATTAGCTGTCCTTAGACAATTCATTGGTTAATGGGATAAATAATAGTTGAACTCTGCGGTACACCGCATACGAGGGGCGTTCAACATATTCTCGGTATCGGGGTGAAGCTGTAGCTGCATATATAAAATGACCTATTTATCAAGTAAAACTACTATTTTAGTGCATTCATGTAAAATTTCATATAAATGTGATTATTAATTCGCGTTTTATCTTTAGTTAAACAGAATCATAATGGCAACTGAGACGATGATGGTGAAAATTGAGCATCGCTCTGTAATTAAATTTCTCACTAAGCAAGGAAAAAGTCAAAAAATTATTCATGAAGAGATGGTGGCTGTTTACCACGGTTCCGCACCTTCATTATCAACTGTGCAAAAGTGGTCAAGTGAGTTCAAGAGAGGCAGAGAGAGCATTGAAGATGACCCCCGCTCCGGCGCTCCGGCTACTGCTTGTACGGGAGAAAGCATAAAAAAAAAACTTGTTCTTGAGGATGCCCGAATAAAGGTGAAAATGATGGCAGATATCACCAAGCTTTCAATTGGTACCATTCACACCATTCTTCATGACCATCTTAACCTTTCAAAGGTCAGTGCAAGGTGGGTGCCACGAATGCTCACAGCGCCTCAGAAAAAAGTCAGAATCGCATGCTGTAGAGAGCTTTTGGAGATGTGTAGTGAGAACGCGGACGGTGTTATGGATCGAATAGTTACTGGCGACGAAACATGGGTCCACCACTATGACCCTGAAAGCAAACAAGAGTCCATGCAGTGGCATAAAAAAGGAACAGACCCCCCGAAGAAATTCAAAGTCATTCCGTCTGCCGGGAAGCCCATGGCCACAGTTTTTTGGGACTCAAAGGGAATCTTGCTCATTGAGTACAAAAAAAAAGGTGAAACCATCAACGCCACATCCTACGCTTCCACTTTGCATAATTTGCGGGAGGAAATTAAAAAGAAAAGACGGGGTAAACTCGCAGCGGGTGTGTTGCTTCTTCATGACAACGCTCCTGTTCACACGGCGCGAGTTTCCAAGGCTGCTGCGCGAGATTGTGGTTTCGAAGAAATCCAACACCCACCCTATAGTCCAGACCTTGCCCCTAGTGATTATTTCCTGTTTCCGGATTTGAAAAAATGTCTTCGTGGAAAAAGATTTTCGGATGATGAAGAACTCAAGTCGGCAATAAATGGGTATTTTGCAGAGAAAGAGGAAATTAATTTTTTTGAGGGTTTAAAAAAGCTTATCTCAAGATATAACAAATGCATTGATATTAGAGGAGATTATATTGAAAAATAAAAACAATTTAAATTGAATTCGCATTTTCCTTCATATCGATACCGAGAATATATTGAACGCCCCTCGTAAGTTCTGTTAATCTTGGCTAAATTCATCAAAAACCATCACCCCAATAATTCAATAGTTTTCGATCCCTTTTGTTAAAATCACTATTATGCCATCCCTGTTAAGACTTTCTAAGAGCTTTTCACGCCTAAATATGTTGAAGGCTTTGCTGAAATCAACAAACATGATAAGCATGTGGTGGCTTTTATTCAGTACTTTTATTTTTTGGAAATCGTACTGATTCTTTTGCAGAACTCTATGAATTTCAATAATAGACCCTTGCAGACTTATGTTTTCATGTTGCAAATATTTATTATTATATGTAAAATCGTTTTTGATGCTTGTTTTGAGAATTGATTAGCAAAACGATTTACAGTGCATCTCAGACTTTCACCATCAGCAGAAAAGTTTTTTCTAATTATGTCATCGACCTAAGAGCTTAATTATTATACTTCAAGTTTTTTTTGCGTCATTCTGTCCGTTTGAATTTTTTCTCTGTAATAATTTGTCTTGACGCAGAGTGCAGAATGATTCTATTAATAAAATTTTGAAAATGTTTGTATTCTCTATCATACCTTATAGTTCGCGGAAAGAAAATATGTTATACAGTGTTAATGAACAAACTTTTGACTTGAGAAATATGCAATGTAAAAAGCCATGCCTTGGTTTTATTTAAAAACAAAATGCGTATATTATATTCTCTATTTTCGTATGGTAATCGATTAAATAATGTAGGTGCAGTAACAGTATAGAAGTTAGAGAAATGAGTTTTATTTGACACCGGAATGTTAGCTAATTTCTGAGAGTTTATTCTTAATCCGTATGCGTTTGAATTTCTAAGTATTGCACTCTATCCACTGCGCATGAAAAAGAATTTAAGAACTTCATAGACAGAAATGTGTTTTATTGGTAAAATTCGAAGACTACAAAATAAAGGCCAATTACTTGTTAGTCTCCTTTTTTAGAAATAATTCTGACAATATGCTTTTGTGCTATTTGCACTGGTCAATGGTATTACTATAAACTCAATGGCTTCGCCACTCTGAAAGCATCTGTTCCCACTAGATCACCAAAATCGAGCAAAGTTGGGCGCGGTAAGTACCTAGGTGGAGGACCATATGGGAACTCGGTACACCGCGTGCTGTTGACAAAAAACGCCACATGGGCATAGTACCCCGGCGTAAAATCCCGGACTTTACAAATTAATTTTTATCGTTCCTTTAAAAATAAAATAATAATAAACCCCAACTTGTTAAGCTATACTGTAGCTTTGAACTAACGAGACCATAAAAAATTACAGCTAAAAGTTTTGTTGAGAACAGGGAGGTTGTAATAAAAACATTTTACGTGTTGCACACAAAATATATTTTTTTAATTCAGCTATGTGGGTCTCCCAGCCCAATTTCTTGTCAACTGATACAACTAGATACTTAAAATATTCGACAGATTCTATCTGAAAACAATTAGAACAGCATGAGACATCCCTACACAAATTCACCTTGCCACAGCTATGAGCGGAAATTGACGGTTTTGGACATGCAGCAGAGTGAAATACAACATGAGATTAGAAATTTTCAGGTTGGAAATTCTAAGCTGAGTTTTCTCGGTTACAATAAAGTCATGTTTAGCGATCCAATGTCTTAACAACTGTTTATCAGCCTCTAATTTTACCACCATTTTTATTTAACTTTTGTTTAAAGATGGAGTTTACGTATATCAATGAAACACTGAATCCCTGAATCCAGCTTTGTACAGTTTGACCAAAAGAATTGTGGGATTAACCATATCAAAAGCTTTAGCCATGTCAATAAACAATGCTATAGAACATTCATTATTATTAAAACCATAGCATATCCCAGTACATAATATTAAAGTGGCATCTTCTGTAGATTTACCCACAAGAAAACCAAATTGTTGATAACACAAAAAATTGTTTTTATTTAAAAATGAGAGAACTCAGACTGTCATAAGTTTTTGAAACAACTTGGAGATATGGTCTATATTGATTCACTGATTTTCGACAACCCTTTTCGTAAAGAGTATTCCTCAGCAGCCTTTAACGCGGATGGAAAAATAGCAACAAAGCCACTCATATTAAATATGTAACACAATACATCATCAATCAAATTTGCAACACGTTTGACGAGACAATTAGTTATACCATCGAAGGTACAAAAGCCTTTATTGTTAAGATTAATTATAAATTTATTTATAGATGTACATAAAGATGGAGTGGCGAAAAAGTTGTAACCAGATCTGATAAGTATCTTCAATAATAGCTGGGTATAAATAGCAACTGCATTCAGTTTTTACCAATCGCTGTTAAAAATGTCAGAAATATTAACGGGGTTGCGCAATAAAGTAGTGTCCATTTTAGTTTCACAAATGTTATGTCCATGTTTCTCATTTCCTAAAATATTATTGACAACTTTCCATTCCTCTTTAACATTTCCTTTGTAGTTCTCAAATTTAACCGAATAAAACCTGTCTCGACTGATAGCTACTTTCCTTTTTAGTCTTTGGTTCATTTTATGGTAGTAACGCTTAAGGTTGATATTTTGGGGGTTCTTTCTAAATTTTTTTACGAAGTGAATTTTTGTTGTTTATAATTTTTAAGAGATCTTCTACAATCCAAGGCTTTACTCGTTTTGGTTTGCTATTAACAGGCGACTGAAATGTGGTGGAACGATCAAAATGACATTTTAGTATTTTTAAGAAAGTATCATAGGCTGATGAAAAGCTACTGTTAACATAGTCGTATACCTGCTCCCAAAACTCAAACTTTCGAAACAGTCAATTGATCTATTTCAAAGCTTAGCATTCAGTGGTAAGTAATCTGTAAATCAAGTACTTCACGCGATACCTTATGCGATCAATTTTTGTTAAACCTAATAAAACTCTGGTCAATGCAGATTTGTGTTTCGTCTGTTATACGTGCGGGTTCATTCACAAGCGACTTCAGACCATAAGATGCCATTAAAAACAAATATTTGTCAGAATCATTTCTATCACTTAAAATGTTAATATTTATGTAGCCTGAAATTATTAAGTTCTATGATTTTACATTTTTCAAAAGCTAACTCATATGCTCAATAAAGATGTTGTTACTCAAACCATTTTCATGTTGTCTGAAAGGTTTCCGACGTAAAGTAAAGATAGCGGCACTCGCCTATAAAAGCTAGTTAATGCTACGAGTAGTTGTGCATCTTTTGACAGTTACTTACCGAAGTTTCAGTCATTTCGAACGAGCAGTTTTTAGTTGACAGTCGTTTGAGCTGTCCGCGCGTTGGGTGCCGCGTTTGCTTAAGTTGGACCAAAAACGTGTTCGAATGAACATTTCCAACGCTCTGTTGGCGCAGTTTAGGCGCAATAAATCCGAGTTTTGGAGCTGATTAAATACAGTAGATGAGACTTGGATACGCCGTTATACGCCCGAAACAAAAGTTCAGTCAAAACAGTGGACTGCAAAGGGCGAGCAGGCTCCAAAAAAAGCAAAAACTGTTTCTTCGGCTTGGAAAGTGATGGCGACTATAAAGGAGTTATCTTAATCGATTATCTTCAAAATCCTCCATTACAGGAGCATACTACGCATCATTACTTGGCAAGCTGAAGACAGAAATTGTGGAAAAATGGCCACATTTGCAGAAAAAGAAAATCCTATTTCACCAAGACAACGCGCCGTCTCACACCTCAGCGGTTGCATGGCGAAAATTCATGAATTACGATTTGAACTGCTTAACCATCCGCCTTTTTCACCAGATCTAGCCCCAAGCGACTTCTTTTCGTTCCCTCATCTAAAAACTCGGAGGACAGAGATTTTCGTCAAATGAAGAGGCAATCACCTTCGTGAACAAATATTTTGCAGAGAAAAATGCCAAGTACTATTTGGAAGGGTTAGATAGTGGGAGCATCGCTGGGAGAAGTGTGTAGAGTTACAATGAGACTGTAGAAAAAAAAATAAAAAATTTGAGAAAAAATGTCTTGTATCATTGTTCGGTCGGAAACTTTTCAGCCAACCCTCGTAAGAGATAAATACACTAAATCGTAAATGGTTCATTATTGTTTAAAGTGCAGGCAATTTTTATGACATCCGCACTGATAAAATTATATTTAATAACCTCTTCGCACTTTTCGGGTTTCTTTATAAATACTGCAACACCACCTGCACGATACGAATTAACATACACTTCATAACCAAGGATATTGTAATTGGATAGTTCACTGTCATACTACCAGATTTTAGATAAAACAATAAAATCTGCCAGCAAATTCAAAGAATCAATGCGGGCAACGAAAGAATTAAAGTTCTTGCTCATACTTCTAATATTTTGATGTAAAACTAAAGTACAACTAGGATTTCGAATTTTTTTACGTTACAAGAAAAGTTAAAATTCATTTTAGAAATAAATATAGAATAGGTTATAATTTTAAGATATCTTCAAAACATCTAACTTGAACCAAATCATACAGTATTTTTTTAACCAAGAATATTACATTTTTCCGAATCCATATAAATTTGTATTTCTTCGTCACTTTTATCTTCTTGTATTGAAGAATTCGCGTACGTGCGAAATCAAACTGTCGTTAATATACATAAATGTTGGTATCATCAAAACGCTCACCAAAAAATTTCGCTGTGAGTTTGTCGCTCTTTTTCGCTTTCATAATTTATTGCTTTATCTGTCGACGGGCCAATTGAATGACAACAATATTTTCGTGTGACGTACTGGTAGCACTGCTTTGTTTACGTCCTCTTGTTGTTTTTATTTTTTTGACATAACAATAGTCTATGTCATTCTCGCCTATTTCCACTCCCACTCCATCCCGAACAAGATACACAGCCACTTGTGTCACAGTGGAATTATCAGCGCACGGTACGTTGACAAATTCCAGGATATTGGAGAGACTGGACTGCTCCAAGAAATTTACTTTTTCTGGTAGAGCGCTGACTTTGGATTTAAGTTCAGAGTTTTCAGTTTGCCTATCTCCAATGTTGACAACATTTATCGAAGATTTAAGAAAAGGCTTACTTTGGTGTATCCTGAACCATGTTAACGTTACTTTATTTACTTATTTTTGTTTAATAAATTTTCGAAACCTAACTCTTTCTGAGAACTTTTAAGGAACAAGTAACCACTCTTACGAGTACTGTAGTTAGAAAAGTTGGTAAAAATCATAAATTCCTTTTTTTACTTGTTACAGCAGGTTTCATAAAATTTATTGATTTTTATGGAAACTTGATGATGATTTCTTTTTTCTTATTGTTACTTTCAATAGAAAAAAATAGTAAAACGTTATGTTATTTCAGCATTTTCCGGAGAAAAGTGACCTCAATATCAAAAATTAGCATGGGCAATTAAAATGGAACAGATTTAGAAATTGAATATCTAAAGATTCAAGCAAGATATCAACTTTACTTAAACGCAGTTACAAAGGCTCAAAACAAAATCCTACACGAAGTTTCTGCCAAAGTAAGCCTTTTCTTAAATCCTCGATAAATTATGTCAGCATTTGAGATAGACCCTTACTGTAGAACGATTTTTTTCATAGAATCATTTCCGAAATTATTGTTGACGAATTAGGGAACACCCTGTATACACGTTTTAAATCAATTGTTTTCCATCTTTTCTATTTTGTTTTGCACTTCCCTTCCACTCATGCTCTGATGAGATATCGATTTTGCTCACATCATTGATAGAGTCTACATGCATGGTAGCACCATATTCCGATTCCTTTGCTAACACTTTACCCGATGTCTCCCATTCGAACTTCCAATTGTATTATTTGGCCTTGTTTTTGTCAAGCCAGATCAATTTGTTTAATTTTTTTTTTTACACCAACATAATACTCTAGTGGGTACTACTACACTTAAAATGTCTGAACACGTGTTAAAACTCTCTGGGACAGAGAGAGAAAGAAGAATTTCGGGCTCAGTGGTTATTTTGCATCCAACATTTAATGGGGAGACCAAATTATTAGTGTAATTGGACTTGTTGTTGTATTCTAGGCAACCACACATCTTACGAGAATTTTGTTACGTGAGAAAAAGAATATCTTTCGGGCGCGGCTGGTATTGAACCCTGAACTATCCAATCTGGAAGCCAATACACTACCACTTGATCCATGGCCACCTACTACATTTTAATATAAAAACAATACTATTACCTTGTGCTTAAGAAAAACAATAACGTCTAGATGTATAGTACCGACAAACTAATGCAATACTAGCTGACGACTACTGTTCTCAACTTAGGGACCATCGAGAAATAACTCTGGAGATGGCGTCTCAGTAAGAGTGAATAGTTCAAACACTTTGCGGTCGATTTCTGTGGGACAAGAAACATAAACATGTTCTCAACTTAGGGACCGTCGAGAAATAACGCTGGAGATGGCGTCTCAGTAAGAGTGAATAGTTGAAACACTTTGCGGTCGATTTCTGTGGGACAAGAAACAAACGCTGACGTTTGTTGAACATTATAAACTTTTCTTTATTGCAATTCAAAAGTCTCAATTCGAATGAATTCAAATTGCCTTACTTCTTGCAAGAAATCTTGGCGGTATTACGTATATACCACCTCAGCTGTAAATCTTATGGTCTTTGACCTTGACCGTGGAAATTGTTTTCTTTGGTGTTGGGATTATACAAACTTGGGCTTCTTATAACTACTACATATTCAGGTGGCTCACGCTGAGCAAGAGTGAGCAAGCATATGTTGCGAACTGGTTTGATGTCCTTCCTACACAATTCGTCCGATTTCCCCCTTAATTAGTGCAACTGGTTACGACAGTGCCCTTGATTGTCAAGCGATCATCCTCGTATGATGAGAAAAGAGCCCGATGGGGCATGGTAAATTCGTCACTGGGCACATTTGACATTTAGCCTAAAGTTTTCTTCGTCCGTGTCCTCGAACGGTTGTTTATTGCGTCGCTTTAGGTGGTAGTTTTAATATTTTTGTGTTGGGAAACCAACATGCTCCCGGCCTTCAGATTTGTTGTATTGTGATGTTTGCTGTTAAAGTCGTTGATGTCCTGTTTCCTTGGTGATTTGCATCTGTGCCGTTGTTTTACGGCTTAGTTCTCACAGCCACTTCATCATCCGCATTTTTGAGGTTAGGTGCAAATGGCCATGAAAAAAATAAAACGAGGCATTAGTGTGTTGAGATTTAAAATGCAAAGTGTTTAAAAGAGAAATATGAATTGCACTTAGAGGGATAGGTTGAGGTGAAGTCTAATCCGACTTGAAGGTTTCCTGTCCGTCCTGATTTCGTCCGTAGTTCCTCCTCGTTTTCGTTTATCTCCCAGTCCTTGTTCTTTTTCCTTTTCTTTATCTTGCTCCCTTTTTTTTGTTTTAATTAATTTTTTTCTTTACTTTTTTGTTGTTTTAAATTCGCTCTCGACTCTTAAATTTTGATGGTCAACCAAGAAGTGATTAACCCTATTCCGATGATATTAGCTCGAACCGTAGGTCTCACGCATACGCTCCTTCATAAATCCGTTCATACGGATGCAACGGTCCAATTTTGGTCTTTGTGTGCAACGCTCGCCAAATTTGCTGAAGTGTGCCACCGTGCATTGGACTTCCGTTGCTTTCACTCTCTCATACACACACACATTCGTGCTTCTTTCTCATTTCCCAAATCAGTGAGGGCGAACCAAGGAACTGGTGCAGGAGAGGGAATTCTATATATGGAGTGCTGTCCAATGAAAAACTAAATAAAAATGAAGACATCCCGGCGAATCCTCTTGTCAAGAATTAATTAAATGTGGGCCGCGCAACTAGGGGTACATTCTTTACAACACTTTTGTTACAATTTTATTTATTTTTTTTTTTGTATTTAAGGTGGTGACCGTCCGTCACCAAATGTCTGTGGCAGTCCGCCTGGTTCTGTGGCTTTGTGTATTTATTATACGCAGAGGGTTCCAGACCATCCATCTGGCTCTAGACGTATAGCGTTGGGCTTAAGGTGACCGTCCGCCACTCCACCGAGACTTCCGTCTCGTGGATATATTGGTTGTCCCCTCCGACAAGTATAATAGCAGAAGGACAGAGCTGAAGAACCCACCAATACTTCCCGCTAATATACTTCTCCAAGGAGACAAGACATAAAATGAACGGGTGGGGCAAAAAGAGGATCGGGCAGGAGAGACCGTGATGGAGCGGAGATGCCTTCTAAGGGGTGGCCGTGGTGTAGTGGTACAAGCAATCGCTTCTCACTCGGAGGGTCAAGGTTCGAATCTTAGCAAGGACAAAAGTTTTCATTTGTGTAATTGGAACTCAGTCAGAAAAATCTGCGTGTGAAGGAATAACACTGACATGTAGATTTGGCTGTTGTAGGGTTTTCAAGCACAAATCAACCGTTAAAATTCACAACCGGAATCATTCCGAGTGAAGCAAATCTCTTCGTCTTATTCGGACTCCCACCCCTGGAGAGCCAATATCGAAACCAAAAACACCTGAGTTTCAAACCACTACATCACAACAATGCTTTCCTTTCTCCTCCTTCTATTTTTCCGCCCGCGACCAGGCCACAGTAAAAGGGTATTCATAACCGCTTAGGTGCGCGTAAATTATAAAAAAAAAAAAAAAAAGGCTAAGGAATCTACCCGATAAGAGAGACAACACAACACAAGGGCAAGAGCCGACGATTTTGTGAATCGCTCTTGTTCACTAAACGTTGGACGCTGGTCTCGCGCCTTCCTCCAAATAGTTACTTCAATGAACCGTCCGTCCTACCTGCAGTGGTTGATCCTTCAAGATACTAGGAGGGTGCACCAATTGCTGATGGACCCATGGCTGCCCACCACCCTTCTAGGATTTTGAAGAACCAACGGAAAAGAATGTGGTTGAGTGAGGTCAAGTTGACTTCTATCGTTTTGGTGATTGTTTTCGGTCTAAGAGCTCGCGGGTTCAGGGGCGCGAATATTTGTTTTTTTCAGTTTTACTTCAGTTTAAATTTATTGTCTCTGATAATGGGGTTGTATTCCCTGACGATAACTTGTCCCATATTTCACATTTTCTCGTATATTACATTGCTGTTGCAACCATTTTGGGCGCTGTTGAAGTAGGTGGAGGTGAAGTTAGGATCTGCTCCATTGCTTCGAAAATTCCTGGGTGAGTTCCTGCAGGTATCTCCATCTGCCCAAGTTATTTATATTCTTTTCGGTTAGGTTCAGTAGTGGTTCTCCAATGAGGAAATGCACTGGGATTAACACAGTCAGATCGTCGGGATCTAACGTCATTGGACATAGCGGTCTAGAATTGAGGCATGCCTTGACTTGTGACAGCAGTGTCGCATATTCCTCAAAAGTTAATTTTGAAGATGAAATTATCCGTTTTAAGTGGTGTTCTATTAATTTGACACCTGCCTCCTACAGACCTCCAAAACATGGCGATGATGGAGGATTAAAATTCCATGGAACAATGCAAGATTTGCTGCATTGTTAACTATTCAGACGTTGTTAACTTGCTATCCTTTCTCAGCTCGTTGTTAACGCCCTTCCTCATTTTAATTTCGACAGATCCAGCATATTCAACTCCGGTTTTGTAAAATGGTCGCGACACACTTACGCGCTCCAATGGAAGATTTCCCATTAACCGCTCCTGGATTTTCGCATTGTAGCGAATAAATAGCTCCCTTTATACAATTTTATCCAGTGGCCTTCTTCCTTACTTATTTCGAACTTTTTTGAGACATCATGGGACAATTTTGAGTAAATATATTAGAGATTGTAGCGCAGAAGTCTTGCCTTGCTTCTTTTCTCGTTTACTCTTCTGTTTCCACTGGATTTGTTTTTAGTAAGTTGCTCAATGCAAAACCCTTGAGAAACTGTGGACCATGCCAACACAGTTTACTGCCATTTAACTCTTCGGAAAACAGTCCCCGAGACCCGAGGTCCGCGGGGCTAACTTTGTTGCCTACATTGTATTCTCTCCTGTCCATTTGATATCACTCGTGCATATAGGGCTGGTGCATAGGCTTTCTCCGAGGCATCGCTAAAACCGTGTAGTTGCACCTGTGATGATCCTTCACTTGCTTTCTAACGAGGAATCTCCAGCTTTTCTAGATTTTGAAGACCCAACACAATGCTGTGACCCAAAGTTGCTGCAAAATCAGGTTTGCCTTGATGACGTACGGTGAAATGCATCTCAGAAGATCATACAGGCATGCTATGTCGTACTGGCCACTTTGTTTTTATTTACCTTAGGTATATTTATTTTAAATGTAATTGTATCCTTTGCAGGATGCCATTGGATGCCCAATGTCTTAATAGCGTTCAGCGAATCAAATTTTAAAAGCAGATTCACTTCTCTTTCATTTTCAGGTATTAGTTCTAAAATTGTTGTTGAGTTGCTGGCCCAATTGCGCAACGGAAAACCAGCAGACTTATGATGTCAATATGACATCAGATTGTATCTTGATGGTATCTTCTCCGTCGTCTGCTCCATATATGACGTCGTCTACATAAAAGCCCTCCCTGATTGCTGTCGTTACATGAGGGTTAGGTTTTCGTCAAATGACTCCAAGAAGATGTAGAAAGGTGATGTGTTGGTAACACAGAGGTCAATTTGGAGAAGACAGACCTTTAACATTGAGACGAAGAGAGAGACTGTTGAATGAAAATAAAAATAGATCAACCATAAATTTTGGGGTATCTGTTGACATTTGTCCTAAACCCTTTACATCCGCAAATGTGTTCTGTTTCTTTAAGTTGAGGAGCTGTGTAATATATATTTCCGGTTATGAATGAAGCTTCCGACCCCGGATCTATCAATGACCTAACAACATGGGGTACTCCATTTGTAGCAAAAACCTTAATATGAATTTACGTTATTGGTCAACGTTTATATGTTGTTTTGCCCATCGTTCCGTCCATTACTCTGATTGGAGTTCGGATTCTGTTTGCATTGCGAGTTGGTAGAATTTGTGGAAGTCGAAGCACCATTCTGTCGATTGCTCCATTGATTCGATGGGATTAAATGATTCTGATTTTAAATCACGTTATAATGCGGCGTGAAGTTTGATGTTGATAAACTATTTTGTCCATTGCTCCAAACCTTGAGAGGATTGCACTGATTTGGGTTTTGAATCAAGTGAATGTTGTACTCAGTATAATTCTGCCCTTTAAAAGGTTCAGCATGAGGATAATGTTGGGGGTTGTTATAGGCGTTTTGGGACTCAAAATTGAAAAGAGTGTGATGTTTTTGACCACATTTTTGGCAACGATTGCTGCGCTTACAATTTTACTGCTTCGGCTCGTAGCTTAACTTCCACTTTTAAAATTTTTTTCCATTGTCTTATTCCATGCGACGCCTTACTAAAACGGCACAAGATTTTCTTTGTCTCATAAGACGATTTTGTATGACAAACCACCGACGTGGCTTTTTTAAATGGATTTGAATTTGCATTGACTCCATGATGTTTTCTAGACAACTAAATCTTCCCTCGATAAACTTTGAAAATACTTTCCACTCTGGAAGACGTTTAGAATTACTAAGCTTGTCTTCCCAACCCTTTAGTATTTGGAGAGGAAGTTTGTGATAAATTACATATATGAGAATAGCATCCCAACTTTCGACAGCTATTTCTATATTGCAAAGTGCATGAATACACTTTTTGCTTGTATCATGCATTGATTTTAAAGCATCTGTGGATTCATGGGTGAGTTTAATTGCCTATTAGTCAATTTTCGGTTATTTTGATAAAGCTAATTTAATATTTCACCATCTGATTAAACTAACAAATGTTGTATCAGCAGCGCAGGTTTTGAGAAATTTCAACGTTCTGATAAATCATGCTTTCGAACAAGTTGTGAAACTCATACCACTTATTTGAGAATTTTTTAATTTGAATTGGTGGTAATCGAATGGCACACACCGAAGCTTTTGTGGCGTTCAACCGCGAAACGAGATGGTCATTTAAATATCCCGTAAATTAAAAATAAAGGCGTTTAATTTTCGAAAATATATCAACATTGAAGTAAGCGTCTTTAAGGAGATCAGATGAACTGTAAAGATCCCCTCATGATCTTTCTTCACATGCCTGAAGCATTCATCACTTGCTTTTTGCGCTTCACTTCCTTTTTTAAATTTTTCGAAATTTCTTTTAATTCTCGTATAACTAATTTCGCGTTTACTATTTTGACTTCACTGGGCGTTTTCGATATTGAAGTTAATTAATTTTTTGTTTTTTTTTTATTTAATTGTTACTTGATAATGATTTAAGTTAATTTGGTAATGATTTATTATATAATAATAAGAGTATATACTTATTTGTGGGGACTTCAATTTATGTATGCGCATATTTATGCACTTTTTAGAGTAATGACACCCTTCAAAGTCTTCCTCCTTCTATTGACGTAGAAGTCAGATTTAATTTATACGTTCACGATCGTATATGATTACACTAACCCACTCTTCTGCACAGTGGAGGAGTGATAACGAGGAAAATACCCAGTCAAGATTAAAAACCTTGTACAGGCAGTTTACTGACAGACATAACCCGGAGATCATGACATTGAAGACGTCGATTTAAAACCTCCATATATTAATAAAAGAACATTACAAAAATTCTGTAAGTTTGTATTGGAACAATAAAATTCGTGCTGTAAACACCAGCAACCCGAATATGTTCCCGCAAATAAACAAAATATTTCGGAGAAAAGATCAAAACTAAAAATCGCCCGAACGACGAACAACGAATAAATACTTATAGCAGCAGGCATAGATCCACCCACCATTTCACCCAGTTCAATGACGAGAATATAGCAAATAATTTCATCAACAATGAAATGGTACCACCAAATGATCTTCGAATCGCTTAGGAGTAAGAAATCAGTGGGAACCGATGAAATACCGAACATTGTGCTTCGACATATCCCACTAGAAGCGGTGGACATATACACTACCCTGTTTAATAATGCAATGAATAATGCAAATTATCCAGCGTATTGGAAAACTGCGGTGGTACATTCCATCCCCAAAAGGGCTGAATATACTTCCAATCCGGCGAATCTCCGCTCAATCAGTCTTCTTCCAAATATCTGTAAGGTTTTCGAAAGGGTGATCAATAGAGTCCTGACTAAATGGGTTGAGGACAACCATATAATTCCGGATAATCAATTCGGTTTCAAGGCGGGGCATGGTATCATTTCTGATATCCAATGGAACAAAGGCAAGAACCAGTGTACTGAAAAAAATAGTATTATTTTGACTCTTCAGTCCACATAATCAATAAAAGATACCAGCTTTTGTGGGCTACATTGTCAGATGTATTGTATTGTATAGTAAGATAACGGCGTGCACTTGTATTTTAAATTTGGTGTAATTTACTAAAAACGGAGATTACCGATTTTACAATCTATGGAAGTATCCTCGAAGTTTCTGAATATTTTCATTTTTATTGTCTTGCTATTTTGTGGATCTAAATCACTCTGCTTGACTCTTAGATATTCCTTACACTCTTCCTTTTAATATTTGAATAAGCTGTTATAAAGTGTTGGCCTTAAACGGAAAGTATTCCTCCAAATTAAACATATGCAACCTTTTTAGTTTGGTTTCCTTACAAACCCGGTGCAGCTCTGCAGTTCATCATGGACCAGCATTAGCGGATTATTTTTCCAGCTTATTCAATTGCTAATTTTGTTGCAGAAGTTGGTTCCATATAGAATGTTCCTCCTTCAGCTCTGATCTGAAATATTTTAAGATGGCACTATTAAGGCTTTGAACAACTTGCTCTGAATTCTCTCTGGTTGGTGGTATTGCATTCGATTCGGAATTCCATGTTTTTCCAGCTGACCAATCACGCGACGAAGATGTCATTTCACCAGCTCAACGCCGGCTTCCTAAAGCCCACCAAAATGATGGCTATGTGGCGGAATACTCGTAAATACTCACTTAATGCATTCTGCCGATAATTTTTCTGACACCTTGTCGTTGTACTCCTTGGAGTAGTCTAACTTGTGCATTTTCATTAATGTTCGAGCAGCTTCCTGGAAGTTGGTGTCATTATCCGAATGTGTTATGCTAAATTTATTACACATTATTATTTATAAATCTCCTAAGAGCTGCCAAGAATGCCTTTGCTGTTAAATCGGATACCAGTTCAAGATGAAGCGCCTTGGTAGCGATGTATCCTTTTATCAATTTTGGTTATCTACCCGTAATCAAGCGAATCGTTATGGGTCCAACGTATTCGTATCCTCTATCAGGAAGCAGGAAGATTTCCCGTTAGTTGGGTTGAGGTTGACTGTGGATGGCAAAAACATTAGATTCATTTTAGATTAAATATCCAGCACTCCTGGCGAATAAGATTAAAAATCACTGATATGCTGACAAGAAGCTGTCTTCGATGAGCATCTATTACAAGTAGTTTTGTAAAATTGTGAATTTTCTGCAATACTATACAATATAATTGGATGTTTAACATTGAAATGGACATCACTAGCGTTAGAAATTCTTCCACCTACTCTGAGTAAACTAGCATCGTCAATAAAGGGATATAGTGAAAGTAGCTTGGAGCTTTTCGGAAGGATTTGCCCAGCCCTGAGAGCATTTAATATATTTCATCACGACACTTGTTGGGAGCTCAGCAGACAAGTTTTCTTACCAAGTTGAGTCTCTGCTAAGGAAAGGATGCCGGAAAACCACGAACGAATGCCACTACCCTTACCAGCTTCCGCCATGATGACAATTTCGGTGCTAAAGTTTCTAAAAAACTCTGGAGGCTGAAAGTTGCACAGCAATTGGCTTTCCCCTTTCCTCGGGAATGTGGTCCTCCACCACTTCAAGTTTTATCGGTCACTGATATATGGTATGATATATGATATATACAGGGTGTTTCCTAATTCGATGACGATAATTTGGGAAATGATTCCTGGGCATATTCTAAGAAAAAAATCGTTCTACAGTATAGTAAGGGTCTATCTCCAATGTTGACATCATTTATCGGGGATTTAAGAAAAGGCTTACTTTGGTGTACCCTGACCCATGTTAACGAAAATTGCTCCGTTAGTACTAATGAGAAAAACTTCGTGTAGGACCTTGTTTTTAGAAGAAATACCGGCCTTTATAACGGCATTTAAGTAAAGTTGATATCTTATTTGAGTCTTTAGATATCCAATTTCTAAGCCTGTTCCATTTTCATTGCCCATGCTAATTTTCGATTTTAACGTCACTTTTCTCCAGAAAATGCCTAATTAATACAACGTTTTATAATTTTTTTCTCATGAAAGTAATAATAATAAAAGAAAAAATAATCAATGAGTTTAAAGAAAAACCCACAGATTTTATGATACTTGGGAAAACCAGCAGAAGAAATTTAAAAAAAAAAAAGTTTTTTTGCTTTAAGCTTTAAAGGTTATGAATAAAAATTGATTTTATGTGGTTTTGAATAATTTTTATTTTATTTGTGTGCTAAAACAGTTATAACAGGTGCTCAAAGTGTCCTCCTTTGTTTTGTATTCGTGCTGGAGCCCTCACATGCTAATTGCTGCCTCACTTTTGATCATGCTTCGAGAATACGATCTTCCAATTCAATTACGAGTAAAGTTGCTATTTCGGTTTTCATTCTTCCCCAAAAAATCCAATACTGTAAGGTCAGGAGATCTTGTGGGCCAGTGAACTGGTCCATTTTTTCCTATCCAACGGTTACCGTACTCTTCATCTAGCCAATTCTTAACCTCACGACCATAGTGGGCTGGAGCACCGTCCTGTTAAAAATATGATGAAGCTAGTTGAATCAGTGCAATATCCTCCAATAGTTCTGGTAAATCATTTCCCAAAAATAATTCAGTCTAGGTGGTAGTTTGAAGGAGCCGATTAACTTGTTTCCAATTACACCTGCCTACATATTGACGCTGAATTTGTGCTGAATTGATTTACGTCTCCTTGTATGTGGATTGCCGCAGCCCACGTATGAAGATTATGAAAATTTGTGATCCCGTTTCTTGTAAATTGAGATTCGTCCGTCCAAAGAATTCTGCTAATAAACTCGTTGTCAACAAAGCTCCGCTCCAACAACCAGTCTTTTTCAATTCTCTTCTCCAAATCATTCTTGTACAGGTGTATGGTGATATGGATAAAGATTTTCTCCATGCAGTACATTAGAAATTTTACGAGTATATCTGGAAACATTGAATTGCAAAGCAAGCGTCTGATGCTGATTGATGGATCAGTTGTAACAGCTACCAGAATTCTTCATCAGCCGAAATCTTCTTACTTGTGGAGCTCCCGCATTCGATCGTGTATTCGAAACTGATCCCGTTTCTCGAAGCCTTCGATACGTATTTATGAATACTCTTTTGTTAGGAAGTCGTCGGTTATAATAAAGTTCATGGCATTTTTGTCGCTGTTGGTTCCCAACAAATCACAAAAAATCAAATATACTCGTATCTTGCATTCGAAAATGTACCTATTGTAAGGCCGAGCACATTTGACACTTAAGGCGGTGAAAAGGTTTTCTGCGCGTTGGACTGGTCGTCGAGATATAACTGGAATGCTGGTTGCAAGTGCACCTTTGATATCTTCGACGACTAGTTTCGACAAACATGAAAACACAAATTGTAAGCGTAAATAAAACCACCACCAAAAAT
Organism: Volucella zonaria; assembly: GCA_963966105.1. Taxonomy (NCBI): domain Eukaryota; kingdom Metazoa; phylum Arthropoda; class Insecta; order Diptera; family Syrphidae; genus Volucella; species Volucella zonaria. The sequence goes on along the minus strand of OZ014530.1, from coordinate 157,377,891 downwards.
ATAGACACTAACTAACTAAAACACCTGAACTGTCAAATGTGCAAGGCCAGATTGTTAAGTTGCATGCTTTCTCTCTCTAGCATCGTCTAAAACCAATACGACACGTCTAGTGTCACTAGTCATGCTAAGTCAAAACCTTATATTAATGGCCGACTTAAAGAGAGAAAGCATACACCTATAGCTCCATAAGGTTAATAGTCATAGCTCTAACTTCATAATTTATATATGGGGCATTATCAAATTTAATTGGTATAAACACAATGTACAAACACATAAGTGTCATTACATATTACATGAATATTTAAAAGAGTTCATTGACACATGTATATAAGAGTAAAGCATAACAGCTGTTAGACACCGAGGTTTCTTCATCTCATGAGACAAGTTTCCTCAACACTAATCGCCAGTCATTTGATTTGGAAGAATAATAAATTGTAACGTCTTTTACCTTTTGCGTTTCATTTTAAATAAATAATTATATTTTATACTTCACCTAAGTATAAAACAGTCGCGCACTAGTTGAACTTCCATTGCATTGCCCATAAACGTAAATAATGTCTGCGTATTCTTTGTTTGTAAATGCTGACATTTTAAACAGCATTCCTATCCAACTGTAACCTTAGCGTAAAAAATTAAACTGATGAATTAATATTTTTTCCTAATCTTTTATGCCATCTCTGTAAGGTACATTTTCCAAATACGCCTTCATACCCTAAATCTAACTCTTCTGAGAACTTTTAAGGAACAGGGTAAGGAAATGAGGGTTTTGACAGATAGTTAAATAAAAGAACATGCTTTAAAACTCTATGCCATTCTAAAAAAATATTGGAAAATTAGTTATTCGTGGATGACCAATCTTACGAGTATGAATTGTCAACTGTTGTTAGAAACGTTGGTAAAAAATCGTTATCGAATTAGGGGGCACCCTGTATAATTGTAATGTTTCAGCAGCTTTCAAACTGTAAGAATATTCAGTAAGGCTTGCCATTTCATGATGCATTGTTTTACGCTTACCGAACCTGCGGAAATTATTAAAAAATATTATCGAATTCCGGCTCAATTGTCATCGTGAGGTCGGTGGTCATCATGGCTTCAGTGTGAAGGCAATTCGTCGCACCGTGGAAAAGTTTACACTCTCTTGGATCTTAAGCCACCAACCAGGCAAAGGTTGGTCCGAAATGAGGAAAACATAGTCGCCATAGCGGCTAGTATTGAAGAAGGCCCAGATATGTCTATTCGGAGCTGATCAGCTGAATTGAGCATCGCCAGGGAGTCAAAACCGCTAATTTTGCGGTTGGATTTGAGCCTGCATCCGTATAAGATTGTGCCGACGCAATTGAAGCCGGACGACGATAGACAACGCCGTGAGTTCGGTAATTGGGCGCTAGAAATTTTGGCCGGAGATCCAGATTTGGACAAAAAATCATCTTCTCAACAAGCAAAATTGCCGTTATTGGAGCGAACACAACCCAAAAGTATTCGGCCAAGCCTCAATGCATCCACAGAGACTGACTATTTGGTACGGTTTATGGTATGCCGGCATCATCGGACCTTATTTCTTTCGGTCTCAGGCAATGTTAACTGACTTTCTGTGGTGAGAGCAAGGCAATATCGATAAATCCGAACTGTGGTTCCAACAAGACGTCGCTAAATGCCATACAAGCGACGCAACGCTAGAATTTGTGAAGGAAAAATTTGGCGACTTGGTCATTTGAATGAATGGAAATGTTTTATTTTATTTTTACAATACATTCAATTTACAATAGTTTACCCACAAAGTAGGCGGTTACAAACAGTAGCATTATTTAAGTTTACAAGTGATTAAAAAGGGTCAATTAATATTTACGTTTTAACAATGTTCGACATATTTAGTTTTCTTTATAAATAAAAAATTGAGTTTAAAACTTTAGTGCATAAATATAGTAGTAATTAATTATTATTTTTACTATTGTATCTCACAAAGAACAATTCTAGCAGATAATTTTTAATTTCTTTCTTTCTTTTCTTGAAGTTCCGAATATTTTTTAAATTTTGTGGTATTTGGTTTAATATCGTTGGGATAATAAATCTAAGTTCTCTGTTCCCGTACGCGTTAAACGTTGTCGGGATTTCGAACACCCCAAGTGCTATTCTTCTGGTGTTTTGATTATGTCTTATTAGCTGTAGGAACCTTTTATCATCCATATAATGTTGTAATGCAGTCATACGATAAATTGCGTTTATTCTGGAACTTTAAGGTCAACATTATTACGTTTAACCAGTTTAATTAGCCGATGTTGTAGGTTCAGTATCTTGTCTGGATCTGTTTTTGAAGCGTTACCTCATGTCAGGATCCCATTTCGGATTCGTGATTCCTTGTATACTTGTTTAAAAACATCGAAGTTTGAAAATCTTTTAGATAAACCAAGGCAAACAGGGTGCTTTTGAGCGTAAAGTGTTTATATTTTCACGCTAAAGAAAATATTCGTCTATTGTGACTCCAAGATACTTTACCTTTTTGACGATTTCGATTGGCTTGTTGTTGGCTGACAATGAACACTGGTCATTTCGTGATATATATTGAATATATCTTCTCGTTTAAATGGGTGGCGTATATGCATCACTTTTGTTTTGGTAGCATTGATCATGACACCACTTAGATACATCATCAAATTGCTCTTGAAGTATTTCTATTGCTGAGTTTGGTTGTTTGTGTTTTACTACGATGGCTATATCGTCTGCATATGCGTAGAATGTATTGTACTTAAGTAACCTTAAAAGTTCATTAACATAGTATATAAAATTAACAAAATGGGGCGCAGTTTGGAACCTTGTGGAACACCATATACACTAGATTTTTCCTGACTCAAGGTTGTTGATACACTTACTTTGATTGTTCTATCAGTTTAGTAGTTTTTGAGCCAGTTTGACAAGTATCCTCTTACACCAATTCTATTCAAGGTTTCTAAAAGCTTTTCCTGACAGAGAGTGTCGAAGGCTTTACGGAAGTCGATGATGCGTGGGTATTCTATGGGATATGTAACCTGCATAATATTTGGTACTTGGTTTGCGAATTGATCCGCAAATTCTTCCATGATATCGCATTCACCGTTGACATTTGTTGAAAAATTCGTTTGTATAATTTTATTAATAGAAAGTTTCTTTCTTCCAAAAATTTCATTTATAACGATCCATGTTTTTCTGGGGTCGTGTTGTGCATTTAAGAATTTTTGTTGGTAATAGTTGGCTTTTATGATTTGTATATTTTTGTTAACAATATTTCGGAAGTTTTTATATTCACCCTCATAATTTTGGCCTCTTGGATTATTTTTCCATCTCCCATAAAACACATCTCTTTTCTTACACATTGTTATTACTTCACTCCACGGCTTTTGTATTCGTGTTCCTTTTGTTTTATTATATTTACTTGATTCCGTATATAAAGTGTATGTAGTATGTTGCTTATTTTCAATACGAAGCTCTCATATAGAGTTTCAATTTTGTTTTCTTGAATCATATTTTTCCAATTTGTTTGTTGTATGAGTTCGTTAACTTTCTGTTTATTAATATGTACAGCATTGATTTCTTCGATCAATCGACCATCTTTAAGACCTTTTGTAGCATAAAGTATGGCATAATGGTCGGCAAGATCAGTTTCCACAACTGCTGAAAATATTTATTGCGTCATGATGCTTACGTATATGTGATCTCTCAGGGTGGATGTATTTCGTCTAGGATCAACACGTGTAGGCCTTTTTATGACATTTGTAAGTCCTTTTGATGCCATCGTCTCCATATATTTCAGAACTTGAGTTGTTTTCGTCAAGTATGTCTATATTCATATCACCTAAGATGACGTTTTCCTTTTCTGTGTTGATAGCTGTATTCAATTATTCAATGAAACGAATTGCGCTTAGTTATGGTCGTCTGTATATTGCATGAATATATTTCTTTTCGTTTCTATGTGTTATTTCCAAATGAATTCCTTCACAGTTTATGGGGTTCATCGGTATAATTTCATATGATATACTATTTTGTATAAATATTGCCTTTCATTCTTTTCCGATTAACAAATTCTGAGTTGAATCCATCCATCTATATGACATATTTAATTTTTACTTTTAGGTATATTAATTTCATTTAATACTAAGATGTCGACATAGCTTAACACATTTCCAATTTCAGCTATATAATTATACCAAGTTTTCGTAATAGATCTTATGTTAAAACAAATGCAATAATGCCAGTAATTCCATAAATTACCCTAAAGGTGACATCAGCTTCACTATATTCGTTTTCCATCATGACATGCTCTCCCATACGAATTTGAAATTGTATTCTCTCGCTTTAGTTTTGGCTAACCGAAGAAGATGCTTATTTGTTTGTGTAAGATGATTGTTTACATAAACATAATCGCTTCTTTTGTTTGTTGTTACAGCCAGGTCATTGCTTGTATTTTTGATAATTTCTGATATATGGTAGGTATGTTACGTTTAGCCTTTGCCTTCTTAATTATGTTAGATTTGCATGTTTGACTGACAAATGAGACAATTATCGTTGATTTTTCTGGATTTCGTTTGTTTGTTCTGTAAACAGCAGTGATATCTGTGGTGGACATATTATAATCAATTGTCTTGCCCATTGCTTGGACAAATTCGACAAGATTTTCATTTTGCATCGGTGGAATATTTATTATTTCAATATTGTTTTTTAATAATTGTTGTTCAAGTGCGTTGATTTTCGTCTCCATGGTGAAAATTTGTTGGTCTTTTTTGTGTTACTTTCTTTTAATTCTTTAATCTCATTTGAGAGTTTTTGTAGCAATTCATTGTTCGCGTTCATTTGGTGTTTGATCTCATCATATTTGTTTGCAAGAAATTCACAACTTGATTTTACGTCGGTCATTTCTTTAGTAATTTTTCGCATTTCGTTTAATACATCACTGTTTGGTACATCATTGTTTTTTGTTTTTATTGCATTTGTGTTTGTAAATGTAGTTCCTTGTTCTTGGGTAGCATCGGGAGAACTAGCACTCCTCATACGTTTGGTAATCGGTTGGATGGGTGTATTTTTATCTAAGATCGTTTTGGATGGTGCAAGAAGTTCTATTCTGCAAGCCGAACATTTCTCACGGCGAGCGCTCATCAATTGGCCGCCGCGATCGTGCGATTTGATACCACTCGATTATTTTCTCTGGGGCTACGCCAAGTCCGACCGCTTGAAGCACTGCCAGCGAAGCCTAGTGCTGAATGATCTGCTATTCCATATATAATGGCATGAACGTAGTTTCAAATAATGTTGTTTTATTTAAATTTTTTTTCCTATCGTTCTTATCTGGTCACCTTATATTGCAGTGCAACTATTGTGCATTGGACCTATCCACCACAACTTAAGCTTCAACAGCGTCTTAGGTTCTTTGATTAGGATTAGAGTCTTACGATGATAAGTTCTTTTAAAAGTGATAAGAAGAAGGCTCCATAGAGTTTAAATCGCGGAATTATCAACTGCTTAACTGGTACCACACGCGTTTTAGCTGCGACATATTGAGTTATAGGGCACCCATGATCCTAAAGACTACGAGCGTAGACCGCAGCAGAATAAGCCTTTTCTGACACATCTGAAAATCCGAGTAATTCGAAACTCCTGGAATCTGATTTATCCCTTCTTACTATACAAAAGTCTTCAAAAGAAAATAGTTGCTTCCGATAAGAAGTCCTTTTATCTGCTATGTACCTCTATTGGCAAAGGGCTGATCCACCCTCTCTGAACTTTAACACTCCAAAGCTCTTGAAAGAAACTTTAAATAGTATTGTCGAAGGAGCCACAAACCCAACCTTTGATAAAAATTTTTATTTCATAGGTGTTAATGTGGATTATTTTTTAAATGAACGAATCAAGATGAGGGACAATTCTTTGCATCTAATATTTTCCAACATTTTGAGCTCCATTTGCTCAAGAGCCCAGAGCTCCACAAGTTGTTTTGTTAGGTGCAGGGGAGATTCCATACTCCTACGTCACCGCATAAAGACGAAAATACGAAATTTTATACAGCGGGGATTCACTCCATACCTCCGATTCCCTTCGTGAGTACTGAGTCGACCACCGATGTAAAATAAAAAATAAAAACAAACCACTGGATAAGCTCTTTCAACAATCCTACTCGTTACGACACTTTCCGATCAGATGGAAAAGAGCATTCGTCCAATGGCGAATCTTCTTGTCTCTCCTTCTATCCCATTGCACTTACGTCCCTTCTTTTCAATGTCATGGAAACGCTGATAAGCCGTCAGTTCGTGAAATATCTTGAAATACGACAAGTTCTCAATGACCGGCAGTATGGATTTCGTAGCAATAGGTTCACTGGTGATTTGATGGCGTGTCTCATCGAAAAGTGAAACCAAAGCGTAGATCAATCTGGCGAAAGCAAGATAGCCGCACTTGATGTTTCTAAGGCATTTGACATCAGGCTCTTTTGTTGAAAATGCGTACATTTGGGATCGCTGAATCTCTCCTTCAATACAAAACACAATGCTGTCTGCTGTCGTTAAAGCGAAATCCAAACACCCAGTCATTATCCATGAATGTCACTTACATCGCTGAAACTGAAAAACTTTCCTCTCTCGGAGTCTGTGTCAATGACAACTTACATTGGAATAACCACATATTCGATGTTGTCAAAAATGGTGGGAAATGGTTTCCTCAAGCGATGTAAAAATTACTACACCCCTACTGATCCGGCCTTAATAAGGCATTTATCCAACCAAAAATTGGAGTACAATGTCCACATCTCGTCAGGTACGCATAAAACATCTCTGCATCTGCTGCGGAAACCTCCACACACCGACGTAATGTCTCGTGTCTCACTTTGCTTGTTGAAGTTTTAAATGTAAGCACACAACAGACAGCTTTATTCAATGATTGAAAAAAAGAATTGAAGGTATGAAATATGGTGACAATAAGACAAAATGGCAGTAGTAAAAAAAATGGTTTAAGTGTTGCCATTAATCCGCTCAACGCTTAAATTGTAATTGGTGTATCCTCATTAGGTAATCCCAGTTCAGTTAGTAAGAGTTTGTAGTACTTGACTCGCTTAGCACAGGAGGTAAGTGTTACGTACTCTGCTTTAGCACTTGACAGGGTGATATAATTTTGTTTTCGCGACTTCCAATCCATAGGTCCACTAGATAAGACAAAAACCATTTCAGACTGTGATTTCCGGTCATCAGTGTCCTCAGCCCAACTTGAAACTGCGTAAGTGCAGAGTAGTTTTCCTGTTTGGCGATAAGAAATTTTAAAATTGTAAGTCCCTTTTAAATACCTTAAAAAAGATAGAGCAGAACTCCAATGTTGCACCCTATAATCTTGATTAAATTGGGAAAGTAAGTTAACGCTATATGTTATGTCTGGACGGCTGAAGAGTGACAAGTGTAACAGAGCTAATAGCTCTTGATAATCCTTTTATTGTACTTTTTGTTTTTCTCCTTCGATATCGGGGTCCTTTTTTAGTTTAAATTTTGGCGGCAACGGTGTCTTGTTTGGCCTGCAATGATCAAGATTATAAGCTTTTAATAAATTTTTTATATAACCGGATTGACATGTCGAGATTATTCCCTTTTCTCGATCTCGAGAAATTTCTAGACCAACCGTTAACCTTGGCTCAACACAATCACGAATATCAAAGTTCCTTTCCGAGAAATAGTTTAACTTTTTTATAAAAGTTTAAGTCATTGGTTGCGATGATTAAATCATCCACATAAACTGCTAAGTATGTGATCTTGTTACATACGAGGGTTGGCTGAAAAGTTTCTGACCGCAACGTAAAGATAGCGGCACTCGTCAATAAAAGCTAGTGAATGCTAGTTGCGTATCTTTTGACAGTTACTTACCGAAGTTTCAGTCATTTTGGACGCGCAGTTTTTAGTTGACAGTCATTTGAGTGAGTCGATGTGAGTGTTTTTTGTGAAAATGGAAAAAATTGAGTATCGAGCTGGTATTAAATCCTACGCAAATCAAAAATGAGTTGGACTCTGTGTATGGGGACTCTGCACCATCATTTACCATAGTGAAATTTTGGGTAGCTGAATTTAAACGTGACCATAAGAGCTTGGGAGATGATGAACGTTCGGGACGTCCAAAAACTGCAACCACTGACGATAACATTGCTAAAGTTCACCAAATGATGTTAGACAACTGCCGAATTAAAGTGAGAGAGATAGTAGAGATTATGAAAATATCCGAAGAACGTGTTTGTTACATATTAAATTAAGATTTAGGCATGAGAAAGCTGTCCACGCGTTAGGTGCCGCGTTTACTTACGGTAGACTAAAAACGTGTTCGAATGAACAATGACTGTATATGAAACTTGGATACACCATTATATGCCCGAAACAAAAATTCAGTCAAAACAGTGGACTGCAAAGGGCGAGCCGGCTCCAAAAAAAGCAAAAACTTTTTTTCGGCTGGGAAAGTGATGGCGGCTGTTGTTTGGGATAGTAAAGCAGTTATCTTAATCGATTATCTTCAAAAAGGAAAAACCATTACAGGAGCATACTACGCATCATTGCTTGCCAAGCTGAAGGCAGAAATTGCGGAAAAACGGCCACATTTGCAGAAAAAGAAAATCCTGTTTCACCAAGACAACGCGCCATGAATTACGGTTTGAACTGCTTGACCATCCTCCTTTTTCACCAGATCTAGCCCCAAGCGACTTCTTTTTGTTCCCTCATCTAAAAACTGCATTCGGAGGACAGAGATTTTCATCAAATGAGGAGGCAATCACCTTCGTGAACAATTATTTTGCAGAGAAAAACGCCAAGTACTATTTGGAAGGGTTAGAGAGATCGGAGCATCGCTGGGAGAAGTGTATAGAGTAACAATGAGACTAGACATAAACTGAGTTTTCAAGTTTGCAAACTTTGTTAACACTTTCGCGGACAGAACGGCTCCAGCCGTCAATGTAAAATTCAATTATGGTGACAGGACGGCTGTAGCCGTCATATAATCTTAACTATACGGTGACTGAACGATCATAGCAGTTCGGGTTTTGATGCAAAATACATTAAATTGAATCTATCGTGCCACAACACGAAACATCAGAACATTTCTAACTGTTTTTTAAATGATGGCGTGACAACGTTTGCGCTTTGCACATTGATACAAAATGCTAGTATATTTTAGTCGCATTTGAGTCTCAGACGTAAACAGTTTGTATTTTTCCAATTCCAAGTTTGTGTTGTAAGAAAATCGGGATTAAGTGAACATGATTACGTAAGTATTTTAGCCTTTAGTATAAGTAAATTATTTGTAATAAAACTTACATAAAAATTTAGATAGAAATATGGATAAAAAAAAACGAGCGTTTAACGAAGCTATTTGAAAATACTCCTACGTCAGACTGTTCAAGTGGCAGTGACTATGAACCAGAAAATACAGATATTTCATCCTATACTGAAAATTATGATGTAGGGGACACTCGTGATGGCTTGGAAATGGATGAAGCTGATGAGTTAGAGAGTGATGATACCAGTCATGGTGGTGAAGAGGTCTCTCTTACAGTTCAAGATAACCATGCAGATGGATTTCCGACTGATGTTGTAAATCAGGTTGCCGACGATATTTGGCGAGAAGATCTTCGAGATTTACCAAACTTTAATTTCGACAACTCGAACTGCGGAGTACAGTTTCACGTAAATGATCAAATGACACCGTTAGATATATTTCGAAAATTTTTGATAGTAGTGTTATGGACATTGTTATTAACTCAATTAATCAATATGGCCAAAAATTAACGACAGAATACTGCATACCAAACAAAAACATTTAAGCCAATAAACTCTGCTGAAATGTTGAAATTTTTCTGTCTGTGTTTATTATAGTGGCAAATCTGTTGTCCTTCAATACGAAGATTATTTACATGTGATAAACTCTACTATCATCCCATTTTTTTACAAACGATGTCTGGTAGAAGATTTGAGCAAATTTTACGATGCCTCAATATTCAATGTAGTGCAGATTTATATCGCAATGATCGGCTAAACAAAATTAACCATTTTTGCACCACACTAATAGATAAATTTCAAAGTTCTTACTTTCCTGATGAACGACTTTCATTAGATGAATAGCTTTTGTTGCATAGGGGGCGTTTAAGTTTCAAAACGTACATGAAAGTCAAAAAGGCAAAATATGGCATCAAACTATATGAATCATGTACAGCAAAAAGATATGTACTTAACATTGAAATTTACAAAGGCAAAACAAGCAATGGCCAAAATGATTTTAGTAAAACAATTCTCCAAAATTTGGTATTGCGTGTCATGAATCCGAATTTAGATAAAGGTCACCATCTTTACATGGATAATTACTAACCTTTGCGTCGAAGAATCCATTCCACAGGTACACTCCGCTCAAATAGAGTTGGTCTTCCAGATGAAGTAACGAAGAAGAAATTAAAGAATTCCGAGCACATATGAAGACGGAAAGAAAATGTGTACGTAAGTAAATGGAGAGACAAGAGGGACGTACGTTTTATCACTACTGGATATCATCTGCAATTAGAAAGCACCACAAACAGACTTGGAGCTGATCTTCATGTCTTCATGACCATATGTCTTATTACATTTATAAAAAATACATAAAAGACAATTGTTCATCTATAACATTTAGAGAAATATTGATTCATCAGTCACTAAATATTCGCGATAAAAGTATGCATGTACCAACAACTTGACGGGACAGAGCACCAATGGTTTCAACCTCTTCAGCTTCGAACGTACCCAGTGATGGCACTGCAATCACTTCACAGCAGCATTATTTAGCAAAACTACCAATTCCACAAAATTATAAACGGAAGACATATTTTCTGCGGTGTAAGGAATGTTCGAAAACCAAGAAGAGGAAGAAAACTTCCTTTTACTGCAAAAGTTGTAACACTCCCGCCCCATTATGCGCAAGTAAATGCTTCGAAGACTGCCATAATAGTTTGATCCGTAAATAAGCAGAAAATGACTATTTTTATTGAGCCGTTTTTAAAAGTTTTTGGTTTTTATTGTTATTTAAAGATTTTTTTTTTGTTTTTTATTCTTATGCACGAAATTTATTTTTATTTTTGCAGTACAGTGTAATAGGAAACTCATAAATATGTAAATGAAAAAAAATATTGAAAAAATTTTGTAGTCATGATATATTTTTCAGGTTATATCTACAAGAAAAAATAGTAAAATTCTAGAGTATCCAATTCGACAATGACGGTTATTACGAGTACCATTAATATTTTCAACGCCATATGTTGTCACACGACGGCTTTTACCGCGGCCGGTTAGAACAGTCGTTTCACAATGTATAATTTTTATACCACCTAATGTGATCAGACGGCTAGATAAGCGCAGTAATTAAACCACTACTTAGGTAAATTTTTAATCAAAACCGAGTTTATTGTAATGTTAATGACCATAACTATCGTAATGTTGAAAAAAAACTATGTGTCGAAATGCGAACTTTCGCCGATCAGTGTTCGAATCCGTCTGCTTGTTCGATGTAAATTTCCTCATCTAGATCGCCATACAGAAAGGCGGGAGTTCTAAATCCTTCTTTGCAGTGATGGCATATAATATTCAAATAGAGCTTATTTCTGCTACAGGTGCAAATGTTTCAAGATAATCCTTTCCATATATTTGTGCGTATCCTTTAACAACCAGTCTAGCTTTTTGCGTTCGATTGTCCCATCTGCGTTTCATTTGGTTGTAAGTACCCACTTACAACCGATAACGTTCTTATCGATGGGTCGATCTACCAGTGTCCATGTTTTACAATATTTTTGTTTAAAAAACCATACTCTATTTTCATTGCATCCTTCCAAGCATTTACGTTTTCCGATTTGTCAACATCTCTAATTGATTTAGGATCTCCGACTTCAGCCAGATTAGCTGTTTTACTCCGAAGTCTAGCTTTACGGATGGGAAGGATTTTATTAGAATCATTTTTATCTTCATTAGTGTTTTCGCCTTCTAAATCTTCATTTGTCTCAAATTTCGTTGATTCATCTTGAGAACTTTCACCAACTAATTATGTGTTTTTAATTTCAACCTCCCCCTTTTTATCCTTATTTGAATCAAATTCTTCTTTAACATATTCCCCTACTGTACAGGGTGTCCCAAAAATCAACGTCAAGCCGGAAACGGGTAATAGGTCAAGTGGTGTCGGTTATGACAAAATTATAAAAAAAAAATATAAATCATGTGCTTTTAAAATGTGACAATCTTTCAAGTACTGTGACTGCAAATCTTTGTTTTTCTTCGATTTTTTTTTTGCCACGTAACCCCGAGTAACTCTTCTGTAAATTACGGTCCAAAATTGCAACATAACTAAATTTTAACTAAAATATTGCTTTTTTGTCCATCCATGTATCTGAAAATCATTAATAACCCAAATTGAACAGACTGTACTGACAGAAAAATGTACTATGCCTAGACTAACGCTTAATTGAGGACAAAACAAATATTTTGTTAAAGAAACCCGATTCATAGTTAATTCTTTTTAAAAAGTTAAAATTAGTACCAAGTGTGAGCGAGTCAGAGAGTAACGCCGTGATTGAGACGGATAAACACGGCATTTCGACTATTATGGGTGAAACATAGAGAAGAGCTACAATTCTCTTGAAAGGAATCGACGGCGATACCGAAATAAGCATAATTCAAAAGGCATTAGAAGAAGCTGCTCCTAATGTCAAAATCAATAAAATCACTCAATTTGTCACAGCTAAAACTAAAGAGCAAGGTGTAAAGCTAAACATTTTTGTAGTTAAATTAGATGTAGGGGAAAGCAGTAAAGACTAAACTAGCATAAAATATCATCTTCACCAGAAAATTTATTGGGAGAGGAAACACAATAATGTAGTTATTCGTTGTTATCGCTGACAGAGGTTTGGGCACACAAGGGAATGTTGTTCCTATCACAGTGTTTTGTGTAGTGAGTTCCATGACTCTAAGGTATGCATTAATTCATTTAAAGCATTAAAAGAATAAAACCAACAAGTTCCCATTACAAAATGTGCCAATTGCAATTTGGAGGGCCATGCAGCAAGCCCTTCCAGCTGTGAAAAGCGGTACAAAGAAAATAAAATAATGAAGTGAAGTGAAGAATTGAAGTGAATGTCATGGTAAGCAATTTAACAAAAAATAATATGTCGTTTGCCGATATGACCAGGAATGCAAACAAACCTATCCAGCAAAAAGCTTACCAAGCTCCAGCTGTTGAAAATACTCACCCATCTTCCAGCACAAATTTAAACGACTTTCTGAACGAAATCAAAAATCTCTTTAATATATCGTTTAAAGAACTTTTGTTTAAAATCAGACAATTTTGGCCTAACTATCAAAAACTCCAGAGTAAAGAAGACAAGATGTTTACTCTAGACATAATTTCGCCGAACAGTCCAACTTTTCCTAGATCTTCGTCCGTATTAGACTTTTTCTTGCTGTCAAGTTCATTAAACACAGGAAATAACACTCTTTGTAAAACATTTCCTTTCGCTTCTGACCATTTTGGTGTAGAAACTAATATAAACATTTTCAATGTTTTCCCTGTTCTAGTACCTCCTACCTCCTACCACTTACACTTGTTTTCAAAATACGAACTGTGATCATTTTAGAATACAACTACACAGTAGCCTTTCCAGATTGAATCTTCCAGTTAGTACAAATATTTCCAATTCTGAAATTGACGATCTTGTTCAAGAGGTAAGCAATAAAATGAATTCAAGTGTAGAAAACCATTCCGTTACTAAAATCAGAAAAAACTTAAAATACAAAAACATTTCACTTTTGACTAAAAATCTGATGAAAATTCAAAGCATTTGGCTTAGAAAACTGAAAAGAATTTTCCATAGACATTTAAACAGGGTTAACACGGAATATAAAGAGTTGCACTCTAGGATACAGTGTCTTAATAAAATAATAGCTGCAAATAGACATGGATAATGATTTTAGGTCACGTTTAAGAAAAATAAGACCTTCTCCCCAAGCTTTTAAGGAAATTGACAGAATAACGGGCAGAAAGTATTTTGGTACGAATATATATGATTTTTAATGGAGAAGAACTGTCAGATAATGAAGACAAACTAATTGCATTTAAGACGGTGTATTCCGACCTGTATTCAGAAAAAATACCACAGTTTGACACAAACTTAACAAACCATGTTAATCTCAGAGTCAACGAGTTTAAGAGCAGGCATACAAATACGCACTTATCCAATTTTCTTCCATCCATCACCACCTCAGACAACTTACCTCCACCTTTTACGTCTCCAGAGAAAATTAATGCTCATAGAATGAGCGTAAACAACAAAAAATCGTATGGTGTAGATACGATTTCAAACTATGTTTTTCGGAAATGTCCTCATACCCTTGATGTAGCCCCTTCGTGCATTTTCAACCAACGCATAAATAATGGGTACTTTCCCTCAACGTTGAAAAAATCTAAGCTTATTCCTATAGCAAAGAAGAAAAGTGGAAAAGAAATCATAGACTTTCGCCCTATTTCATTGTTATCTAACGTTGAAAAGCTTTTTGAAAGAATTTTGGCTGATCACCTAGACAGTTTCTGTGAAGAAAAAAATATTGTTCCAAATAACCAACTCGGTTTCAGGAAAAATCATTCACCCGAGCACTCATTGCCAGTACTAAACGATCGAATCATTCAAAACCTTAGGAATAGAAAGTGCCCTGCTGTTCTTGACTTAGATCTGCAGGCCGCTTTTGATTCCATTTGGCACAACGGACTTATCTTCAAACTGATAACGCTGGGTTTTTCTGAAGTGTTCATTCGGATGATCATCAGCTTTTTGAGCTCTAGGACAGCAGCAATTCCAATTGCTTCTTAATACTCTGAAGAGTTTCCAGTACTTATGGGCGTGGCTCAGGGATCAATACTTGGTCCAAAACTCTTCAACATATAAATTTATGATTTCCCTTTAAATAGCCAGGTAGATTAGACTGAAGCCTTTTTATATGCGGACGATACTAAGATATTAGCAAGTGCAATGAGACCCCACGATGCACTTAAAAAATTAAAAGAATGTATGCCCGCATTAACATCTTATTTCAACTCTTGGGGATTAGTATTAAACGCAGGAAAGAGTAGTATTACATGCTTCAGAAACGTTTATAGAAAAATGCACCGTAAAGCAGTCAAGGAGAGTAAAACACTGTTACTAGAAATGGATAATGTACCGATCCCACTGAAAACGGAACCAAAATATCTTGGTATATACTACCAAAACAAATTCAAATTTAAGTTTGCCTCGCAGTCTCTGTTTGCGATTGACTATCTGTCGCCTTATGCCTCCTTTTTCCGCATCACCGACGGTTGTAGTTGAAAAACCTGTTTGATTGAGATGATGATTGGGGAAAATTGTTTTGCTTTTTATTTCGGAAAGTAGAAGCTCTCATCGCGTTATTACTTACAATTTCTCTTTTTTTGCCACCAATTGCCATCAATCGACTGCGGATTGTGTCCAGCGATGGGAATTTCTCCTGAGCATCAAAGGCTGCTTGTACACTTTTATATGACTTATCAAGGCTATCAAGCAGGATAATAACTTCAGATAGAACCTACAGTTCTATTACGATTGATGAGTGCATTAAGTTCTCTCAAATATTGAGCGGGGTCCATTTTCATGTTGAGAAGTTTTCTGAATTCCTCCGCTTTCTGCTGCGAAGTCCCATTTCTCCATCGAAGTTCGCAAGTGTCGCACTAACGCAACTACGTGTTGCTCCATTGCAAGAAAGAGCGGCTCCTTTTCTTCACATTTTTCTGCCTCCGGTGTGTTACCTGCTGGTCGAACTTCCTTTCCTTCAACGATTTTGAGTAATGTTTGCTTATGGGGGATCTCCTCCCTTTGCGCACGCCATGTGCTATAATTTTTTCCACAAAGAAGCGTGATTCTGCCGTAAGCTGTAGCACTAGACATTTTATACTTTTTATTTTTATTATTATTATTATTATTATCAAGGGAACGATACAAATGAATTTGTAGGGTCCGGGGATTTAACGCCGGGGTACTATACCCATATGGCGCGTTTTGTCAACAGCACGCGGAGTACTGAGTTCCCATGTGGTCACCCACCTACGTACTCACCGCGCCCAACACTGCTTAATTTCGGTGATCTAGCGGGACTTTTTATTTTTATTTTTATATAAAATTTAAACCAGCTGGACCCATGACCTATTGAAGTTTTAAATGAAACACGAGAAGCAATAGACAGCTTTATTCAATGGTTGAAAAAAGTGAAGGTACAAAATATGGTGGCAATAAGACAAAATGGCAGTAGTAAACAAAACAGTTTGCCATTAATAAGTTATTTTTAAAATTGGTCTATCGCAATTTCTGCCATCAGTGCTCCATCGAAATCGCAAGTAGCATTCCGCCCCTTCACACATTTAACCGTAACACCCGTCTCGTTATGAATGCTCATCAGTACATCCGGACGTACTGCAAAATGTGGTAATTCGATCCTAAGCCATACAACTCGATTATGGAATTCCCTGCCGAACTCTCTAATTCCTAGTCATTATAATTTGCAAATGTTTACGACCAATGTACCTCGGTATTTCTTTTTTGTTCCTCCCTAAATTTTTGTTCACTCGTGCTGTGTGCAAACATTTTAAGGGTATAACAAAGCCTTGAGCGTGCGCTAATTATACAAAAAAGGAAAAAAGGAATCCGCTGATAATTCCTATGTTTGGGATGAACCCAAATTAATCGAAGTCTTTAAATACTGTCCGCTGTAAAAACATATTGATGAAATCTAAATCGAATGCAAACATTGAGTTGATTAAGTTAATTTTTTCTTTATGGCATTTCATTTAGACCTAAATAGAACCGTCAGTTGCTGATTACAACTGCACGGTGCGGCAAATAAAAAAATGGCGCTAGAAGTGGGTTCAATTTCAACCCCTGGAATAGGTTACATGTGTCCAAGGTCGTGCTAAAGAACTCTTACTGTTACCGTAAGATTCCAGTAGAAGGAATATTATTCCGCAAGTGATTGCTTACGATGGTTATGGAAGAATTTGTTTTACCATTAATTTCAAGTGGTGAAAAGGGAGAATCTGACACTCGATTTGGTGTGTCTAAATGCACTCTGGTGACGAGAGATGCAGAAAGGACAACAAATTTTGACCGACATCGCGCCGACGCGTGTTTCATACGGAGGCAATTGCAACACAACCCTTGATCACTTACAAAATTGCTACGGCAAGACACTGCCATTCACAAGACTGCAGCACACTGGGAGAGAAAATGTTATTTTTTTACATTTCGGGTATGAGGTTTCCACGACCACTAAGCTTTTTACATTAGAAGCTACACGTGAGTTCTTATTCCCACTATTTTTAGAATCACTTGCTTCAACTGCATTACAACGAATTTCTAAGAAGTCTACAAGATCTTGAATAGTCGAATTTTTAGAATTTGTACTCTTTAAATCCCAAGCCTTTCGAGTTTCAGAATCCGTTTCATTTAGCAATAAAACATAAGCAAGGGATCTCTACCCTAGCATTTCAATGCCGATAAAACACGAATAATGTCAATAAGTCGACGATAAACCAAGACGAATGTCATCCAATTCCCATGGGTTGCCTCTGTCCGCTGAAACTGGAGAGAGTTTTAGATATGTCTCAATATGTACGTTTATTATAAAGAGAAGCTTAATATAACGGCGGTGCAATTTTTCCCACGCTTTATCAAAACTACATAGAATCGCACATAGTCAAGTGATTTATCACCTTTGCCGCATCATTTTGTATCGAAGATATCAAAAGCAATATTTTTGCGTAATTTGCTGTTGGAATCTAAATTGCGTCATTTATATCCCGAAGCCCCGCCCAATCCCGATAAAGCAGTTTTCTAATATATTTGACATCAAATGCTTCGAAATCTGACTCAGGATCAGAATATCTTTCTGCAGTATGAAATTCAAAAAGGTCGGTTCAGTGTTTACAAACGTCATATTAAAATATGGGACGACTCCACTTTCGCACTCGTGTAGTAGCAAGAGTACTTCGAGATCTTAGAATACTCAAATCCGCTGGTTCATACGGCATATCTCCTCTCCTTTGAAGAGGTGTTCTTCCACACTAGAAAAATCCCTGGGTAAGCTTTTCCTTCGATCTTATTCATTAGGATTCTTTCCAAGAAGATGGAAAACAGCATTTATCCAGCCGTCTTTAAAAACGGCGAATCTTCTTTTCTCTCCTCCTACAGACCCAAAGTACTTGCGTCCCTTCTTTCCCAGGTTTATCAAACCGTCAGCTCGTGAAATAGCTCGAAACACGAAACACGAAAAGGTGGTTTATTACTCCAGATGTTGGGAATCTTCCATTCGGAGAAGTATGTATAATTCCGGCACAAAGAAAAGAACTGAGACTTAGAATACAGTAAAAATCGGATAAGTGCTTCACGCTTAAGTACCCAACCCGTTTAAGTGCTCAAAATACTTCAGACATAGAGTTTTTCTACACTTTTTGTAGTAAATATACACGGATAAGTACTCCTCGCTTAAGTGCTTTACTCGGTTAAGTGCCCTCTATTTATTACTTTTTTTCGCTCGTTTGCTCATATAAAACTCGTGTAAGTACCTCATTCAAATCCTAAAATTCCGTCGGAGCAAACTTCATTTCGTCGCAAAAAATGACATATTCGCTTTGTCTATTTTTGGCTGAGATTCACTTCAATTGACATTTGTGATTCTGATTTGGATTTGTCGGTGAAATTTGCAAAAAAACAAAAATATGTATAAAACAATCTTGCAAAAGTTTTCATAAATCTCCCCAAAAATGAATAGGCGCGTATCCACATTTTCGATTGAGCAGAAATTAAAATTGCTCTCGCAATTCGAAAGCAAAGTTAAAACGAAAAAAGAACCAGCTTCATTTTTCAAATGTGACATATCGACGGTGAATAGGATTTTTAGAAAAAAAGATAAAATTCGTGAGCTTGCATGTGGAAATAAAAACTTCAAACCAAAACGCCAACGCAAAGGTAAGCATGAAGATGTGGAAAATGCTTTAACAAAATGGTTTGATCAAGCTCGAGCTGAAAACGCAGTAATATCTTGCCCTTTCATTCTTAATAAGGCAAAAGAGTTAGCCCTTAAGCTCCGATTTTGAGCCCAACAATGGGTGGTTATGGAGATGGAAACATCGAAAGAATATGAAATTTACTATAATAGTATATAATAGTATATAATAATATATAATGGAGAGTCCAATGAAAGAGATCAAAGCGGTGCGGAAAACTACGTGAGCCATCTCTTAGGTCCCATTTTAAAAAACTTTTCACATGAAAATGTTTTACGCTGACGAAAGTGGTCTGATGTACCTAGCACTGCCGAATGACACACTTGCTCGAGATGGAGAAACAATAAAAGGCAGTAAATCGTAGAAAGTCTGAATAACTTTACTACTTTTATGCAACGCTGCTGGAACCTGTAAAAAGGTCTTCGTTATTGGAAAATCGAAAAATCCTCGATGTCCCAACCAGAAAAGTCTACCTGTTCCCTATTATTCCAATCAAAAGGCTTGGATGACAACTTCTTTATGGAACTCTATACTATCCAAAATTGATGAAGAGATGAAAAAGGAAGGCAGACATATTCTGTTATTCGTAGACAATACGTCCTGCCACAAAACAAAAGTTAAGCTAGGAAATACTTGTGTCCAATATCTTCCACCAAAACGACCCGCATTGATTCAGTCATTTGATCAGGGAATTATTCACAGTTTCAAATCTCACTATAGGCAAATAATAATAAGAAAGTAACTGGTTGCCTTAGAAAAAGGTTTGAATCTAAAACAATTCGTTAAAACAATAACGATTAAGAATTCGTTAAAACAATAACGATTAAGAATTGTTTTAGAAAGGTTGTATGTGTTCCAGACAAGTAAGAGCTGAAACAAAGTTTTTGGTTTTTTTTTCAGGCAGGATTCTATTTTGTTCAAGAACTTTTGGAAAATGAAGAAATAACAATATCTGAACAAAATACTTTTACCGAAGTTGCAATAACTTCTGAGAAATTTGCAAGTTTAGTTGATTGTGATAATGACGTGCAATGCTATGGGCTTCTCACAGATGATGAAATTGTTGATGAAGCTCAGAAGCATTTAGGTGAAGCAGAAGAAGACGAAAATTCAGAAGATATGTGTAGCGATGAAGAAGAGCTTAGCCCTCCTAATATAAAAGAAGAATTATACGTATTAGATGTTCTTAGAAAATTTGCTTTCTATAAAGATATTAGCACCCATGATATCGAAAATTTTGAGGAGAAAATTATCAACCTTGAAGTACGTCACACGAATCAGATGAAAATTACTGATTATTTTAACTAGATTTTCTTTCAGTAAGCTAGCAATTTTATTTTTCTTTTAAATGAATTCTAAATATTTTCTGCGTTACTGTATTCATGATATGTGATTTGGACTTTTACAATCGCAATAATCCAAGATGCAATAAGAATTAGGCATGAGCTTAGGCGTGATTTCGTGATCACAGGTAAAACTGTGACTTTCAAATCACTGTGATTTTAACATGTGATTGTGATTGTGATTATGAATTGCGTGCAATTTTCACATGCTTGGGAACGCGAGCTATTCATCTGGAATTGGCCAAAGATCTTTCGACTGATGGGGTTATAATATGTTTGCGAAACTTCATTAATCGTCGAGGCGTGCCAGTACGGATAAGGAGCGACTGTGGAACAAACTTTGTCGGGGCAAATAAAGAGTAATGGCTGGCAACTGAAAAGACACTGGAAAATGAATGTACTCGCAGAGGGATTGAGTGGGTATTCAACGTGTTAAGAGGGTTTTGTCGTTCACGTTAAAGGAAAGAGCTCCGCAATTGGAAACGCTTCAAGGATTGTTGATCGAGGCAGAAAACTTAGTAAACTCTCGACCTCTTACACATTTGCCCGATGCCCGAATTATGTACAAACTCCAGCCGTCAACGAAAACATATGTCTACGAAAACAGTGACACATACGCCAGCAACTGAAACAAACGTTTTGGAAGAGATGGGTTCTTGAATACCTTCCAACGCTTACACGTCGAACAAAGTGGCACAATCCAACGTCGTCGATGAAAGTAGGTGATATAATAATAGTGTGCGATGACAATGAAAGCCGAGGGGAGTGGAAACGCGGAAGAATTATTGAAGTATTTCCAGCGCCTGATGGTCAAGTGCGATCAGCTGTAGTGCAGACATCAAGCGGAAACCTAAGACGACCTGTCTCAAAATTAGCCAAGCTGGATTTGATGAGTAGTGAATCTCCAATGTGAATCGATTCACGGGGGGTGGGATGTTAGCGCCCCAAGAACTTCTCTATTACTTTGTTCTTCTCCTCCGACCTATTACAACCTTTTACTCTACTACGTTTTTTTTTTTTTGAACACCACGTTTTCCTTTTCCATTTATTTGGTCTTTATCCAGTTGACTTGCCAGATGCCAGGAGAACGACTAAGTATTTTTAATTTAATTATACGAGAGCGGGTCAATAAGTCCGTGATTTTTGGATTAAAACACAGATTTTTTGATAAAAAAATTATTTTATTTTTCAACGTAGTCTCCCTTGAGCTCTATACACTTTGTCCAACGCTTCTCCAATTTTTTTGTCCCTTCTTTCTTGGCCAAATGAGGTCGTTTTTTTTTCAAATCGTCATTGAATCGGTCCAATAAGTTGGCATAATATTCCCCATTGATTGTTCTTCCTTTTTGAAGGTAGTCAATATGGATTATCCCGCGTGCATCCCAAAAAACAGTCGCCATAACTTTATTGGCTGACAAACCCACCTTGGCCTTCTTTGGCGCCGATTCACCCTTAGAAACCCACTGTTTTGACTGTTGTTTGTTCTCTGGTGTGTTGTGATGGATCCATGTTTCGTCCACGGTTACAAAACGGCGCAAAAACTCCTCCATATTGCGATTAAACAACGCCAAACCTTCCTGTGAAGTTGTTACACGATTGCGTTTGTGGTCGACTGTGAGCAAACGCGGCACCCATCTTGCGGAAAGCTTTCTCATGCCCAAGTGATCATTCAAAATTGAAACCACTGAGCCATGCGAGATCCCTACGGCTTCCACAATCTCTCGCACTTTCAATCTTCGGTCGGCCAACACCATATCGTGAATTTTTTCGATTGTTTCAGGTGTAGAGACCTCAACTGGGCGTCCAGGACGTTCGGACGAAATTCAGTAAACCACTTTTTTACCATTGAAATCGATGGTGCAGAGTCCCCATAGTATTTATCAAGCTTAGCCTTGGTCTCGGTAATGGTTTTTTTTCGCAAGAAATAATGCTTAATAAGCACACGAAATTCACTTTTTTCCATTTTCTCCTCAAATTAGTGAGTAGTCTGATAAAAATAGCTGTCAATCACAAACTAACTGACGCAGCAAGTTTAAATTTTGACAGGAATCAACTGACAGATGTCTCTTGACAGGAGCAGTGTTGCTGTTTCAGTAAAGAGGTCACAAATTCAAAAAGTCACGGACTTATTGACCCGCCCTGTTACACATATTGAATAGTATTATAAACATATAATAAACAACTAATCAAGTTTATATTTTCGAACTTCAAATCGTGCATTTAATTGGCTAGTCAACAAATTCCTTTCTTGCTAAGCGTCCCATATCAAAACTTTTTTATTAGAATTTTCTGCATTCCATTTACAGTACTCCTTCTCGGCCTTTCTGTCTGTGTGCCTGAAAATTCTCATACAAAACTTATGAGAGTTATATTTCTATACCCGGTTGTTTACTGTCAAGATTAAGAGTTTTTTATTGACGATAAAGTGAAGGATAAGGGTACCTTAACCCCTTGAGCGCGGGCTAATTAAAAAAAAACGAATCCTCAAAATGTATTTAATTCCAGCTGCATTATTCCTAACAGCAATCCAAAAGCCGACAGCAACAACTGCTGCTGTTATACTTGATAAGTGTTATTCTGTTTTTATTACCCTGTAGATGTTTCCTATGAAAACGAACTTATCCGGCTCGAAGGACATCTTAACTGAAATTAAATTTGTGTTTAAAGAAGAGAAAAACAACTCACAAAATGTTATAAAATTTATTTGACTGTGTGTTTCAATCCGATAAATCGAATGCAAAAACTTGCGAATTTACCAGAAAGTTCTAAAGTTTTGGCTTAACCGCCTGTTCGACGTGTTGGACACACCGATCCCATTTTTCAGTGTCAACGTTGTTGATTGCAGTTGATAAAATTTTATTTATGCCATCTTAAAGCACTTGTTGTGACTTTTTCCTTAAAGAAAACAGCTCACAATTTTGTAACTGCATGTTAACGTATTTTCCACACATTAAAAGAAATGCAAAAGATCGAAAAAAGATCTCCACGATAACACTCATCATTAAGAACTTTTTTCAAATATCTAAAACCAAAAGCTCCTCAAGGATAAAAGACTGAATGAGTTACCAAACGGACACTGGACACATTTGACACATTAATTTTAGGGCAGCATTTTTTTGAAGCAATTAAAGTACTCACAATTATTCAACGGGTTAGCATATCCGGTGGTATGTTTTGTTTTAGTGATGTTTGAGTAAAAATCAACTTATTGTGCATGAATAGCATTATATTATCAAACATTAATGCAAAACTATCATATATTATGCAGTAGTGTTATTTGGGCAGTGACCAAAAAATAGAGAAGACTACGCGTCTAGATATAAATAGGAAATAGGGGAATCGCTTTTCTTGAACCTGAGAATGGTTTTCGGTTGGTTCTAGAGAGTCTAATATATTGCGGATTGTAAATTGTAGCATTTCCTTCATTACGATAATTACAACCATTAGCAGGGCTGGCTGACCGTAATGAGTAAAAAGGTGCATTCGGCCATCTTATAGTTCAGCTATGTGTACTCTGAAGTTGAGAGCTTTTTTTACCAATTTTAAACACCGAAGTTCTGATCTTAATTGCACAATTGATGGCTATAGTTTCGAAAAATGTACCTACTTCTTTAGAGCTATAGATTTTACCAGTAATGGAATTAGATGCTTTTTTCTCAGTATTGTAAACAATATATACTCGTATGTACTAGTTAAGCTGGCAGTAGATATTGCTGTTCATAAGAATAGATCCGTCGATTAGGTTGTGGAGTTGAATTCCAGGATGAAATTCTTCAAGAGTTGGGATGTGTTCAATGTTTGACTACGTAACAACTAGAAGGTCTATTTTTTTCAAAATTTGGAATACCGTTATCGTTTTTGGATTTACAATTTTATTTTTAAAACAAATGGTTAATTCGTTAAAAGATTAACATTTGCCTTTGGTTGCATGGACATTATTTTCACAAAATATTAGGTTTGCAAATTGTAATTTTATTGTACTGTACCAGTTTAATAAATAATCTTTTACACATAAGATTTCCAGTGGGAAATATTTTACCTGTAATTGCTAACAAGTTTAATATCTGCGAAATTTACCTCTTCTTATTAAATATATACGGTATACTACTGTCCTCGAATTTGAGAAAATGAAGGAGTTACTTTTTGATTTTACTTTTTGACCAAAGTAAGGCGTATATTTTGTTTACTATTTCTTCTTTGATAATGTAAGACTTATACATAATTAAAAAAAAAAAACTTATTTCCAAATAATATATGTATGTATATATATTAATTTATTATTTTTTTATAAGATTTCTTTATTATTATAAGTTTGCTATATTGCTTGCTGAAATACCACCTTCCAGGAATATATTCACAAAATTAGAAATACAAGTTTATTCATCTAAATATATATTGTCCCCTTCAAAGTAATCCCCATCGACTGCAACACACTTATGCCAGCGCTTGATCCAATTCTCGAAACATTTTTTATATTCGGTTTTCAGTATGTCCATCAGTGCTTCCTGCGATTTTTCCATTACTTCCTCTCGGCTGCTGAAACGCGTTCCCCGTAGTGGTTTTTTAGCTCGATTGAACAGAAAGAAGTTACAGGGAACCAAACCAGGTGAATTCGCTGGCTGTTGGATCGTATTTGTTGCATTTTTCGTCAAAAAATTACGAATAATGATGGCACTGTGTGACGGTGCGTTATCATGGTGCAAAATCCACGAGTTTTCTGCCCACAATTCTGGTCTCTTTCGGCGAAGTGCTTCACACAAACGTGTCATAACGCCCAAATAATACTCGTACTCTTTGTTTACTGTCTGGCCTTCTAGCAAAAATTGATGATGCACTACACCGTTGTAATCCATGGAAACCGTGAGCGTAGCCTTCTTTTTTGACTGAAAACGACGTGGTTTTTTTGGTCTGGGCTCATTTGTTGAACGCCATTCACTTGCCTGATGACTGGATTGCGTGTCGTACTCATAAACCCACGTCTCGTTTCCAGTAATGATCCTCTTGATGAATGTGGCATCGGATTCAGCCTCGCAAATCATCTCTTTTTCGACGTCAACACGGTCTCTTTTTTGAATGAAATTGAGGTCTTTTGGCACCAACTTTGCTGCTACATGACGGAAACCCAAATCGTTAACCAAAATATCTTGGACGGATCCATAGGCAATGTTCAAGTCCTCCGCTATCTCTCTGATGGTTAATTTGCGGTTATTGACCAACATTTCTTTTAATTCATCAATGTTTTCGTCAGTTTTCGATCTCGATGGTCTGCCACTGCGTTCATCATCTTCGATTGACTCACGACCACTTTTGAACCGCTCGTGCCACTGGTAAACGACCGTTTTCTTTAGAGAATCGAAACACTTTTCCAACATTTCCAACGTTCGCGCACCATTAAATCAGTTTTTTACGCAAAATTTAAAACTCGTACAAGTTCGCTGTTGCAAATTTAAATCCATTTCTAAAATTGTAAAAAATCGCCAACCACAATTGACAGATGTACTCTTGGCTACTCTTGCAAATGTCAAGCTATGACATTTAGAGGGAATGTCAACAACAGATTTACCAACTTAACAAAAAAAACAGAACTTAAATTGGAACAATGGGAAGCGCCACACCGTGGTGTCCCCCGGGAACTTTTTTATCACGGTGGTATGTTATAATAAGAGCATACGGACTTACATCTTCTCTTTACATACTATAAGTTGCTAATTAAAATTTATTTGAAACCTGTTACGACGCCAGCAAATATCCTGTTAGGAATATCTATGTACTTTTGAAAATCTTCGTTTATTCGCGCTTAATGTAATAGAATCATTCATGTTTTATGTTAAATTCCATGTATGGTGATATGTTTTAAAAATGCATTAATTAAAATGTGCGTACTATGACATAACACCAACTAGATTCCCCGGTGGCTAGTAATTTGTGTTATTATGTAGGTATATTTTAATTAAATCGTTTTTCCTTCATCTATAAAGTCTCTTAAAACTGAGAAAGCTTAAATGAATATTTTTGCTAAAATATTTAATGCAAATATTCTGAAACTTGGGGAATTAGTGATTGCGCATAGAAAAAGCAACTGTGTTTCCTTAGAGAGACATATGTACTATATGTTTACTAAATGTGTTCTAAACAAACTGTTCAGTAAATACATTTAAATCCATAACTATTCGTTTTCCAAAAGCATTCAATTTTAAAATTGTGATTTTAAGTATTGTATTATTTGTTTTTCAGAAATGATTAAAATTAACGGTTGTAATTTAATCAATATTGTCTTTTAATATACTCGTATTTTTAATATCAAAACTAAATTCTTTGCTATGGTATCATTTCAAACATTTTTATTGAAATTGTGTATGGACATTTTCGTTACATTTTCAATAAGAACAAAAAATCTTATTCAAAAGACAATATGCGTCTTAATTTTTCTTTTCATATAATACAAGTAGATATCAAAGTGGTATTTATGGAGCTTGGCTTTCATTCTTTTTACGTAAGTATAGGATATGGCTTTTTTAAGTATATAGTATTAAGACATAAAGATACAATATATGTAGTCTGTAAACTCACGGAAGGGTTATGCTTTTGTTATTCATTTATTTATTTTATTTTCATCATTATTATTATTATTGTTCTAACAAGAGTAGCCGCTTCTTCTCAGGTCAGATGACGAATTAGAATTAACTTACAATAATCTTTTACAATTTCATTATTCCTTTGACGATGACAAATATGTTTAGTTGTATTTATTTTTGAATGAACTTTCTCTCGATTTCGTCGTGTCCATTAATCCATTAAAAGTACTGTATCCGTTGAGGGTTGGGTTTTACAATGTTCGCAAAAATTACATGGGAAACAGTTATACTGCCATTAGATAGAGGGGAATTTGGGAGGTGCTGGGGAGACAGGTTTAGTTGACGCCTTAGACGTAATTCCCCTCCCCTTAGGATTCTGCTGCGAAGAATCGTTTTATGTCAATTATAGCTTCATTTCTATTACCTCTTTTTATGCAAAAAACTATAAAATGTATGGCTAAGGAACTCATAATAAAAAAAATTAAAACTATAATAAATGTATATTTGTAAATCCATTTTGATTAACTTTTCAATTAATCTTCAATTTTCTACGTGCTTCGCCTGTAGTTCTATAGTGGAAAAATTAATTTCAATTGTTTTAATTTTTACATTGTTTATATTTGGTATAATTAAGCTTTTATAGTACACACAATTTTTTTATTTTATATTATTTATTTTAATTATGGAATTTTCAAATTTTATTACATAGTTCCCTATAATTTCTATTTCAAAATCATTTCAATTACGGATTGTTAGTCAATTGCTTTAATTGTGTATTTTTATTATCGTGCAAAAAACTATAAAAAGTATGATTAAGGAACTCAAAATTAAAAAATTAAAAGTATAATGTATGTATATTTGTAAATCTATTTTGATTAATTTTCAATTAATCTTCAATTTTCTTCGTGCTTCGCCTGTAGTTCTATGTATAGTGGAAAAGTTCATTTTAATTGTTTTATTTTTTACATTGTTTAGATTTGGTATAACAAAGCTTTTATAGTACATACAATTTTCCTATTTTATATTATTTATTTTAATTATGGAATTTTCAAACTTTATTACGTAATTCCCTATAATTTCTATTTCAAAATCACTACAATTACAGATTATTAGTCAGTTGCTTTAATTCTGTATTTTTATTTTTTATAAAATTACATGTTGTATTTTTATTGAAAGTACTTTTGATACATTCGTTGTTTATAATCATTAAATTTTCTTCTCTTAACATTTTCTCATTATCCACATAATTACAGTTTGATCATTAGTTATTATTATTGTATTTAGGAGATAGCTTGAGGGATTCAGAATTTGGAATTGGTTCGGTAAAAACTCGAAGAAATTTCAGATTACTATAATTAGGGACCATTAGACAAATATAATTTGATTGTCATCAAAATTGATGGAACTTCTAGAAGCATTTAGTTTTTCAAGCGTAATATTAAATTTTGTAATTTCTTTTAGCGATAAAATGAACTTGCCTAATAGTCCTAGCTGACTCAAAAGAATGCTTTCTTTTATTTTCTTTAGTTGATTACTTAACATGTGAATGTCATATTGAATTTGAAATGCGTGTTGCTTGAATGTTATTCTGAAACTTCCTTTATCTCTTGCACTTTTTAATGCTGAAAATTGATCTTTTATTTCTCTTTGTTGTTTGTTAAAGTGTTTATGTGTTTAGTTATGTTGTAAATGTTTTCGTAAAATTTTGTGTTGATTTTAATTAATCATCAAACCCATCAAGTCCATTTTCAGTATTTTGTTCGCCTCTGCTTTTTCCTGTCTTTATTTCGGCTTCGGCTTCGTCTTCGTAGTCCATTGTTCCAACCAAATAGTTAAGGCTTTGTCCTATAAAGCTAAATAACGCTCGATTTTGTCTATCTTTCTGAATTAAACTACTCATTTCGTGTCTAAGTTAATTAAGTCCGTGTGCAATAGTTGGGTATTCGTTTTGCCAATTAGTTTGTCAACATTGTGTCCTATCAATTCGATGTTCTCTGTCCATAATGTCAATGGCGTGCAAAATTTTGCAATAGTTTCTTATAACTTTGGGTTCTTCACCTCTAACAGTTATGAATCCGTTGCCTGTATTTAAATTTTCAATATAAATTTTTTGTTCAGTTATTATCGTTGCTAATGTCATTAAAATTAATATACATAGAATCCTGAAAAGATAATTTCTTATTATTATTCGTATTTGTACCTTCTGTTAACTTGAGTCTTATAAAACTTTTCTCATTCTGTATGTTATCTTTATTTATATCTACTGGGTTTGACTCTATATGGATTGGCTTGAGCTTATTACTAGCTCTATTTTTTTAATATATTTATTTGGTTTCCATTTGTAAAGTCTATGTCCTCCCTATTTTTATTTAACTTGTTTATATAATTATTTTTATTCATTCTATTGGCTCTACAATTTTAGTGAATTCCTCCTTTGAAATATTTCCATTTAGGAAATCTAAAGGCTTTATTTTGGCTGTTGAATGAATGGTGTTGTTAGAAATTGTAACCGCATTTATTTCGCAAGATGTCTCTGTTGTTTCCGTGCGCTTTTTCACACTTTTTGTTTTTTTCGAACACCGACTGCGCCAATTTAGTTAGTAACCTCACGGAAGGGTTAAAAAAAAACGTTATCGCTTTTTTCTTTTCTTTTTTTTTCAGTTCAGACGACGAATTAGAACTAACATACAATAATCTTTTAGGTTTTCATTATTTTTGACGATTACAAATATGTTTAGTTGCATTTAAATTTGAATGAACTTTTCCACGATTTCGTCGATGGTTTTATGTTTCTATTAATCCATTAAAAGTAGCGGGACGGGGGATGTATCCGTTGAGGATTAGGTTTTGCAATGTTTCCAAAAATGTCGTGGGAGACAGTTATATTACCATTAGTAAAGGAAAATGTGGGAGTAGTTGGGGAGACTGGTTTGGGTGACGTTTCAGACGTAACTATGTATACTATCGAAAGTATTATGTCGCTCATACAATGGCTGAAAATTGATATTTTTAATTTTGTGTAAGATCTAGTTTCTACACACCTCCAATACTGGAGGCTTTCTTCATCATAAATTAAGTTGTAAATTTGTTTTGAATAATTTCCAGAGCCCAAAGTTTCAACTGTCTTACTATACAACTATTGTTGTGATTGTTCCGTTAAGGATTACGAGTCCGCCGTTTGAATATTCTTTTGGTTGTTCGGTGCTACCCGGATTGGTTTAGACCCTGTTAAGATTTTAAGGTTTCATTCCTGGGACTATTGCTCTCGTATGGTCTCTGAAAGTTTTTACTAATGATTCTGTAATTGATATTGTTTAAATTTTGCTCCATAAAGTGATATTTGCATATCCCCAATTTCTTTATTGTCGTACTTGTTAATAGTTTGGAACACAAAAGAGACCGCTAATTATTCATTGCCTCTTTGCACTAACATGCCATAAGAAAAATTTATCATAATTTTGCAATACTCGTAGTCTGCAAGAGCAGCAAACTGGTTAATATGTTATACAATATTTTTGTTAACGTGATATCTAGTTCATTCATGTCACTTGCTTTTAGTATGCAAATATCCCTTGCATTGTATTTAACTTTTTTCTAGTAAAACAAATTTTATTTACTACCGAGTAATGTTGAGCAATGTGCCATGCACAGGTACTTATTTAACAAGAATATTTTGAATTGTAATGCGGGTATAAAAGTGGAAACATGTTTCGTCTGCGCGGTATATGTATGTTGCGCATAATCTTAAATGGGTAAATGGAAGAAACTAACTAAACGAAAGGACGAAGGGGGAAATTATTTATAATAAAAGTGTCCCACTAGTAGATCTTCTAAATTTTATTCACGCACTTGCACCAAATATATAATATTATACTCAGCACTCATAGAATTTTTAGGATCAGCAAATACCTATGCTCTGCAGATCATCTTTATATGTACTACTATGCTTTTTTCTCCTTAAATATTTAATAATGACTTTGCTTTCATGATTTTCATCGCAGCACTAAGAGCAGATTTATTTTAATTCGATGATTATTTTCACTTATAGATGCGAGAAGAAGCAGAAAATGCATCAAAACCGTCAATTAATCCACTGGATGACATTGTCTACTTAACAGCAAAGCAGTTACAAAACGAAACTGACAAGCTTATCTACCCAAATACGCTTCCAATTTGGGAGACCTATATATATCTAATAATGGGTATAAACAAACAATTTAATATTTCGGAAGAGCTTATCCTTACAAGTCGTACAGATATAATTTACCTACAATTAATTAGCGAGCATATTTTGCATATGTCCAAACATCGCCTTCAATTTTATATATGGGTTAATATCGTTGAAGAATTGATTACGCACACAACTTCTGCATTAAGACTACTTCATAGTGATTATATGAAAGCTATTATGAAAATCGAGAGCAGCACACCTAGATCTTTGTACTGTACAAATGGTATTAACAATTTAATGGGAATGGCAGTGAGTTTTAGCCTGGCTGATAGTGAGTTTGTTACAAGAACACTCCCAAAAGTTCACGATATGCTGTTCAATATACGAGAAGCTTTTAATGATTTAGTGCAATCAACTTCTTGGATGGATGCAAAAACAAAGAAAGCCACACTTCAAAAATCAGCTGCAATGAAGAGTCTAATAGGCTTTCCTGAATGGATAACGAATAAAACTCTGCTTGATGAGTACTACTCTGAAGTGAATGTTAGTAAAAAGACGCATTTAGATAATATGATAAATGTACTTTCATGGCAAATGGAAAGCAAAATTCTCAATTTTCTAGAGGTAAATGACCTAGGCTGGGCGACCTCACCCTCCAATGTAAATGCATTTCATACGTTTCAGTCAAATACAATAAGTAAGTTACTTTTCGATTCAATAAATTAGATATTAGACTAGTTAGGATAATTAATTTTGACTTGTTATTCTGATCGCAGTATTCCTGTGTAATACTGAAGAGTTCCTTATTAATGGTAAAATGAATGGAATAATTACCTGAATATACGGAAAGATTAAGAAATTATTTTCCTACCTATAAGCACAGCATAGTTAAAATATACCCTTGCGGTTTTCGGATGCACTCGTATTCAGTGCCTTTCGATTGTAAATTGTTTTTTTTTGTATTTAAAAATGTGTAGCAGAAAGCCGTGTATGCTAGCGCTGTTGTTTTGAGATACTCGTATTACCCTGTACATTCATGTAAGACTAATAAATAATAATAATAACAATAATCTTTAAAAATGTACTTGGGTTATTTTTTGAAAACATTTCAACAGCATTGTTTTTTTTTCGCGAGTAGATTTCCACCTGAGCAGTGTACCTGTGGTATTGTGTTACTGGTGTTGCTCTTTATTTAGATTTAGTTGCGCAGTGATATTTTTTGTGCAGGTAAAAGAGTATCGACTTTGATTTTTATCCGATTCCATAGTTCAATACTTCCTCTTCTTATTCCCATGGACTTACACTGTTATTTACACGGCGTATATCTGGTCGTACTTATGATATCGAACAACCTAAAATCACAAGGTTAAATATTTCAGATTTCGTTATAAATGTAGTGGCTTACTATTGATTCTTACGTATGTAAATATTTTTACTTAATTGAAAATAGTTAATAGTATGTCATAAAAATATTCTTTAAAATTTCTACCAGAATTTCTCGTCTACACTAGGTTTACAATAATTTACACATACATACCATATGTATTTGTGCATATGGGTATAAGTGCATGCATTCCTTTATGGGTACTTATTTGCGCTTTTGAAAAAAAATGTCTGTATCGACGAGTAGTTTACATATTTTTGTTAACTACCATATACAGGATGCGGCAGAACCAGTTGAGCAGTTTTGAAGAGTTACAAAAAAAAAAAACAGGGTATATACCATATGAAACAAATGTTGTTATTTTTGAAATCCGTAGAATTTATCATTTTATATGCATTGATTTTTAAAAATAATGTCTTCAAGATTGCGGCCGTTAGCTGCAATTCATTGCTGGAGCCGAATTCTAAAGTTTTGAACAACCCGTTGACACATTTCAGGGGTATCGCGTTCACTTCTTCAACAATTCGCTCCCTTAGCTCTATCAGGTTTTGGGGGCGTTGTTTAAACTGTTTTTCCTTAAGATATCTCCAAAGAAAGAGATCGCATATGCTTAAATCCGGCTACCGCGCAGGTAACCCCACGTCACCTCCCAAAGACACTAGACGTCCGGGAAATATTTTTCTTAAAGCATTTAGAGAATTTCGGGCTGTGTGGGCTGTAGCGACATCCTGTTGGAACCAAACATCCCCTGATCCTTCTTCTTCAACAACCACTTCCAGTCGGGGCTGCAGAAAATTTTGTAACATTGAAACATAACGCCCGGAATTCACGGTCACGGTCACGCCTCCCTCTTCAAAGAAGTACTGGCCAATAACGCCAAATTGTGATACGGCACACCACACCGTTAGCTTAGGAGAATGTAGCGGTCTTTCGTGAACAATTTGGGGGTTGTTTTCAGCCCCGCAGCGGAAATTTTGTTTATTCATAATGGCGCTTACGTGAAAATGTGCCTCGTCGCTGCTGAAATATGCTGCCTCAGAAGGGATCTCTGCCAGCATTTCCTCCCACAGATTTTGGCGGTAGGCGTAGTCTGCTGGGTTCAATTCTTGAACCATCATTATTTTGAAGGGATGGAAATTCAAATCTAATTGTAGAATCATTCTCAAACTGCGGTCTGAAACCCCCAATGCAATAGCGTGCCTTTGAGCAGAACGTATTGGCGCTTGCTCAAGTGCTGCTCTCACTAGCTCCACATTTTCTGGTGTTCTGATGGATCTTCGTCGGCCATGTGGTATCTATTCTTAGTGTACTACCAGTTTCCTCCAACTTCCGAATCCAGAACCGAATTGTGTTCGCAGTAGGAACAGCATTATTGCACGGAATGTTAAAGCGTCGCCGAAAAGCTCTGCGTCGCAATCACAGATCGGTTGTTTTCAGAAATGCACGCACGGCAAAGCTACGATGTACTCCGGTCCAAACCATGTTTGCTACTAAATGGGGATGCCGACAGAATTAAAAGAGCCCTAGTACAGGTGCCTACCCCCACCACCACCCGAACACCTGCCCGGCCAAACTGCTCAATTGCTTCTGCCGCACCCTATATAGGTGCGAAGGGTATTTACTTATAGCTGATAGTATCATATTTTTCTAGAATATACGGCTTAAAAAACCATGCTTGCAGTTTTCCTGGATAATGAATGGTTCTGAAAGGCGTGGAATGATTTTCAGATATATCCTTATAAATAAGGTCAATTATTTCTGCAATCTATCGATCAGGATATTGCTGCTTCTAGTTGTATATTGGATTATTATACATGCGAATATATACTTTTCAAGATTCCTTTTAAGTGTTTCATTCGAAATAATATAATATTTGCTTGACATTCATTTCATTCCTGTGTGTAGAAAACTATATGTATATGAACTACCAATCAGTATGAATGGAAAAAAAGTCTTACATAAATGTGATTACAGGTAAAAAATGTTATTTAAGAACTTATGTTGTCCTCTCATATAGGTAGCCTTCTACACATATGTTGTCTTAGTTTATACACCACATTTTGTCTCCCCGGGGTCTCCACCATTTAGATCTCAAATAACTACTTGCGAAATAAGAAGTCCGATAACACCGAAAATGTAGGCGCGCGAGCAACAGACTTCAGCGAAAACTTAAAGTCTCGGTGGAGAAAATATGGAACTTCGGTCCAGGCTATCTAAAATGGAAGTGCTCTGCGAAGAATTTAAGAAAGAGTTGGAAATACTAAAAGCCAAAGACGAAACTAATAAGGGTACAGCTCAAACTCTGAAAGTGTGTGCCATAAGTTGTAACTCTTCACGCAAAGCAACTTATAAAACGGACGAAGAGGACTTAAGTCGTGAAACGGACAAGATACTACAGAAACGACCAGGCAAGAAACGAAAAACCGGTTCATCAGCCAAAATCATTACTCAACAAGAAGCGAAGGGAAATTATCCGGAAAAAAATGACGTAATAAATACGCAAAAAACCTAAATCCCAAGCATTCACATTTGGAAGATGTTGTTGCGATCTGATTATACCGTCACATCGAGCAAGAAACGTGTGGAAAGTCAACTTCAAAGACGCTGGCAACTACCCCTTACTGTCTCGAAAGTTAGGTGCGGAGAGAATACTACAGTACACTTACGAGAACGAGAACAGTGTCCGTCGTGCAAAAAAGAAACATGGTCAGTGAGCTGAAAAATAGGCATTTTAAAATTGTTGATGCATTAAACATAGAAAAGCCTGAGGAACAAAAATCGACGGAGAGGAGATTACCTTCGAAAATCACCTCTCCAAAGATTGTTAAATAAGCAAGCAAATCTCTGCAATGTGTAATTGCAAAGAAACATCCAGCTAATTAGTTGCAAAAAAGGCGAGACAAATTTTCAAAGCCGCAAAATAAGCACTCAAAAGTGACAAGTAGGGAACAGCCTAGGGCCGGTAAATTAAAAATTATTATTATTATTTTTTTTTTATTATTATTATTATTTCCCAATAATATATTACATCTGTCCGTGGACACTAGGTAATTGATTTTAAAGTCCTTTTAGGGTTACAAATTGTTTTAAGACCACTGTCTTACGCAACAACTTAGTTTTAATATTTGTATATATTTTTTACTCTGCTTATTCATATTTATATCATATATTCATATATTCGCATACCTTAAGGCAAAATAATATACATATATATTTTTCTATATACAAAAGCAATACATTTTTACATTACAAACAGATAGTTTACGACAGATTACGTCACTTATGTAAACTGGAGGTCAACTGGCCTGCGTCTTTTCAGTCGCCTTCCTGAATTAGCCTCTTGATGCGGTAATTTTTTAATTTCATTATTTGTATGGCTTGATATGATTATTTGTTGTTTTTTACGGAATATTTTTATTTCGTCCCTAACACTGGGTATCTTTAAGTCACGGTGTGTGTCTTCATTCGTAATATACCAAGGAGCATTGACAATCGTCCGGAGTATTTTTGATTGAAGTCGTTGAATGTGTTCAATATTTAGAATTAAAATTAGCTGAAGAAAAGGCATCGAGTCCCGGTCATAAAAATATAAAAGGAAACGTGAAGGAAGAGAAACCATTAAGCCTTAGAGGGCGTTACCAAAAGCTCGGCGGACCCTGCTTCCTATGTTTTCTCTATTATACATACTTGCGAAACTTGAGGAGCAAAACAAAATAAATAAACTTATTTTCGAGAAGTTAGCTAAGATCGCAAATGACCGCGAACAGTTCGCACAGTAAGCGAACTAAATCTAGAACATTATTATAAAAAAACGTGTTAAAGTGTTGATGGGGTAACACGCAAGGGAATCTACTCCTCTTTAATAAGTTGAATTTCTTGTTCTTCCATTAATTTATACAAAAATCTACAATAAATAAAAAATGTTGAAGTGCGTTATTTGCCGTTTAAAACTTGATAGACATGAACTAAAAATACAATGTATTATATGTAAAGAATATTTACATGCTAAGTGTGAAAAACTCGAAAAAAGAGTTCTATATATGAGAAAAATAATCATGAGTTTAGGTGCAATAGCTGTATTACTCAACGGAGAAAATCCATTTTAGTCGACGCTCCCATTTCTTCCACACATCTCATCTCTTCTAAGAGTGAAAAGTGTAACATGAGAGCTATATACTGCTAGCTCAAAGCAACATCTTCCCTCTCAACACTCGTCTCCCACAATGACAACTATACAGGTCAGCCAACAATAACACTGGAGATTCTTTACAGTGAACATGTACAGTTGAAGGAAGCAATGCTCGCTAAAATACATAGATTCTCCTGAGTAATGCAACGCTTCTCTTAAAAAGATAGTTGATGAAATTGAACTACATGGACCAGCGGGAAAAACGTTGTGCAGTCGACATTATTGGCATTCCCTATGTATAAAATATATAACAAATGTTAATGTGAAAGTGCGAGTGAAGGAGCTTGTAACTACTGTCATCGGAGAAGAGTTCAGTGAGAATGATATCGTCCCTTGCTACGTGAAGAGATTCAAACTAAGTTCTGCAAGTGTGAGATCGTCGAACATCGAGTGCGTGTAGTTTTCAATTATAACACAAAAGAAAGCTTTAATGATGACGATGCTGGAGAAAAGAAACAAAGTTTTTTTGGCTGGTTCTCAACGGAACAACATTATCAATAATGACGTCAGAAGCAACAACATCAGCAGCAACCACATCAGCAGCAACAACATCAGCAGCAGCAAGATCTGTATCAACGATAGTCTCACGAGTTATGCAAGGTCGTTATTTAAAAAGGCAAGAGAACTTAAAGTTAAAGAGTTATGTAAATTTGTTTGGATTAGAGTACTTATTAGGGTTAATAAAGGAGATAGTGTTATACAAATTAATTCATTTGATGACATTTATAAACCTGAAAATCAATCTCTTTAATCTGAAACTACTCCTAATAACAATTGTATTTTAGATTCACCTCCAAATATTAGTAATTTATCCATTTCTGATTCGAATGATCTGAAATGTTTTTGCATCTATCATCCCGCTAATGATCTCTCCTCAGGCTTTGCTATCATACATCAAAACATACGTAGCATGAGAACAAATTGTAATACTCTTTTCTCCCACCTTACACCTATGATGATCTAATTTTTCTTACGGAGTTTTCATGATGAGATGTTCGATTATGATATAATTCCCTATTTCACTTTTGATGCTGCTTGTAATAATTCATATGCAGCTGGTGGAGTCGCAGTATATTAAACTAACAATCTAAAGGAGTGTGTTACCAATAAATATAAAATGGAAAGTGCTGATATACCATAATATCTGTTAATTGTGAAGTTTCTGGTGTTAAATATTGTTTCATTTGCGTTTATAGACTGCATATGCTCTCAGTCAAAAGCTTTATGAGAGAATTAACAGAATTTCTAGAACTCCAGAAATCTAAAAATATTAATTGGTGATTTTAATATAAGTATTCTCTCTGATTCTTCAGATGTTGAGAACTTTTTCTCCGTTATTTCTTCGTTCGATTTTACTTCCGTCATAAACGAACCTACGCGTCTTAATTCTTAGATCATATTTTTATAAGACTATACAGAAATAGGCAAGCAGGGTATAAAGCAATGGTCTATGACCTAAGAATTACTGACCATTGTTTAACATGTATTCAACTAAGTAATCTAGTTACGCGATTGAATAAATCTGAAATTAGCTAATCTGTAAGAATTGATTTCGTTGCTTTAAAAAACCATCTAAATCATGAATGGGGATGAAATTTATGCTTCTTCTAATCCATCATTGGCATTTGAATTGTTTCTAAAAAAGCTACAATTTTAGATATCTCTCTATTCTCAGAAGAACAATATTGTTAATAAAAAACTAAAATGCTTGATACAGTGGATGTCTATCGCACTCTTAAAGAAAATCAAGAAGAAAAACGGTACCGTTAACTAAGGCCA
Organism: Volucella zonaria; assembly: GCA_963966105.1. NCBI lineage: Eukaryota > Metazoa > Arthropoda > Insecta > Diptera > Syrphidae > Volucella > Volucella zonaria. The sequence continues at coordinate 157,339,397 of OZ014530.1, read as the reverse complement.
TGCGAACTAACGCCATAACGGCGTTAATTCACTTTCAAATGCGAATTAACGCTATAATCCACTTATAGCCTTATTTCATTTTCAAATGAGAAGAAAAATCATATGGTGTTAGCTCGTTTTGCAGGGTGGTTGCAGGGGGCAGCATTCCCTCCATACATATCCCACTGTTATATATATACATATATATACTATATCCACAATGCATTAACAGTAGAATATGTAAGGGGGGGGGGGCATGCTGCCACCCTGCAACCACCCTGCAACCACCCTGCAACCACCCTGCAACCACCCTGCTTGGGGTCACTGTAGGATTTGGAGTGGGTGCGAGGTTTTGTATCCAAAGCTCGGAACTGCACCCTTTAAAAACATTTTAGAGCGCTAGTTCACATATAAGTGATGGCTTTAATTCTCATTTGAAAATGAATAAGTGGATTATGGCGTTAATTCGCGTTAATTCATAACACCAAAAAAACATAGATCTCTGTTTACTAAGTAAAATGCGAGAATAAGCGAATATTATAGCAAGATTTGTCGAGAATTACAAACAGAAATACCTAACTGCAGAAATAGTTACTAAAGCAACAAATTATCAGGAAGTCTTGGTAACTCTAAAAAAGAATGGCAAGTTGTTAATGCTATACTCGTATTAATGATATATTAATCTAAATGTGATATTGTATTAAACATTAAAAATTCTACAACTTGTGAGCCTCTGGAAGTTGCAAGCCATTTTAATAATTCTTTCGCGAACATAGGTTCTGGTCAAAGTCAAATGAATGCGGGCAACTGAACATTGTGTTGTGATAATTGTATATTGGAGACTAGGTTTCAACCTGAAAGCTTTTTCTTCACTTGAAATTCAAAGAATTATAGCATCATTAAAAATGTCTAATTCAACTGAGATAGATAACTCTGTAGCATGATTCTAAAAAATATATCTTATCAGATTTCTGACATACTTTGTTTTACTTTTAACTCCTGTGTTTATAAAGGTATCTTTCCCACTTTCCTAAAAACAGCACTAGTTATACCACTACGCAAGAAAGGCGACAATACATCATTAAACAATTATTGTTCCATTTCCCTGTTATCAGTTTTCTCGAAAGTTTTTGAAAGAGGCATATAGAATGCTTTCTTTTTTAAATAGGACCCAGTTCTTTAGCGAATATCAGTTTGGTTTTAGAAGCGGCGAATCTTTTGAAGATGCGTTACTGAAACTCGTTGGGGTAATATGTACGAGTTTGAATAGCTCCCAAATGGCTTCTGAACAACACCTTACTATTAAATAAACTTTTCAATGCTGGTTTCAGAGGCTTTAGTCACGACTTGTTTAGTTCCTACCTAAAGAATCGCAAGCAAATAGTTAAAGTCAATGATGCTTTTAGCTCTGTAAAATATTTAGATATTGGTGTCCCCCATGGTTCCATTTTGGGCCCGATATTGTTCCTAATACATGTCAATTCGCTATTCATCCAACCTTTTAAGGACAAAATCACAGCATTTGCTGATGATACTGCACTTTCATATTCGAATAACAATTATTTCGATTTATATTCAGAGATTAATAATGACTTAGATACCCTACGCAAGTGGTTTAAGAATCATAAGTTGATAATAAGCAATAAAGCCAAATTTATGGAATGTGAGGGTTTACCTATATACATATTATCACTCTCCGAGTTGCTTACATCATTGTTTAGCCCACCCAATTACGCATGGTTTTATGACCTTTAATTAAAATGTAAAGTGTAGTAATGATTGCTTTCGAATTGAAATTGTGAATAGGTTTCAATATTTAGGCATTATATTGGGCAATAAGCTGAATTGGAACGAAAACAATATCTTAATAGAGTTGTCAAGCAAATAAATGACCTGAGCCTTTGCTGCAACTTTCAAGTTCTAAAAATGGTATACGATGGCTTATTTAAATCAAAATTACAATATGGTATTTCTTGCTGGGGTGCCGCGTATTTTAACAAAATAGAGCCGTTCTTAATAAAACAAAAATATGTGGTTAGAATAATGGCCAACGTTAATCGGAGTTTTGCATTTTTCAAACGTTTTGGAATTCTTCCATTAAGATATTTGTACTGTTTTAAAGTCTTCGCAAATATTCCACCTATTTATAGGAAATACTTTTCTAGATTTTATTATGTAACTGCTCCTCGTATATTTAATTCATTACCTGCAAACTTTAGGTGAGAGAGGAAGAAAATTGCATTTTTAAATAATATAAAAAAAATGGCTTTTCTCTTGCGTACATAATGTAATAGATTCACTTTTTGTTTCATTATCGTAAATTTATTTTTCTTTTCATTGAATTATAACTATTCCATAGTTCCCGATCAATATTTTCGTTTTTTTAATTTTTATTATACAAGTTGAAATACAAATTGTTATGTATTTTTTCGCCAATGTCTTAGAACAATCGATTGTATAAAGCTATTCCTTAGACAAATAAGTTATTTACACTATTTATTTACACCCAAACAAAGACCGCCGCAGCCAATAAACGTCTTTGGAATCTCGGACTATAACAAGTTGCGCAAACTGTGTTCAACCGATTACAGAGTAAGATCCCGCAATAACGATACATGGACTGTCAATGTCCTTAATCCAGGCAACTAGCGCAAAAATTAAATGGTGAGAAGATTTATTGGCATACGTATGAAAATAAAGCGGAGAGACCCATACGCGTGGTAACTAGAGGCTTACATGACTCTTGCCCTAAAGAAAACATTTTATTTGTCCTTATAAATAAAAGTTCAAAAATAATCGACGCCGTTAATATACTTGCACAAAAATAGCGCAGTGTTGAAGGCGAGAGGACGACCTCAAGACGCGGTCTCCACCTTTTTAAGCTAACTTTCGACAAAACCGAAAGCCTTGAAAAGATTTATTCTATAAATTCAATTTTGAGACCTATTGTCAGGGATTCAGCCATACTCAGGCCTACTGCCAGAGGGAGCCTCGCTATGTGAAATGCGCCGGAAAACGTCTGACGCGAGAGAGCAGTGCCGCGAAAGAGTCCCCAGCGATATACATTAACAGCAGGGGAAAACATCCAGCTAACTATCGAGGCTGTGAAGTCCCTAAGGAGTTGCAGAAATGACGGGATCAATCCAAAACGATGCCTTCTAAAAACGCAGGGCCAGCGAGTTCGATAAATCATAACAGCGGTCCAACCCCAAAGCCTTTGAAGAAGTCAAAGATAGGAAGCGCCGTAATGCCCGCTAAAATCACCAATAACAACAACGTCAAAAATAACAATGCCCAGGTGAAAAGTGGAAAAACTGACGCGCAAATAGGGGCGCGGGCAAATGCAACCAACTGTAAATCACCTGATCCTGCCTCAAATGTTTTCCCAGTAATTCTTGAGAGACTAGAAGAACTGACTAAAACTATTAAGATAATAGTCGAACTAATAATAGTAACTAATCATGACAAGGAAGCTTAATATTCTTGCGTGGAATGCCATCGGCCTACAGAAAAGGTTTGATGAACTAAATATTTTTATTCAGGAGAAAGCAGTTGACATATGTTTAATTTCTAAAACTCACATGACAACACAATAGCGCGTGGAACTAAAAGCTTACCGCGATTTCCACGCTCATCATCTATCGGGAAACGCAAGAGGCGGGTCATCCCTATTTATAAAAGACTGCATTGAATACTCTCTGGAAGCACAAATTGAACTTGACATATTTCAAATGACCACGGTGCACGGTAAAAATAAAAATTACTCTTTTAATATATCCTCAATCTATTGCCGATCACGCTGCAAAATAAAAAAACACGAATTTAACCAAACTTTATTATTGGTGGCGACCTTAATGCGAAGCACACCTTCTGGGGCTCAAGATGTATTTCACAAAAAGGCAAAACTCTTTGCATAGTATGGAATGTTGTTACCAATTTTACTCAACAGGCAGACCGACGTACTGGCCTCGGATGTCGCCAAAACACGCGATCTGTGAATTCTTTATCGGAAAAGGAGTAAACGACAGTTACGTCAAAGTTGAAGAAAGCTTCGATCATTCTCCAATTATCCTTTCATTGTGCGAATCCTTGGTTAAGAAAAAAGACCACCCAGATTATCTAACAAAAAAACTCCCTGGAAAGATTTCCGAATGGAGGTTGACGAAAATACTGAGCTAAACTTACCGCTCAGAACGCCATATCAACTGAAAAAGAAGTTGAAGGATTTGTGAAGTCATACAGCCAGCGGATTGGAATAACACCCCACGCGAATCGAACAAAGTCGCCAGTCGCCAATAAGATACCCGCCGGAAATCAGGGAAATGATAGGAAAGAAACGAAGAGCGCGGAAAAAGTGGCATGAAACTCGGGCTCAACAAGATAAAACGTCCTTTAATAGGCTCTGCTACTTGTTGAAAAAATCGATCAAGGACTTCAATAACCAAGGTATTAATAACTACCTAGAAAGCCTCACAGTGACTAAAGATACCAACTACTCCATATGAAGAGCCGTTAAAAGTCTTCGAAAGCCCCAAATACACGTGGCGCCAATCAGAAAAAAACAGCATGACTGGGCGAAAGAAGATAAAGAAAAAGCTAACGTTTTCGCCGACCGTCATGCAGAAATGTTCAAACCATTCCAGAGAATGTCAATACGCTAGACGTGATGAGAACTTTCCAATAGAAAAGGCTACACTTTGCGAACTTAGAAAATTTATAGACACGCTTAATCCCAATAAAACCACCGGATATGACTTAATTACGGGAGAGATACTTAAAGCGCTACCGAAAAAACTTTGCTAAAGCTGCTCTATCTTATAAATGTCACCACAAGATTAGAGTATGTACCGCATCAGTAGAAAGTTGCCGAAGTCGTTATGATTCCGAAACACGGTAAACCGCTGACTGAAGTCAAGTCATACAGACCAATATCGCTCCTCCCGATTATATCGAAGATCTTCGAGCGAATCTTACTTAAGCGTCTTCAACCGACTATTGACACAAATCGCCTCTTGCCCGATCATCAACTTGGCTTTAGAAGCCAACACTCTACTGTTGACTAAGTGTATCGAATAACCGATGTAATTGGAGCAGCAATCGAGTGTAAGCTAGTCTGTTTAAGCGCATTCCTTGATGCTTCCCAAGCTTTTGATAAGGTATGGCACGAGGTCCTGAAATATAAACTTCGAGCAATTGTTTCATATTTTAAGTTCACACACAGATGAACGACTCTTCCGTGTCAGACACGGACACGAATATTGCAATTTTAAGACAATAAAGGCGGGGGTGCCGCAAGGAAGTGTACTTGACCCTCTGCTTTAGCAACAGCTAAAACCATCGAAGAAGCAATTTCTAAGTTGCAACGTGCACTTACACGGATTAACAATTGGACAAAGACTTGACGCTTAATGAAAACAAGTCTGTCCATGTGAACTTCACTCTTAAGAAAACTGACAACTTAAATGGAGAGCACATGTAAAGAAAAACGCGAAAAGCTAGAGATTAAATATAGAGATATGTACTGGCTTAATGGAAAGTATTCCAAGCTCAGTTTAGAAAACAAATTGCTGCTATACAAGCAGCAAACCAAAATTAGTAACGTTAACGTCTTACAGACATTCCAAAACAAAGTTCTTCGAGGGTTTGTTAATGCACAGTGGTACATTGCAAACGATGATATCCACAGAGACCTAGGAGTCAAAAACGTTCAGAACAAAATTAAAATGTTTGCACGAAAACACGAAAATCAGCTACAAGGACATGCGAATATTTCTGTTCAATAGATCCGTAACGAGACAAATTTATTGCGCCGTCTGTAGTAGACAGGTATTTTGAAAGCTTGACAGCAAAAAGGGAATCTAATTATTTCCTACGAAAAGCATTAAAAGTTACTAAAAGAAGAAAGCCTCAGCGCCAGTTATTTCATTTAAGTTCAGGAGAAAGCGGAAATCTTCACTACCCATCGGAAGGGACTTTTATGCCCTTCAACGGTCAAGCACTCATCCACGATATCAGTGAATTAGAAAGAGCGTTAGACAATTCCACGATGACAAACACAATGCTAACGGAACTTAGCACTGCAATGAAGAAATTAAAACTAAACAAAGCTCCCGGTTACGACTTAATAATCGGAGAAATCCTTAAAATGCTGCCTAGAAAAGCATTAGTTAAGCTTCATCATATTATTAACGCCGCACTAATGTTAGAATACATTCCGAATTACATTTAAGGAGAAATCCTTAAAACGCTGCCTAGAAAAGCATTGGTTAAACTTCATCATATTATTAACGCCGCACTAATGTTAGAATACATTCCGAACTCGAAAAACAAACAGAGAAATGAATGGTAAACATTCCAAGCTTAGTATGGAAAACAAGCTACTCTTATATAAGCAAATCTAAAGACAGTATGGACCACCTATGGTATACAACTTTGGGGTTGTTCCAAGAAAACGAATAAAATATTTTACAAACTTTTGAAAATATAGTGCTAACAGAAATTCTCCATGTAGATAAGAAATGACAACTGACACCGAGACCTCGGAATTCCTACTGTCGAAAACGCAACAAAAACTTCGCGAGATTACACAAAAGTCGACTAAACGGACATACCATGTTAACAATACAGTCCTAAAAATTTTTGACGAGAGAAACCCATTGCGCATCTTTAAAAGACCAAACCTTTGGACTTAGCGCGATAAAATGAAACCGCGTAAAAAAGCAGAACATGCCGGGACTTTCATTGGAAAGCCACCTGCCAAATGAGTCTATTTTATGTCTAACGGAAGACTTCCAACTGCCATCGCCTGGAAAAAAAAAGTAAAAAATTTTGTCTGCAGACACTGTCATAAAACAGTGAATTGGAAATGCTTGTGAATCAAATAAACCTTCTGCTTTTTTTTTTAAAAAAGAACTTAAAGGGTATTACTACTCTTAAAATGCCGGAGTACGTGTAAAGTTTTTCGGAAAATTGGATAGAGAAAGAGAGAAAGATGTTTTGGCTCAGTGGTCATTCCGCTGCATGGGTGGCATCCAACATTTAATGGGGAGACTAATTTATTAGTGTAAATTGGACTTGATGTTGTATTTAGGCAACCATTCATATCACAAGATTTTAGTTGCCTGAAAAAGTCTTTCGGTCACGGCTGGTATTGAACCCCGAACCGCCCGATTGGGAAGCCAATACACTACCACTTGAGCCACGGAAACCCACCCACAACAAAAAGTCAATTATTGGACTAAAGACCAATAATGTGATTTGTCTTCACCTTGGGATAAACAGAATGCACAAGTAAAACACAGTGCTGAAGATGTTAAAGATTTTTACTTCTTTTCCTAAAAGTTGTTGAAAACCTTGTTTTGGATAATACCAATGCATTTTCAAAATCGAAGTACTGATAACTATACCAAAGTCAAATACAATAGGTTACCCAATCACGTCGAATAAGTTTTCCGAATACATGAAGAGAGTTATTCGGTTTAATGATATTAACAGTAGAAGACATCAAAGGTTTCCAGCCAAATTTGCACTGATTCGGGAATTGTTTACCACTTATTAGCAGATAACCATAAACTCTATGACTACGTAACGGTTAACGAGTAGTTGTTGTGCTTCCATAAACGATGTAAATTTTATCAGTATACTCGTATGCCATCAAATCAGGAAAATATGGATAATGGTGTCTTCTGTTACATGTTTTGTTTGGAAATTTATATCGAAACAGAAGCTAGCGCTAGTTCGCCTAAAAAAGGGCAAATAAACGTGGTTCTTTAGATCTTGTTGATAAGTAGCTTAACAGATTAAAGAATAACAACGGAAAAATTTTTCTAATCGCACGATTTTGCTTAAAAAATTGTTACCAAGGGCATTGAAATGGTTATCACGATTTGTTCCCACAAAAATACCATAGTTTTCTATGTTTTAATTTATTTTTTCATAAATATGTTTTTCTCATTTTTTCTTCAATATAAGTACATAGTATAGATATAATCGACAAAACGCTTTCCTGCTACAGCTAATATGTCTTGTGGCTATGTTCAAAGAAAATCCAAACTCACAAACAGATATAAGCTTGAATTTTCTTCCCCGAATAGAGATAATAGTACGTGCAGCCACTGTTCCCACAGGGTCATCAGACATCTTACATGCGCAATCACGTTTCCCAGAGTATCATCATAGCAATGTACGGCGTAAGGCATATTTGCGAACTGTTAGAAAGTGTGGCGAACCTCAAGTGCCCTTAAATAGTACAGCAGTATTGCAGTAGCGTTAAATAGCCAGTGGAACAATAGTTGTGTAAAATGATCTTAAGAAGATCACTCGCGCGTATATACGAGTAGCAGTCGCTAAAAAGATATCATCTAAATACTATAAGCGTCGGGGGATTACATGAAATTAGTGTTACTGTTTATTGTTCAAGCGAAAATGTTACGCTTGAAGTATCACCTCTAGTTTACTTAGACAACAATTATATAATTGTAATGGAGAGGGGTCTGTATATTGAAGATATTTAAAAAAAACTCGATTATGTCGCGTGGATGTGTCTGTACCAAAATTTTTTTTAGAATTTCTATCCGTTTGTCTGTTGGTCTGGTTGTCCGAGCATCATAAAAAAACTAAAAAAAACTACTGAACCGATAATAATAGGATTTTCACTGTTTGATAGCACACTTCAGCTTAAAAACTGCGATATATTTCATGGTAATTCGTTGAATAGAGCCGGGGTTACAATTAAGGAAACATTTCAAAAGTTGAACTACTTCTACATCTGGCGTGTACATATTTATATATAGGTATGTGTATGTGTATGTATATGTATATGCATATGTATACATATATATATGTATATGAATATGTGCATATATATATATGTAATAAACACATCCAGAACCAAAGAGATGCAGTCGCCCAGCAAGCGAAAATATGACCGTTAAACATTTTCTTTCGATGATTGCACGCTCATTCAAAGGTGAAACAAAGAAAAAAAGTTTATATTTTCAAACCTCAATGCTCTACAGGCGTCATCGGTTTCAATGGTCTTCGCTGGGTTGTAAATAGATTTTAGATCTACCAATATTAATCGTTTGGGGTAGCATATAGAAATGAGTGACACCTTTTTGTTATGCCTAGCACTTTACAATTAATTAAAATTTAATTAAATAGGATACACCGTTTTTGAATAATCGATTTGCAAATGTAAAAAAAAATTAAAATTATTTAGTAGTTCGACCGCTGTGTACAATAACTGGATAATTGATAAATTTGGTTAAACGAATGGAAGTTAAAATTTGAGGTATCTACATATGGTATAATGCTCATCCCCACATATGCAATGCCAAAAAACAACTAACGCACGTCCAAGAAGTCACAATCTTTAACGGATGTGACCGCGGATATTATGTTTTCATCTTGGTAATTCCGCTGATTCTTTTAACCTTTTCTTTCTATTGTAGTTCAATTCGAATCCCAGCCTCGCCCGGAAGACATATCATCCATTTTTTCAGTTAACGAAAATCAAGTAAGACGAGTAGTTGACTAGAAATTAACATCAAGCCAACTTCTACTAAAAATTTAGTCTCCCCATTAAATGTTGGATGCCACCCATATGGAGCGAAAGAACCACTGAGGCCAAACATCTTTCCTTCTCTCTCTATCCCATTTTCCAAACACATGCTGAGGCATTATTATAAGTGTATTCATACCCACTTAAGTGTTAAGTTCTTTAAAAAAAAAAAAAAAAACACGTACCTAGTCTTCATGCGGTCACTTGTTAGCTTCATCTTTTCTCGGGGTTTTTCATGCAATTTACGAATCCTGCTGCGCAAGTCATCCACGTAGTTGTTCAGAACAGGGATATGTGTCGATCCCAGTTGCCGACGACATTGGACAGGTGATCATTTAAGGTTCTATTGGATCGCTCAACCATCCAATTAGATTGAGAGTGTAGTGGCTTTGTCCTCGTCTTCCTTATTCCCAGATATTGGCACACTTCCTGGATGACTTTTGATTCAAGCTTTCGCCCTTGATCAGAGTGTAATTCTATTGGGACTCCAAATCTCCTCACCCGGTTGTTGAATACCTGTTCAGCTATGGTCTTAGCCTCTTGATTTGGGATTGCGAACACTTCCGGCCACTTATTGAAGTGATGCATTACCACGAGGGTGTATCGGTTGCAGTTAAATGTTTCGGGAAACGGGCCAGCGATATCGATGTCTATTCGCTCGGACATTATATTGTTGCATTCGTTCCTGTGACTTTACTTTTGGGCCCTTGGTAGCCACACAACTTATGCACTTTTAGCACCCATTCTCGACATCTTATTTTGCGCTTAGCCAATAGAAACGTTCTCTTACCTTTACCAGCGCCTTGTTTATTCCAAAATGGCCTACTGAGATTCCATCATGGAGCACTTGACTGACTCTGGAGCGTGGCACAATTAGCTGCATACGAGATGTTGTTCCCTCTGCACTTTCCCATTTTCTCTTCAGCAAACCATCTTGCACACAAAGAGAGTCCCACTGTTACGTAGTTGTTTCTCTCAGATCTGGAGAGTACCTTGCTGTAGGATGCAACCACTTGACACTCATGAACTTGAGAGATCACTGCTCCGACCCCAACATTGCTAGCATTTTTCCGGGAGTGGGATAATCCAAGATGGGGGCATTGTACAGCTGCCGCTTGAGATCCTGGAATGCTTTTTCACACTTTCCAGACTACCTGAACTATTGGCCTTTTTCCGTAAGCTAGTGCAGGCTCTTTACAATACCAGTAAAATCCTTCACGATCCCTCTGTAGTACGTGGCAAGTCCTAAGAAGCTTCTCAATTGATGTTTATCTTTCGAGACAGACCAAATTTTTACCATTTCGATTTTAGCAGGATCCGTCCTTATTCTTTCCGCTGATATAATAGATAGAACAAGGCACACTTATCTGGATTTAGCTTCAAATGAGCGTTTCACAGCTCCTCAAATACCTCCTTTAGATTTTGGCAAAGCTCCACGAACGTTTTTCCTATGATGATAACATCGGCCATGTCTCTCCTCATTGCTGTTGTTCTTCCAGATTATTCCTTTGTTCATCCATTTTCTGTTGAAGGCCCTGCATGCTGTTCTTTTGTTCATCTAGGTTTTTCTTTTGTTCGTCCATTTGTTGTTCGAGGCTATTGTTTTGTTCGCCTAGATTTTTCTTCTTGTCCATTTTTGACAAAAGAGGTTGCATCATCGCCATGTTGTTGCCGGTAGTCATTGCATATTTTGGGGGATGCTGATATTTATACTCCCCTGACATCTTTCGAGAATATTCTGTACCATCCAGCATTCCACACAAATTTCCATTTTACTAGAAAATTCGATTACATTCTCCATTCTCCAATGGTTCAGTGGTAATGTATTAGCTTCTATAATCGGACGGTTCTGATTTCAATACCAGTTTACACTAACAAGTTATTCTCCCCATTAAATGTTAGCTGCCGCCCATGGAGCGAAATAACCACTGAGCCCAGACATCTTTCCCTCTCTCCCTATCCAATTTTCCAAAAAACCTAACACGTGCCCCGGCATTTTAAGGGTAGTAATACCTTCTTGAGTATTAAATTCTTAAAAAAAATGTCTGCATTTCAAATATAGATGGCGCTTTTCACACTCAATCGGATATCACAATATTATACAAATTTTTAAGCTTTAAAAGGGTAAATGTTTCAAAGCAATTTAGAGAATTGACTCACCATGTGCGTAGACTGAATTTCACTCTGATACCACGTCTTTATAGATTGGTGTAGTTTTGCTGCAAAAGCAACCTACATCCCATTTTACAATTTTTTTCAAGATATACATACGCAACGGAATAAAATGGGAATAAAATTCAAGATCTTAAGGTTGCTTTAGACGGGTGCTATAAACATTTTTTAATATAACCTGATTCATTTAACCCAACATACGGAGATTAAAAAAAAACACTCCTAATTTTAGAATACGAACAACAGTTATTCTCTGAGATAGTAAATAGGCTATTTTGTTTTAAGTTTCCAAACACCACAGGTCATAATCATCGTGATGAGTTTTTGAACATATAAGGAAGCTTCATTGAAGAACGAAATACAAAAACAATAAAATGAAATGCATTTATGATATTCGAAGTTTCGCACAACAGTTCAAGAGCTTAAGCGGAATCTTTAGAAAAAGAAGTAAAAATTTCAATCCAGAAACATTAAGAGTCGTAATGCAAAATGCTTTCGAAAGAGACACTGTTTGTCAGCAAGACGTGCATAAATGTTATATTTTACAGAAAAGGCTTCATTTAATTTCAAACGGCCATACCCGATAGGGAGGCTGCATGGATGTTGCTCCCTATAACGTTCTGCGATAATAATTAATTATATTGCCAAACAATGAAATTGCTATTTTTGATTTTTTACCTTAGTAAAACTTAAAGTCGTCAACTTAAAAGATCAAAAGGAAATCAGTTCAATATTTTTAGTAAATTTACTACCTTGCCAAATTCAATAAACTGTTTTATTACTTAATTTTGTAATTTTGAACGCCTATTCTATAACAATTGTTATAACTTTTTTTGCAGCTGTTCCTATTGCAATTTTACAATACCCATTTTACCATTTAGGACTAGAGTAAGTATGCGTATATATATGTATAGTATACGTATGTACATCTGTAGTCACTGTAGTTGCATACATATGTACATACGAATATTGTTTTCGTTCAAAAAATTTAATTTTAAACGTTTAATTTGTTATCAAAACCAGGGCCCTTAATTATGGTGCCATTGGAACAGTTTTAGGACATGAACTAACCCATGGCTTTGACGACAGTGGTCGCATGTATGATCGAAGTGGTAATATGAGACAGTGGTGGTCAAATGACACAATCATCGAATATGTTAACCGAACCGAATGTTTTGTTGAACAGTATGGGCAATATCTTCTACCAAATATAGGAGAATACGTAAGTACCTTATTACTGCTATATATTCAAAACCAAACATTATCAATATATTAAAATCAGTTATCTATTTCTAATTTGTTTGATACTCACTAAATGAAAGTAAGTAAGTAAGTAATTAATAGAGTTTATTTAGCAATTTATCGCTATTATACAAATATAAGAATATATATAAATAAAATGGGAATAAGAAGTATCTATTACACACATATATATAATATATATAATAGCATAACCAAATAAATAAAGAAATACCGTTTTAGCAACAATCAGAAATTAACTTTTACAAAATTTGCTACTTCATTTTTGAACCGATTTGTATTTGATTCAATTTTACCGTTGTTAGGAAGTGAATTAAGTATCTTTATGCTTTAATAAAAAAACATATTTTCCGTTCTGTTGTTTCTAAATAACTGAGCATTAAAGTAATTATTGTTTCCCAAATTATAAGGCCGAATTGCAGATCTTGTCGATAACCTTTTATTTACGTACATAGGAGCAATGCTGTTGTTTATTTTAAATATAAATAAAAGCGTGCTCATTATTATACGTTGCTTAATAGTCAACCACTTGAAAGCTTGCAACATGACATGTAGCTTATAGGCGTTTACCTATTACAACCCAGAATAGTTCTCATTGCCTTTGTTGCCTTTGCAGACTATCCAATATACCAGAAGAACCCAATAATAGTATTGTCGGACAATGCTCGAAATTGGATCTTTTTATAGTAAGATTATTTCTAATTCTTCAAAAGAAACCGATTTTCTTAGTAATTTTATTTTCTACATATATATTGAAAGTGATTTAGGGATACTGTCCAATATTATTCCTAAGCATTTTACCTTATTACCGTACTCGAATTCATCAATATTATTTATTTCTGCATTTTTTAGGAGAATCATTACCTTAGTTTTCTCTACATTTAGCTAACGTTTATTCATATTGGAACTGTTTAAATCACTGTCATCGATATATAGCAATCCATCCTCGGCAAAAAGCAATAATTGACAATGTTTCAATACCTTTTTCATATCATTTATGTGCAATAAAAATAAAGTGGGAACCAATATTGAGTCTTGCGGAAATACAAGTAACAATCGAGTCGAACAGCTCTCCATTAACTTTCACCCTCTGTTACTGCCTCGCAAATATGTATGAGAAAAACCAATTGTATTCCACACCTCCATCCCGTAAGAGAATAATGTTTTCATAAGTAACATCCTGTCAACTGTATCGAATGCTCGTTTCAAGTCGACGAAAAGTGCTGCAATTTTGTTTATTATCATGAAGTTTCTCCTTAAAATCCTCAATGACATAATTCAAAATGGATTCACATGAATGTTTTTGGCGAAAGCCAGAGTGCTTATCACATATTATATGATTTGCTTCTAAAAAGATGTTCTAGCTACATTTTAACACTCTTTTCTAATATCTCCTCACGATGGTGTTCACATTTATATGAATTTGCAACCTTTTGTATTGGCATTATGGGATTACGTAACTAAAGCTATAATACATATCTTTTGGCAAGCGTTTGTTCATAAAATTGAATTCAGTTCTTTATTAGGCAGCTTATTAACTGTATTTAAAAGTTGATCTAACGTTCTAAATTTGAAATCGTTATTTATTTCTTTAACACATTTAATAAAAAAATATGTTAAGCTCATTCGCAATGGATTTATCACCATTAACTTTAGAACCGTCGATTTCTACCATTGAATTATGCTGACGTAAAACTAAGTTTTTAATAAATTTCCACGTGGCTTTTTGGTCACTAGCACAGTTTATTTTATTCTGTATAAATAAACATTTAGTTTTACTTAATTGGAGTTTATACCTATTTCGGCGATTTTTATAATTGTTCCAGTCTTAATTACGGTCCATTATAGGAAATTTTAAATAACTGTCGGTTTTCATGGATCTCAGTTTTCTTAAGCAATGACTAAACCATGCATTTCCGGGATTACCCGTACTATTCTTATCCACTATAAAATGATTGATGACACTAATCATTTCCTTTTTAAGAATTGCACGTGTTTTATTATTTATATTTGTCTATATTAACTAGTAATAAATAAACAAATTGAAATCTATTAGTTAGTTTAGTTTAGTTTAGGTATAGTACGAAAGTAAGTGGCTTTCAGAACTAATTTTGTAATTAGAGTACAGTGTTAGAGTACATTTAGTGTGTTTTTTTTTTAATAGTTTATCTATGTCCACGGTCACATTCAGACTACGTCCACATCTTAACGCGGTCGAAAGACAGATCTAGCTTGCCGGTAGAAACGCTAGATCTACTCACACCACATACATAGATCTGCATCTCTACTGCTTGGCCCGTTAACTTGCTTAGCACTACCATTCTACTGGTTATCCTATTTTTAAATAAAATATCCATAATACCAAGAGTTTCCTAATATAAGAGTGATTCATGTACTCATGTACACATGTGAATGACTCTAAATTTTGTTCGTTGAAAAACATCTGGTCTATCTATTGTTACACTTTGACAGTTTGATTTAATACAAAATGTTGTCACAGACATCAGCTGGACATTTGATCAGCGTAAAATCCATTGCAAGAATAACGGATCACCAGTGTCAACATTTTTTTTGGCGTCGATAGGAGACCAAATAAATGAACAATTAAGCAGAGATTTGAGGAAAACCATATTCTTTCGGATACTACAAAATGCTCGCATAAAAGTAAACGTACGTACGTACTCCTGAAAAAAAAAACTGCTGTAAGTCGCATTGTTCATCAAACTCTAGCAGCCCTATTGCGAGTGTCAATTATCAATCAATTGACGACTGATGAATTTGTCGACCATTCGGTATTGTGTAAGGCCAAGGCCCATAGAATCCATTGCGACCGTTGCGTTGACGTTATCGGCTGACAGCTTGATAGAATATACACTTTGTTATGGAAGCAGGCCCATAAACAAAGGATGTGACGGAACGGACGGATAAAGTAGCTTTAAGGCCAAGGCCCATAAAATCCGTTGCGTCCGTTGCGTCGACGTTATCGACTGACAGCTGGATAGAATATACACTTTGTTGTGGAAGCAGGCCCATAAACAAAGGATATGGCGGAACGGACGGATAAAGTAGATTTACTTTCTACTTTTCAATCCGTTGGCAGTTCATACATTCACACATTGAGCACCACACATTCACATATTGAGGTTCACGTATTAACACATTGATAGAAAGCACTTTCATTGGTGGATGCATTGAGAGAACGAAGAGAAATTGTCGTAGCTTGAAAAGAAAACATTGAGATTAATTGACATTTCAATTATTTTGTTTCGTTTCGTTTGTTATTGTGCCAACGTATGGCACAGATTCTATGTGACTGTCAATTCCGTCAAATACGTCAACGTCAACCTATCCGGCATCGTAACGGACGCAACGGATTCTATGGGCCGGGCCCTTTCTTCCTACTTTTCAATCCGTTGGCAGTTCACACATTCACACATTGAGGACCATACTTTCGCATATTGAGGTTCGCTCATTCACAAATTGAAAGTAAGCACTTTCATTGGTGGAGACATTGAGAGAACGAAGAGAAATTGTCATAGCTTGAAAACAAAACATTGACATTTCAGTAATTGTTTTGTTTCGTTTCGTTCATTATTATTTGCTTTTCGTTTAAAATTTTTCGCAGAACAGCTTGAAGAGAAAACACTCTCAGCAATAACAAAACGTCATCGGCTGTATTCTGCCAACGTATGCCACGGTTTCTATGGGACTGTCATTTCCCTCAAATACTTCAACGTCAACCTATCCGGCATCGTAACGGACGCAACGGATTCTATGGGCCGGAGCCTTAACTCATTTGATAAAATTTGTGACTAAATTGTCTGCTGTGAATGAGACATGATATTTGACAATTTCATTTGTGTTTTGGGGTCTTTTTCGATATTTATGTAATTAACCCGGATTATCCCACTGTACCGTATACGGTACATCTCATGAAAAAAAATATGTGTCTTAAACTCAGTTTTTGAATTAATTATTTTCTTAGCAGTAAAGTTCTTATCAAAGTGGGTTATGCAATTTTTCTGTCAATTTCCAAATATTTGTTTTTCGTGTTGTGTTAGTAAGTAGTTAAAGTTCAGTTTTCTTATTCATTACAAAACATGTCAAAACAAAAGTAAGTAAAAATACCTATATTACTATCAACAGAGAACAAATCATGGACTTAGACGGTTCAATAGTCAACAATTGTTGAGCAATATTATTTACAAAATCCAAATTTTGCTGTAATTTAGTGGATGTCTTTTTTTGTGTACCATATACGGTACAGTGGGATAATACACTACTATATAGTAGACCAGATCAGAAAATGCTGATGTAGAAGATGATATGCCGCTTTCCTTCTTTACCCAGCAACACAATCTCTTAGCTGATATAGAAATCTCTGAAATGAAAGTCTTCATTGGAGTACTGATGGTGAGCGGTTACACTAATGTCTCGAGGAGTGGGATGTAATGGGAAAATGAAGGGGATGCGCAAAATTTATTTGAGGCCAAAAATCGATTACAAGAAACCGATTTGATCACATTTTTCGAGTACTTCATTGCTGCGACAATATGCAATTGAATCCCAATGATCGCTATGCCAAAGTACGGCCATTGTTTGATATGCTATTGGAAAGTTCTTGTTGTTTGCCCCAGTCATTGATAATTACAGTGTCGATCAGAGTATGGTGCCCCACTTCGGACGTTATCCTACAAAACAGTTCATAAGAGGAAAGCCAATTAGATGGAGCTATAAGTTTTGGATTGGCAAAACTCCGAGCGGTTATATTGTTTGGTTTGACCCATACGCAGGATCGAAAGACTACTCTCGCGCAATAAAAACAGAGCTTCCTCTTTAAACGAAAGTTGTTTTTGACTTCAGCCAAGCGCTAATTTCGGGAGGATTAAACTTGAAGTACCATTTATTTTTTGACAATTTCTTTTCATCGCTTCAATTGTTTGAAGAAGTGAATATTTTGAATTTGAGAGGAACTGGAACTGTCAAGGAAAATCGTCTGAAAAACTGTTCTATGAGTGGATCAGATAAGGTTCTCAAGAAAACAGGTCGAGGTGCATACAGTTTTGAACTATGTTCAGAAATAAATTTAATTGTTTGTAAATGGCACGATAACAGCATTTTAAATATCATTTCAAACTGCATACCAGTCCACCCAACGACTGCTGTAAAGCTATTCTCTCGTACAGAAAGAAAGTAAGTGACTATTCCACAGCCCAAACTTGTGAAATTATATTACAAAAACTTGGGAGGTGTCGATAGGTCGGACCAAAATATTGGTCTTTATTGCATCGGGATAAGAGGAAAAACATAGTATTTTTCGCTATTTCCTCATTGTATCGATATGGACACCCGGATAATCTAGAATTCCGTCGAAGAATAGCAAGGGGTTTGCTGGGAATGTACGGAAAAAATAACCGGCGAAGAAATTTGAAGCCTTTAAGTGCAGAAAACCAAGAGATCCGATTCAATCAAATTCAACTAATGACTAATGGTTGTTGAACAAGGCAAAAGAACAAGATGCAGAATTTGCCACACTGAAACAATTACTCGCTGTGAGAAATGTAATGTTGCACTACATGTTCAGTGCTTAAAGCAATACCATTCTCCTTCATTTTGAAAAAATATTGTATATATACTGTACATACTTAAAATGAAAATAAAATGTTGAATTGAAAAAAATTTTGTTAGTAGTGCATTATCCTACTCTACCATATAGGGTACAGCCCATCCCCATGGTTTGTTAAAAGATAGATTTTTTTTTAAGTTTTTATTTGGTGAATGTTAAGTCTAAACATTACATTTTATAAAATTCAACATGGAATTCAAAAAAAAATCTCTGGGATAATCCGGGTTAAAAGAATAAAATAAAAATGAGTTCAGTGGAATTGTGGTTAGATGATGATGAACAGTCTTCAGTTTTTTTGGAAACTCTTAGAAGAAGAAGGCAGTTAAGGGATGTTTCCAATCCTCTAGAATTAAAGGAAAGTGTGTAAGTACATATGTAACTCCGCAATCGAAATTCGTTCCTATGGGTAATCCTTTTCAGTTTGGTTAAAAATTTTCATTTGTCGAAACCAGCGTTTGCCTATTTATTGTGTGAAATAGAGGAAAAATTAAAGCCAGCAATTAGAACTACATCGATACCAAACGTCATAAAGCTTGCCACATCATTGCAGTTATGTGCTCATGGGTCATACCAAATCAGCGTCGGTAATGAACATTCCATAGGTCTGGCCCAGTCAACTGTGTCTCTAGTTTTAAAAAATGTTTTTAATGTACTCGAATCACACATTTGTCCGAAGTGGATCATGTTTAATTACTCCAATACTGAGAAAATACGAGCAAAAACATATTTTTTCGAAAGATGTGGAATGCCGGTAATAGGCTATGTGGGTGGAACGCATATCAAAATTGCATCACCTAAAAAACAACTGCAACAAGCGTACTATAATAGGAAGGGATTTTAGAGTATAAATGCTATGATAGTAAGTTATCTCTTAAAATAGAAACTTTAAGTTGTTTAATATTAACTTATGTTCTCAGGTATGTGATGATGAGATGAAAATCAGTTTTTTCAGCGCAAAATATCCCGGTTCGACACATGATGCCAATGTTTTCAACATGTCTTCCCTCAAAATGAAGTTGGAACAAAAGTACCAAAACGGATAAAGGAATACTTGGTTATTAGGTACACAATCATGTTATCAACTTAATACATATGTAATTATATTCATGGACTATTAGGTGATGGCGGATATGCTTTGAAGCCATATTTGATGACACCATTCCGCAACCCTGACCCAGCTTGACAGGAAAGTGCGTTTAATAAGAAACACGCCAAAGCAAGGAACATTGTTGAACGGACAATAGGTGTTCTAAAAAACAGGTTTAGGTGTCTGCTAAGAGCACGTGAGTTGCATTACAGGCATAAAAAGGCTACTCAAATTGCAAATGTTTGTGCAGCTTTATACAATATTTGTCTAGACTTTAATGTCCCTGCGTCTGAAGAGTACATTGAAGAACAGAGTAATTTTGATGATGAAGCCAGTAATAGCACTTCTGTGGATTTAAGTTATCTTTCGGAAAGTGAAGTAGCGACTTGAATTAGAAACCGAATTCTTTGAACTGTGTAGATTAAAAAATAAATGTCTTTACTTCGAACAACTTCATTTAATTCACATTTATATCACATTTGCGTAGGTATTTAATAAAATAAAACTAATAATACTTCATAAAAAACTTCAAAAAAATGACTATATTTTATACAGGTACAAAGGCAATTAAAATTAAATAAGTATTTCACTAAAATTCCATAAGGCCTCGTTTTCGCTTTTGTAGCTCCAGCATTTGAATTTTCAGCTCTAATTTGGCTTTTCTGTCCAGTCTTTTGTTTTCTTTATTCTCTATGTACGCCTTCAATTTTTCTTTTTTTAATTTTATTATTTCGTCTCTCTGTTGGACACTTTTCTTACCATAATATTTCGTATCTCTCATGTTTTTTTTTTTATATCAGTTATGAGGCTCGTAATGTGTTCATAAAATTCTTTTTGTGCAGTAGTTTGCTCTTCTAAGAGGTTTTTCCGTTCTACAATTCCACAGGTATTCATTTTCATCAGTTGAATGAAAGTTTCCTCTGTATCACTGAAATGACGCAAACGACTCGCGCCACCTCGTGTTGCAGTAACTTCTCTTTTATTTTCCTTTTTTTTTTATTTTACATTTCAAATCGGCCCATACCTAAATAATTGGGATTAGTATTGCGAAGTTATATGTTGATTACATTTTATACACTTTGCCATTTTTGCCAATCGTGCTGTGGAGGACCTAAACTGTTCAGCTCCAATGAAAAACTTTTCCACTTTTGCTGCAAAATGCATTTTGGGCAAACTCCTTTTGCGATGTTTTCGTTTTCTACCATCAGTTGAACTAATCGTTCTAATTGCTTTTTATTGCTAACTACTTTTGCCCTAGAACCGTAATTGTTTTTTGTTATAAATACATTAAAATATTACAAATACTTACATTTTCCTTTGTAGCAGCTTGCTCTATCGTCCTCAAACTGAGAAATGCAGTTCCACTTTGTCGGGATAATTATTACCGCTGCCATTTTAATTCTGCTAAGGGGAATCTCAAATATGAGTTAACAGTCTGCTCAATAAATCATTCTCTTGAAAAACACCTACCGCAGTTTTTGTAGGAGACAGTAAGGTTTCGGACAATTTACTTACTGCGAATGCATTTAATGAATATTTCACTAACACAGCCTGTAGTCTCCAAGCAGGTGAAGTCAACCCAGGCATTACTCTCTGCACTGCCATTACTAGCTATGCTGATCTGTCGAAAAGAAATAACTTTGTTTTTACGCCTATTACTCCGCACGAAGTGTTAAAGACCATCCATTCCTTAAAAAAATCTAATTTTTAAGGATCTGATCACTTCTTCCTGTGTTGAGCAAAGTTTTCGAAAAACTAACAAAGACAAGAATATTAATTTTCTTAAACAAACAAAATTTTTTCAGTCCCAACCAATTTGGGTTTCAGAAGGCAAAATATACAGGAAATGCTTTACTGCAATTTTGTTCCTAAATAATATTTAACCTTGATGGCAAGAAAAGTTCGGCTGGTTTATTTATTGATATCACCAAAGCCTTTGACATGGTAAACCACTCCATTCTTCTGGAAAAACTGGAAAAAGTTTTCATGGATTTATGCTTGATTGGTTTCAGTCGTACCTTGAAAATAGGTCACAGAGAGTGAAGATAGACGAGGTAAGGAGTACTGTCAAAACTTTTAATTTAGGTGTGACCCAAGGCTCTGTTTTGGGACCAGTTTTATTTCTTGTTTACATCAACTCACTTTTTGCTCTACCTGGGAAAGGTTCACCTACTGGTTTTGCAGATGACATAGGTTTTTCAGATGGTCGGAATAGTCCCCTGGATCTTGTCGCTGATACAAATTGGGATTTAAATTTGTTGAGAAACTGGTTTTCTGCTCACAGATTGGTTATAAGCTCCAAAAATGTCCTTTTGACCGTAGTTTCATTGGCAATTTCAGTTGTAGCGATAGGTGTATGAGCAAGTACATGAATCTAAATATCTTGGACTAATTATTGACTCAAGAATGAGCTTTTCAAATCATATTCATCTCTGACAAAGTATTTCCAATCCACTCTTAGACATTTATTTTATTTACGAAACATTTGCTCGACATCTCTTTTAAAAACAATTTACTCTGGAATTTTCCATTCAAGACTCCAATATAGTATATGTTGTTGGGGAGGGGTGTATTTTAATAATATCAAACCCCTTTTAATTTTGCAAAAACACATATTACGTAAATTATCCCGAAAACCATTTAGATACCTTTGTTTTCCTTTGTTCGTCGACCTGAAAATCCTACCTGTTCGTCAACTTTATTGTTTTAAAGTGCTAAAGACGTTCTTTATGAATTCGGGCAACTGTAATTTTCGGTTAATATTAAATTATAATTTATGAAGAAACTTGTTAAATATGGTCGCTACACCTTCTTGTTGCACTACTGTTTTCCGTAATTTCTACTCTGTTTCCTCATTTCGATTATTTAATAAGCTTCCACTGGCACATCAACAACAATACCTGGAATATTTCTAAAACTTATAAAACATTGGCTTTTCAATTTCAATTATATTGATATACGAGTAGAATCGATTACTTTTGACATTCTGGTTTAGTTCTATTTTTGTTTTTTGTTTCTCTTATTCTTATTCTTTGCACAATAAACATTTACAATTTTGGAATATATTTATAAATATTTTGAATTTGTACAACTCATAAATTAATATTTTTAAGTTACTTTATTTGAATTATTGAATTAATTAGAATTTGTATATAGTTTATTTTAAGTAGGTCCACCCCACCTAGCTAAGCTTTGAATTTCCTACAATTGAAGTAGTATTCAACACTATTTTTTCTACTTATTTAAAAAAAATATAGAATGTTACTAATTTTTCATATATGTATGTATATATTCGTTTTATAAACAAAAGATTTCCTTTATTTCTATGGATTGTGACATAATTTGATACATGTATATACATATATGAGAAAATAAAATATAATTCATTCATTCATTCAGAAATGCGATTGACTAAAAAATTGACATTTATCAACAAGATTGATTTCAATTGACACTCACAATACCACCTTGGCTCCATTCACAATGGGCAAATTAACAAAGGTCAATCATTCATTGACAATTGACAATCGCAATACCAACGAGTCAAATTTTTTGATAAATAGCTTTTATCGTTTATTTTTTGACACTCGCAATAGGTGCCTATTCTCCAAATTCCATTTCAATTCAATCATCGTTTAACTATCTGTAAAGCTCTTAATTGTGAATGGTTCAAGTCATACTACACAAAATGTGTGTTATGTTTTCTTTAAATTGTGTAGATGTTTCATATCCTTGCTCTTATTTGGTGATCTTGTAATATTCGTATTTTCTTTGGTTTTTTCTTCAAACATCGGCTGCAATTAGAGTTTCTATATTCTTTTGGGCTAAATTACATATACAATGATATTTATAAAAATAGGCCAGCTAGTTGATGGAATGAGTCTTTTTCACAAATGTGCGTACTTTTTTGTTGATTACGTTTTATTACATTTCATTCCAATCCCTAGCATTTTTCCATTATGCTTCTAGGACATTTAACACTGTAATACAATACATACTTAAAAGCCAGTCACACAACCCTCGTGTATAGCAAACCTTTGAGTTTAGCGGAATCTGTTTTTGCTACAAAAGACAGTCTGTCCAACCCTACCATGTCTATTTGAGTTGGGCTGATTGAAATTTGCCAGATGGTTTAAGACATATTTTATGTGTTTTATCAGGAGGTTATCAAAACAAAAAACCAAAGAAAAACATGCGTCTCCGTATTAATGCCGTTTTCGTTCGGGCTTTTTTCCGTGCTTCG
Organism: Volucella zonaria; assembly: GCA_963966105.1. Lineage (NCBI taxonomy): Eukaryota > Metazoa > Arthropoda > Insecta > Diptera > Syrphidae > Volucella > Volucella zonaria. The sequence goes on along the minus strand of OZ014530.1, from coordinate 157,315,468 downwards.
GAGAAGAAAAGTGACGTAAAACAATTTTCCCTCATTTTACAGAACAAAATTTTGCTTCTCGTTTTCATCTGAGAATCAAAATTTCTCTCCTGGATTTTATGTCAAAATGTATAAACGTCAAATAATATTGTGTGTGAAACTGGGCTGTGTTTGGCCAATTTTTTATTCTGAATGTTGAAATTGATTCGCACGCAAATACATATATAAAATATAAAAGTCCGAAGAAGTTTTTAGTGTCTCATTTAAATAAAAATCGGAGTACAGAAAAAAAAACCCTTCTGATAGCCCAAACAAAAACGACATAAGTCTGTAAGTATGTTTCGTGCAAAAATGCGACTAAATGAGGAAAAATCGGTGCCGGTCCAAAAAGTAATTTTGGATTCACTTTATTGCAATTTATTGTGTATATAACTTATTTAACTTATTATTATAGAACTTATTTATAATTTGAACGTTTATTTAAGAAAAACATGTACAATAGTATTATTCAAAGTATTGCCCATCTGAAGCTACGACTTTTTCCCATCTTTCTGGCAATTTGTGGATCCCATCCCAAAAGAACTGAGCCAGCTTGGCAGCCATCAAGCCAATTTTTGATATTCTGCTCTAATGTGAACCGTATTTCAGTGAGGGCGTTCTGCATCAACCGGAACAAATGGTAGTCAGGAGGGGCAAGGTCTGGGCTATAAGGCGGGTGGGGTAAGACTGAACGACGAATAGAACAAAACAGAAAATATTTTCCACTGATAATGGTCTTATTTTTTTCTATTGTAAATTTGTGAAAAAAAGGGTGCAGTTGCGAACTTTACATACAAAAAACCTCGCACCCACTCTAAATCCTACAGTGACCCTAAGCAGGGGGGTTACAGGGGGACAGAATGCCCCAGTAGAACATATTCTACTGTTTATGCATTATGGATATAATATATAATCCAAAACTCATTTTGGACTTTATTGCAATTTCAAAAGTGCAATAAAGTCCAAAATTTCAAAAGTTCAATATAGTCCAAAATTAGGCTTTGGACCTTTTTGCATAAGACTTTATTTCATGGCACCGGAAAAACCATATTCAGATACTTTAAAGATACTAAAGATGACGTTAATGATACTACCCGAAATCCGATCAAATATCAAGGTTTGGGGACTACCAGTGGGGCGCAAGGGTCGTCTCCAGCACAAAATTTTCAACTTGAAAACTATATGAAAAATGAACTTAATTTTTACACTAATATTAAGTTTTAGTTTTTAGGTAAGAGTTTAACAATGAAAATCATTTTTTAAAGACAATACAATAAATAACGACCGTTTTCTGTAAGACATTCTTGCAAACAGATCTTTACGTTTGCAAATATCCCTCTCTGATTTGCCAATAGGTGCGATGCCAATAACTTTACATGCTATATTCCTGTATTGTCTGATTCCATTGAGCGTGGGTGTTGCAAGCTTGATGTGAAGTTCTAATTACGTACTTATTTGCCTAGGTGGCGCTACAGCTCAGTGTGAACCTGGGCCTGAACTAACAAGCCTCCCCAGTTAGCCCGATTCTTAGTTAACTATCTTCAGTTGTGCACTCCAAGTCAGATGAGGTCCCCTTCTACTTGTGCCCAGAGGGACAGGGTTAGATTGGAAGACCCTGCGGACCGGAGGATGGTGTCCATTCGCTCTGCCCTATCAATGTCGCCGTACAGCTCGTATAGTTCGTCGTTTAATTTTCTCCTCTAAAGCCCTTCAACGCAAACGGAACCGAATATTTTACGAAGGATTTTTCTCTCAAAAGGACTGAAGAAAACTTTATCCACTTTCGATAAAGTCCAAGTTGCAGCGCCATAAAGTAGGACTGGGATAATCAATATCTTATATAGAGCCTCCCAAGCTGTTTGGAATAGGGCCTTACTAATCAAATGCTTTCTTAGGCCAAAGAAACAGCGATTGGCAAGAGTGATTCTTCGTTTTATGTTATGTCTGCTGAGGTGTTTTTAGCAGAACTGATAGCAGAGATGAGGTAAATAGTGTCCATTACTACCTTATAATTATAGCTATGAACTGTAAAGTTCTGTCCAATTCGTAGATGTTGTGTGTCCCATCTTATTGAGAGCATATATTTGCTTGGTTTTGCCCTCGCTTGTCTCTAAATCAATTGTACTTTGACAGCTTCCGTTTCAATACTAGTGAGCTGTCAGTTATGTCAATATCATCAGCGTAAGCTAGTGGTTGCACATACTTTTGAAAGATAAGAGGTCTCCTTTTTGCGAATCGGGCAAACTATGCTGAGATTTCATTCATCAGGCGTACACTCTTCTGACCAGATCTGAGAAATGAATTGGTGTATGCTGTCCACAAAGTCAGTTGTAGCAGCTTTGAATTCCTCAGCCTTCAGGTTCAACAGCATAGTTGGATTTCAGCTTAGATTTTGATATCCTTAATTCGTTTTGGTCAGGTGGCATGAAGTTTTGACTATCAGCATTTAAGTTGAATGGTATATTCTTTTCTAAAGAATTAGCATTGATGCTAATTGTCTTAAGACGCTTGCTCACGTGTCGAAAGCTCCAGATTTATTGCCTAAATTTACCGCATATGACAAATCCTCATCCGAATAAGCGCTGTTTCTTTTCCCTCTAGTGATCACCATAGCATATGGATGTACATATATTACAGTTTTTCATCATGCTTATTTTCAGCTCTTCCCATCGCACTTCCTGGGTGGCGGTGATATGATATAGCGGTGATATGATATAGCGGTGATATGATATAGCGGTGATATGATATAGCGGTGATATGATATAGCGGTGATATGATATAGCGGTGATATGATATAGCGGTGATATAATACAATATATGCGCACAAGCGACGCAATAGCAATGGAGATTGTAGGGGAAGAAATGTGTAACATTAGATATAATGATATGAGTTTCGTTTTAAATGGTCAATAAAAATGTGTCGGCATTTCTGACAGCTTCTTGGCAGCGATTCCACTGATATTCAGCATTTTCTGCAGTTACCGATGCAGTTGGTAACTAGATGACCGTCATACTCCTTTATGAATATGGCGGTAAAAGGGCGGTGTAACATGCCAGCTAAAGTAATATTCCGTATTTTCCAATATTAACCAGATTGGTGTAGATTTTGGTTTCATTTTTCTGAAAATTTCGTTCATTGAAAAATAATCGTGTTACTAGATTTTTATAAGTTGATGATATACGAGAGAAAAAATGGCCTTGAAAATAAGGGAGCAGACTTTATTTATGGACAGGCTGGAAAAATTCAGTTATCAATCTTCTCGGAAGAGCCCATAAAACTAAGATTAGTGGAAAAGCTTAAGAAAAAAAAAACCTATTTTAAATACGGTATACCATCCCTTTTTCTAAGTGTGGTTTCGCCAGCATGGAACAAGAAGACCTTTTCAAAAGAAGCCCCAATGTACAATACAATATCTGGAGCAACCGATTTGTTAAAATCTTTAAGTACTCTTGCGACTATTGTACATGAGTGAGAAAGTGAATAGGTTCTATTGCAAATTCATGCCACTCAAAAGTAGGCTCTCCATGTCTCCCATAACATAATCATGGATTGTTAAAGGGAGTCGGAACTAGTCGAAGGAGCTGAAAGCTAGAATGTCATTATAAAAACTGGTTTTATTTGGCTTGATAAGATTTGTCTAATGAGGGACGAATGATTCCATTAAAAACAGGATTTATACATTAATGTTCTATTTATCATTCTGAGAGTGGCACAACTACTGTCGTCAGGAATTGGTGTGTGTTTATTTACAAGCTAGACTAATTTGTTTCCCTCAGCGGAGATCCGCCCACGTATTTGGGTGCAACTGTTTGTAGAGAAACATACTCGTATATCGCATCAGACTTGTTAAAAGTCGAATTGCTGCGCAGTAAGGAGTTTCTGTAAATACGAGTAAACGAGTATCGCAGTAGGCAAATAACTTACGAAGATGAAACTTTTACCACACGAAGTTGAATTTCGAATAGGAAGAGGGACTAAATTGTAATGGAGTTGTATAATTACATCAGTAAATTGCGAAACCGCAATAAGAAAAGAATGATAGTACAAGTTCGTTGCTCTTACTCTTATTTCCGTGCCATCACAATCAAAAATACAAAAACCGAAGAAACTGAGCAAAGTTGTGAAATGAAATTTTAAATATGGCTACCAAATCAGATTGCAGCAATAAAAAAAAGTGCAACAACAGTTATTGATTTTGGCGTAACACGAAAGTCACATAGCATCGTCGGTGACCGAGCGCAAGCAGCAGTATGGAGACTAGAGAGATTCATGAGAATCTGTGCATTGTGAGAGATTGTTTGTGGTGTGTGTCTCTTCGTTCCTTTTTGGTCACTGCACAGCACTTTATTCTTTTTTTTTTGTACGTTCACTAACGCTCGTTTTTTTTTTTGCATAGACTAACTGCACGCAATCAATTGATCGTATTGCAGTGCACGTCCGCATACGATTTAGTGCAGGACGATATTGATCTGGTACCTATTTCATAAAAGGAGCCAGATATTCCGGAGCCAGTAACTCGCTTCGGGGATATTATGATATATTAATGGTGATAATTAATTATCAATAAAGGGATTAAATCAACAAACAACAGTTCATGTCCTTTTCGTATGAGAAAATATATAAAGCATGTTATCATGAAAGAAGTTCCGCCGGAAATAGAATGCAATAATTCTTGCATCGAAATTGATCTTGTTACGGAATTTAAGTACTTAGGCGTTACTCGTGATTGAAAATTGAATTGGAAAGCAGAAATTACAAATGTCCAACTAGTGGACATGAGTGAGATCTATTGCCTAAGAAACTTTGTCCGATCTAATTTACTATTTATTTGAAAACCCCCACCAGCAGTTCTCAGACCCTTGTTATATGTATGTACTCGTAATAGAAAGTTATTAGGGCAGTGCATATCAAACCTTCAATTGTAATTTTATTGTGATGCCAATATATTGCAACACTCTAGAAACTTACAAGGTTTTGAATATATTCTATTTATGCAGCGGGTATATCAATTATTAAAACATCTTTTGAATGATATTATCTCCCCTCACCATCAGTTCACGTGTGATCTGACTATTTTACTATTGGCCGGTTCCTTAATTTCTAGTTAATATTCAAATATTTTTCCATTTATTATTCTCTGATTGTACATAGATACATACATACTTATGTATATGTATATGAAAAAAAAATTTTAATTACGTACCTACATAAGAAGTATTGTAAAAGTAGGGGAGGGGCGGGCAAGACATGGTACTTAATATTTGAAGCGTAATAAAAATGAAACTATTCTACTTCTGTAATCTTTTTTATTACGACAAAAATCTTTGGTATTCAATCTTTGTAACTACAACAATTTTCAGCAGATGGATTATTTAATAAAGTTTTCAAAGCATAAAAAGTAAAACAAGTTCCACTACCCCTCTAGGGGTACCTCTAGGGGGTAAGATATGGTATTAATTAGGCCAAACCTATTATTCTGTACGAAGCTCGCACACAATGTGGCTTCAATGTCTTCATCCTCTGCACCGGGACAGCCGCAATGAATCCATTTGAAATAAGCAGAACACGCAGCCCAGCAGGTGTCGAGATTGGAAAATTGATAGTAGTTGCTGCTCTAGTGGGTATAGTTAGTGCGAAACTTTTAATTTGGTGAGTATTTGTAGTTAATGAAGTAGCAAAGTCACTTTCAGTGAAGGCTGATAAATCTTATGGCCAAATCCCACATTTCTTGAAATTGTTTACAGCCATGGTACATGCCTATGTAAAGGTCATTCCAAAAATGTCTGCAATTGCCGTATTTAACTGCCTTTCGTGGTTGTTGCGACGCCAAGCTCGAATAATTTAATAACAAACAAGTGGCTGGAGAAATTAACTTGCTATCAGAATATTTTTGTTCGGTAAGACCATACCGGAATTTACAGATACAAATAAGGTCTTACCTATTGGCGTGTTCACTGACCCATATGAAAAACTTTGAGTTGAACTACCATATTTATCGCAACAGCCATGTTCGAACTAAACTTGAAAAATCACAAGGAAATTGACCAAAATCAGTTATATTTTTTTTATAAAACAAAAACCTGATTTTGGTTATGTAGTGATATATAACATAACACACGCACACTGATAGACATCCTGACAGCGCAGCGTCAGCGGCTAAAGCAATCGCTTTTGCTCAATGAGATCAGCTCAAAAGACTTGCTACCCAATCTTACCCTCCCTTCCCCTAAATATAATATAATTAAATAAAAATGTGAAAGCAGCCGTTGAGAATCCAATTGCAACCATCTCTCTTACGCTGACTAATTCTGAGTATTCTTATTGATATTCATGCTGACCATTGTTGCTTCGATTTTCACAACACATTTACTTTAAAGGAAATGTTGAAGTTTGCTTTTAAATGTTCTTCTGTCCTTTGCTCTCAAAAGTTATGTGGAAGGGAATTTTAAAGACGAGTGACAGCAATAAAAAATTGCTTCATACTATAGATGATGAATACTTGCATTAGGTACCGGAAACTTAATTTTTTGAAAAAAAAAATATATCGGCCGCTTATTTTTAGAATGTTAGAGAGAAGCATACTCATAAGGCTATGAAATTGAATATAATTTTCAAATAACATATTTTCTCAGTTAGAATCAAGGAAAGAGAAAACTGATCACTCCTTCAGAGACTACATACGTGTATATATAGTATTTTAGTAAACATATCCACTGCTAGTGTAACTGCTACTTGAAGATGAAACTCTTGCTCCCAGCGTACGAGTTATTAAAAATGTGTCATCCTTCAATAAGCTGAATAATAACTAGACCGTTACTGACTATTTATCTGATTTTGGACATTATAACCTTTTGCACAGTTCATAAAGTTCAAAGAACGTCATAGTTGATCTCTGCTTTCAAGAGGAAAGCTGTCAAACCTCTGGAAATTCACGGAACCTGGTATCAATATGTATATGGTAGCTAGCTGTCAACAAAAAAATAACAGGACAAGAAGTTATATCTCAACTCTGGAAGTTTCAGTGGCGTTAACTGTACTACGTGTGATCTTACATTATCAAGTAGCAGGATTGAACCTTGCCTATTTACCATGAAGGCTATTTTCGGCACGACTTGTTACGTCTTCATAATGCATAACCTCCTTACTCGTTCACCACACTTCTAGTAATAATTTATTGGGGTGTATTTCTAACTTGATGAGTCCCTGTGAGGCTCACTCACGACTACACACTTCCCCGACCTCTTTCAAGTGTTGCAGAGAATCCATTTTTCATAAGAGGACGATGTCCATGTGTAGATAATGCTGAAATCGTCTAGCATGTATATTTATTCGATCGCATGGCGATTTAGTATTATTCATTCCTTGTCGTCAGCTTGCGACAAAGTAAATTGCTCTACGTACTCGTATGTCAGGTAGTACAAGTTCGATAGAGTTTATGAAAGGGTGTCAGGTGAGATAATTTATGAACCTTTACAATACTTTCTACCGCTGGTGAACTGGGTTACAAAATCGAACTGCCGTTCTTGTGTGGGACTGCTTTTGGTTTTGGAGGTCCTGGAAAATTGGTGACGTTGTCGCAGAATATTGTGCTGAACAGTCCTCGTCTGGAAATAAACCTTCGTAGCGCGGCAATAAATGCTTCCAGTGAGAGATCACACACTAATACCATGTGGACGCCTTTTGTTGCAAAACAGACGAAAATGCAGCCATAAGCCTTTATGGGCATTTTACCTCGGACTCGAATGTAAAATTTAAATGGGCCACAATAATCAACGCCTGCTGTTTGAATTGGACGTCCAAGGTTAACAAGCTCAGAAGGAAGATTTTTAGATGTTCTACTCCACGCGGCTTACATCTGAAACATCTGATGCAGCCATTGACGGTTTTATGAGCCACTAGTCTATCTGATAGAGGCCAAGTATATTCGCCTTATGGATGCCAGGAGAACTTGAGGACAAGGATGCATATTTTTTACATGAAAATACGAGAAGAATATGAGTAAATATATGATTTTTTGGTAAACTTTGGTAGGCATATGCGAAGATTGCCAGTTTTGGTAATGAATGATTGTATCCCGCTCAATCCAAGAATCATCTTTAATTTACGTTGTTTCGGCATGGCTTCTATTGGAATTGAAATTTCGTGCTCTGTAAACCCGTTAATGTTGGTCTGTAGAAATTCAGGGCCATTGGCACACAGGAAGGAATCCTTTAATTCGAGAGGCAATACCCTTCGAATTATTAAGTTAGCGTTATAAGATCATTTATCTTAGTTACTCAATACATAAGTTGTCCAACTCTAGGAGGGACACTGAATCCACTGTAGAACAATCTGTAAATCTGTATAAAATATAGTTTTATTGACGGGAAAGGACAAGATTTCCCTGACTCTGACCTGACTGGTTCAGCGATAAGAAGGGCTGCACATAGTCCTAATCTGAGGACTGATATTGTTGAGTTCTTAAAGAATTTGACTGCTGCTTGTCTTGACAAGTGTTTTGTTTTTTACAAACAAAGGATTTATTTTTACTTAGTTATAAGTAATTTATTAAATATATTTTTTTTACAAGTACTTTTAAGAAAAAGGGAAGAAAAACTTGAAAACTCGTATTTTTAATCACACGTCTGTTCTTTTAGGATTTAAAATAAAAAAGCAAAAAATTACAGTTATTTTGAGAAAATGCCCAGTCGTTATTCTAATACATTTGTCCTTCTCACTCCCGGGCTGTGGTGCCAAGTTATACTACACTTTCAGTGCTGCCAGGTGTGCTAACACTCCCCCCTGGTAAGCTGGATCAGTCCTGGTTACCCTCTGGTTTCTCCACCTGGCGTAGAACATCTAACTTGGCGAGTTTTGTAGCTGGTCGATTGTAAGTCCCTGTTGAAGTACGCACGGTTGCTGTTCGGACCTGTCCATCTCTTCCTGGGAAGACTTCGGACACGATCCCTTTCGGCCACAGGTTTCTAGGATTGTTTGGATCGACGATAACGTCTACGTCACCTTTCGCAAGGGGACTGGCTGGAGTATGCCACTTGGTTCTTCTCATCAGCGTCGGCAAGTACTCCCGCATCCAACGCCTCCAAAAGGAATTTGCAAATTGCTCAGACGTCATCCAGTTCTTTCTCTTTACAGCTCCGTCGTCAGTTCTCTCGCCAAATTGCTTCACTCCGCTTGATGAACCCATGAGGAAATGGTTCGGTGTCAGAGCCTCATCGCCGTCGCTCTCGACAGGAACGTAGGTCAATGGTCGTGAATTAATTATGATCTCAACATCCGCCATCATACTCAGCAGAAGTTCGTCTGATGGATTTAGAGTCAGGCCCATGCCCAACAACACCTGTTTTACAAACGTACCATTCGCTCAGAACTCCCACCCATATGTGGTGCCGTCGGTGGTATGAAGTTCCACCTTAAATTAGCGCCAACGAATTCGTTGAATATCTTGCCGTAATCCAACTATGCTACAGCATCCTTCAGTTCCTGACTAGCTCCTCTAAAGTTGGACCCGTTGTCGCTGAATATCTCCGGTGGCAAGCCTCTCCTCGCGATGAACCTTTTTAGGGCCAGGATGCATGAATCCGCAGATAGCCTGTGTGCGATTTCGATGTAGATGGCTCGAACAGTGAGGCATGTTATCAGGACGCCCCACTTTTTCTCTGAGCGTCTGCCGACTCGTACTGCAATTGGGCCGAAGTAATCGATTCCGATGTAGGAAAAGGGTCGAGTAAATGATTTTAGTCTACTCGGCGGCAACTCTCCCATTAGGGGTGGTATTGGTCTAGCTCTCACGTTTTTGCAATGTTGACAAGTTACCCTTAGCTTTTTTACGGTAGTTCTAAGGCTCGGAATGTAGTACAGCTGTCGAAGTTCATTGATGACTGTCTCGCTATGCTGATGGTGAAATTTTCTGTGAAAATTATCTGTTATGAGTTCAGTTACGCGATGTCGTTTCGGCAAGATTATAGGCCGTTTCACTTCGCACATATCAATGTTAGCATTGTCAATACGACCGTTTATCCTTATAACATTGTTCTTGTCCATATAGGGCGATAGTTTGTACAACAAGTGGTTTCTGTTAAATATAGCAGAATTATTCAACTTAACTCTTAAAGCAGCAATTTCTTCTGGAAACGCTTCCTGTTGACATTGGTGATACAGGTAGTTTTGAGACCGTTCAAGATCGTAGGCCGTAAGACACTTCTGTTTTGAATTAGCTCGTTTTTTTAATTTTATATCAGTGAACATAAAGACATGAGCTAGTGACCGCACCAATTTGTTCCAACTAGAGAATCTAGTGTAGTCTATGATACTTGGTACATTGGCGATGCCGTGAGCGAAGTGTACCCTAACTTCTTCGGTTGTGCTGAAGTTTAGGGATTCGTCTTTAGGCCATTCCTCTGGTTGCGCGTATAGGAATTCTGGCCCTCGATACCATCGATTGTCGGACTCGAACAGATTATTACGTTTCCATTTGGTAGCCTCGTCTGCCACGTTTTCCTTACTTGGAACCCATCTCCAATTTCCTATATCTGTTCCTTCCAATATTTCTCCTATCCTGAATGCTACGTAATGCTTGTATCTTCTTTGTTCTGATCTAATCCAAAAAAGTACGGTCTTCGAGTCGCTCCAAAATGTGCAATTTCTCACGTGTAGATTAAGACAAATAGACTTGCATAATCGTACCCCCAGCACTGCTGATTCTAGCTCCAACCTAGGTATCGACAAGTCCCTTAGAGGCGCTACTTTTACCTTTGCACCTACAAGTAAGCATTCGACGTGCAATCCCGAAGAGAAACGCAGGTAGGCTGCCGCAGCGTAAGCATTCTCGCTAGCGTCTACAAATATATCCAATTGTACCGCATCGCTGAAGTGAAGTGATTGAGCATATGGACGTCTAATCACAATTCGTTCTATCTCTGGTAGATGGCTTACCCATTCCTTTCATTCTTCATAATTACTGTCTCCTATCTCATCATCCCATTGTGTCGATGATGAGATAGGATTAGTAATATCTTGAGCTTGACCAGAAAATTTGCGATAATGCCAAGGGGGTCGAAAATACTCATTAATGCCTTTAAAACTTCTCACTTCGTTGGACGTACCTGACCTGATAATATTTTCACCCTTAGTTTATGTGCTTTGAGGGGAAAGGAGAACGTATTCTTAGTGGGTGACCACCACAGACCAAGTATCTTTTCAGCATTGTTAAACTCATGCCATACTGCAATCTTTTTTGGCAACTCGTCGTGTACTTCGGAGTGAACCTCTCTTAAAACACTTTTGGAATTTGACAAGAAGTTGTGGATTTCGAATCCAGCTTTCGAGTGAATATATTTTACATTTTTTGCTAACTCTATCGCCTCTACTTCGGAGTCAACGCTATCAAGGTAATCGTCCACATAATGTTTCTCAACAATAGCTTCTACTGCTCTAGGGTATTGAGCTATGAACTCGCTGGCGTTTGCATTTTTAACAAATTGCGCGCAATATGGTGAATGTCATCACCATCATGACGTATTCTTCTATTTCCTTGGTCGTTGGATTCCTCCATAGGAATCTTTGGGCGTCCTGGTCTTCCTTGGCAATTTTCACTTGGTGAAACATTTCGCGTATATCTGCGCATATTGCTATCTTTTCTTGACGGAATTTATACAAAATTGTAGTAAGCGAGTTCACCGTATCTGGTCCACTTAACAGCAGGGAATTAAGTGATACACCATGACTCTTTGCCGCTGCATCCCATACGATGCGGATCTTATTTGGCTTGTTCGGGTTTATTACAGGGAATATTGGCAGGGAATATTGGCAGGTACCACGTTTTCGAACTTCTGATCAGCTGCTCCCGCGGTTCTAATTTGCGAGCATATCCTTTCTGCAGGTAAGTGCAGATCTGATTCTGTAGCTATAACGCGAGCGTTGTGTCCTTCTCCATTCTAGATCCTAAGCATCTTAGGCGGCGCTCAGCCATCGGTCTGCTGTCAGGTAATGAGGCGATATCATTCTTCCAAAGCAACGGTACGACGAAACGATTCCCATCTCGGTAGGCTCTTTTATTCAGCATATTTTGTGCCCGCTTTTCACCCTTAGATAGCATTGCCTTAGAAGTTTTCTTTCCGATATTTTCTATTGTAAAGTATCGTTTTACGATACGATGAATTTCTTCATCCAAGTATGTTTGGCATTCACAAACGTGAAAACTGTATTTTATGTCATTATTTAGATTATTTTCATAAATGCCATGAGCAACCCAGCCAAGTCTCGTCTTTATGATACGAGTAGCAGGTTCGTTTTTCATACCTTCACGCCTACGAAGACTTATACCCAGGTACCAGTTGTCCAAACCTATAAATATTAGTGGCTTCGCCGCTTTATACAACGCAATAGAAATTCCGTGCATATGTTGGTATCTTTTCTTCAGTTCACATGCATCGAGAGACTATGTCGGTAAGTTCAGGTTCTGGATTGTTCTTACATTAGAGATCTCGAATTTATTTTTCATGCCAATGCCCGCAATCTTGGCGGTAACCTTTTTCGATTGTTCTTCTATGTAGCGCTTGTCGGTTGTCCATTTTAAACAGAGTGGGGCGACATCACCATCGAATTCCAGTTGTCGAGCCAGCCTTTCGTCCATAATGGTAATTGAAGAGCCATCGTCGAGAAATGCATACGCATCGCATTTGGTCGTTCTGCTATATAATGTCACTGGAAGAATTCTAAAAAGTGTGGAGCTATTCTTCGAAATATGCATATTGCAATTTGCATATTTATCGTTATTTTTATTAATTTTAGTTGTCTCGGGGATATCGGAATCGAGAGTAGCGTTCTTATGCAGCAGTCTGTGGTGACGAAAAACACATCCGTCTTGTCCACATCTTTTGTTTGAAGTGCATTATACCCTGCCATGAGCTCGGAGACAAGTTCTTCATAACCGGTGTTGTTTTACAATGCTCCACTTATCATTTAAGTTCATATTGTTGAACTTTGAACAACACTCCATATTATTGCAGTCGCTGCTGCAGATCCTGCACTTCTTGGTTTGTTTGTTGCCTTCTGGAGTCTCAACCTGTTCGTTGTAAATGGACGCTTTTCGTTTTTCTTCTCACTAAGCACGGTGTATGATGTTGGTGAAACGTCGACTGCTGCTTGAGCTATCTGTTGTAGCCATCAACTGAACGTTGACAGATTTACTTCCGCACACTCTTGTCTGTATATACCCCAATTACGCCTGATGCTTGGCGGTAGTCGTTCGACCAATTCTTGGATAAGACAGGGATTCTCGATATGCGCCTTTAAATTGTTGGATTCCATTATGGCACATATATTCTGCACTGCAAATGAGAATGCAATAAGACTTTCCAGTTTGTCGGCTCTTGGGGGTGGCTCCTTCCTGATTTTTGTTAGAAATGTATTTATCACGATATCAGGCCTTCCATATAGCATCTGTAATGTCGAAATAATTGCTGGAACGTGCTCTGGGTATAATAGTTTATAACGAACGGCTTCTAATGCGTTGCCCTTTAGACTTCTCTGCAAACGAATTAAATTTTCGTCATTTGAGTAACCGCATGTCCGCGTTGAGTTCTGAAAAGAACTGATAAAGAGTGACCAATCTTCTGGATTCCCACTGAATACAGGTAAACCACTGTTAATTCCATGCCTTGAAGCAATGTGAGAAGAGCTTAACTCTTTGCGTAATTTGCGGGTTATTACACTTAGCCGAGTTATGTACCGCGTAGGGGATTTTTTTGTTTACAACTATACCATTAGCGTTATACGCCTCACTTTCGTTTTCAATTCCCGTCTTAAGCACAGGATTTTCACATATGGTGTTGACATCTGATATCCACTTAACACATCTTTCTTGCTTTGTAGTCAGAGCTTCCGAAATTGCATCTTCCTCCGTATCAGAGTCCATTTCAGTGAGTATCTCATACTTTTTATCAAGGTACTCGTATTCACGGTCTTTTTTTCTTTAAGAAGACGCTCTGTTTTTTGAACACACGGACGGTTGTTTTGATTCCGGTTCAGCCACAAAGGCGACTCTGAAATGTGGCTGCGAAGTAACTGCAAAGTTGAAGCTGTGAACATAGTGTGAGGTTGTGAGGACACTGCGGTTGATGTTGATGCTATGCAGACTTTGCCTGACTCCTGAGGGTTCTGGACTACATTCGTGGTGTTTGAGGCGTGTGGATGTACGCAGCTGTCGCACATCCAATCTGTTTGGGCGACACTTTCATCGACGCCCCCACATGAGAAATAGTACCAAGTGTCGCACACATCGCACTGAACCATTTCCTCGGCTCTAATCTCGTGTTTGCACTTAGGGCAACTGTGTTGGTCTTTTACATTTTCGTGACGTAGGGAGGGGCGAGCTGGTGTTTTTGCTTTTCTACAGGTATTGCTAGAAATATGAGACATAATGACTTACACCAGACTCCGTGCGAAAGCGGCAGCAAGTGAAACTCTGATGCGATTTGATTGGTGGCTGATGATGATGATCTGAATGGATGAGGCTCTGATGAGTTGCTGTCTGATGACTTCTTCTGGCGTTAGGCCATCCGCGTGGCAGATGTGAAATCTGATTTTGAATTTTCAAAAATGTTGAGTTCTTAAAGAACTTGACTGCTGCTTGTCTCGACAAGTGTTTTGTTTTTTACAAACAAAGAATTTATTTTCACTTAGTTATAAGTAATTTATTAAATATATTTATTTATTAAATATATTTAAGTACTTTTAAGAAAAAGGGAAGAAAAACTTGAAAATTCGTATTTTTAATCACGCATCTGTTCTTTTAGGATTTAAATTAAAAAAGGGAAAAATAACAGTTATTTTAAGAAAATGCCCAGTCGTTATACTAATACATTTGTCCTTTTCAATCCCGGGCTGTGGTGCCAAGTTATACTACACTTTCAGTGCTGCCAGGTGTGCTAACAGATATATATTTTCAAAGGAGCCAATCTTGATTTTCCACATATGTAAAAGCCTAGAAATGATTATGCATTGTGCACTAATTGTCCGAAAATCCTCCGTAAGCTACTTCCCTGCTGCCTGAGAACGGATGTAGTTCAACTGCTTCGATTGTATCGCTACTACATTTGAATCTTGGAACTTGAAATGGCATAAGTCTAACCATGCCTACAACATAGGATTTCCACTTGATACTTAACGCTGGTGGAAGTGGGTCATCCCAAGAGAGTATCTTCATTTTCCAAAGTTGTTGAAGGAAGTTAAACCTTTCCTTCACCACAACAGGTCCCAATATTCCCAGGGTATCGAAAATATTCCACCTAGATCTAATATAACAGTTTTCTTAGTTACGACTGGGTGTTCACGAGCCTGAAACTTCTGATGGAAAGTATCTCAACTTGGTTTGCAAATAAGATCGAGAGTTTTCACGGATAGGTCTTCAGCTATGGATAAAAAGGTTTCCCTGTTGTATACAATAATAGTTTTAAGAATTTTCGGATGTGATAACAGAATGATTCGTTCCTTCTGTAACGATATGGCGCTATTAAGATCATTTCACCCTGCCATAATATCGTCCACGTTGGTGTTATATTTTAATCCTGAAGATGCGAGTGGAAATAATTCTAAGGAGTCAATAGCCAATTGGTGTATAGACAACGTGTGGCTAAATATGGAGTCATATGATAAGCGATATGTCACACTGAGCTGATAGGAAGTGTAGTAGCTGTCCGTTGATTTACGCCGCAGAACCATTTGAAATAATCTGTGTCTAGAATCGATGAGTATTTGGCGGTATATTTTACTAATATCGGCCGTAAAAACATATTTATAAGCTCGATAATTGAAAATAGATCTGCTTGTACCGCTGGACCTTTTAATAGAATGTCGTTAAATGATTTTCCTGTTGAAGTTTTCGCCGAACCGTCAAATACAACACGCAGTTTGGTCGTGGAACTATCAGGTTTGAGGACAAAGTGATGACGTGGAAAATAGTTGTGTTTGGAAGTACATGAAACTTCTGACATATGACTTAAATCGATGTATTCGTTCATAAATTGACGGTATCGTTTCTCAAACCGCAATTTCTGTTTAAGTTTATTTTTCTATTGAGAGCAATTTACGCTTTTACATTTCGAATAATGATCCTAGATTCGTGACTGAATTATGTTTGAATGGCAACCGAAACACGAACCGACGGGACGCATCTCTTCGAACGTTGTCCGGGAAATGCAATTAACAAATACGCTCTTCATTTATAATCGTTCGAGCCTGTGTATCGTGAGAATCAATTTCCCAAAAATTTTTAAGTATATATTATATAGTTTTAATGCTGGCTTTGTGGTTGGAATATTACACGGATATTTTGAAGGCTTTAAGCTTAATCCTTCTCTAAGAATTACCCATCCGAGTACCGTACTTTGCGAGAAAGGCAGAGTTGGTGATAATTAGATTAGCCCTTGATTAACACGTTGTGTGCCACGGCATCACTGGTGATCACGACAAAAGTCATTCTCCATAGGCCACGGCATCACCGGTGATCACATAAGAAATCTTCCCCCTGGTGCCAAGCAGGAATGTGCATGTTCGGATGACTTTTCGACAGAGACTTTTTGCACCATCAACAGTGGGCATGTTATGATGAGTTTTGACATGTTTTTTTATGGTGTTCACCGGTGATGCATTTGCGTTTAAAAGAAAATAATTATTATTTTTTTGAGCATGTATCCCCTATGATCTTCTGGGGGAAAGAGTCATTCAATACAGAATTTTAGTTCGGGGTGGATGTGTAAGCATATTTATAATTGCATTTGATGTATTATAAAAAAAATTCATAGAAATGGATTCCGAGCAAATAGTTGAGGAGTTGGAAACTATAGATAGCTCCAGTGAAAGTGCTATAGATTTTAGTGCTGATGATGACGATCTTTACCAGCCGGATTACAGTTGTGATACGTCAAGTGATAATACTTCTTATTGCAATTGACATGGACACCGTCAGTCCCATGGTGCAGAATTTGTTACCACAACGGAGGAACAGCATGCAGAAAATTCGTTTGTCTGGATTTCTCACGCAACTGGAAACACATTGCAGAAATTCTCAGAAACGTTCACGCAGCACCAAATTAGTCAACAGGAACGCGGTCCTCCGTTTCATTATTACAGACAATTTTTAACGGATACGATTTTAGATATAATCGTTGAAGAAACAAATAAAAGTGCAAACACGTTTATACATGTCTCCCATAGTCGAAGAGGTAGTAGAATGAATGAGTGGAAAGACACTGATCGTAAGGAGATCATGCAGTTTCTTGCCATTGTCATGTATATTGGTCTAGTTAAATATCTCTCCATCGCAGGTTATTGGAAACCAACAAAATTATTTAAAAACTCATTCGTTCCGTACGTTATGTCTCGCAACTGCTTTCAGATTTTGTTAAAGTTTATACACTTTGGAAATAACGACCAACCATCTGAAAAATTGTCTAAAACTTTTAAAGTTGACAAAGTTGTACAGGAAGCAATCCGAACTTTTAAGAAAAATAGGCAAGCTGGTAAATACTTGGTTACAGATGAAAGCATGATCCCTTTCCGGGGTCGGTTGGGTTTCCGACAATATCTTCCAGGGAAAGCGCATAAGTATGGTGTGAAGATTTTCAGATTAGCAGCTACAGATGGTTATACTTATAATTTGAAATTGTACTCCGGCAAATCGGATGCAACAACTGGTTTATCGCTTTCAATAAATATTTGCGTTCAGCTGATGGAAGGTTATTTTGGAGAAAGTCGAACTCTAACAGTGGACAATTTCTACACTTCCATCGAATTGGCAAACATTTGCCTAAATAGAAAAACGCATTTACAGAGAACACTACGGAGGAACCGAAAAGATTTGCCAAAGTTGATTAGAAAGCTAGAAAAAGGAGAATGTATTTCATATAAAAGATCGGGAATAGTAATTGGATATTGGAGAGATAAAAGAGAAGTCCGTTTTTTGCCCACAACAAATATTAGTGCGTTTGTGCCTTCAGGAAAAAAGAACAAGCTTAATATTTTAAAACCTGATATAATATTGGAATACAACAAATGCAAGCAAGGTACATTTGTATATGTTCCATAAGTTTGATGAATTTATGAAATAATGTTTTTTAAACATAGCGGATCAATTGGCAAACTATTTTAGTCCTCTGCGTAAAACTATCCGTTGGTTCCACAAAGTTGCGCTTGATGTTCTTTTGAATACAGCTGTTTTAAATGCATACATATTACATAAGGGAAACAATCCCAATATACAAATATCTGACTTTCGTCAAGATATAATTCTTTGCTTAAGTGGTCAACAAAACTCAGTCATTACACCAACACCAAAAGGAAGAAAACATATTTTAACAACATCAACGGAACTAACAAAAGATGGAAGGCGTAAGAGACAACGCTGACCTTAAAGATACATCTTCGTCTGCAATCGCGAGAAAGAAGGCAAAACTTGTGGACACTTACTGCTCAGAATGCCCTGAGAAGCCATTTTTTTGTCTCAATCATTTTCAGGAAATGCATTGAGGCACATAACACCGTTTGTTTTAAATGGATTTCAATGAATTTTTTAAAGTCTATTTTAAATACTACAAGTTA
Source organism: Volucella zonaria (assembly GCA_963966105.1). Taxonomy (NCBI): domain Eukaryota; kingdom Metazoa; phylum Arthropoda; class Insecta; order Diptera; family Syrphidae; genus Volucella; species Volucella zonaria. Next base: position 157,296,852 of record OZ014530.1, on the reverse strand, counting down.
ATTGGTTGGTTTTTTACACAAAGAAATATGTTTACTTTTTAAATAAATTTTTGACTTTTTCTAAACTTTTTTCACTATTGCGGTAAAAAATAAATTCTAGAGGTCTATGGGTGTATCACCTGTGAGACATTGGCACCAGGGGGAAGATTTCTTATGTGATCACCGGTGATGCCGTGGCCTATGGGGGATGACTTTTGTCATGATGCGTGATGCCGTGGCACGCAACTTGTTAAGAATTGCCCAATAACTGTGCGCCTAAAAGTAGACCATTTCTTCCTGGATAGTTGAATTCTGCTGACTTAAATCTCCGATCTGATGGTATTGGCAAGTTTTGACTGATTTTAGGTAAATACTCGTATTGCACTTCAACTTTGATGTGGAATGAATTTACATAGATTTGATTGCAGCGATATCAATTCCCTGAATTTCGAAATGACATCTATATCACCTATACCTCCTATCAGCATATCTTATACTGAACGCTTAAGATCGAGAAAACTCGCGAATCCGTTAGATAAAAATCAAGTTGAGAACCGGAGTCAAGCAGAATTCAACATGTCGCAAATTGTCTACTACTTTTAACAACCTGTGCTAACGCCGTTGATAAAAGATCTCTCGAACGCTTACGATTTGCCGTAGCTGACAAAGTGGATGTGACGCTATTCCTTGCAATGGCAGCAAATGACATCTTCGCACCTTACTGAGCAGATTGTTTCACTACTTCACGCGTCGCCTTGACTCCTATGCACCAGTGAGGTGGAGAACAATGTTGCGCCTGTTACCACAATTACGACAGGTGTTCTTATTCATATGTCCAGATTTTAGGCAATTGGTACACAAGCCATGGTGCTTGGCAACAGAAAATCGTACATTCACCGGATTGTCACTCCCACTGTGAGCATTTGTTAGTATAGTTTACCATCTAAGTTCGTTCATCTGTGATCTCTAGCGTCCACCGAGAATGTGTGAAATGATCCGCCAAAAGTGATAAACCAATTTTGTGGATCTATGTGAAATATCCGGATGTCACCGTAAAAATTGCGAAACCTTTGCAGAGAAACGACAAGAAGAACTCACTTTGATATCACGTTATAAATTTAAATTTTATTTGAAAATATGTGAATAGAACTAACTTATATAGTGAGCTAGATGTCAAACTCTACTACTACAAACTAGATGTCAAACTCTACTAACACTTTTGTAAACCCTTAAACTTCGCACAGACCTACTGTAAATTAATTGCCAACACAGTGTACAAGACAGAACACTGCTAGAATTTGAGAAATTCACAAGTAAAGTTGCTAGAATGAGAGCGATTTACAAGTAAAGTTGCTAGAATGAGAGCGATTTGCACAAAAAGTTCACTATGCATGTGTAATGCCGATGACCTTTTTTGAGTAATGTTTTAATTTTTTTTTAAGAACTTTTCAAGACGGTGTGACTACTCTAAAAATGCCGGAGCATGTGTTAAGTTTTTCGGAAAATTGGATAGAGAGAGAGAAAAAGATGTTTGGGCTCAGTGGTTATTTCCCTCCATGGGTGGCATTTAATGGGGGGACTAAATTATTAGTGTAAATTGACTTGATGTTTTATTTAGGCAACCATTCATCTCCCGAGATTTTAGTTGCCTGAAAAAAAGTATTTCGGGCCCGGCTGGTATTAAAACCGCAACCGCCTGATTGGGAACCTAATACATTACCGCTTGAGCCACGGCAGGTTTTGTGTAAAATGGGAGGAAAATTGAATTGATAAGAATTCACACGTATTCACACACAGGGTCACACGGGTGGAGGCGATCAGTGGAAAGCGGGTTTTGGACTTCCAATATCTGGAAAGTTTGCATTCTACCTATATACGAGATCATCTATGGATTCTGATCTCGGTTTCCCTTCTGAAGATAAAGTTGCTGTAGTGAATTTTGGTTCGTGCTTTCAAAAGCTTTATATAGCGTATTTTGCTGGTTTGCACAGAATGTTCTGTCTTAAACAGTTCCCATTATTCCCTACTAAATCTCTGAATGACGTCGGTGTTAGATGTATCACTAATGGTACTAAGTGTAGCGTTTTTTAAAGGGTGTGTAAGAGCGGGCTTAGCAAGTTTTTGCTTTGCCTTCGTGAAAGGCTCTCGACAGTCTGTAAATTCTTTTGTGTTCTAGAAGGTTGTTAAAAGTTTGTAACCAGGTCTTTATCATCCTTGATAGAATGGGTTTGCATCAATGATAATACATACATATGTATACTCAAAAATCGTTGCACGTTTTTAGTCGATTTTGGTACAGAGAAATTGTTTTATGCTTTTACTCGTTCTTATGATGGTTGGATATCCTCTATCGAGATATCAAGTCCCAAAAACTGTAGTGTGGATGCACCTAATACGCATTTTGAAGCTTCCATGCGTAGGTTATAATCGGATGGACGTTGAATAGATTACAAAGATGATTTTCGTATTTCTAGTCCGTTTTGATAGTGACTATGTAGGACGTCGTCTACGTATTCAAAGATCAATTCAAGGTGTCTTATTACTTAGTGCATGAAGCATTAAAAGATTCGTACTGGATTTCGCATTCACCAAAAAAGGTGTTATTACTGCAGTTTTGGGATCGTTTTCAGATGGTATAGAAATATGATGGTACTAGCGAACAAGATCAGTTTTTTTAAAAAATAGTGGACCCATCAAATATGGTGATGACTTCATGGGGTGAGGTAGTGGGTAGCTGTCAGTGATCGTGATTGCGCTTAGCATTCCTTGTTATAATGCTTCCACGGTCTCCAAAAGCGTGCAATCAACAAAAGACACACAAAATGACGAAGATGGTCTGTACGGACAAGGTTCTTCCGTAAGGATGTGTTCAATGACTGTGTACTTGACGGAGAAAGCTACGTCAGAAGGTTCGACTAGTGAAGCTACATTTATGTTAGATCAACTAGTCTTAAATTGTTTACATCTGTATCCAGACCCGTTTTTTTTTTTTAATTTCTACAGAAATAATTTGGTCAGGTTTTAAATTGGGTGCATCACAATAAGCCGAAGAAATTGTTTACACGTTCGAGCCAGAATTATAACAGCCAACTCGATGCGAGGGTGAAAGTAACCTTATCAGGCCCATGCTTGTATTTGGGTGTCCCGTGTGGTTCAACGTGAGAGCAAGTTTATTAGAAAAGATTCGGGTGTTTGAGAGGGCTTGTCTTAGGACTTGTCTTCGCTTATACAGAACACCAGAGTCTGAGTACATAAAATTCTATCCTAATGAGGTCTTGTACAATACAGCGAACCTGATAAGAGTGGACAATTTCGTCATTAAGTTATCTCGAAGGCACATTGCAAGAGCAATGGCCTCATCGAGCAACGAAATCTCAGGGGCTTACTACCCCAATTATATGTATCACGAGAGAGCTCGCCTTGACGGCTTTATTCCTCCAGAAGCGTTCCTCTATCTAGATAGTAAAGGTCTGATCCAGGACAGATTGGCGGTGCCGCTAATCTTCCACGTCGCTCGAACAGCTGCGGACAGGCGACTCAACTACGAGAGAGACGTCGCACATGGCAGTGTGGAGCTTCTCCGGTTCAGTAGGTCGGTTGGGAGTCGCGACAGGAGGGATGTTGCTCAGCAGCACCAGCAGTCTTGGTGGCTTTATGAAGGCGAGGATGCTTCGTCGTCGAACTCCTCCAGCAATAGATAGCTTCATGTGAAGCAGAGTGGTCCAGCCTAAGTTTTGTTTTTTTAGCCATGGCCGGCTTACATAGTTTTAAGTAGGTTTAAGTTAGATTGTAAGAAAAAAATATAAAAAACCAAAAAAAAAAAAATAAATAAAAAAATAAAAAAAATTTAAAAAGAAAAATATGTACATATTAGATGTAAGTAGGTTAAGTAGATTAAGATATATTTTTTAGGTAGTATGTAGGTTTTTAGGTTTAAGTTTTATAAAAAAATAAAATGTCCATATACTAAGTTTTTACTAAAAATTGATTTTCTTAGTTTTAGTTTCGTTATATATAAAAATAAATATAGACTGTAAGATCCGTCGAAAGACATAGTTTAAGTGTTAGGATTAATTTAGAGTGCCCGCATGGGGCCAGTAAGTTAGTATAAGATTATTTGTAAGTTATTTAAGCTAATTTTTAAGCGTTTTTTTGTCTAGCATGTAAGAGTAAATTAAGGAATCAAATAAAAATGCATATAAATTGAAAATTGAAATCATCGATTCCCACTAGATCACCGAAATCAAGCAGTGTTGGGCCCGGTAAATACCTAGATGGGGGACCGCATAAGAACTCGGTGCACCGCGTGCCGTTGACAAAAAAACGCCTCGTGGCCATAGCATCCCGGCGTAAAATCCCGAACTTTTTACCAATTTATTTGCATCGATCCTTTGAAAAAAAAAATAATATAAATATTTGGTCTTTATTTAAACATATTTACTTTTAGGTTAAAGTTAAATGCTAAAAGGCTTAATATATTTGTGTTTGGGATAAATTTATTTGCTGTTGGAATAGATAAATATGCAAATGCTATACATGTGGCACATGTCTCGAGATTCTCGTATCAGTGCATTCACTGCGCAACGAAGTTGTTTGGAAAATCAGATCTGCTAAAATATATTTTGTAATACGTCAACGGCCTCGCCACACTGAAAGCATCGATTTCCAATCTCTGGCCAGAACCAGAGGTGCTTTTGCCATTACAAAGAGACTGTTTTATAACAGCCAACTTGACGCGAGGTTGAAGGTGATCTCTTACATGGCCCTTATCAGGCCCATGCTTGTATTTAGATGTCCCATGTGGTTCAACGTGAGAGCAAGTTTATTGGAAAAGATTCGGGTGTTTGAGAGGGCTTGTCATAGGACTTGTTTTCGCTTATACTGAACACCAGAGTCTGAGTACATAAAATTCTATCCTAATGAGGTCTTGTACAATAGGGCGAACCTGATAAGAGTGGACAATTTTATCATTAAGTTGGCTCGAAGACACATTGCGAGAGCAATGATCTCATCGAACAACCTGATCTCAGGGGCTTACTACCCCGATTATATGTATCACGAGAGAGCTCGCCTTGACGGCTTTATTTCTCCAGAAGCGTTCCTCTATCTAGATAGTAAAGGTCTGACCCAGGACAGATTGGCGGTGCCGCTGATCTTCCACGTCACTCGAACAGCTGAGGACAGGCGACTCAACTACGACAGAGATGTCGCACATGGCAGTGCGGAGCGTCTGCGGTTCAGTAGGGCGGTAGGGAGTCGTGACAGGAGGGATGTTACTCAGCAGCACCAGCAAATTTGGTGGCTTGATGAAGGCGAGGATGCTTCGTCGTCGAACTCCTCCAGTGATAGGTAGCTTCATGTGAAGCAGAGTGGACCACCCTGATTATTTTTGTTTTTTAGCCATGGCCGGCTTATATAGTTTTAGGTAGTTTTAAGTTAGATTTTAAGAAAAAAAAAATATATAAAAACAAAAAAAAAAAAAAATGAAAATAAAAAATGATAAAAAATATATATATATATGTACATATGTGTATATGCATATATGTATATATGAAGTGTGTATGTATTGTGTATTATATATATGTGTGTACGAACGTATTATATGTAAGTAGGTTAAGTAGATTAAGATTTATTTTTTAGGTAGTCTGTAAGTTTAATTAACAAAAAAAGTCCACAGTACCCGCGTGCTGTTGACAAAACGCGCCACATGGGCATAGTACCCCGATGTTCAGTCCCGGACCCTACAAATTGATTTGTATCGTTACCTTGATAATAATAATAATAATATTTTGTAATAATGAGTTTTATCCGTCTACCTCTGGAAAATCCATCTGGAAGAAACTTCGTGATCGCTTTAATAATATATTCACTACTTCTACTTTCCCCTACGAATGGAAAAAAATAAAAATAGTCCCGGTCCCTAAGGTGTGAGGAATACGGTTGAGTATAGACCAATCATTACTCTGCCTTACTTGTCAAAGGCTTTTGAAAGTTAGAACTAAAACAAATTCGTTACTACTTACATAACAATGATCTCCTATGTGAATATTAGTCTCGTTTTCGACCAAAAAGGAGCGGCAAAACAGCGCTGATATTAATAGTAGAAGAGATACGTAACGTAATAGATAGGATCCAGCCAATGCTCTTATCACTGCTAGACTTTTCAAAAGCATTTGACATAATCAACCACGCGATCATTTGCGGCAAGCTTAAAGACTGTTTCTCCTTTTCTACTTCGTCCGTAGCTCTTATTTAAGCGGAAGGACACAATGTGCTTGAATTGGTGAGAATAGTTCGAATTATTTAAGTGTACAGGGTGGCGTGCCAAAGGGATCTATCCCTTGACCTACGCTTTTCTCCTTATACGTGAATAACCACCAAATATTTAAAACACTGCAAAGTCCATATGTATCCAGATGATGTGGAACTTATGATAAGTTGCCCAAGAAATGAAACAAACTCTGCTATAGAACTCCTAAATGAAGATCTTGCTAGAATTCACGACTGGTTAATTAAACATGATTTTCGACTTAATGCTGACAATATAAAATAATACACCGAAGTACTTATGTTCTTTCAGGCTTTCAGCCTGTTCACATAAACCAATTCCCTATAGAACGGGCGTTTTCCGCCAGAAACCTTGGTGTGATTTTTAATTTAACTCTTTCCTGGAATATTCATATTAATTCTCTCATCGTAAGAATCGTAAAAATATCACAAAATTGTCATTTTCAATTTTTGCCATCAAAAAATGTCGAGTCGTCGATCACTATAACAGCAACTACCTTGCAACTAATATTATCAATCGTTATTGATGCACTTGTAGGTCGTTGTATTGAAATCGAATTAAAATGGTCCCAAGATGAAGGAAATCAACCTTCAATTTATCAGATTAATACCATAACCAGTATCAATCATCACGCGCGAATCAATAATTGCCCCTTTAAATTTACAAGTAGAATTTCTAGTAATTTCGCTCATTGCTGGCTTTCCCCTCTGTGAGGTAGTTGCTCGTTCTGGATGTTCTACTATGTTGACTCTGGTGGCGATTGTCGATGGCGTTGATTAAGATGTGTCCTTTATTGTAGCCCAAGATGATTTCGCTGATTTTTCAGACATCGACCCTGGTAATGCAGATGCGTGTGATCACCTTGTTGTCACTTCAATGGGGTTTTTAGCAAAAGGTCGATTGTTTACAAACCGCTTGAGAGTTAACTAGAAATCCCGGAGGGAAAAAAAATCCTGGATTGAGGTGTTATCTTGTAATTTGTTGTCGTCTACAAGTATTCCTAGTCGTATATATTTTATGATGGATTTGTCTTCCAGACTGAACTTTCGACCCAGAGCAATCATTTTGTACTCGTACCACAGTATATTTTCTGTCTTAAGTCGTTCTCGTTGTTGCATTTCAATGTGAAAGTCTCCTTCCACTTTGACGTTTGAAAAATCAGCAAAGTCATCAAAGCCTTCGAAAATGTCTGACAGCCCGTCAACCCTGATTTCGGCAATGCCTCGCAGGTTTGTTTGATCGGCTATAAATGTAGGAATGTCGTCCCAGTCGTAATTCGTTACGAATCGTTAAATTTTTTTGATAAAAAAATCGGTTGCTGGCGATGTAGGCTCATTTGGGTCGAAAGTAGGAATTATATGTAGTAGAAAGCTGATTTGATTTGATTCGAAGTCTATTCCTGAAATTTTTGTTACCATGATCTATGTATATGCTGTGGAATTGACAATTGTTGCGACTGAGGCGGCTTTCCGCTCCAAGATGTGACACTTGTCTCAAAGTCGTTATCGTGAGATTCTCGCGTTAGAGATGAAATATGATGAGACTACTCCGACACTTATCTCCAAAAGTCAGTTGAAGCATGATTGCAGCACTTCAACTGACTTTCTTATCTGTTTGGTTATGCTGATGGCATTTGCATTCGGCTCACGTTGGATGGAAGTGACGTCAATAGACCTACGGCAAATTGGGTCATCATCGTTTTTGGCCATCGTTCCAGCTTTAGGCAGTCACAAGTCATTGCGGTGTCGCTTCGACTTCGCCATATTAGTTTTACTTACTCGTATTTTCGGTGGTATTTAGATATCAAAGTTTCATTGGAAAATAATTCGTTTCCGTGACTGCCTTCCAAATTTCAGAATTTCATTTCTGATTTATAAAAAACATGTATTTATTATCATCAAAGATTACATTTATTTAATTAACTTTAAAAAACCAAAGTAAACAAACAAAACTGTTACATATGGGACTCTGAAAACGCAAGAGAAATAGTGGAATAACTTCTCCATCCACAACGAATGACAGTTTGGTGCCGGTTTGGGGCTGGCGGTGTCATTGGGTCATATTTTTTTTTAAATGATGTTGGTACGACCGCTTCAGTGAATGGATAGCGTTACCGCACGATGTTGACTAACATTTTTTGGCTTGAAATTGATGCCATGGACGTGGACTACGTTTATTTTCTGTTGGACGGCGCCACATGCCAACAGCGGCACAATGACTCTATTACGTCACAAATTCGCTGGACATGTGATTTCTCGAAATGAAGACTTCAATTAGCGCCCGGGATTTAACACAATTAAACTTTTTCCCTCAGGGCCATAAAAGAAAATATTAAACTTGTTATCCGCTAAATACCAGCGCAATTATGGGAAAACCTGATGAAAAATTTCATCAAAAGAATGAATATTTGTAGGGACGGCCGAGGTGAACATTATGCAGTTATTGTATTGCATTACAAATGTTAGAGTTTGTAAAAATGCAGCGTTTTTCTACTGATGTAAAACGACTCCTCTTGTTAATTACCCTATATTTCAGAGCCTGGAAATACGAGTACATATGTAACGATCATTTGCTTTCAATACTACTGGCACTTTCGCTGGAGATTGTAGCACAATATCCGTGGTTTTGAAATGAAAGGAAGGTACACTGGTCATTTTGAAGTCATTTGGATCACATTCAGCTTTGATGAAATTCAAACCACGCAGTACCACTTTTGATTAGATTATTAATCGCTTTTGCAAAAATCTTAACAATTCATACTAAGTAGTACAAGATAATAAAAAAGAGTTCAATCTTTATTTCTAGAAAAGAAAGGTAAATAAAACCTTTTTTTCTTTGCCCTTTAAAAAATATTGATGTTTACAAATGTGAACAAGAAATTACGAAAAAATATTCCGATTCACATTTACCAGATTCCTGCAAAGTTTAAATAAAATAAGATTAATAGATTAAATGCATATTTTGGGATGCTGATATTTATCCTCTCCTGACATATTTCGAGCACAAACTATCCCATCTAACGTTACATACAATTTCCATTTCTCTAGAAAATTCGATTCTATTCACCAATGGTTGAGGCTTCTACTACTCAAATAAGGAAAGCTTTTGCTATGGTATGATAGATGACGCTGCTCAAATTCAAACGGTTATCTTATGGAAATGTTTCGTAGCCAGAATTAAAGCCAAAGCTCGCTCCGGGTTACGCAGTAGTTCCGTTCAAGTCTGGAGAGTAAGTTTTTGTAGTATGCGACCACTTTTCCTTAACCATCATGAACTTGGGAGATCACAGCTTTGCTAGCGCCTGCGCCTGCGTCTGCGTCTGCGTCCACGTTGAACATTTTTCCGGGTTTGTGGTTACCCAAGATGAGCTGTCACTTCAGTTCTTTAAATGCTTTTTCACACTCTCTAGACCACCTGAACTGTCGACCTTTTTCCATAAGTTGATGCGGGTTCTTTGAATACCAGCAAAATCCTTTACGAACCTTCTCTAGCACGTGGCAAGTCCCAAGAAGCTTCCCAGTTGGTGTTTATCTTTTGGGACAGGCCAACTTTTCACGACTTCGATTTTGTCAGGATCCGTCCTGTCCTTACTCTTTCCGCTGCTATAATGTGACTGTGAACCAGAGATTTTACTTCCGGACGAACAGGGCACTCTTCTCTGGGTTCAGGTTGAGCACTTTGCAGCATCTCAAACATTTCTTTTAGATTTTTCGATGCTTCTCGAACGACTTTCCTATGACGATACCATCGTCCGAATACACTAGGCAGGTTTTCCCCTCGAGTCCTTGCAATGTTGGCTCGATTAGTCGCCCGAAGATGGCCGGAGCGTTGCACAGTTCAAATGATGTTACTGTAAACTGACAGATAGCGCTTTTTTTTTGTTTTTTTTTATATAATCGGCGCGCGCTAAAGGTGTTCTGTACCCTTAAAATGTTCGTACACAGCGAGGGCGAAGGAAATTTAGGGAGGAAGAAAAGACAGGTGCCGATGTACATTGTTTTTAAATGTTTTTAAATTATAACAACCAGGAAACACAGAGATCGGCAGGGCATTCCATAAGCGAGTTGTACGGCTTAGGAAAGAATCACGATATTTTAGAGTACGACCGAAAATGGGCTTGAGGGTATACTGATGAGCATTCATAGCGAGACGGGTGTTACGGTTGAAAGTTTGAATGGGCGGAATGCTACTGGCGATTTCAATGGAGCACTGGTGGTGGAAATAGCGATAAAACAAAGTGAGACAGGAGACATTTCGTCGGTGTTCGAGGGTGTCAATTGATTGACAGATATTAGTATCACCAATGAGTTTTATCGCACGGTTTTGTATCCAATCTAGCAGGTGCAGATATGTTTTGGAAGCACCTGACCAGATGTGGGCATTCTAATTTTGGGCGGATGAATTCCTTATATATATTGGCCAGATTAGAGGGGGTAAAATATTTCTTACATCGCTTGAGGAAACCTAGACACTTCGCAGCATTTTTGGCGACATCGAATATGTGGTCTTTCCAACGTAAGTTATCACTGACACGTATACCGAGAATGGAAAGTTTATCGGTTTAGACGATGCAAGTGCCATTCATGGATAATGGCTGGGTATTTGAAGTTCGCTTTAATGACAGCAGACAGCATTGAGTTTTGGAAGCTTTAAATTCCACTCGGTTGATAGTTCCCCAATTGGTTATGCTGCTAATATCGGAATTTAATGAGATTAGCATACCCTGCCGTTCCCGTTCTACAGCCGAAGAGCAGGGGCGTGAGTCCGGGAACGAATATGAGAAGCAGAGAGTGCTGTCATCAGCAAAGGAATAAATTGGATTAGAAGGACAAGAGATCATTAATGAAGATTAAAAAGAGTGTCGGAGACAGAACGGAGCCCTGGGGCACACCAGCATTTATTTTGTGAATATCAGACTTGAAACCGTCCAAGACGACTTGAATTGAACGCTCCGAAAGGTAATTTCTAATCCATTGAAGAAGAGAGTCATCGATCCCAAGAGCACGCATTTTCGACAAAAGAGCCTGATGCCAAACTCTGTCAAATGCCTTAGAAATATCAAGTGCAACTAACTTGCTTTCGCCAGATTGATGTACGCTTTGGTTCCACTTTTCGGTGAGACATGCCATCAAATCACCAGTGGACCTGTTGCTACGAAAACCATATTGCCGGTCATTGAGAAGTTTTCGTGTTTCGAGATATTTCATGAGCTGACGGTTTATCATCTATGACCTTGGAAAGAAGGGACGTAAGTGCAATGGGCCTGTAGGAGGATAGAGAAGAAAATTCGCCTTTTTTAGGAACGGGATGGACAAATGCTGTTTTCCATCTGCTCGGAAAGAGTCCTAAATAGTAGGACTGATGAAAAAGCTTACGCAGTGGTTTTGCCAGCGTGGAAGAACACCTCTTCAGAAGAAATATACCGTCTGGACCAGCGGATTTATATATATTAAGATCTTTAAGAACTCTTGCTACTACACGAGTGCGAAAGTGGATTCATCCCATTGTAGATTCGATGCACTCAAGTGTAGGCGGGCACAAAGCGCAATCTGGGAGTGTTGAGCCAGCCGCAAAATGTGCAGCAAGCAGATTGGCCTTGTCCAAAGAGCTGACAGCTGGAATGTCATTGTAAATGAGCGTTGGGATGGAGGATGAGACAGAATTTCTAATGTTTTTGACGAACGACCAAACATTCTTACTGACTTTGGGACATTGCAGTATTTTTTGCCTCAGGTTTTGGTCGTGTTGGAATTTCACACGCTTGATAAAGACGTTGCAGTCATTTCTGGCTCGTTTGAACTTTTTTCGGGTTTCCTCTGTCGGGTTGGTCTTGTAGGACCGAAAAAACAATTCTCTAACCCTGACAGCCTCTTTACAGCTTGAGTCGTACCATGCCTTCTCTTTTGGTTCGATACACTTCATCCGAAGAGGGATAAAGCATCTCATTCTAAAGAGAATAGTTTCTGTGATAATGTCAGCAGCGGCATCCACGTCGTTATCAAGGAAACATAACGACCAGTTAAAATTCCTTAAGAAGTTGTTAAACCTGCTCCAATTGGCTTTCTCGTATCGCCATACGGTTCTTTTAGGGAGCTTTTCTCTAAATATGTGGTGGGTGTACGAGAATTCAGCTGACATGACACAATGGTCCGACGAGCCTAGAGGGGAGAGCACTTCAACGCAGTACTTGTCAGGGTGAGAAGTTAAAAACAAGTCCAGGGTATTGGCGGTATGACTATCAACGTCTGGTATTCGTGTGGGCTCATTTACAAGCTGGGTTAAGTTATTTTCCGCAGCGAAGATCTCAACACACCGTCCTTCGGGTGTTGTCTGCCCAAAATGTCGAAGCCAACCAGAATTGTGTATATTGAAATCGCCCGTGGACGTACGCAGAAAAGTGATTACTTTTTAGCCCGAGTATATTGGCAAAATCTACTCTGAATTCCCGAGTCATTATAAAGAAAGACAAACACAAAAAATACAAACACCAACAAAACTAAGCAAGGCTGGGAAGTGAAAATTCTGACGTTGGTTTACCGAATCAAATTGCTGTAGGTGTTATGCCCTTACAACAATATGAAACAGTGCACCAACAAAATTTTCACTCCCAACCCGCTATCCATCAGTTGTTACATACACTCAGTCACTGTCCGTACCGTATGATAAATACAGTAACGGCAGTGGCCGAGTGCAAGCAACAGTACAACGACCAGAAGCGGGAGAGGTGGGATATCCGCACTGTGTGATATTTTTGTTTCTGTTAATTGCTCTGCACTGTTATGGGTTTTTTTTTCACACGCGCACGGTGGTTTGGGGTATTTATTTATTTTTTTTTTTTTACACTGCGTCTGACGTCTGCACTCGTCGGTGGTCGAAACGGTACAGTTCCTGTAGTGAATACAGTTTTCTCCCGATCCGTACGATTTATATAATCCTCAGCGTAAGAAAGGCAAGTAACCAAAATTGCAACAAGATTGGGAAGGTCCATACAAGGTGATAACCCGCACTAATAACATTGTCTACCGGATCAAGAGTGGGGATCGTGGAAAATTTGAGGTCGACTATTTGGATAGAATGTGTCATTTCAACGGAACGGCGAATGACGAAGTTGTTCGAAACGAACAACTTTAGAGATGGAGCAGTGTAACTTCCCAAAATGTGGGCAGCGCCATCTACATTCCAATAGCAGAAAATGTAAACCATTGATGAATGGAGAATGGAATTGAATTTTCTGGAAAAACGGATATGGCTGGATGGCACAGATTGTTCTCGAAATATGCAATTGGTGTATAAATATCAGCATCCCGAAGGTATGCAAGTCAGTTGAATTTGAAGTGTGAATTAAGAGAAGTGTCTAAGTGGTTTAATTAAAAGATAAGCAACTATAAGCAGTTGATAAATAGGATTGTGTTGAGATAAGTAACTGTATTGAATAAATCGTGGGATTTAAAAAAACAAATCCTATCATTTGTAGCCACACAAACATTTTACAGTATTGTTGTACAAATCTGGTACTTTAGAACCGGACAAAACCACTTTTCATAAAAATGTTTTTCTATTGATTTAAAATGACGCCTGTTGTTGGATGACCCTATACATATGTACTACTCGTATACATATGCATCTGAAATCCCCTTCAGGATTTACGCTTCAAATATCATTCATCAGCAGAGTTAAAGTGCGATCGTTTCTTTGTCATATTTGTATCCTTTTTTTTATAGTTTTGTTTGATTTGTGGTAGTCGAGCATATTTCGATTATTACATTGGATTTTAGATTTAACATACGGTAGTGGAAATACTGCAGCAATTGCACATGCATGCTTATTTATTCTTCAGTAAAAACTTTCTACCGAAACTCTTTATATGTAAGTGTTTTTCGTTTTTTAATTGAAAGAATATACCTGCAAACAATACAACTACGAAATAAATTCAATTCATAATGTACGTAACCTAGCAAATAAATAAATAACAAAAATTCGAAAGCGTACCTTGCCAAAGGTAAAACACATGTATTCATCACACTTGTATTTGTATTGACATTGAAACACTTTAGACTGCATAAGGAGAAACTGTTGGTTAAAAAAGTTACATTAAAAAGAATTTCTGTCCATAGAATAAACATTGGTTGATTTTGTGATTTGAAGTGAATTTATTGAAAACGGCATTTAATAATAGAAAAATACAATTAAATTTATATTTGTCTGCATACCGCTATTTTCCAAATAATCAGCTGATACTGAAATTGTGGTGTTGTAAATATAAATTTTCTGTCGAGAGCGCAGATCTCGAAATACTATTATAAAAGAAGACAAAGAAGAAATCAGAGCGATCAAAAATGATTGCTTTGGGTCTCTCGTTCGTTCGATCCTCTTCTTATATAAGCAACTTATTGCACAGAAAACACGTAAAAGCAATTTGTACCGTTTTATGTTCACTAAAAGGTCATAAAATGGAGAACAATACTTCGTTTTGTAGAGTAATATGTAGTATAATTTAAGAAGATTGGTTAAGAGGTGAAGCCGGAAAGGAGGGAGAATACCTCGAAGGGATTCAGAAGGTCCACTACACCATGAAGCAACATGATGTTTAGAGGATACTTTTCTCTCCAATTAACTGGCCAGATTTGTAAGACTAACGGTACAATGGCACAATGACAGTATTAATGCGTCCATACCGAGGAGATATAAATTATTATAGTTGAAGAAGATAAATGTTTTACTGAAAAAGATTAGCAAAAAATAGTTGAATCCTCCAAATAAATCTATTCGTAAAGTATATATTTTATTTACGAGGGTTGCCTGAAAAGTTTCCGACCAAACAATGATACAAGACATTTTTTCTAAATTTTTTTTTTTATTTTTCTACATAGTCTCCTTGTAACTCTACACACTCCCATCTCTCTAACCCGTCCAAATAGCACTTGGCGTTTTTCTCTGCAAAATAATTGTTCACGAAGGTGATTGCCTCCTCATTGGGCGAAAATCTCTGTCCTCCGAGAGCAGTCCCTTGGGGGTAGAGCTGGTGAATAAGGCGGATGGTCAAGCAGTTCAAACCGTAATTCATGGATTTTCGCCATGACAACCGCTGAGGTATGAGACGGCGCGTTGTCTTGGTGAAACAGGGTTTGAATTTTCTTTTTCTGCAAATGTGGCCGTTTTTCCGCAATTTCTGCTTTCAGCTTGGCAAGTAATGATGCGTAGTATGCTCCTGTAATGGTTTTTTCCTTTTTGAAGATAATTGATTAAGATAAAACCTTTACTATCCCAAAAAACAGTCGCCATCACTTTCCCAGCCGAAAAACAGTTTTTGCTTTTTTTGGAGCCAGCCCGCCCTTTGCAGTCCGCTGTTTTGACTGAATTTTTGTTTCGGGCGTATAATGGTGTTTCCAAGTTTCATCTATAGTAATTAATCGGCGCCAAAACTCGGATTTATTGCTCCTAAACTGCGCCAACAAAGCGTTGGAAATGTTCATTCGAGCACGTTTTTGGTCTAACGTAAGCAAACGCACGGACAGCTTTCTCATGCCTAAATCTTGATTTAATATGTAACAAACCCATTCTTTGGACATTTTCATAACCTCTACTATCTCTCTCACTTTAATTCGGAGGTCGTCTAACACCGTTCGGTGAATTTTAGCAATGTTACCATCAGTGGTTGCAATTTTTGGACGCCCATCATCTCCCAAGCTCTTACGGCCAGGTTTAAATTCAGCTGCCCAAAATTTCACTGTGGTAAATGATGGTGCAGAGTCCCCATACAGAGAGTCCAACTCATTTTTGATTTGCGTAGGCGTATTGTCTTTCAAAAACAAGAATTTAATAACAGCTCGATACTCAATTTTTTTCCATTTTCACAAAAAGCACTCACATCGATTCACTCAAACGACTGTCAACTAAAAACTGCGCATCCAAAGTGACTGAAACTTCGGTGAGTACCTGTCAAAAGATGTACAACTAGCATTCACTAGCTTTTATTGACGACCGCTATCTTTACGTTGCGGTCGGAAACTTTTCAGACAACTCTCGTATAGTACAATACGAACATACAATATAATTTTGTGGCAGCAATTTCTTTGAATTCTTTTTAGATTTTTTTATTTCTTATTTTAGTGACATTGTTAATTGAATTACTTTAATTATTTTATTCTTAATATCTCATATTTAGAAATATAAAGCGGTTTTATTAAATTCTTTATGCATCTTGTTTCCTTGCTTTAACTTTGTCCGAAAAGATTTTATCCTATGTAAAATGTGTTTTTTTAGAGATTAGTTTTTAAACTGGCAACACTGTTACTACAGATTGTCAATTTGACAGTTGAAAGTTTACTTGTGGTAAGTCAGTTTTGCCATTTTACGATGAGTAGATTAACGCCAGAATACCGTTTGCAAATTGTGCAAACTTATTTTGAAAACCATGGTTCGGTTCACCAAACTTGTAATGCGCTACGTCCATTTTACAGTCGGCATAATCGCCCATCTGAGCAACTTATTCGGAACACGATGAATCGTTTTCACACACGTAGACTCTAGTGGATAATGTGCATCCCAAAAGATGACAAATAGTGCGAACAGAAGAAGTTATCGGCGCAGTGTTAAGGAGAATCCGAATGAGTCGATTCGCCATCGTGCACAGCAATTGGATCTATGCTCACCCATTTTGTGGACGATTTTACGGAAAGATCTTGGTTTAAAAGATTATAAGATCCAGCTTGTGCAAGAGTTGAAACCGCGTGACCATTTTACGCGTCGTAGATTCGGTTGGGTCCAAAACATGATTCAGCTTGATCCTCGTTTTCTTCGCAAAATTTTGTTCTCCGATGAGGCACATTTTTTGTTAAATGGATATGTAAACAAGCAAAATTGCCGAATTTGGAGTGGAGAAAACCCAGAAGTCTTTGTCGAGACGCCCTTACAACCATTCAAACTCACTGTTTGGTTTGCTTTATGGGCTGGTGGAATCATCGTCAATGGAGAGCGCTATCGAAATAAGATTTCTGACTTCGTCATTCCCCAGTTGAACGGCATTGACATGACAGAGCTTTGGTTTCAACAAGGTGGCGCAACATTCCACACGGCACGCGACGCCATCGATTTATTGCGGGAAACATTTGCTGAGCGCATAATTTCGCATAATGGACCTGTGAACTGGCCTCCTGTGATCTCACATTTTTAGATTACTTTCTTTGGGTGTACGTGAAGTCACTAGTCTATACCGATAAACCAGAGGCGTTGGATGATTTGGAAGTAACATTTGCCGTTTTATTGCTGATATACGACCACAGTTGCTCGATAAAGTTGTCGAAAACTGTACTTCAGGATTGCGCTTCATTAGAGCTGGCCTTGGCGCGCACATTTCCGATATCATATTTAAACACTAATGGCATAAGATTATCACTGATATTAACGTTAGCCTCAAGTGTTTTATTTTGTATTGAATTTGTATAACCCTAAAAAAAACACCCTGTACCATGCGAGTATACAGGGTATTACGCAGAGTTGGACTAAACTTTAAGAGGAGATCCCTGGATATATTTGGAGAAAAAAATCGTTGGGGGTGGGGCTCGACAAAACGGAAGCGTAAACCTTTACTTAAAATCCATGTGTCTGGGATATATTCCTCCTTCCCCCCCCTCTCCCGACAATGTTGCGATATGATTTATTTCTAAAAATATGACAAGGTATCTCCCCTTAAAGTCTTCTAAACATAATCCGGTACACCATACATACACAAAAATCCACTCATGTTTATCTGTATACAATCCTTTTTTCAACTTCTAAAAACATACTTACAGGTATCAACATGAATCACTGCAAATAAAATCTCTATATTAAGTATCATTGAAGCTCAATACATTTTGTTCTTCATGCATGTTTACCTTACCATGTTTACCTTAGTTCAGCCGCAAATATTAGACTTTGGAGAAAATCATTTTAGTTGATTTTGGTGTTCATAAACTTAAGATTTTCTTGGAAGTTTTTATAAACTGTTTGTATGTTTTATCTTTATATGCATATTGAACTATTGTATAAAGAAATCACAAAATCAGTTGAAACAAATTTTTATTTCTATATAATTTCATCAAAAAAGTAAAGTACGAGTAAAATAAAGTACCGTCGGACTGTGTAAAACACTTTCCTTTTTGACTTTTTGTTTATTTCGAGTATTTTCATAGTGATTTTGTATATTTGGGTAGTTCGGTTAAAATAAATTAATAAAAAATATTGAAATTAGTTTTGTTGCAGCCATCCTATAAATAGTATTTAAAATTTCTTTCATTGTTATCTGTTAAATTTCATTCATATAAATCCTTTAAATTTCATTTCATTATAAAGCTCATTTTCCTAAGTTAAAAATTTACATGTACCAGACATCAGATCATCCCGTTGTAACACGAAGTCTTTACATACACAGATTTGAACGAGAGTATGAATAAAGGAATAAAGAATTGAAAAGATCGACCGTTACAATTCTGTGTATAAAAGGGTGGCGTGATTTGGATCAATTGGCAGTCTATTGAATAAAGCCTTGGAAAGCACACAACTTTAGCTGGAGCAGCTAAAAGCATAATTCTTTTGACTGAGTAGGGTGTTCAGTGGACAGGTTGAGTAAGAAATTGGTCACCTGGCTCTGAGTTTTTGTTTTTTAATCCATACATTTTATCGACGAGAAATAAAATATTTCCTAAGTAAGAGAAGAAAAAACTTTTATTTTTTTCAACAATCATCCCACCTGATTGCTTCAGCGTGTACTTTTTCAGTGATTTTCATAGTACTTATGATATTAAATCTTAATCTTAGTGGTCAACAAATTAAATGTGTTTTAGTCGAATTATGAGCGTATTTTTAAAATCTGAGAGTGAGGGAATGATCTCTACAAGCAATTGACGAATTTCATCAATAAAAGATTGTTTATTTTTCAAGGAAAATCTTGTTATTTATTATCACAATATATGTATAGCACTACAAGCAACAATTATCATCAAAAGTACTACAAAGTAGTATAATATTGTAGATAAAAAAACAAACTTTAATTATAATGGCACTCAATCACAATGAAATGGCAATAACAAACGATAAATGGATAACAAACTAAAATACTTCACCACCTTAGAACTTAACTGTTTTCAAATTCAGACTGAAAATTAATGAAATAATAGTCCTTCATTAATGATTTATCGTTACAATCTTGTTATCAAGTCTAATCTTAAATTCTTATAACTTGTGACGATCTATTTTCTTTAGGGTATAACATACTCTTTTGATTAATGTTTGGAGGGTTGATCTTCTGCAAAACATCTTTCCTGGGGTACAATTGTTCATCCTTAGTTATTGGCCATCTCCAGGATTTTATTCCCCTTTTCATACACTTTACTAAAGCGCATGCCACAGAATCTAAAATTATTTCCCCCGGATAAATATCTTCGCCCTACATCATAATTGAATTCGATAAGAGAATCGTTTCCAACAGAAAAAATATCATTTGAAGAATGTCACCATAGGATCGCATATGTACGTTACTGCGTTTTATTGAAATACGGGAATTATTTGAAGACGAGTACTATCGCAGGTGAAAATGACTACATTTTCAAACACTGACTGTTTGACTAGGTCTTTTATTTCTGCGATATTAGCAGTGGAAACATGATCGAAGTACATCTAGACAACAAAATTGCTTTCAGTAAACTTAAGTTCATGATATCTTGGCCATCAGCCACAGCTATATCGGCAGTCCTTTTTAATGTACCACCCACGCCACGGCAAAGGTGCCCGTGGCCTGGTATCGAATAATGCCATGAAAAGATTGACAGGATATCTACATATATGTATGTATTCTGTGAATGTTTAAATTTAGATTTTTAAGCCTCTCAAAAACTGGTACTAAGTGAGCCCACACTGCCATTGAATCGTATCTGCTGTTGTTAGATAGAGAGCAAAAAGTTTGAGCTCTGACAGTATTATTTTCACGTAAATATAATACGCCTGTGTGAAGTGTGATTTGTTGTCTGCTTGTATCTCTTTGTAGCATTTGTAGCAATAATTATCACTGAACTCGATGTGAATAAGTATTTCATTCTCAGTCAAACTTTTTTTAAGTTCTGAAATCGTCTGGTACTGATGAGCTATGGTAACAACATGTTGAAGAAAGAAGGCAAGGTTTCTTCTGATAATAAGTCACCATTCCGTTTGGCTGTGGGAGATAATATTCTACTGTCTGATATCTACAACTTTCACAATCTCGCAACAAACATTTGGTTAAATGGACGTCGCACGATGTCATAGTTAAGAATCCTGTCAAGTTACACCTAGACAAAGCTTTATTTAAGTGGAACTTCATAATCACAGGTGTATGTACATGGTGCATGGACTACGCATTTACAAGTGTTTCGGTCTTTTACGTTCGGCAAAGTCACCCAAAATGGTCGGAATCTGCAGAAAGTTGCTAAGCTTATTTTATATTCAACTAATGTTAGAAATTTCTTGTGCAAATTTTACAAAGTGTCACTTAACAAACGTTTCTGTTTTACTTATCTCTTTGATCTGATAAAATCTTGCTTTCCTGGGCACATCCTTGAATTTGTCAAGAAAATTTGTAACGTCTTGTTTATTTTTCATCAGTTTAGCATTTACTTTCCTACAGCCCCTCTTTTTGCACGTGTCATGCTTGTAAAACGGTTTTGATAACTGAAGCAATTTATGCTCCTTTAAAAGGACGGGTTTTAGAGTATCAAAGTATTTCTTCCTCTCACTATGTGCTTTCAAGCTTTTGTGCCTCTCCTTTAATTGTTTAGTAATAACTTCGGAAAATAGAAGCTTCTTTTTCACTACCTCAGGAACTCGAACGTTCTTTAAGGGTGCTGATACATTAGTTTCAGGAGACGACGTAACATTTGGCTTTGACATAACTTCCGATATTTTTCTTTCAATCTTTCCTGTAATCTGGCCATTTTTGCATAATGTATTGCTCTACGTCTTCTTAGTTACCTCCCTTTCTGAGCACCTACTATGCCTCGACGCCCAACATACATACAGAATAACAGCTTCTGTAGTAGATCCTGGGATAGGGGGTGGTGCTTCATCTAATAGTCTTGCCTGATTCTTAAGTGCTTTAGCTTTTTCGTCTCTGCGTTTTTGCCTATTTTTCTTCCAATCTCTTCTTTTTAGTCTTCTTTCACTGGAACTCATGGTAGATACAGATTTCACTTGGCCTTTATCTTTTTTTTAAGGTATTTAAGTCTTTCTTTTTAGCCAAGTTTTTCTAAACTTTCAGGATCGCATTTCAGTTTTTCCCTTTGTTTCCTATCATACTCCTCCTTTTTTAACTTAGCTTTTGCATCAAATAATCTATTTTTTCTTCTCATTATTTGGCCCTAAATTAAAATGGCAGTGGTAAAGTCAAGATTTACTTCATTCCCTCATGAATCGCAACTACAAAACGAAGGGAGGGAATGACGAAATGTAACATAAAAATAAAAAACTCTCGCAACATAACTTTACTTTAGATCTGAATTGATGTGTAAGTTTCCTATCCCAAAAACCCACTTCACTGTACTCGTATAATTAGTATCTAGTTAAGTAATTACTTCCTCTTTCTCTTAGATGTTATGTATTTAATGAGGACCGAAAATGTAAAGTTTAAATATTTTTAGTTAAAGTCTTTTGCTACAGAAGCTCTTTCATGCACAACGTTAATTCGCCATTTTGGAACACTGACAGTACTGCAAACTTTCAAAAACAAATGGGAGTGTTCATGAATAATTAAAAATGCGTTCATAAGTCGACTGTCAGAAAAAGTGTGAGGGAATGATTTTTTTAATGAGACACGTTTAAAAAAAAGTTTTGAAAATTTGGTCTTTACTATTTTTTCCAAGTTCAGAAGATTTTTGAAAATCCGTTGTTTTCTTAATAGATTAGTCAAACTTGCAATTAGTTTTATTTGCGAAATTATTGGTTTCAAAGTTTTAATGTATTTCAATCTGGAGTTTGGGACATAGTGAGGGAATGATTTTCAGGACATTAAATATTATTTAATTTTTAAAGTGGCACATATATTTCAAAAATTATAATCGACATTATTGGCCATAGCACTGTTCTTCGCAAGGAAGAAGTAGTTCCCGTTGTAAGTCAAAGAATTTCGAGATTTCGTGAGAATTACCCATTTATTTAGTGCATTAGTTCGGTTATAAGGAAGGTCGTGAAGATACCGACCTCGAATCCGAAGACGAACTGGATTTGCGTACAATTCGTGAAACATCCAGAGGTTCTACTCAATTGTATGACGAACTCAATGATCCTATGCTTCAAGAGGAGCTTGATGAAGTGTTGGCCGACGATGACATTAATCGTTAAAATACGAAAAATCTCCCAAGTCAGTCTTCATAGTCATTGAAAGCAAAAAATATCTAGAAAGAGTATCCAAGGAATAACCAAATTGCCAAAGGAAACCTAAGGACGGTGGATCAGAAATCCTTTAATATTTGTTACCCGAGAGACCTATTAAGCGATTATTTGAGGACTGCGTTAGCCCCATTGATTTATTGTATCCTTTCTTGGAAGTGTTCTGGATAATATTGTCCAACAAACCAATCTCTATGCTGTTCAGAAAACAAGATGCTGGGCTTGAAGAAGAACGAATTGTTGTCATTCATAGGAATTAACTTTCGTATCACATACCATAAACTTCCTGGAGGCACTTTTGGTGTAAAAGTGAGGACTTGAGAATTTCTGCTATTTTGGTTTGGTGCTATTTTCGATAACATACATGTAATCGACAATACCTTCGTTCCGTAAGGTAGTAAAAATCGATTTTTCCAGCTTCGTTCAATGATCGTTCAATGAAAAGTTTGTAAGAATCAAGGTCAGAAACTGCATGAAATATAGCCATGTTATGTCTAGAATTTTGTTACCAAGGAACGGATGAGCAGCTAGAAAAGAGGCACCAGAACTACGGCCTTGGGAAAGAGTGGAGAAACTAAGGAATGATATTTTTTGATACTTACTTTATATCGGTGAGAATGCTAGAGAAATTAAAAGCAAAACTAGCTTGTGACAAGATTCGGGCAAACAGAAAATCTATCCAAATATTTAAAAAATTATAAAAAAAATTAAGAGAGGAGAGTATGTTATGCTGGTCTGAAAAAAATTTGTCTTGTTCCTCCTTCCAAAATACCATATGCATTTTTGGTTACAAATAATAATTAAACATTAATGATAGTTACCGAATTTATAAAAAAGAGTTATAATTCAATTCAAAAAGTCTATTTCTTTGTATTATAATAGCATTTCACTTTGTAGTTTTCATTCTTTTCATGTTTTCCATTGGAGTTTCAGGGTGAATCGACAAGGAAAAACCAACGAGCATTCCTTCTGACTATTTTCCATTGAATTATCTCTCCACGTGCAATATGTCTTGAACAAATCTATCACATTGTTCATCTGATACCGCACCAAGATTTTGGGAAAGAAATCTAAGTGCAAGTCCAAAAAGTGAATTTAAAGACAAAAGTTGCATTTCAGAGCTTTATTAGCAGAAGTTGTCTATTACTTGGCAATTTTTTTGTTTTCAAGAACACACTTCTAAAAAGCGGTCCATGCTCTTTATTATGTTCTATTCAACTTTACGTCCTTCAAATAAGCATAAATGTTCCACGATTACTGTTAATATTTAATTTTCGCTATAACAATTTCAATCTTTTCTTTCATGTTTATGCAACAAATGCGAAGGGGACTGAAGTTTTTTAATTGATATTGTCAAACAAACTAGCTTTTAAACTGACTTTGGACGAATCAATATCCATCGCCATTACTGAGATCGTTCAGGGAAGAAATTCAGCTCTCATTAAAGGCCTTCAGCATTATGAAAAAGCACAAAATCTCCGTCTTTGGTAAAGCAACGCATAAAGTCTTCTTATCTAGTGCGAAAATTTGAGACTCGCGTATTTTCATCTAACGAATTCAATTGTTTTAATCTCGATCTAAGGAGTTAAGCCTTTGATTTCGGGAGACCTAAATCCACCATTTCGTTACTTCATTGTTTGGAGGAACAGGTCTTTGTATAGACGGAATGTTTGGATACGTAATTTGACTTCTATTTTTTTTTTTTGTAAATTCTCACGTAACAATCATTTTTATGATCTGGTGGTTTACTCCAAATTACAGGCATTTAAAATGGTATTGTCTTATGACTTCTTCGAGCCAACCCCTTAAAATTCTTGAGTAACTGTTGCAACCAATATTTGTCTTTTTCATCGATAGGTCGATAAGCTCGTTTTTACTCGAGGAGTTATTGCATTCCATTGAGATTTTATAGTTAATTCACCACAAATGTGACAAAACAAGTCTGCAGAAGTTTCACTACATGTATACGTTTTGTGTAAAACTTACCAAATATCATGTATAGCACGGGAACTAACACTACAATATATAATTTTGTAACGTATTGAGCGCCACGTGTAAAAACAACGCTAATCGATATATTCCTTTCTCTTTCTATCAACTCGAACTGGTTTTATATGTATATGGAATATTTAAGTATTGTAGATAAAAGTAGCGTAAATACAGCAAATTTTGAATTTTGAACAATTTAAGGGGTTACGCCACTCTCGAGGCCGTAAAATTAGGCTTTTTTGTGATTTTTTTTCTGAGGAAAAATATAGAATAAATCGAGTTTACAAAGGTAGAAGTTTATTGTACACATGATTGACTGTAAAACATAATTTTTATAGAATAATTTATTTTAAAATGGAGGCTGTGCAGCGTTTCTCAGTTGAACTCTCTTTTTTGGAAGGGTCTACGGCCGTACCAATAGCTCCTGTAAATTTTGAATTATGATGAGTCCAGAGTCACTAAATTTGTTTCTATTGAACATAACAACAGCTATAGAAGTACGTAGGATTTTTTTGATATATTGATTTTTGGCCAAATAGCCCACTTCCAAAATGAAACTTGCAAAATTCGTAGAAAAATCTCCAGAAATTTGTTAATAACAAATGAACTATACCATATAAAAAAAAATCCTATGTACTTATTTAGGCAATATATATTTAAAGATCTAGTTAAAGTTTGAAGTGAATTGCTTGAAAATTGGGTGCAGTCAATTTGAAGAATGCAGTTTTGAGATAAATGCGTTTAAAATTCATAAGAGGCTCGCTGCTTACCTGGTGACCTTGTATTGTACTTCGGAAAACAAGTAATTCGAGATATTCCCCGGCCTTAATATTTTGGGATATCATTTTTGAGGTGGTAAGGGATCATTGAAAGTAATACAAAAAAAAAATTGATTTTTTGAAAATCCTAGAGTGCCCTTAAAGAAAATATATAAATATAAATTGTATATACGTGACAGCAAAAAATGGAAAGCACGTTAAAATCTTCGTATCCATCATATTTTTCTTCGAAAGATGGAATCAGTTTTTTTAAATAGAAGAACACTAAAATGAGAGCTGTAACGAGCTTTCAATTGTAGCTCATTGCTTACTTCCAAGTAAATGAAAAAACTTCTCTTCTTGAATATAAGAGATATGTTACACTTGCACTACTCTCCAAGAAGTGTTTAGTCATTAACAAAGTTTTCTGAAAAAAAAAATCTTCAAGTGATGAATCACCACAATGCAGCAAAAAACGAAGAGGCAAGAGATAATCTTTTTCTAAGGACCTGCGACTGCGTGATCTAGTGGTTCACTTGCGAAATTTGTTAAAGCGCGGGGAAGATGCGAAGTTTGTATAATAGCATCCTTTGGTGCAATGACAACAAAAACTGCTTTGTTTTGTACCATGGAATACAACTGTCATACAAAACATATGTTTATATGGTTTACTTCCGATCTTTTTTTAATTAAAAGCTTTACATATACGTATAGGTATTCGAAAATCAAAAAAAAAATGTAAATAAAAATGTTCTATACATAAATTTTTCCATAGTCCAACGGCATTTTAAGTGCTTACTCATCTACTTAGGTGAAGCTGCAGTTCGGAGTTAAACAAGGCCACAACGAAGAAACATCTCCCGTTAGTTCGGTCTTTAGGAAACTGCCTTCTTAGTACTTTTAGCTGTAACTGTACTTACAAGTAATACCTTCAATTCAGAAATTATGCAACGAAAAATTATAGGAAATTTTTTTTCAATAACTTGGTCAACAAAGGATTAAAACGCAAAGATATGTACATACATGTGTTAAAATCTTCAGTTGTAATTTTCGAGTGGATTGCATTAAGTTCCTAGATCAGAAAATTAAAAATCGATTAAAATAATAAACTAAAGCAATTATTATTGATTGATTCAATATTATTAAATAACTATATTATGTTATAATGATTTTTTATGTAATCATCTAAAAATATTTAGTGATACAAAAAAATATTCATTCGTCGTTTATTTCACATCTTATAAAAAAATAAGGTAGAAAAATGTTTCTTTTATTATTTACAGGTAAATGGGGAATTAACGTTGGGTGAAAATATTGCCGACAATGGAGGGCTCCGAGAAGCGTTTTATGCCTATAAAAAGTATGTTAAAAAACTAGGCAAGGAAAATAAATTGCCGGGACTAGAGCAGTACACTCACGAGCAATTATTTTTTATTTCATTTGGGAACCTTTGGTGTGAAACTCTTACACCAGCTGCGAGTCATTACGCTCTAGAAGATTCACATTGCCCAGGAAGTATACGACTTAAGGGAGTACTTTCAAATTCAGAGGAATTCGCAAATACTTTTAAATGTAAGCGGGGATCAGGAATGTTTCCAGACAATAATAAATGTAGAATTTGGTGAATTAATATACGTACATATACATTTTTTTAATATTTATAGAAATGAAATTATTCAAAAAGGTTGATATTTTTTAGTGTAATAATGCAAATATTTAACAAATTAATTGTGTGTGATAAATGAATATTTTAAGACAGCTTTTGTTGCAATAGAAGTTTAAATCATTGGTACTGATAATTCCATTTATTAAAACTTTATTAGTAAAACTGTATGTACACAAGCATTTATTTGATTTCAGCTGTTAAAACTGTTATACAAAATAAAAGTTAAATGGACTTCACCTCTAATTTTCCTTTAATTTCATTACGCAAAACACGATCTATTTTAAATGACTTTAAGTCAATGGATATAAATAATAGTTAATAGGTATTTAACAAGAGTTTTAACATATGCTCACACTAGAATTTACTTTTATGCTACAAGTAAACTCTTTTGACATCGGCTCTTACTTGTCAGTAGTTATTATTCAGAGTAATTGAATAAGAAACTGTACAATCTCTGTACACCAACTGGGGAGATCTGATACGTGTTTATTTTTGTCATTTTTATCTTCACTTTCATCGTCTGATAAAAAGAATTGCCTTCGTAAAAATTGGAAAATTCGCAGATCGTCAAGAAAGGAAAATGGAGCTATTCATATTCATAAGACCGCGAGCTTTGATGCAGGCCGATTATAAATGCCTGCCACCGTCTGGACTATAGCTGATCTGGTTTGTCCGTCTTTGCTCCGGTGAACTTGCACAACCCTCCCTTTAGGGTTACTTTAGGTAAGTTCGCATCCACAATGATCACTACGTCATCCTCTGATATAGGTTTTGCTGGCTGAAACCATTTTGTTCTTCTCGTAAGTGTAGGAAGATATTCCAACACCCAGCGTTTCCAAAACTTGTCGGCATATTGTTCGCAAGTCATCCAATTTTTTCGAAAAAAGACTCCATCATCACTAAGCTCCCCTGTGAGCTTTATACCACTCGAAGATCCCATCAAAAAATGATTTGGTGTTAACGCCTCGTCACTCTCATAATCTACCGGTACGTACGTAAGAGGCCTTGAATTTACTACATACTCAACCTCCGCCATCATTGCTAAAAGCAGTTCATCTTTGGGGTTTCGAACACAAGCCAGATGCGCTAAGGT
Source organism: Volucella zonaria (assembly GCA_963966105.1). NCBI lineage: Eukaryota > Metazoa > Arthropoda > Insecta > Diptera > Syrphidae > Volucella > Volucella zonaria. Next base: position 157,268,683 of record OZ014530.1, on the reverse strand, counting down.
TTGTTTTACAGAACGGATTAATCTTTCCCAGCTTCCCCCATGTGAGGTGATGCTGGAGGGATAAAATTCCATTTTATTCCCTCATTAGTAAATTTGTTTGCTAATACATCTTTACGCAGGAACTTAAGTGCATTCTTCAGTTCTTGATCTGCTCCTCTAAAATTTGTGCCATTGTCCGACCATATCTCTATTGGTTTTCCTCTTTTCGCTAAAAATCTTTGGATCGCCAAAATACATGAGCCGCTGGAGAGACTATGAGCTCCCTCTAAATGAATTGCTCTGACTGTTAAACAAGTAAATAGTACTCCCCACCGTTATTAGTGGTTGAACTGGAGCAGCTCTCTTAATCTTGTAACTTTGGCACCTATTTTGAATCCCTTTCGAAACAGTTCGCAGGTGTGGAATGTAAAAGGATTGCCGAAGTTCGTTAACTATAGTCTCAAAATTTGAATGGTGGTAGCGCTCGTGTATATGTTGGACTATCAACTTTGTTATAAACTGTGACTTGCGTAAAATGATTGGCCTCTTGCAGTTGAATGAGGCTTCCTCAGACGCATCGATCCGACCCTTTACCCGCAAAACACTGTCTTCATCTAGGTATGGACTTAAGTTGTACAATGAACTTCTTTCTATTACGCCTTGAATTGGTGAATCATCGGTACTTTGCTTCAACACCTTGATTTCTGTTGCATAAGCCTCAAATTGGCACCTGTAGAGGTATGACTCAGCTCTAGTGATATCTCTTCGTGATACAAACGTCATCTCCTCTAACTTTCTTCTTTTTAGCTTGATGTCGAGAAAATGATAAACATAAGCCATGGTGCCGCGCAGATTTTTCCAGCATGAAAACCGGGTGTATTCTTCCAACGGTTTCAGTAGAAATAATGAGTGAGTGAAAACTTCAAACTCGGTTTCAGCTTAGGTAAAACTGATGGCCATATGTCTTTAGGTTGATAAAGGAATTTAGGACCATGGAACCAACGGCTTTCAGATGAGAAATCAATTTTTAAATTCCACTTAGTTGCATCGTCCGCTGAGTTTTCTTCACTTGGTATCCAGTCCCATTCGCTTGTGTTTGAGTTCTCCAAGATTTCTCCAACTCGGAACGAAATAAACTGCTTAGTTTTTCGATTATCGTTTTTAATCCAGCAGAGAACCGACTGAGAATCCGACCAGAAATAACGCTCATGAATTTTAATAGAATGGCCCTTTATCACGGCCTCAGCAAGCCTTACACCTAGTACCGCCACCTCAAGTTCCATGCGTGGTACCGACATTTGCTTGACACACATTTGTTCTGGAACACACGAGAGCACATTCTGCTTTAGGACCCTCAACTGTTTTAATGTATGCCACGCGGCATAAGCTGACATACTTGCGTCTACAAAAATATGCAATTCAACGGATTGTCCGCTGTCAAACTTTAAAAGGCTGAGATACGGTCTCTTTACTTTAATTTCTTTTATTATGGGTAATAGCTTAATCCAGTCACGCCATAACTGAAGCTGATCATGACGAATCTCTTCATCCCATTCCGTTCGCTGTCACCAAACTTCTTGCAGCAGAATTTTTAGTAAAACTAAGTAGTGTGATATAAGACCAACTGGATCAAACACACTCATGAGAATTTTTAAAATATCTCTTTTCTTTGGAAATTTCCGAGGTAAACTTGTTAAAATTGTTGAAAAATGAAAATTCATTTGCCCCTGAGGACCACCACATTCCCAAAATCTTTTCTGACCCACAAATGCCAGAACGTTGTTTAAAATCTTTAACAAAGGAAGCTGCATTCTTTCCAAGTGCCTTCGTTACATTCGACGAGTTACTCATGAAATTTCGGACTTCAAATCCTCCTTGCTCATGAACATGTATGACCTCCTTTGCTAATTTTATAGCTTCTTCCTCTGCATCCAAACTATCCAGAAAATCATCAGCGCGCGTTTTTATTTTTTATATATTCCGCACAAGAAGGGGAACAGGTGGAGCCGAAGATCAATACCTGCATGACGTAGTCTTCAAGCTCTCCCGTATCTGCATTTCTCCACAGAAACCTTTGAACATGTTGGTCAGATTCCTGCACTCTTATTTGGTGGAACATTTCTTTAATATCTCCACATATTGCGTTCTTTCTTTGACGAAAGCGAAACAAAATCTCTGGAAGTGACGGCAAGTTGTCCGGCCCAGATAACAGCAAGGAGTTTAGCGAAACTCCATTTACTCTCGCATCTGCATTCCAAACAATGCGTACTTTTGACGGTTTATTTGGGTTGACGACGGGGAAGATGGACAGGTACCAAATTCGTTTACCACCTACATTGTCGTGGACCTCAGTTTGAGTTAGTTTTCTACTGTTATAATATGGACCAAACACCGTCCACCCTAAACGGGTTTTAATAGCAGCTGGCTGATTAGTACTTCCTTCGCGATGTTTTAATGAATTCGTCAACCTAATTTGATCAATGCCAATCAAAACTCTGGGCTGAACTTGCTTTTTTTTTTTTATATAATTTACGCGCGCCTAATGGGTTATGAATACTCTTATACTGTTTCCAGGGCGTGGGTGGAAAGTTAGAAGGAGGAGAAAGGAAAGCATTGTTTGTGATGTAGTGGTTTGAAACTCAGGTGTGTTTCGTTTCGATATTGACTCTCCAGGGGTGGGAGTCCGAATAGGACGGAGAGATTTACTTCACTCGGAATGATTCAGGTTGTGAATTTTAACGGTTGTTTTGTGCTTGAAAACCCTACAACAGCCAAATCTACATGTCAGTGTTATGCCTTCACACGCACAATTTTCTGACTGAGTTCTGGTGGTAAGATTCAAAGGGTAAGCCTCTCAGATGAGGAAATTTTAATTTAAGTTCCTCATATTGGCTAATTGTTCATCCATCAGTGTGATTGACGAGCCATCGTCGAAGAACGCATACGTGTTGACTTCAATATTTTTGTTGTAAAGTGTTACTGGTAATGTTTTAAAAAGTACACTATTTTGGTTTTCATGGGCACATTGTTCTACAGTTTTGCAGTCGTTACTGCAAACAATGCAAGGTCGTTGAGGTTTTGCAATTTGCTCATGGTTTGCGTTGAAAAATGATAAACTTGCTCTCTTCTTCTCTGGTTTTACTTCCACCCGTTGAACGCATGTCATGTTTATGACTTCACAAGCAGCTTGAGCTATTTGATGAAGCCATGAACTAAATGTTGAGAGATTAACATCTCTTTTTTCTAATTTAAAGGCTCCCCAATTCAGTCGAATTTGATACGGAAGACGTTCAGTAAGCTCTTTCAATAAAGAAGGGCTGTTCAGATAAGACTGCAATCCTGCGGCTTGCATGATGTCGACGATGTTGTCCACAGAGGGAGAAAATGTAATCAATGAATCTAATCGATCAGGTCGAGGCGGTCTTTCACCCCTTAATTTGTCTATCAAGCTGTCTATAATCGTCTCCGGGCGACCAAACATCATACGTAAGGTTGGAATAATATTCGGAACCTGTTCTGGGTACATTAGCTTGGACCTTACAGCATCTAGAGCTCTTCCTTTCAGGCACTTCTGTAAACGCAAGAGATTTTCATCATAAGAGAATCCACACGCACGAGTGGAGTTCTCATATGAAGCTATAAAAAGCGGACACTCTTCCGCATATCCAGAAAAATTCGGAATTGTCGGGTGCTGTTGTATAAACATTGCCTGGCCTTCGTAATTGGCACTGAAGTAAGTCTGGTTGGATGCTCCGAGGTGTGCTGTTGTGTTTTAATTACACTTTCCATTCTATTTTTGTTTTTTTCAAATATTGAATGAACATTCAATTGAGGTTTGTTACAGTGCGTAGACTGCTCAGAAATCCACTCTTTCAATCTAACACTCCTAGACGATGACTCAATATCGCTATCATCGTCTGACGTTTGTTGTTCCAATAGACTGTATTTTGCATCACGATATTCTTTATCTCTTTTCTCTTTTTCCAGAAAATATTCTTTACTCCTTTCTTCTTTAAGCCGTCTTTCTTCGTCCAGTCTTTTCACACTCAGTTTAATGGATTTTGTGGAGCTAGTTTTTTTTTTTTTTTTTTTAATGTATTCTTTGTTCTCATTTTATAATTTAACTTATATTCACATACATTTTTATTCGAAACTTAACTTAAAAAATAAAAGAGAATAAGTTAGTGGCATTTATATTTTATGAAAGAAAAAATAGAGCTAATGCCACTTCAAATTTAATAATTCATTGTGGGGTGAGCAAATTTAATATAAATATAAAAACAAACTGAATAGTAGTTAAAGGAAAAAGTAAAGAAAGTAATTCAGAAAAATTAATCATTAATCAATAATATAAAAAAAAAACAATTGAACAGTAATTAAAGGCAAGGGTAAGAAAGTAATTCAGAAATTAATCGTTGATAGCAAAATTCATGACGAAAAACAAAAAAAAAAACAAAAAATAACTAAGCAATATAGCGCAACAAAACCTCAATATTATTGTGTTCGTAACCAAGAAGCCAACATTTTATCTTTTTCAAAAAAGGGGATAGGGCTGTTAAGATTCGTACGTGAATAGGGAGTTTGTTAAATAACTTGCATGATATAATGGAGTAAGAATTTCTAAAGCTTGTAGTACGAAAGGCAGGGATTGGAACAAATGATTGGGAATTGCTTCGTAAGATATATGCGTCAGATATTGGACTTTGCAGGTATCCACCTCTCATAAAGAAAATTTTAAGTACCTTGTAAAGGAAAAGATGTCGCACTGGGAGAATTCTCATACGCCTACATAACTCCATGGAATGAGCTAGACGAGAAGAGTTACAGACTTTTCTTATTGCACATTTTTGCAGCACAATTAGCTGCTGAACTTTACTAAGGTATGCACCCCCCCAACAACTTATTCCATACTATAATTTAGATTGGAAAATCCCATAGTACATTGTTTTTAGACTATTATTTTAACAAAACATTCTTAGGCGATAAAAACAACGAATGGTGGAAAGAAGATAACGCTTCACACTTAAAATATGCTCAGACCAACTCAAATTACGGTCAATTATTACACCCAGATATTTAAAATAATGAACATTTTCAATTTTAAAGCAATTGGTGTTACAAGCCAAGCTCGTATCAAAAGAGTCCCTAGAATTAAGAGTAGCACACGCATTGCTGATTAAGTTATACCTTCCGCAATTTGATGCATGGAATGTAACATTAACATCCGGGGTTATTTCTGTGCTTAGGCTAAAAAACATAAGTCTAGTTTTGCTACTAACCAATAATTTGTGTCCAGCAAACCAAATTCTTAATAAATGGACGTCATGATTGATATCAGCTACTAAGTTCAAGGGACTAACTGCTCTATATGCTATAGCTAAGTCGTCCACAAAGGCAGTAACTTTTCCACCAAAAGGTTGTTCAAATATAGAATTGATGTAAATCAAAAACAGAATAGGACCAAGAACAGACCCTTGGGGAACGCCGAGTTTAATAGTGTTAGGGTTACTAAAACTGGTTCCAATTTTGACCAATTGTTTTCTGTCCTTCAGATAAGAAGCGAACCAATCATAGATACAACCACGGAAACCCACATTGTATAGTTTGTGCAAAACAATGTTGTGATCAACCATATCGAAGGCCGTAGTTATATCTACAAAAAGTCCACTGCAAAATGTTTTATCATCTAAACCTTTGTGTTTAAAGGAACAAAATTCTAAGAGACCACCCTCAGCACAAAGACCTGATTTGAATCCAAACTGGTTCGAACTAAAAAAGTTTTTACGAGATGTTCGAGATATTTCAAAATCTTGCGCTTATCTATTTTTTCCAATATTTTTGAAATAGAAGGTAACAGCGAGATCGGCCTATAATTATTTTTATCTTTTTTGCTTCCTTTTTTAAAAAGTGGTGTAACATTAGCACATTTAAGTTCTTCAGGGAAATTGCCAGTGACAATACTTAAATTAAAAAGATGTGTTCAAATATCAACTATGTTAAGGGATATTTTTTTTAGCACAAGGTTTGAAATACCATCATTCCCACATGAATTTGAGTTGTTTAAAGAGTTTATGGTTTTTAATAACTCAAGACCCGAAATAGGTTCAAAATAAAAACTGTTTCTATGCAGAACACTATCCACAAGACCATCTCTAGGTTCACCATAGCAAGTATTAGAAAAATCAGGCGAAGATGACATTTGCCCGATTGAAGCAAAGAACTCATTGAATTCGTTTGCTACTGAAATAGGATCCGAGATAACTATACTAGCAACGCTAAGCGTTATAGTTGTATCGTGCTTGCTCATAGTAATAACTTTCATAGTAGTAACTTTCCGTACATAAACGGATTTCTTTATTGATTTTAAGGCACATGCGATCATAACGTCTTTTTAAACACGCATTTAGTAGATGTTTACTACATTTTTTCCGCAGTTTATGTTTCAGTCTGATTTTTTTAAGAAGAGGTGGCATTATCCAGGGCTTTAGGCTTATTTCAGATTTGCTCAGTACAACGATTTTACTGGAAGCAGCTATGGAGTTTTTTAAAATTTCAATAAATGAATCATAAGCCTTAGAAGCATTTTCCTCAGCATAAACCTCATCCCAATTATTGCGGCGCAATACACTATTAAGGTGAACAAAGTTAATCTTTGTCACAGTAGTCAAAGAATGTTTTACATTGCTCTTCTTTTCAAAGATAGGAATCAAAATACCGGTCACACAGTGATCAGAAATTTTAAGGTAAAAATTAACAGCAGCACATTGATTAGACTGAGTTTTTGAGAAACGACAAAAAACGTGATCAAGACAGGTGACAGCAATTGGTCTTGTGCACTCATTAACCAAAGAGGTAAATCCATGTTCGGCGATAAGAGCAAGGTAACAATAACAAAAATGACATGAGTTTAACAAGTCCAGGTTAAAGTCCCCTAAAATAATTAGATTAGCTGCTTTCACATTGGACAGAAAATACGAGAATTCTTCAAGAAACACATTAAATGCCTATGCACAAACAAAAGTAAAGGATTCATCGCATATGGCACAAGATTTTTTTATGACGTCAGCACTCGATAAACTGTAACGCTTTATATCACAATCATACAGATCTTTCACAAACGCACCCACTCCACCTACTGCATACGAATCGTTTGCATTTGGCGTAAAAATTATAGCCAGGAATACTGTAATCATTTATCTCGCAAGAATAAATCCAAATTTCGGATACAAAGATAATTTCAGTAAGGTTTTCAAGGGCTTGAAGACTGCTAACCAATACATCGAAATTTCGGCAGAGACTTCTGATATTTTGGTGTATTACAAAAATAAATTTTTTATTCAAATTGTCATGAAAAATGATATCATTACATCTAGTTATGGAATTTGAGGAAAGGTTGTTATTAAAAAGATCGGGGTTTACGTTCGTATTAGAAAACAAATTTATTTGTCTTTAATTAAAGACAAATCATCAAATGATCTTATAACAACAACCTTTCCTCCATCGACTTTCCTCAACAAAATATGAGAATTCCTGAACCATAGGTATTTATATTTATTCTCTACCTTTAACTTTTTTGCTGCCATAAAAAGACTACGGCCATACTTCGTCAAGCAATCGTTTATATAAATATTGGAGCTGTTTTTACTATTGCCACCAAAGAATGTTGCATTTAGGTTCTTCCTTCCGGCTTTTTTGCCTCTCATGATTTTTTTCTTAACATCAGACGATGACAGATGAATGCACAGAATATTTCTTGTCTTGTTCTTTTTCGCAAAACTTTTCACGTAACATTTTTTAATGTCTTTCGAAGATACAGAGACGTTCAATGCTTCGCAAAAGATTTTTTGAGCACACTCTTCTGCATTATTGTTGTTTACCTTCGGTATACCAACAATTTTGATGACATTTTCCACTTGTTTCTGTTCCCACCAATTCAATCTGCTTTCGAGTTCGTTGACCTTCAATTTCAGAGAAACATTTTCCTCCCTCAGCTGCTGGACAGTGCCTAGAAATTCACAGTTAATTTTCTTCAAACTTACTCGTATAATCTCTTCATATAGCTGTTGAAGTGTGATTGTGTTGCTACACGGTTGCGAGTGACCTCCTAACAGAGTATTAGGCGCTCGTTCTCTTGTGGGTTTACATTGGAGGGGAAGAGCATTCGTTGTTGTTGCCGAACTTAGATGTGATTGTTCTTCACTAGACTGCTGTTGATGCTGTAGAACTGGTTCTGGTACATTTGCAGTATTGGATGGAGCTACTGATTGAAGTTGTAGCGATTTTCGGCGCAGAGAGAGACACTTGTTACAACGATATTTAATATTGCTTGTGATCATATATTCTATGTCATTTGGACTAATGTTCGCGCATGCACAATGAAATATACAATTGCAGTAGCCACAGGCAATTTTAGATGACTTGACATTGAGTGAACGATCTTCTCTGATCATGTTAGGTTTGTGTAAATCCCGACCAGAAGCCAACTCTAGGCTTTTCGACGTCAGCACCTGTTCGACGGGCAAGTTCGATGACTTTTGCAAACTTTGTGTCACTTCTAGAGTTAGCTGTTGACTCTCAGTAGCTTGTTTCGAAATGCAGTTTGAACAGCACCAATCTTTATTCTCTATGTCAGAAGTCGCATTGACACAATCGAAATGATGCCATTCAACGCAGAGATCACACTGGACCATTTTGTTGTTGTCGGGCCTACGACATGTCTTGCAATTTACTTGCCTTTTTTGCCTACGTGGGTTTTTTTCATTAGGTACAATGGAGGCTCGCATTTGCGCTGAGTTTGTGGGTTCCGGATGGGTGGGCGTAGGCGGAGGTGAGTGAATGACCTTGCTTGACTTAAATATACTTTGGTTAGACATTGCCTACCTGAGAGTGACGGTGTGTGGTAAATTATTTAATTCTGTTGACGACCTTGGGTTGTAGGTTTTATTTTCTTTTGATGAGGGTCTATCTATGATGGTGATGCGACGGTCGGATGAGATGAGGGTGACGTGCTCGGTAATGGGTTGATGCAAATAAATCGGCTGTTTAATATGACTTGTACTTCGGCTGTATGCTCCTGTTGGAAAAGTGGAAGCAAAACGCAGCAATACCAGGTTTTAAGTGTTATGTGTGAACATAACCTTTTGGGGGGGGGGGGGGACTCGCGTCCGAGAGGTTTGTTGTAAATTTAATCGGGGAATTAAACTGCAAGTTAAGTTTAGTGCTCAAATGGTGAAGCTTAAGCTGGTGATCGTGCTGCCGTCTGTGCAGTCTTATGTTGATCCAAATCCAAATTAGCTTGTTCAGTCCTTCACTCCTGAGTTCATACAGGAGTACCACGAAATTTTTAGCAATGTTATCGCGAATTAAAGGAAACTACTTTGAATTCCTAGTATATAATTTTTATATTGATTTCAAATTAAAATGAATACGAAAAAGCACTAAAAATTTCGTTTGCTGGTCCTCGTGGTTCGCTGGTAACTCAATGATCCTTTTTCATCTCCCGTGGTCTGCCATCTTGAGTTGGTTTCGTAGAGTTTTAAGCCGACTTAGCTTAAGACAATTTAGCGATGGCTAATTTCGCTCAAAAGGTGCTGCCAGGTTTGGTAACACAGCGCTTAATTTGTTCCTTCAAGCCGTGGGTGGTGGTGGGTTATTAGAGTAAATCTTAGACTTCAAAAACTCTACAGATAAACGTCCAACGGCATTACATGAGCTAAGCGACTAATTCTGATCACCAAGATGTGGAATTACACGACCAGAAAATGACTAATTTTTCTTGAAACCACTTGTCATCCACATCCATATCTTGTAATTCAGGCACAAATCACTGGATTATCACATCGCGATAGCAGGCACCATTAACAGTTATTGACTGAACAGACGCATTTTCAACGAAAAATGGTCCGATGATATTTCCAGCCCTAGATCCTCACCAAACAGTGACACTTGACACAAAATTAGCGAACTGTATCTGCCAAACGCTCCATTTTTAATAACCCTGAAGTGTCAGCTATCACGCTGTTTTTTTTTCCGTTGGCAAAAGTTTACTCCACAAATGAGGCAAAATTCAAATTTTAGGTAAATATTGGGACATACATTATAACTCGAATTAACTGAATTTTAAAAGTTTATGTTAAATAAGGTTATCATAAACAAATATATAAGTACTATAATTTGGGATAAAGAAATATTTTCACAAGAAAAAAACATGTTTACATTGATTTTATAATTTTTTGTGTTTTGCACAATTATACCAAACAGGAGTCCCGTACAAAAGGTTGGTTTGTAAAATGGTTTTAAAATTTATAATTTTGTATTAAAAAGCAATATCAAAAATTAATAAATTAAGTTCCTGGTCTTATGTCGCTAAGATGTGTTTTTTTACTCAAAGTAGTATTTCTCATTACAATTAATCTTTTTAAAATAGAAGAGCCTAATTATTTTGCAAAAAGAAGAAAGCCGACCCTAACGGTGGAGTTTGGCCACTGATGGTTCTGTTTAAGATATTCAAATCTTCAAGAAAAAAAAACCAAATTTATAGCAAGCACGCCAGAATGCGCTGCTACTGCAAAAAAGGTTATGGTGCCTTAAAGTCCGTTCATATTTAGGCAGACATGCCAAATTTCAGTGCGATATTGTCTTTAGTTTTGTTTTGACAGCTGATTGTTGTTGACGTGTTTGGCATCATATTGAGTATGTACAAAAACGATTTTTGTTCTCTCGCAAAACGGCGAAGGAAACAAAAGAAAAGTTGGATAAATATTATGGGGCTAATGCTCCCTCAGATTACACCGTCAAATATTGGTTTCGAGAGTTTCGTGGTGGCCGCAACTCCACTAGCGATCAAGTCCGCAGCGGCAGGCCCTCCGATGCGGTTACAGATGACAATGTCAAAAAAATACATGAAATGGTGTTGGCTGACTGGAAAGTGAAGGTGCGCGAGCTAGCAGATACCACAAAGATTAGTACTGAGCGCACACGCCATATTTTGAGCAATATTCTGCATATGAAAAAGTTATCCTGCCGCTGGGTGCCGCGAATGACCAAAAACACGAAGGCGAGAGCACTTCGAAAGAGTGTTTGGACTTGCTGATGCGGACTGGATTTGGATGCCTCGAACTATTATCTCTTTCCAAACCTCAAAAGATTGCTCATCAATAAAAATTTCAGCTCACGCGAGAAAATCATCGACCTTCCGGAAAATTACTTTTCGGGCGGGATCAAGAAGTTGGAAAATCGCTGGAAGAAGTGTATCACACTATTGAATAATATAAAAAAACATTAAAAAAAATTTTTTTAATTCCCAAGGAGGTTACTTTTCACTCCACCTAGTATATTTTTAAAGAGGAGCACCTTTTTAAATTGCTGCAGGATGCTGAACATTGCAAAATCGGCCGATCTGTTTAAAGTATGTACATAATAATTATAACTCAATTATTGTAATACGACTGACTGTCTTTGTGGTATTTATAATGAAACTGACTGAAAGAGAGCCAGAGCTCGGCTAACAAGTGTTCTTGATGGCGTGGAGCAATTTGGTGTAAAAGACATGAAAACATACAGATTGGAAAGATAGATGGGCATAGGTGGATAATAAGGAAAACTTGCATAAACCTCATTAATATCGTGTAAAATGATACCCCGGGCGTTTGCCATGGGATAATTCCAACTTACTAACTAATGACGACAGATAAGATCGCATCAAATTAAAACTCTATTATAATTTTTTTTTACAATTTATTGACATCTAGTTTAAAGTAAGTATCTTTAGCTGCCCTTCTATTTCTTAAAGGGGAAATGGATGAAAAAAATTCTAACATCAATAGCAATTACTTCGATTAATTTGATTCGCAATGGTGGGCAAGTTGCAACTCCACCAAATTTTGTAAATACTATGTCTGGGCGCTAACAATCATATTTTACTATCATATTTTTAACACAGGAGCAAAGCCAATATTTTCATAAACTAAAATATTGAAAAATTATTGCGTATTCTAAATGGCTCTCGCATTCTAAGAAGCAATATTGAAAAAGTTAATTAAAATGGTTATTTTTATATGAACTTCATTTGTAATGAAGTAATAAATGACGTTGAAATAAGGCCAAATGTAAAAATTTTAACTTATTTCGCTTTTTGAAAGGCCAAATTTTAACTACAATAAATTCACTAATCTAAAGTGAAATAAGGCCAAATCATCGATATGTTTATTCATCAAAAAAATATGGTATCAATGTTAGGTTTTCTTACTGTATTTCATTTCTACACTTAATCCCATTTCAAAGCCCTTCCAACGGTTCCAGATATGCTATATTTTCTGCAAAATATTACTTAACACATTTATGCATTTTTGGTCCTAAAATTCATAAGTGTATTGCAGATGTGGGCGCCTGTCTTACAGTTGTTGATATACCCATAGCCGAGCGACGAAGTTTTTTTATATACAATACATTGGACACAAAATAATCAAAACTGTGTTCACTTTAATCGTTTCAAACTTCTGAGTATGGCAACTGATTTACATCAGATAAGCAAAATTGAAAACGATGTAAAGTGAAATAACGTCAAATTGGGCCTTATTTCACGGCACCAACGTTGAATTGGTCGAATTTGGATAGGAAGCACTAAACTTAGTCGACTTCATTGAGAATAGAGTTAACATCGTCAGAAGAGAATAAATTATTGTTAACAATTACTCTTCAATTTATATTTTGCCTTGGAAAATCACGGTTGGAAAGTTTTGGGAGTGATAAGGAACAAAAAATCGGCCAGACGAAGGATATGGAGCGCGGTGGATGGATCTATGCAACTGACGAGAGAAAATCGATCGGGCATTGGCTGCTGCTTTTCGATGGATTGCGGTAGAGAGTTTAAATTTTTTCTCTCACGATCAAGCCTATTGTATTTGGACATTTAATGGAATCATTAGACCTGCAGTCAGTACTTTGTGGCTGTCGGAGTAGACAGCACAAACGTTGTTTACACTACAATGCAAAGAATAGAACTATATTTTTGATTAAACTATTACTACTCAAACTTAAACAAATAGCATAACTCTTTGTGACCCATTTTAACCTCAAAAATTCATTATTAATTTTTTTGCAAAAGAGGAAAAATGTATATTACGTACAAGGGAAATGTCTTTTGTTAAACAAGTTTTAAATTTCATATTATTCAAATTGAATCATATGTTTACACAGAGTGATCTTAATATCACAATTAGCAGAGTATCCACTGTAAGTGAAAGAATAACTGCAACTTATATCTTATTTAACTGCAAAATGTCGATATTGGACTCTGAAAATTACCAAGCGTTTCGAATAATACCAGTGCCAATGTCATATCATGACAATTTTGCGAGTATACTCACAAACTTGGCAAGAGAAAAATACTATCCTATGGAAAGGGACGAATTTGAAAAATGCATTTTTGCTAGAGAAGATCTTCACTATTGCTCAAAACGCCATCCAATTTACAACATCCAGTCTAACACTTCGTAATGCGAAATTAATTAGTTAAGACACAGTAAGGATATAGAAATGAAATGCTACTTTACACAAATTCCACCTAAGAAAATTCGGGTGCCATTACGAAATCCTAACAGTTGGCTTTATGTAATGGATATAGCTAGATTTCCACTTGTCGTTTTAAAATTGACAAATGACCTATTTTTACGTCAATTAGAAAATTGGCAAGTGGAAATAATGAAAAACCATTTAAAAACGACAAGTGGAAACCTAGCTTAAGGAATCAACTTTCAATTTAGTATGAAGCGGACAAACATATGTTATAACTCTAATCAAGGATTCTCATCTTGGTAGAAGGATGTCAGCTAAACCTCGACGTTATGGTCATAGCAGCCCATACCCTTTACACGACTATGTTAAACGCCTCCTTTATGGCACAACTTAATCTGACTGTTACACGTCTATTTCACCACCCAGATAAACACGTAAGGAATTTGGAGCAATCTATGTATACAACAACTAAAAAAGGCTGAGAAGTCCAGTCCCAACAATGCGGAGAATACAGCACACCCCATCCTACATTACTCCAGCACTTCGTTTATAATCATTGTACGCAGTAGAAGATACCGAAAAAATCGCAAGCAACGTTAACCAAACCAAATGACGCTTTAGAATGTATAAAACACAAGCATTTATTGCGTATTTCCATACAAGGGGTAATTCACCTCCAATCATTGTCCTACTTTTAAACTAAATATATTATATTGTAAGACTAAGCAACTTGCGATCAATGATTGGTAATGTAATACTTTGAATTTATTATCGTTTGCACGAACTGTAAATTATTGAGTAAGCATCTTTCTTTGCAATTTAGTACTCGTATTAAGCACTTATTGTAAGTAATAACCTGTATAATTTTTTTTTCTTAAAAAGAACTTAACACTACTCTTAAAATGCCGGAGCACGAGTTAAGTTTTTCAGAAAATTGGATAGAAAGAGAGAGACAGATATTTGGGCTCAGTGGTTATTTCGCTCCCAACATTTAATGGGGAGTCTAAATTAGACTTAAGAATCCGAAAATAAATCAGAATAACTTCAGTTCTCGCCAATGTTTTATTGGCTTTATTGATTACTATCCCTCCACCCGTACTAAGGTGTTAATCAAGTTGTCAGTCATTTTAGAACTTGAAAATGCTTAAATTTTCGTTGAGCGGGCTCTGCAAGCTGTAGTCATAACGGCCACATTTACACTTAAATTTGCTAATTTTCGCACTTGTGCGCAATTTCACAGTCCCCCAATTCGGCGTTATATACACGATTTTATGTAAAGTGTAAGTGACAATTGAGCTCATACCCTGATTTAGATACCCATATTTGCTCGTTAACCTTTTAAATTGAAAATTCTTCATCTTTGAATTCTTTATAAATTAGAACATTATTTTAGAAATAAAAGTTTAATATTTTATGCTTGAGCTGCATTGATCTCCTACTACTATGTATATATGTACTATAAGTGCATATACTCATAGTACTCGTAGATACGCACTATATAAGTAGATACTACTACTAATATAAGCAGATACGCATTTAGTGCTCATTGTAACATCTTACAAGCACGACAGGGGTTATGTACTTCTACCACTGTAGTTTGGCGTTGTAATCAGATATAACACGTGCTTTATTAATATGTAGAGAAAGGGACAAACCGAAGTAAAGGAAAGCGTTTAAAATATGTGTTTTAGAAATTAAATTTGTATAATTATCTTAGTAGTAATAATAAATGAAACTAATAGGGAAATGTTTTGGCTTGCTATGGCACTATGTATAATTTTGTATATTGCCTTGGCATAAGTTCATTGCGTTAATTTTTTAAACAGCTTTGCAACACCCAATTGGTGTGTGACACAGTTAATTCTTTGTGCCCTTATAGATCAGCTACATATATAAAATTTTAAATCTAACATAAGGAAAAACGAAATTTTATTTTTTGTACAAGGTGGCGCAAAATTAATCATCGAATTTTGTTTTTGAATTACTTTTTTACTAAATAAAAAAAAATAATTTCGAGTGATGGAAATCTTTATTTGAACCTTTGCAATTGTTCCTGTTAAGTGGAAAAGATGATATCCTCCAAGTGGCTGCCGCCAGTGTTGATACACATTTGTGCCCGTTTTATGGCGTTTTCCATGACTTTCCGCAAGATTTCAGGTGATAACTGTTCGCATTCCTGTCGAATATTCTCCTTAAGGGCTGCGATTGTCTGAGGCTTGTTGGCATAAACCCGCGACTTCAAGTAGCCCCAAAGAAAGAAGTCTGGGATGGTTAATTCAGGCGATCTTGCTGGCCATGCCAAATTTCCAAAACGGGAGATTACGCTACCAGGAAACGCTTCCTTCACAATATCCATTGTGGATCGTGCTGTGTGTGTGGTTGCACCGTCCTGTCGAAACCACATTTTCACCAAGCCCCGCTCATCTAATTCCGGCAGTAAGAAATCGTTTATCATGGCCCAACAGCGTTCGCCAGTAACAGTGACCGTATTGCCGATGGGGTCCTCAAAAAAATGCTGCCCAATCACTCCTCCCTCGTGAACACCGCACCACACAGTGGCTTTAAGTGGATAAAATGGCAATCACACGCAGATTTTCAGTGCCCCGCAAATGAAGAGTTTGTTAATTGACATAACCGCTTAAGTGGAAATGCGCCTCGTCGCTCATAATAATTTTCGACACAAAATCGTTCTCTTCGTTGACGGTCACGAGGCATTAACTGATGCACTGAAGAGAAATTTTACCACGTTTATTGACATACATAGTGTGTGAGAAAATTAATAGGGGCGGCATAAATTGGGTCTGCCCCGGGTGGCCTCAGCCCACACTACGCCACTACTTCGTCCCATTGAAAATTCGATGCACTCAAGTGTAGGCGGAGACAGAGCACAATCCGGGAGTTTTGAAAACAAGTTAAAAAAACAAGTCCAGGGTGTTGGCAGTATGACTATCAACGTCTGGTATTCGCGTTGGCTCACTTACAAGCTGCGTCCAGTTGTTTTCCGCAACGAAGATCTCAACACACCGCCCTTCGTGTGTTGTCTGTCCAGAATTTTGAAGCCACCCAGAATTGTGTATATTGAAATCGCCCGTAATCACGATTTCAGTATGAGGATACAGGGATACAATTCTTTGTATGAAGTCAGACAGCGCATCAAACTCGTTAAAAGTCCAGTTGCTGTCTAGTTTGGGGCTTCTGTAAATAAAACAGTAGTTGATAATTTACCTACGGATATGGAATTTTAACCACATGAAATTGAATTCCGGAGGGAATGTAGTTCCTCATTGTGGTGAAATTTGGTAAGCAACATCACTGCGCACGTAAATGGTGAGACCGCGGTTAGAGAAGAATAATGGCACTAGTTCGTAGTCAGTTAGCTTCAGATCAGAGTGATCTGAGAGATGTGGACGGGGATCTACCTGTGTTTCACTAAGTGCCAAAAGAGCTGGCCTGAATTTGAAGACGTGGATGTACGCAGAAAATTGATTACTTCTTAGCCCGCATATGTTCGCAAGGTCCGCCCTAAATTCCAGAGTCGTTATAGGAAAATAAAAACTAACACAAATCTAGTGGAGGAGAACCTTTGTCTGCTCAAAGGTCCAGCGTGCAGTTCTGTAAGTTAAAAATATTTATTTCAATTAAAATACGTAAATCAAATTCGGTTAAATGTTTTTGTTTACCTTTTTTCCATATTTCCTTTCGATCAATCTAAAAAATTCACTTGTTGACATTTGAATATGCTTGCGGGTGTATTTGAAATGTATGTGGAAATCAGGAATCACAAAGTTGCGAGGAATCTCAAAGTTGCTGCAGGCTTTTGCTCTGGTGTAATTACGGATCTCATAATGGTGTTTTTTTTCTGCAGATTGTCTTTTAGTAGCAAAAGGGGCAACTGAAAGGTTTCCTTATTCATCCTTAAATAATGGAAGAAAGAATTCTCTTCACCAATTTGCAGGTCTCTTGTAATAAAGGAAAATGAACCACCTTCATCCCTCACTTTTCTCCACGACTTCACCCAAATCTTTTTTTTTTCCTAAATACTAAAATACAATAACCAAAGTACTTAAATCCTTGGATGATAGCTTCAGGCAGCGAGCCACACATTTTAAATTTGTTTAAGGAGTTTCCCTATAAGAAAGCATATTTGGATTTGGCGCTTGTTGATTGGGGCTTTCGATCTTATTTGGAAATGTGGTCCTCGAAATAACGACATTATGGCAATATGGATGGAATTGAACAAACAAAAAAATAGTTTAGGGAGCTATTGTAATGCAATATTTGAACCAACAGACGAATTGGTAAAATTTTGTTTGTCCTTTCAATTTGGTAATGGAGAATATAGAGTTAAGTATATATAAATTAAATACTTTCTCTTAAAAAACGTTCGCTCAGGAGAGCATACTATAATTTTATAATAATTATTAACTTATTATTATTTTGGCTTTTTTGTGAACTTAAATTATATTATATTATATTTTGTTTATATAAAACTACATGGTCCACGAACACATCCTTAAATAATCGAAGTCTGGCAACCTTCATGAAACAAATTTTTTTACAACCCCTGTCAGCGCTTCCTGGACTTCAGAATTTCTAAGTTCTATGTTCACTTTTATATTCACTTATTTACTGACCTAATTATCGACACTTTTGGTTTTTGTTGTTGTTTGCCAAGGGATATTTTACTGAGCTGGGTAGTCACTTACCAACAAAACACACCTATTGTACTTTTCTTATCTTTTACTTACTCGTAAACCAGTTAATCGCCTCACTTAATTCACACTTCAAATTCAACTGATGAACTGAGTAGCATACCTTGGGGATGCTGATATTTATTCTCCAATGACATAATATTCCGAGAACCACCCAGCCAGCGTTCCATACAAATTTCCATTTTGCTAGAAAATTCGATGCCATTCTCCATTCACCAATGGTCGAAATCTTTAGCTATTGAAATGCAGATGGCGCTGCTCACATTTAAGGGATATCACCGTATCATAGGTTTAGGTTTTGTAATAAGAAATTTCCGAAAGTAATGTTTTTTTTTCTAAATATATTCTGAGTTGATAAATCAATTAAATCAAAAATAAAATGTGTTCCGAGTACATTCGTTGAAACGCTTAAGGGCCAACTATAAAGGACTATGGCAAGCTGAAGCCAGCTTAATAAAATGTCTCATTGCTCGGTTTCGTCAAGTTTCTCAATTTCGCAATTTCTCAATATAATGGGACTGAAATTTGACAGCTGACACTAAAACGGGAAAGAAACATTGCGATGGCTGAGGAACTGAATTTGGAATATGATTTTGTGAACAACTTAATAATATTGGTGGAAAAGATAAATGTCCTTATGACGGAAGTGACTCGATGTCTTACAATAAAATACACAAATCAACAGTGTGGGCTCAAACAAAAATTAAAAGTGATAAGTAAATTCAAATTTCAGAAACTCAATGAAAAAATCGATGGAATTTGTTGCGGAAGCGATTCGGAAAGGAGCCTAAAAAAATGGAAATGCCATCTCTTAGCGGGTTGTCCAACATGCAGGAATGGTTGGTATTTCCAAAATATGTTCCTTGCAAATTTTAATTACAATTTTGAGACAGCTGATAAGACTTCTTCAATGTCTTCATCTCTTGGGAAAAGAGAAAGTTTCTAAAACCTCTCGATAATCTATACTAGGTTAGGTGGAACAATGGAGAAAAAAAAGCAAAGTATTAATATAATCTTAAGTTGTATGTGAGGGTAATAGTAACATTTATTGAAGACTTGCCTTATCCTTAATTTCAATCGGAAATGTTCCGAGCTTTAATGAAATTTCGGGAAGACGCTGGAGAAAATGGATTTATGTAAAAAAATTAAGTTTTTCCAAGCTTTTCTTTAAACATCCCTCTCTTTTTTCTAATGTAATTTCGAACCATTAGTCGAGTCAATGAAGGTTTTAACTTTTTAATTCTCAGAAACAGCTTCGATTTTGAGCATTTTTTTTAAATGCGTGTTTTTTAATATTATTCAAAATCAGAAACATCAAAATTTCAGGAAATAATATTTTATATTGTTTAAAAAATAATAACTGAATTTACGGGAAAAATTATTTTTAATTTTTTTTCTCGTCATATTTATAGAAAAGTAAGCTGTTTCTATTGGAAACTATGGCTAAGATATATGGCCTTTTGTCATCCAGGTATACAATACCCGGTGAAGGTACTGAAGGTCAAATGCCAAGTGTTTAATTAAATTTCTATTCTTTCTGGCCAAATAACGCACACTGCACGTATACTTCTCGGAGTGAACGCCAGTGATTAAAACTTATTCATGAATGTAAAGTGCGATTTTATTATTTTATTGATATCAAACAATTATATTTTAATTTTATTCTGGTATTTCAACAACTATTTCTTTCAATCCTTCTCCATTTGGTATAGTGTATGGCTCAAGTTTTATGTCTCCTCTTTCTGCTACATCTTGTTCTGCAGGAATTGTTTTTAATCTTGGGAAAGGTTTAGAAGATCTTAGCCTACTTGCTGGAGTTACAATACTAACTCCTCCTAAATTATGAAAATTACCTTCACCTGTTAAAGTAACTGTATTAAAATCAGCATTATGGAAAACGAACTGGACATATGTAAGTATTGGGACTAGAGACAGCAGAATCTTGAAAAAACCCAGAAGCCTCGTATAACTGTGCTTCATTGTAAGAAGCGCAAAGCCCAAAGCATGACATAAATCGATAACTCTTCTCGAACCAAATTTTCTGTGTAATGTCACACTTAATCCAACTTGAAGTGGAGATAAAAAAGAACGCTGTCTTACAGCAGATATGATCGCATGTGCGATTGATGTAGATTTTTTATCAAGATTATTATAATCCGAAACAGTTTCTTTTTTATTTTTACTGATAATTACATTTAGTAACAGTTGTAAAGATGGAGGAATTACGTCAATTAAGTTTTTTTGTGCAAACATTTGGTCACTTGGAGGATAAAAGTCATTCCTAAATATTTCTTTGCAGATATCAGTTCGAATTATATCAGCAACTTCCTTGATTTTTCTCACATCTTCATTCTGCATCTAAATTCGACTCTTCGAGACAGTTATTTAAAATTTCGTGATATTTTTTTAAGACATAAAAGAGTCGACATTCATTGACAGCTTGGTAACAGGAAATCACCTCCATAGTGTTGTTCCAACCGTTTCTTGATGGTATACAGATTTGGTGGATCGTCAGCAACAATGTTCACCAATTGCTTTAAAGAAAATTTATATTCATTAATGTAATTAATTATTTTTTTCATGGCTTCATCAGTTTTTAGAATCCGTGGTATTGTTTTTTACAGTGGACTACTCCGTTTAAAAATGTCTGTATAGCAAGACCGATGGTACTTCACTTTTACCGTCCTCAAGTCGTTGATCGCGTAGATTCTTAAAAGAAGTGATCGAGAAAATTCTTCTCTTACATTTTTAATTACATCAATTATTATTTGTTTTTGTATCATATGAAGTGACAACGGAAATATTGTTTGTTCGCTTACCGTTATTCGGATTTAAAAGTTTCGCACAGATGAATCAAAACTGATTAAATTAAAAAATATTTTTTCACATTTTCTTAATTTTAATTTCGGAGTGGCTTTTTTCAAAATATTTATTTTATTTGATTCCGACGAAACACTTTTACGCTCTGCTCTGTAAATCGTTTCCGGAACCTGCCATGTACGAAAACCTTGTTTCCACTATTTAAATAATTGAGCAATTCATTTTGGCTTAATTTTGTTGCGATTGATTTTATCGTTAGCAGTCCCCTTGTCACTTCTGCCAGATGTTCATAAACTTTACTGAATATACTTGATGTATTGTCTGCCTTTTTACAAATACAGCAAAAATTTGTTGTAGAACCTACGTCGTGCTGTTGCTCCTGTAAGATATAAAAAATAAAAATAATACTGTATCAGAATCGACGATTTTAGCAGCAGCTAGAATAAATGCGAGTTGCCAAGAAAACAAAAAATTCCAACCAAGACAACGAAACGCTGCGAATCAAACCAAACTTATTTATTGAACAATGTTACCAAGATGTTGCTCCGGCTGTGAGATGAATCCAAGTGAAAGAGACTATGGACCATCATCTCGCATCAACACCGACAATGCATAGTCAATCGTCGTAAGTTGTCGTGACCAACGTTAGTTACACTAACAACGCAAAGGATTTACTCTACTTTGTACAAGAGCGTTGAGAGCGATGTGAATTGGCGGTTAGGTGACGTCTCGAGGTAGCTGGTCTCAGGAACAGCGGTAAACGGTTCACCTATAAGAAAATGCGCAGGGGTTAATGGATTACAATCTTCATCGGACAACAAACAAAGAGGACGTGAATTCAAAATTGATTCTATTTGAGTTAGCACAGTGTACAACTCTTCGAATGTGAGGATATTGGATCCGATAACCCGGCGTAAGTGCAGCTTTACTGACTTCACCCCGGACTCACCATTATCCACCAAAATGTGGCGCTGAGAGGGGTATGAAGTGCCATTCAACTCCGTTAAGTGCAAGCGCAGCAGCAATATCGTCGTTGTAGGTCTGTGATAACACCAATTTATGCATGTCATTGAGACAGCGACGAGCTCCTTGGAAGTTTGTCCCGTTGTCGGTATATATATTGAAGCATTTTCCACGTCGAGGCACGAATCGGCGGAAGGCAGCTAAAAATGCATCAGTCGTTAGGTCACTTACCAATTCCAAATGCATTGCCTTTGTGCACATGCATACAAATAGGGCCAGGCAGGCTTTAGCCAGCTTTGGGTTACGACCTTTTGATAGTTTGATGGTGAAGGGCCCAGGGTAGTCACACCCAGTGTTGGCAAAAGGGCGACTTTGGATGAAACGAGGTTGCGGTAAATCACCCAAGAGTTGTGAGCTCGTAGCCTTCCGCTGCAGAAAACAAGGTTTGCAGGTGTGCACGATCTTGCAAATAAGGTTAGGGCTTCCCAGCATCCAATACTGTTGGCGAACGTCTCTGAAACCCCTGGATGAAGATGATTTGTATGAATCTCAGTGGCTATAAGAGAAGAAACATATGTGTTAGGAAGAATAATGGGATGTTTTATATTATATGACACATTAGAGTTCTTAATACGGCCCCCAACACGTAAGAGTCCATCGTTATCAATGAACGGGTAGTATCGAACGAGTGTTGACTTATATGGTAAGCCCCGATTGTTCATGAGACCACGTATTTCACTCCCGAATATAGAGTCTTGAGGTTTTAAGTTCGGTTAACGAAATACCGCGCCCGTAACGAATCTTTGCAATTTGATTAGGATGACAATGGGTTATAAACCGACGGCAATACGCGAAAATTCGTAGCAACCGAGACCATGACGAGATTTTGAGGATTAGACTGCTGATGATATCCATGTGAGTCGCTGATATTAAGACTTGCTTGGGTGCTTCTTTTTCTTCTGCTGCGATTACTGCTGGATCTGGTTGCGGTAGAGTGAACTTTGATGCTGATTGATGAGGTTTGATGGTAGCATTCCGCGTGATGCACAATCTGCTGGATTAAATTCTGAAGCGATATAGTTCCAAGCATATCGCGGAATCTGTTCAAGAATAGCAGCAACACGATTCGGGACAAATGTAGTCCAACGACGAGGTGGTGAGGATAACCAATGAAGAACGATTTCAGAATCGCACCAAGCGAAGATCTTAAAGTTATATGATATCGAGGTTTTAATTAAATTAATGAGACGGTAGAGGAGAAGCGCTCCGCAGAGCTCGAGTCGAGGAATGGAGACAGGTTTTAGTGGCGCTACCTTCGTCTTTGCTGCAATGAGAACGACCTTAAATTGATTTTCCGCGATTTTACAACGAGCGTACACTACAGCCGAGTAGGCCACCGATGAAGCATCCGAGAACCCGTGGAGCTCAACATTCTCAAATGGTGAGAAAACATTTCTAGCAATCCGTATCTGTTCAAAGAAGTGCAGCTTCCGTTGATAGCTAGTCCACCGATCAGCCAAAGGCAATGGCAAAGGATCATCCCAACTAAGCCTTAGCTCCGACGACCAAAGTTCCTGAAAAAGCAGTTTGAAGAGTATAACCGATGGGGCTAAGAATCCTAACGGGTCGAATATCCGAGCGATCTCCGACAGTAACGTTCGCCGAGTTGGTGAAGTACAAAGTTGTGTATCAGCCATCCGAAACGGGAATTGATCTGAAGTAGGATTCCAGTGCATACCGAGCACCTTGATCAACAACTTGGATCGTTCGGTATCAAACCAAGAGAATTCGCAATCTTCTTGGGGTAAACGCGCAAGCAAGGGCCAACAGTTCGAGTTCCACTTTCGTAGTTTGAGTTTCGCGAGGGATAATAGGGTAACCAATTCCGACTGTAGTCTAATTAACTCTTCCGATGAGTTGGCACCTGTCATGATGTCGTCTACATAAACATCTCTTAAATGTATACGAGCGGCGTTTGGATATTGGCTCTGATAGTCCATCGCAATCTGCTTCAACACTCGAACGGATAAGAATGGTGCCAATGCCGTTTCATATGTGATCGTTCGTAGTCTGAAATGGCTAATTTCATCGGATGGGTTTTCGCGCCACACTATCCGCTGATAATCGGTGTGATTGTCATCAACCCAAATTTGGCGGAACATTTTAACCACGTCAGCCGTAAAAACGTATTTGTGTTGTCGGAAACGCAGACACACACCAACCAAGTCTCTCTGAATAGGAGGGCCAATGATCAGCTTGCTGTTAAGCGAATTACCAAATGAATCCCTCGCTGACTCATCAAACACGACGCGTAATTTGGTCGTAGAGCTATCCGATTTCAACACGGCATGATGGGGGAGGTAGAATTGCTTCCCAGGGGTAGTGTCTAATTCAGCTGAGGGTATGCGAACCATGTGACCCAGACGAATATATTCTTGCATGAATTTCAGATACATGCAATGCAGGTTTGCGTCACGTTGAAAGCGAAGTTCCATCGAGTTTAAGCGATTGATAGCAGATTTGAGAGAACTACCGAAGACAGGCGAAGGAGTGTTGAATGGCAACTGAACGACATATCGTCCATCCGATGAAAGCGAAAATGTCTTACGAAAATGTTGCTCAGCTTCATCATTACTAAATGATTCGTCAGGAGGAGGTGTTACATCATCAAGTTCCCAGAATCTTTGCAGTAAAACGTACGTCAACATCCAATGTAGTGTGAAGTGATGAAATTGTGACATGATGCGAATGTTGGGTGTCTAACAGTTCACCTGTTACAACCCAACCAAATGATGTATTCTGGGCTATGGGTAACCCTCTTGATCCCTGAATTTGTTCCCCCTTGAGTACACACCATAATTTGTCTGCTCCGAGAAGTACGTCGACTGCACTAGGTACATTGAATGTGGGATCTGCTAATTCCAGATTTTGAATATGGGACCACGCGGTTATATCAAGAGACTGAGATGGCAGATTGGAAGTCAACTTGTTTAAGATGAATGCGTCAATGAATAGATGAGTTTGATTTAATCGAGAACGAAGTGTCATTGAAATACAACCTCTAGTATGACCTGCTTCTGTGGATGAAACTCCAAGAATGGGTATTCGAGCGTGTTTGCGAGGCAGTCCTAATCTCTGAGCAAAGGATTCTACAACGAAGGAGACTTGGGACCCAGAACCAAGTAATACCCTACAACTTATTGGATTGCCCTGAATATCTTGAACCGTAGCCAATATGGTGGGTAGGATTGTTTTCTTAGAGAAGCCAACATCGATCGTATGGTTATTGATCAAGGGGTAAACAGGCGATGATGTAGAACAGGAAGGTTGAGGTTGAAGATAACCTTGATTTTGTTGAGGATCTTGAATTTGAAGAGACGAAGAGGTTGACGGAATCGATGACGACGAGATTGAAGGAATCGACGACGAAGAGTGAGTTTGTTCCGGCGGGTGAACCAATGTGTGGTGACGCGACTTGCACACGCGACAGCGAAACGAAGAGCGACATTTGTTTGCAGAATGACCGACACGAAGGCAGTTAAAGCGCAATGAGTTCGATTTCACAAAATTCCGACGAGATTCAATGTCAAGATTGGTAAATTGTGAACACTGGGGCGAAATGTGATTGTTCTTACACTTTGGGCAATACGGAGTTGACTGCGATGATTCAGCAAAATGTGTTCGAATTTCACTCTGTGGCTTACGACGAGATAAACTAGGACGAGATAATGACTGACAAGATTCAAATGCGTCGCATCTGGATCCCAAAAATGACAAGAGTTCCTTGAAAGTACAGTTATCTCGCGAACCTACATGCTGAGCCTAACTTTGCTTACTCTCGGTATCAAGTTTACTGAGCAGGAGAAACATCGACCACGGATCGCGACTATTGGAACCGAGCGCGTTGAGTCCACGAATGACTTCGTCTGCGCCGTCTGTTACCTTCCGTAATGTTTGAACGTTACCCGCGGTTACCGATGGAAAGGACACAAACATTTGTATAAATGATTGTACAATGAGGTGTGATCGATCGTACTGTTTTTCTAACCGGTCCCACGCTTCAAGGTAATTTGCATCCGAGATCGGTAGATGCCTTATCAAATGTTCAGCGTCATCGCGAAGAAAAGATTTCAGATAATGAAATTTTTGGGTACACGAAAGATTTGGCTGCTTTTCAATTGTGCCCATAAACGAATCCCGAAACGAGGGCCAATTTTTATAATTTCCCGAGAAAGGCAACACCGTTAGCTTTGGTAGATGAATTTTCGAATTATGTTCTGAAGTTGAGTTTAGTTTTTCTAAAAACGTGGTTTGTTGTTTCGCGAGTTGCTCCAAAGCCGAATCTTCATTTTCTTGTCCAACAGACTGTCGTTCACGAATGGACTTTACCAATTTCGAATGCGCGTTGAAGAACTTTTCTTCATATTCACTAAACTCAACCTCAAATTCATCACATGTCGTATCATCAGCAGCGGTTTCCAATACTTCTTTATGTAAAGACGAAAATTCCGACCACGTTTCATTCAACTTCGTGAATTTAATCTCCGATAATTCCAGAGGCGTAGCCGGCACAATTGAATCTGCAAAAGATGCTGCGCAAGTCAAACAACCCTTTGCATTTCCGCGAATACGCATTAAATCACTCATATTTCACACGAACCTTGTATTGTACAAATAATTCAAAAGAAGTAACCAACAAATAACGAAATAACCTTTCTATAAATTCTTTGAACTAACAATTGCGTTTACTCGTACTGTCTATGAAACCCGAAACGTGTGGAAGCGCCCTTTACATATATGTATAGTATATAAAGAGATATATTTCACAAAATGTTCACTAAATGTCTAAACGTTTTGAATTTTTGATTCAATCGAAGAAAAATCAATTAAATCCGGCTCGAAGGACCAAAATTTTATGTATCAGAATCGACGATTTCAGCAGCAGCTAGAATAAATGCGAATTGCCAAGAAAAAAAAAATTCCAACCAAGACAAAAAAACGCTGCGAATCAAACCAAACTTATTTATTGAACAATGTTACCAAGATGTTGCTCCGGCTGTGAGATGAATCCAAGTGAAAGAGACTATGGACCATCATCTCGCATCAACCCGACAATGCATAGTCAATCGTCGTAAGTTGTCGTGACCAACGTTAGTTACACTAACAACGCAAAGGATTTACTCTACTTTGTACAAGAGCGTTGAGAGCGATGTGAGTTGACTGTGCATTGTTGTTGTGATGCAAATAGACAAAAGGTCTTTTTACAAATCGAATGTACAATGTGTCACAAGATGATGGTACAAAATTAAAATATTATTACAAACATAGGTAGTAAGTGAATAATGAATAAGTTAACATAAGTATAGCAACAACTAATCTTAAACAAATACTTTCTATGAAAAATATTCAACCAAACTATTCCAGTTATATTTTTTGAAAATAAACCATATATATTAATTATCTCTTCCATGGTGCTACCGCTATTTTCTTGCAATATTATATCTTCCACTATTGTCAGTAATTAAAATAAAATTAAAATGTAATTGTTTGATATCAATAAAATAAGAAAATCACGCTTTACTTTCATGAATAAGTTTTAAACACTGGCGCTCACTCCGAGAAGTATACGTGTACTGAGCGTTGTTTGGCCTGCACGAATAGAAATTTAATTGAACACTTGGCGTTTGATATTCAGTACCTTCATCGGGTATTGTGTACCTGGATGACAAAAGGCCATATATCTTAGCTATAGTTTCCAATAGAAACAGCTCACTTTTCTATAAATATGACGATGAAAAAAATCGTAAATTCAGTTATTATTTTTTAAATAATACAAAAAATTATTTCCTGAAATTGGGATGTTTCTTTTAATATTAAAAAACACGCATATAAAAAAAAGATGATCAAAATTAGAGCTGTTTCTGAGATTAAGAAGTTTAGACGATTTTTAGGCTTCATTGACTCGACATGTAAATAGTTAATTTGTGATGGCAACGAAAAATATTTTATTATGAAAGGGGCAATAGACTTGTATGTGATGGCAAATATGATTGGATTTACTACAAAGATGTTCGGTGATGTTTTGAAAGATCCAGGTTCTGATGGCAGTGAGTTTGACGCAACCCATATATAGAAGGGCTAACTACCAGCTAGTGGTTGTAAATAGCACGCGGTTGTGGAAATGAACTGAATTTAAGTGCCGAGAATTTCAGTAACTGGAAAATAATTCCTTACTATGTTAGCTCATAAAATCTGTGGATACAAAATGAGAAGAACATTTTCTACAGCAGGCATTGGATTCATTGCACAGGACAATCTGCAGTATACTATGTTCTGATCTACAGCATAAAAACTACTTTTCTAACGAGCATATTATGTACGGACGAAATAGCAACAATGCTTAAATTACGCGGAGAACTTGTAGATTATACGAATATTTTCATCGGAGTGAATTACCTATCCTTTGTAGGCTATGCAACTTGGCGGAAAGAGAAAATACTATGCGTTTTTTAGGAAAGTGCCCAGTTATGAAAGGATGAGACGATCCATCTTCTGCAGCGATTTTTTAACTGAAAATTAAATGAACTGGGTATATCGGCCTTATTCCTTCAGCTTATCGAGAAAGGATTGGAAACACCACGTCCCAGTTGTTTGTTGCAAGGAATTACTATTTAATCATAAACTTCAAACTAATAAATACACATGTGCAATTATACATACTTACTACATATATCAATGAAATCTTGTTATGGGAGTTGTCACTCTTTCAGACGACAGTGTCATACTTTTTATTTTTTTCAAAACTAGTTTACAATTTATTATTTAATTTATACAAGTATTTAATAAATAAAATAAATTAATTGAATTGATTAAATTAATTATAGTTTAAATATAGTTTTGAGTCCTTTTCACTTTTTTTTATTACCTTTTTATTACCTTTACACAATTGTACATTATGGGTTAGTTTGATAGAAACTAAGTGGACTTTTCGATCGGTTTTGACATAACGTTAATCCTACTGAAATCTATTATGGGTGGGCTGTCAGATTAGGTATACTCGTAGCTTAGAGTGCCTGCATAGGGCGAGTAAATTACAGTAAGATTCTCAAATCTTGAAACATTTTTTGTATAGCATTGAGGTACGAGTATTATTGAATTTCAATTAATGAAAAATACAATAATAAAAATGCATTTGAAATAAAATTAAAATAATTCTCCAGTTCCCTCTGTAATATTAAATGGGGATTCTTTTGTTGAATGGTAGCCTAGTTAACTCTTATTTTGCATTGTTAGTAGAAAATACGGCTTGTCATTATCAGATTTGCTTAGAGGAATTTAATTAAAACCTATTTGCCGGTCCCATGCAGCAAATCTCCGGTATCGGAGATCGGTCTAACATAGAAACAGTATTCAGTTTCCTCTAATCAATGGCCAACCAGATGATGGCCAGTTGCGTCCATTTTGTTTAGTACTACACATACTGCATTATTGTTAGGAAACCCGGGTGGCCTTATGATTTCATCATGGAGTAATTTTGGACTTAATTTTCTACTTCATGGTTTAATAATATCGGGAGCAGATAGAATTAAATATATTGGTGATCATTATTTGACTATGACTTTTGATGTGAACGTAAGTTTTTCCTCTGGATCTATCTGCACAACTTAGTTTCTCGGGACTGTTTGTCTTCATTACTTATGTGAGAGGTTTGTCAATGCTTTTGTCTATCTTTGATTAGGATTTTACGCAAAAAATAAATTGTTTTCATGAAGGCAGAACAATTTATTAAATGTATGGTAAGTAATACTTATTTTGCCACTCATAATATTAGCATTAAGTGAATATTCGTTGTGAATAGGATTTCTTTATAAGAACAGATCTATTGTCAGTCCAGGACTCGTTAGCCTATAAAATGAATGTAGGAAAAGTCGATGACCACTCCTTGGTCCTCAGCTTTATTTATGTGTATTCACGTGTATCACGTGTCAGGCACAATTGTAGAGGTTGAGGTAAATCAATAGTTTCACTGGTCTCGAGAAGCCTTGGCAGATCGATTTTAAGTCCCCTTATGAACTTATCTCGACACATTTGGTTGAGGAAAGGCATTGATTCAGAGCTGATGTCCGCGCAGTACAAACTGTCAAGTATCAGGGAGAGTTGCGGATAAACCTTCTAATAATATTCCTGCATATATTTATTTTCTTGTACTCTAGAAGTCATTTGGTATTATAAAATACCTATATCTCGCTTTTCGCTGTGACGAATACTCTTCCAATTCAAGTGCGTATTGAGAGACTCAAGCGCTTTGTCAGTGTTACGCAATATTTTGTTTCTGATGACCCGCAGAATTTCTCTAATTGGATCGTGCATCCAGAGGATGCTCCTCCTCCAAGAGCTTAATTCTCCTAGGTTGGCAGAAAAGGAAAATGGGATAAGTTGTTTGATTACTAACTATAGATTTTTTTTAAATTCTGACTAACCGAATGTCGTCCTTGTTCTTTAAAAATATGATATAGGATAGATGATGAGAGTGCTTCAAATCAGAAAAGAACTATGTAACCTATCATGAACTAAACATGGCAAACTTTACTTACAATTTTGCAATCATTTGCACTGCTTACAAATACACCGTAACAAAAACACGCACACAATTTCAAGTATATGCACTGCACGAACACAACATTATCTTGTTTCTATTGCATCGACCGTCGTGTGGGGTTGTTGACAATTGACCATAATCAGTGGAAAATCCTTCTCGGAAGCACCGAAATTGAGGAAGATTACTAAATATCTACATATGCTAGTTTGAATGAATTAGGTTCTTGTATTAAATGTACATGTGAAGAAGTGGATTGCAAAGAATTATTGATTTCTATAGGTACGTACTATTGTTTCAAAACGACTTGGGTTTGTGGTCAGTTGAATTACATTTCAAGTTTCTATATTTTCGAGAGATTTAAAAAAAAACCGCAACGCAATATTACGGTTTACAATTAACTACGATTGTAATATTTGGAATATTGTATAATTTCTCGCAAAACGGAAATTCAAGTATCAAGTTAGATTAGATATTATGGAATAGATTGGATTTTCTTTTTTAAGAATATGGTTAAGTAACGTAAGCTCTTTTAGGCTTCAATCCTCAAAAATAGAAAAAATACGTTTGCTCATACCAATTCTTTTTTTAATACTTTGCAATTTTTATTTAAAAATTCAAATTTTTATTAATTTTTATTTATTGTATAACAAAATAATTAATTAATTTTAGTTAGAAAAAATTTCCTCTAAAATAAAAATCTTTTCTATTTCATATCTTGGTTACGATTCTTCTATTGTCTGAAAAGTTTCCGACCGCAACGTAAAGAAAATAGCGGCACTCGTCAACAAAAGCTAGTGAATGCTAGTTGTGCATCTTTTGACAGTTACTTACCGAAGTTTCAGTCATTTTGAAACTGAACGCACTGTTTTTTGTTGACAGTCGTTTGAGTGAGTCGATGTGAGTGTTTTTTGTGAAAATGGGAAAAATTGGGTATCGAGCTGTTATTAAATTTTTGTTTTTGAAAGACAATACGCCTACGCAAATCAAAAATGAGTTGGACTCTGTGTATGGGGACTCTGCACCATCATTTACCACAGTGAAATTTTGGGCAGCTGAATTTAAACGTGGCCATAAGAGCTTGGGAGATGATGAACGTTCGGGACGTCCAAAAACTGCAACCACTGACGATAACATTGCTAAAGTTTACCAAATGGTGTTAAACGGCCGCCGAATTAAAGTGAGAGAGATAGTAGAGGTTATGGAAATGTCCAAAGAACGTGTTTGTTACATATTAAATCAAGATTCAGGCATGGGAAAGCTGTCCGCGCGTTGGGTGCCGCTTTTGCTTACGTTGGACCAAAAACGTGTTCGAATGAACATTTCCAACGCTTTGTTGGCGCAGTTTAGGCGCAATAAATCTGAGTTTTGGCGCTGATTAATTACTGTAGATGAGACTTGGATACACCATTATACGCCCGAAACAAAAATTTAGTCAAAACAGTGGACTGCAAAAAAAGCAAAAACTGTTTCTTCGCCTGGGAAAGTGATGGCGACTATTTTTTGGGATATAAAGGAGTTATCTTAATCGATTATCTTCAAAAAGGAAGAACCATTACAGGAGCATACTACACATCATTACTTGCCAGCTGAAAGCAGAAATTGCGGAAAAACGGCCACATTTGCAGAAAAAGAAAATCCAAACCCTGTTTCACCAAGACAACGCGCCGTCTCACACCTCAGCGGTTGCCATTGCGAAAATCCATGAATTACGGTTTCAGCTGCTTGACCATCTGCCTTATTCACCAGATCTAGTCCCAAGTGACTTCTTTTTGTTCCCTCATCTAAAAACTGCATTCGAAGGACAGAGATTTTCATCAAATGAGGAGGCTATCACCTTCGTGAACAATTATTTTGCAGAGAAAAACGCCAAGTACTATTTGGACGGGTTAGAGAGATGGGAGCATCGCTGGGAGAAGTGTGTAGAGTTACAAGGAGACTACGCAGAAAAGTAAAAAAAAATTATCATTATTCGGTAACTTTTCAGACAACCATAGTACATACGAGTACTTTCTTACTACGGGATTAAAACTTTTTCTTTTCTCAATTTATATTTTATCTTTCTACTCACATGTTACTTTTTCCCCTTTTCTTATGAAATTTTATACAGAGAAATCTCTATTGGGGGTCTCCGAAGAATGTAATAAGCTGGGGACAAGGCAAAATAGAGGTCGAATGTGCTTTCTGGACTCAAGGGTATCAGCAGAATTTTACTTCTGGTTTCAACAAAACGTATTAGACCCCTGCGTAGCATATATGTATGTATAAATAAACGCGTCGTTCTTTATGGTCTCCACCACCCGCTCCACAGAAAGTGAAACAGGTAAATAATAAAAGAAGTTAACTGTAATGCTTTGTGACGAATTGAGTGTCTGCAAGACGAATATAATTTATTATGAAGGCTATCTAATAAAAAAAACTCCAAAGTACCGAGAACTTTCTGCAAATAAAATTACTACCGCTGTCAATTTGTTGACAAAGGGCATTGTTATGTCAAGAAAATCACACTTATAGCGTTTTCAATTCGTTTCTCTCTGGAAATTGGGCAATAGAACACTAAAAATTTTTTTGGCGTTGAAGCCAAACACAGTCGATTGTTCCGGTTTGACACACAATATTATTCGACGTTTATGTTTATTATATTTATATGTGTTGGTATTTTCTGACACAAAGTCCAGAAGAAAAAATTTACTTCTGAAATGAAAACCTGAAGTAAAATGTTGCTTCTGAAAAATAGAGAAGGGTACCTATGGAATAGTTGTATGCAATTTTTTCTGTCTTTTTCTTAGTTAAAATATACTGCTGCCGTTTAATACTGTCGACTTTTGATATTTAGAATAAAATTATAAAAAGCGGGCATTAGAGGCTTTATGCTTAAATGTTGTAAGGAAAAATAATAGTTTTACCCTATCTTTAGATACTAATACTGGTGAGTCACAAGGTTGAGTACTTAGCCCGATCCTTTTCTTGATTTATATCAATTCAATAGTTAACATAGATTTCAAAGGTAAACGAATAGGCTTATCTTATGATATGGGATGGAGTATTCATACCACCAGTGTCAGATCTTTGTCATTCAAAACTATGAAGATTATTTACCACCTGATGGTAACAATATGCTATGAACTAGTGCAATCTTAGTTGGTTTGGTTTATCCAGTTGGGAGTACCTATATTAATAAAGTCCATTCGTTACTTATTGTACAAAAACAGATATAATAGTTATTTGCTTTTTGGTAACTCAAAAATCCTCCCACTCAAGTATTTTTACTTTTACAAAGCCTTGGGAATGTTTTTCATAAGAAGTGATTACTCCATTTATAGAAATCCAACGTATTAGTCAGTATGTAGAAGCAACTACCACATTGTTTTGATTCCATTTAGTAAGTAAATAAACAACACTACTTGCACTTTTACTCCTCTGTTGCTCCAAGATTGTAGAATGTATTTTCGCTTGAGGTAAAACGGAGCAGAAATGTTGTGGTTTACAATAGAAAAATTAAGGGATGGCATTTTCACTTTGATCCATATGAAATAAATAAATTAATTAGTCGCATAGTCTACATTTCTTGAAAAGTTAAATGATAGGTACAAGTTATTCGATGAACTTAACACGGTTTTGTTTAATTGTTTAATTTAATTAAATTTGTATAGCATTTGTTTTTCAGTCTATAATGAATTACTTATTAATCTCTCTTTAATTGTAGAATACTACATAACTGCTCTTTTTCAGAATCTATTTTGGTTACGATTTTAAATTCAAGAATTGTATAATTGTATCTATATACAAGAATTACTTTTGTTAATTGACAAATTAATTGAAAATAAAAACTGAATTGAACTGAAATGAACTGAAATGAACATTTCAGGGAAACCTGCAGGTTTAGTTTCCAACAAACCCTATCGCGAAAACGTAAGCAACAATTTGCTCATTCCTCGAAATTAGGGATTATAAAATTTGATTTCGATACACAACAATATAATCAAACAAAAAAACAAAACATTTTATTTTATCTGTCTTCTTGGCCTCCTTAAACTCCAATTGAAAATTGTTGGTCAACAATAATATTTAAACAATTATAGTAAAAAAGTACACGGCACTTATAAACTTATAAATCAATCCTGGAATTTAACACCAACTTCAGCCTTGAAAAGTCAGAACCTATGAATCTGCGGTATAATGTTGGATCTCTAAGCTAGACTTAAATCTAAGTCTTACTATGTAATATACAATAACAGTATGCATATTTATTTTTTTAGGTAAAACGACCACTACAAAAATAAATTTGAGTGCCATTAATTTACAAACATGCAGCAAACCAACCCCCCAAAAATTCTAGGTAATTTTTTGCAACTCGAGAGAAGTATTACAATAAAGAAAACGGTTTTAGCCCTTATGGACTTGCGTACGTTTAGACCCTTTTAGAGCTCTCTAACAAAAATCAGAATTTGAATGAGAAATTTTATTTAACGGGCCTCTGAAATCTATTGGAACTTTTATGGGACTATTTTATAAATAATAGCGATCTGATTATAGTCCAAGTGATGACTTTGAGGTCTTCGATTACGAATTTCATCAGGTACTTATAAAAATTGTTGAAATTTCACGTGATTTAACAAGCACAAACCAAATATAAAAATCTACCCATGGCCACCCAAAATTATTCCTTTCGCAAACACACCAAAATAGCGAAAAGCCGATGTCAAAACGTCAATCCATATACAACAAGAAATAAAACAATAGCATCCTAATATAACTAAATACAGGAGAACATGGGTATATCCTAGAACACGTCAGTGTGGTTGGCAAAAAATTTCTATTGCCATCTTTACAATGCCTATTGCGGTGAATGAACATAATCAGGAGTACACAGTACAGTATTGTTGTTGCTACAACGGAAGCAGTTTGGATCCGCAATCCAAGGTTCAACGACATAGACAGTTCATCAAGGCCAGTACAATGCCTATTGCGGTGAATGAACATAATCAGGAGTACACAGTACAGTATTGTTGTTGCTACAACGGAAGCAGTTTGGATCCGCAATCCAAGGTTCAACGACATAGACAGTTCATCAAGGCCAGTACAAGGCGAATTTCCATGTCATGGTTTTGTTTTTGTTCAGAACATTGTGGCGGTCGAATCGAAACGAATAAAGCAATATAGAAATATGTATTGT
Source organism: Volucella zonaria (assembly GCA_963966105.1). NCBI lineage: Eukaryota > Metazoa > Arthropoda > Insecta > Diptera > Syrphidae > Volucella > Volucella zonaria. The sequence goes on along the minus strand of OZ014530.1, from coordinate 157,232,922 downwards.
ACATACAATACATATCTAATTCTGAATCTATTTTTACTGCTTTATCAGTATCTCTTTGCTCTGGTCTCAAAATTTGCAACTTAAGTAATTAGTATTTGGGTCTGCATTCGTTCAAGGTGCAGAAATTTCGTTGGTGTCGTTTCTACGGCACATAAGCGGAGGTAAGCCAAAGATTTAAAAGATAACTAACTGTACGAGTATGTTCGCGAATTTGATGTTGGAATTACGGGACGTATTTTCGGCGCTACTCTTAAGACAGCTGCTAGATATCGAGCCCTATTGTGGTGACAGAAATACAAAAAGTCAACTGCGAATTAACAACTATGTGGCATTTATACGATATTATATAGTATATTATTTTTGTTCATTGATCCTCATCAGAGTTGTACTTAGTGATTTTCAAGTACCAAGTACATTGCACTTTTTTTCAAGTACAAGTACAAGCACACGGTACTCGGTATTTGACTAGTACTGGTTATTGAAAATTTACAGGTCTGATCCTCATTAATGGTCCAATATGTTGTCGTGTGTTATGTGTTTGGCAAATAAATGTTTTTCTTATTATAAACGAAGCCAAGATTTCGAATTTAATATTACTGTTGTTTTACTTGAGTTAGATGGTGAATCTTTCTGAAGGATCGTCGTCAATGCTGAACAAGCGCATTCATGTGCTTCCACTACAAGCTGAGACATCGCTCATATTAACGAATCATTATCTGAAATGCACGTGAATGGAACAAATTCAGCGATAGCTATTCAACCACCGTTTCAAATCAACCCTTCTTCCGTTAAGACACCATAGTTGGAAAACAGTGTGAAGCCCTTTTTTGTTGAATACACAGCGTCAGAAAGAAGGAAGGTATGTAGTCGAGCTACCTTTAGGTTATTAGGAACTTATCATTAGGAAGTGCCGGCCTCTTCTTCTCTCCTAGTAGGCACCTGATCGCGGGATGATATTTTAGTTCTATGCTATGTTTGCTATGTTTGCAATACACAAGATCAATTTCGTAGCAAATGTAAGAAAGTTGTGTAGACAAATTTTGTTCCCAAAAGAAAACTTAATCTATCAACTTGGTTTATGGAAAGATTACGATGGAAAAGATGCCAGGGTATACATAGTTACATTCAACACTGTAGCTATTCCATATCTGTCGATTCGTATAAAGAGTACCAATTGGATATATGTAGATGAACGAGACGAGAGACGACTTTCCGCAGTCATTAAAATTTTCGACATCGCACATCTTTAAGATCTTGCCATTACGGCAAGAAATTTGAAATGGGTCTACAAATATGTACAATAACCAAACTCAAAGCATTTTTCTTTGTACAGAACCTAACACTCAAGTGGGTATTACTATGCCCGATTTGGAAGCCAATACACTACCAAGCCACTACTACCACGGCCGCTCTGCAGCGATTTAAACCTAAATTAAAAATCCAAACGATTTCGCCGAAAATTACACTGGTTAAAAAATAGACTCTTTTTTATAACATGAAAACTTAAACCTCATTCTGTTCGAGATAATTTTTTTTAATGAAGAAATGATGTCAAATAAATTCAGATACGAATAGTAACAAAATGTTTATTCCCGAAAGAAAAATTAAAAAACTAATTCATGAAAATAGTGATATACCACCTTGATCAAAAATTTTTCAGAATTCATTCAGAAAATTTAAAATACAAGTTTATTCATCTAAATCTATATTATCCCCTTCAAAGTAATCCCCATCGACTGCAACACACTTATGCCAGCGCTTGATCCAATCCTCGAAACATTTTTTATATTCGGTTTTCGGTATGTCAATCAGTGCGATTCCTGCGATTTTTCCATTACTTCCTCTCACCTGCTAAAACGCGTTCCCCGTAGTGGTTTTTTAACTCGATTGAACAGGAAGAAGTCACAGGGAGCCAAATCAGGTGAATTCGGTGGCTGTTGGATGGTATTTGTTGCACTTTGCGACGGTGCGTTATCATGGTGCAAAATCCACGAGTTTCTGCCCACAATTCTGGTCTCGTTCGGCGAATTGCTTCACGCAAACGTCTTATAATGCCCAAATAATACTCTTTGTTTACTGTCTGGCCTTCTGGCAAAAATTCATGATGCACAACACCGTTGTAATCCATGAAAACCGTAACCATTGCCTTCTTTTTCGACTGAAAACGACGTGGTTTTTTTGATCTCGGCTCATTTGGTGCCTGATGTCTGGATTGGGTGTCGTACTCATAAACCCACGTCTCGTTTCCAGTAATGATCCTTTTGATGAATGTGGGATCGGATTCAGCCTCGCAAATCATCTTTTTTGCGACGCCAACGCGGTCTCTTTTTTGCATGAAATTGAAGCCTTTTGGCACCAACTTTGCTGCTACACGACGAAAACCGAAATCATTAACCAAAATGTCTTGGACGGATTCATAGGCAATGTTCAAGTCCTCCGCTATCTCTCTGAAGGTTAATTTGCGGTTATTGACTAACATTTCTTTTAATTCATCAATGTTTTCGTCGGTTTTCGATGTTGATGGTCTGCCACTGCGTTCATCATCTTCGATTGACTCACGATCACTTTTGAACCGCTCGTGCCACTGGTAAACGACCGTTTTCTTTAGAGAATCGTTGCCGAAACACTTTTCCAATATTTCCAACGTTCGTGCATCATTAAACCCATTTTTTACGCAAAATTTAATACAAGTTCGTTGTTGCAAATTTAAATCCATTTCTAAAATTGTAAAAAATCGCCAACACACAGAGATAGATGTACTCTTGGCAATGTAACTTTTGGAAATGTCAAGCTATGACACTAAGTATTAGAGGGAATGTCAACAACGGATTTACCAATTTAACAAAAAGTGGTGCGGGAACATTTTGATCAAGGTGGTACATTGTAATAGTATAATATAGTATATAATAATAATATCAGAGTTACGTTAAGATTTTATTCTACATTTTGCTTCAGGAACGTCTCGCCTTAATGTCCAGAAATAGTCCGCGCCCACACCTGGGCTCCCCTTGCTTTGGAAAAGTTTGTCAATTGTTCCATGCTCATCACTGACCAAATTTGCTGGAGAAAAGTGCAAGCGGAAATGTAAGAAATGTATTTTTGAGGACATATCACTTTTCAATCGTTTATAATCAATTAAGTGTTCTTTTACTAAGTCTTATAATTTAGGATCACTTCTTTAAAAGGTATCCAACTCTTTGATCGTTCGTCTCTTATTTATTGTTTAATTTGAGAATCAGCAAATATGATCTTAGCGTCACTGATTTTCGCAAATTTTACTAAAAAAAAAAGATCCAGCATCGTCTACATTCATTGCCCTCACAAGTGTTTGTTTTCGTACTTCATTTTTGTGCCAGTCATTTTTAACATAATGATTTTTCCGGTCTCTACTGTCCCATTTTACCGTAAGGTAAAAGTACAGCCTTCAAACTAACTTTTGAAGAGTCGATAAACAAACGCCAGTCTTCTGAATTGTATTCAAGACCCAAAATATTTATAACGGCATTAATGTAATTCCAAAATACTACATATGAGAGGGATGCCGAAAGTATCATTTTTTTGTTTTTTTTATTGCGACAAATTCCAACCCTTCAATTGAGATCCTAAAAGTTCGACATTTTGCTTTGTCAAATTGAAATCACGTACTAAATCATTGAGATCTCCTTATGTTAATAAAGATGGGTCATTTGATAAGGAAGTTGATTGAAACTCCGAATCAACCGCAACATTGTCTACTTCGATGGATTCTATACCTACGTCGGAGGTCTGAGGTGGTTCTGGTGCGGGGAGTTCTTCGCTTTGAGGAATCTTCTTTCTTGAAGTAGTCAGATCCAGATGCGTAACTTTTAGTTTTATGATTCCTCTTGTATCAGTTAGGCAAAATTAACAATACGGTGAATCAAGTGATCCAAATATTTATATATACCATTTTATACAATTTTTTAGCAGTTCATTAATAGAATTTGGTATATTTCGATGGATTGTCAATAACCTACTTAATTTTATTGCTTTTTTTTTGGAAATATGTACTTACTCATAGATGGTAAATATAATATTAAAATGTTGCAATTGATCGAGTGATTCGAACTCAGCCTGTTAGTAACTGTCAAACAAAACCCAACACCCGAACGAATCAAAACAAATGTGAAGATATATGTATAGTACGAGTATATACAAAAGTAAAAATTAGCAAGAAATTTTCCTGATGTGTGTAAAAAATGGTGGCATAGTTCTTTGATGCAGTTTCTCATTCATTAGTACCAGTTTAGAAACGACGGCTTCACAGATTTCTTACTTCAAAAATGTCTTCATCGTATGTAACTGGTTTTTCTCTTAGAAGTGTTTTTCATGTTTGCATTTACATAGTTAACTTTAATAGATGAAAACCATATTTAATGAATTCTTCACATTATAGTGGCTCGTCAATGGCTTACCTGACGGCTTTAATGGAAAAGGCTTCTATACCCCAAAATTGGTTAATTATCATTATTAACAAGAATTTTTTGCGGAGAGTATCCGGAGGGTATCAAAGAGTTAAAACGTTGCTAAGGTAAATTAACTAGCATTTCATTCAACTACAGTCAATTCAACTGTTGCGCAATACTACAATATAACTAACTTCATTCCTCACCTAGTACATTGAGGGCATTGCATGGAGATCAACAAATCATGATGGTTTATTATTTTATTATAATTATACTTTAATCTGCAGACCGATTTTGAAAAATACTGCATACATAAGTAAGCGACCAAAGCGAGTTCATCAGTCACAAACATTTCAAACTTCTGGTACGCAGGAGCTGTACAGTAGGAAGCATGGAAAGGTCGTTGTAAGTCTTTGCATTTTAAACTGGTCAGTGATCACAGCACATCCGCATCTACGGGCCTCTACACTTTTTAAGAACGTGGGTTGGGTGTGCACAGCAGAATCATGATCCAGGAATCTTCTCTTTTCGAACAGTTGAGGGGAATATGCATTAACAATGAACAATTGATGAAGGAGTAGTATCAGAAGTGACTACCTTCTGATTTAAAAATCTGGCTTAATTTATGGGCCGCAAGGTCATAGACACACATCTTTCTTTTAGTGCACCTTACCTATTTCGGAAATTCAATAAACGAAATAAAACCGTAATCTCTTCGGAAACTTAAAACTATTTCAATTTATTTTTTTTTAATTATTATTAGATATCGACTCTTCGGAGTGACGATTTGACCTTAACAACAAAAATATTCTTAACTAAAACGTCGTCGCGTCATCATACATTTCAAACTTTCCTTCTCACGGTGATACGGAACCGGCGTACTTTTGCTTGTGCAGCTCAGCAGACAAGCATTTCAGCATTTTTATGGGGAAGACTGTGGGAATTTATAGATAACGTAACTCGCGCCAACAAAACCTTGAGATAGAAGAAATATTTTGCAGCGTATAGTATATATGGAAAGATTAATTCTAAGAACTTTTAGTGGTGATTTCGATAAGATCGACTACATTGAAGTCGACGTATGTGGCAATTTCTTATTATGAGGTTCATAATCTGCCGCATTCTTCTAAAAAAAATACGCTTTAACAAGATCACCGTACCCACTCTGACGATAGGAACATAAATGCATGCCAAACTCATGTTGGACTCGTTGTATTTACTAGTGTGCTGAGTAGGCTTTCATCACTATACACGACCATGTTACGAGTATGCCGATTTTTAGTTACAAACTTCTCGCAAATTTTGTTGAGTATGTTCACATTTTATAACTTGCAATACGTTACCTTCAATTCGAAACCTAAAGCTGAAAACTTCTTACATAGTTCAACCTCTCATACAAAACAATATTGTTGGCTTCTACATTTTAAACGTTGATTCGTAACACAAGTTTTCTCATAAGGCGGGCCGTTAGTTCAACGCACAACCTTACATCAGTTGCCTTATCTCCTGGTAAAGGAACTATTGTAGATAAACAGTTTCCACTAAATAGAGTTGGGTTGATAAGCAAAAGGCTGAGTTACTTACGTATAAGTATTCAATATGAAGTAGACATACATTTTTAAAGAAAACATTGTTATTTTAGGGACTTTGCAAAACACTTCTCAACATATTTATGTAGGATCTGGCTCTTGATTCTACTGGTGGCAATAAAACACACCGCTTAGATATTAAGAATTCAGGTTTATTATTAAAATTAATGCCTTGTACTATGACAACCACGTAAGCGAATAACCCCCCAACTTTGCTGAGTTGAGTTTGCAGACTGGTTAAGGAATTTACTTCGTTCTTGTCTGTTCTTGTCATTGTGCATGTGCGTGTATGTGTAAGTCAGTTGCATCGCCGCTCTCTGTCGTAATCGTTCGTTCGTTCTTTTTCTGATTCTTTTCCCACAATCGGCTATCTTGACGGATCATTCGCCCCGAATAAAGGATTCCAGGGCTTCATGTTTTCAGCGACTGTCGTTGTTCTATTCGGATCCTTGTGTTCGCCAACTTTTACTACGTCATACCTCCCATGTTCTCGTTTCCTCACGACCTTGAATGGGCCCAAGAACTTTGGCTTGAGCTTAGCTCTGGTTCTGAACTACGTGTGCTTAATGGCGACTAGTGTATTAGGCTCATACTCTCTCTCGGGCTTTCGGACTATCGTACTATCGAAAGTTCTCCTGTTCTCCATTTGTAAGGCCGCGATATTTTGACACACTTCCTTCCTTATGGTATCTCGTCCTGGGTGTAGGTCCTGGACTTCTGCTTCAGCTAACCATTCTCGTATTTCTGGGTATTCGGACGTTCGCATTTCCAATCCAGTCAATATTCGGAACGGACTGAACTTTGTACTCCTTGAAGGTGAATTATTCAACGTTCGCTGTACCCGGTCCACATGCTTGTACCAATTCGCCGGGCTTCCTAGACAGGCCTTTGTCAGCAGTTGGCCTTTGTCAGCATGTTGGATGTTTTCGTCTCTGCAATAGGTCTCGAACGCAGTTGAAGTGAACGCCGCCCCCCTGCCTGTGATGACTCTCCGTGGATTACTGAACACACTTGACTGCCTTTCCAAGCGATCCGCGACTTTGGCAGCTCCCGTACTCTTCGTGGGATGAAGCCACACGAATTTAGAAAATCCGTCTACTACGACCAAAATGTAATTGTACGCCTTATGCGTCTGTTCCATCGGTCCGAGGTAGTCAATGTGATATATCCCTAGTGGCTTATCTTCCTTATCAATCGGTGTCAGCAGCCCTTCTCTCTTTCCGGCGTTGGACTCTGATATCAGGCATTTCACACATCCCCTAACTACTTCGGTTACCTTCCTGGTCATATCTGGAATAAAAAAAGGCTTCTCCAGCATATCCCGCGTTTTCTTCACCGAGAAGTGTCCCTGCTGATGCGCTATCTTTCGATCAGTTCTTTCACCATCTTGGTTGGTATTACTACGAGTCCCTTAACGGGATCCTTGTATAATACTTCCCCCTTCATGAAGAAATCTTCATATTCTTCCCATTCCAGGATCTTTCGAACCGCTCTGGTCCACTCATCTCTCTGTTGCACTTTCTTTATCCGGTGGCTGAGCGAGTCTTCGATCATGAGGCAAAACACTCTGCTCAATGCGTCGACATGTTTAATCTTGGAGCTTGACCTGTGTTCGATTTTGTAATTAAATTCTTGAAGGAACATGGCCCATCTGGCTACTCTTAGCGGAACATCCTTTTTCTTCATTGTCTGTGCGAAAGCATTGCAATCGGTAATAATTTTGAAATCAACGCCTACAACATACACTCGCCACTTCTTCAATGCCTCGACAATTGCAAGCACCTCGAGCTCATACGAATGGAACTGTTCTTCTGACTCCTTGGTCTTCCGGCTTATGAATTGTACTGGGTGTAACATCTGATCTTCCTTGTCTTTCTGGAGCAAAACCGCACCGTACCCAAACTTACATGCATCTGTGTGGATTTCCGTCTCAGCCTGTGGGTTGAACAATTTTAGTACCAGCGCTTTGACTAATGCTGACTTCAGTTGCTCAAAGGCAGCAAGTTGCTCGACTCCCAATTCAAACTTGGCATTCTTCCGCAGCAGATCTGACAGTGGTTTAGCCATTGTTGCATATCCTTACACAAATATCCTGAAATACGATATTAGTCCCAAGCAACGTTGAAGTGCCTATTGGTCTTTCGGAACCGGGTACACAGATACGGCCCTTGTTTTCTCTATGGAAGGTTTGATAGTGCTATTCTCAATTATATATCCCAGGAAGTTGATCTTCAGCTTCAAAAATTGACATTTCCTCCAATTTAACAGTAGCCCAAACTTCTCTGCTACTTCCAACACCAGCTTCAATTTCTCTATGCCCTCCTCCTCATCGTCCGATTGTATGATGAGATCGTCCATGTACACTAGCGTCCTATAGATTGCGTGAATATACCTTGCAAAAACCGCTGGCGAGTTGGATATCCCAAAGTGAACAACAGAAACTCGAATTGTTCGTCTTGGGTGACAAAGGCTGTATACTTTCTCGACTCGGGATTCTTCGGAACATGGAAGAACCCGTTCTTTAAGTCCAACGTGGTGAACACCTTTGCACCTTGAAGACGTACAAGCGCCTCGTCTATCTGTGCCATTGGAAAGTTATCCCTGGTTACTTTCTTGTTCAATTAGCGGTAGTCGCAACACAATCTCTTTGATCCATCCTTCTTCGTTACAAGCACGATGGGTGCAGCGTACTCGGATTTACTTGGCTGTATTATCCTTTCCTCCATCCATGCCTTCACTTGAATTTGCACAAAAACCTGGTCGGCGTAAGCCATTCTTCTTGGTCTCTGGAACACAGGAATGTCGTCCTTTAAGACCAGTTTCATTGCAACGGGTGATGGTTCCGTACCTACAGGAGCATACTCCTCGATGTTGCGCATCAGTACCTTTCGTTTGTCGACATCCAGGTGACTGAGCTCTAAATATCGGGCAAACATGCCCTCTTCCGCAGCTGAACAAATTTGAAGAAACGTCGCCGCCAACTCGAATACTTCAGATCCCAGATCCTTTGGTTCCTTTTCGTCCAGTCTTTGGTTCGGGTTCCCGTTTAAGCCCCTGGCATCCTTCCGCATCACGTTAGATCCCAATCCTCGTTCCCCTCCTTTATAACCCAGAACCTCAGACTCTACTTCCGATTCGAGAGAGCTCTCTTTAAGTCTCAGTTCTACACTTTGGTCGACTATCGACAAGTTAACCAGCTCCTGGATATCGTTGCCAAATACTGCCGAGAAACCCATATCCCTCTCTTTTACCACGTGGAAGTTTACTGGCAGGATAATGCCATCAACTTTCGCCTCCAACCGAACGTTGCCCAATGTTGTGACCCTGTTTTAGCCAATCCCAAAAGGTTTCTTTTTTCTTTCCCAAGCTCAACGGAGTCTATCAATACCAAACAGTCGTTACGCAGCAAACACAAATCGCTTCCGGTATCAACAAGTGCAGTTATAGTAACACCCTTAACCGTAATGTCTTTAAAATTTCTGTTAGACCCAATCGCTAAATTTGTTCTTGTTTCCGGTCACGAATCTCGATTACCCGATGATGCAGGTTGTTGATTATCGACACGCCGTTGAACTGGCAATGACTCAGCTCTACAATCGCGTGCCCTGTGCCCTTGTTGATTGCACCTGAAACACTTAATTGTAGCACGACAATCTCTGGCAAAATGAGTTGTCTCTCCACACCGATAGCACGAGTGGCCTTTCCTTTCGCTCTTAATTTGCTCCCGAATTGGAGCGCTACTGCTTGGAGTATAACTAAAACGTAAATTTCCCTTCGAGCTAGAAGACTGCGAGGCGGATCCCCATAACCGTTCATATACCCGGATTTGAAATTTAAGCTCCTCTATATTCGTAGCTTGGTATAAGCCGGCCTTGTTCTGCCTAGCATCTGGAATACCCTCAACAAAGTATTCGATTGCACTCTCGTCGTCAAGTTCGATGAGATTCCCAGGCTCTAAGATACCGTACAAGTACTCCAAAAGCGACACGGATGCTTTCTTTTGCTTCGTTCTAAGCCTTCGATGAACCTCTTCAGATGAAAGTCTTCTCCCAAATTCCTTAATGAGAACTTGTTTTAGAGCGTCCCAGCTTTTGACGAAGGTTTGGCTCTTGACGAACATTTTTGCTGCGCCTCTGAGCAATTGCTTAGAGTAAATGTATTTTTGAATTGCGTCCCACCCTACTGCGGTAGCATTTTCCTCGAATTCTTGGATCCATAGCCTCATGTTTCCTGACCCACTGCCGTCGAACTGGCTCAGGGAATCCTCAATATCGCGCAGAGTAAACCTACCAACATTTGCCCTTGACACACTTTCCTCGCTCATCGCCTCTTCATCTTCATCATCTTCCCCGTCATGACCCAGCCAAAAGTGGTCGAGAAGCCTGTTCTGTAGCGTTCGTTTTATTCCTGTTACGTCCAAGTCCAACTCTGTTAGTTTTCGTCTGAGTCCGTCCACTGTCAGTGCCAAAATTTCCTTTCTGTCCATCATTTTATTACTTATTCTCAACAATACCAGCAAAGGGAAAAATGTAGTTCGGTAATTCGCTTACCTTTATTACAAATCGGGATAAAATCAATTATATACAACATTTCTCTTCAGATCCGCACAGCGACACACCAACACCACTGCACCAACAGTTAAATTCGCCTCGACTCTACTTATCTTCGTTCACTCGATGGTTCACTCGTTGGAGCAAGCAACCACGGTGGTCTTCGTGTGGGTGAATTACACTCTCTTAAAATTGCACTCCCTTAACTACCCCGCACTAGCACCGCTTTAGGTTGAAGCCCTTTATACAGCAACAGCACACACAAGTTTCTTTGGTCGGGTTATTTTTATATATATATTTTTTTCACTGTTTGTGCACGAGCACAAAACAACCGTCACAAATTACTGTTTTGCACTTTCCTTTGTCTCTAGGTAACTGTGTTATATTTTCCCGTGTTTGAAGCAATTTCCCCACAACGAATTTTTTTTTTTATTGATTATTATTTAGGTTTTAATGTGGAACGAATTAACTCAGATGAACTTAAAGTTTCGATCCGTTTTTGATTGAATTAGTTTCAACTTCCGACGTGGTTCAAATCCCGGTTGATCCCCCAATTGTAGGATCTGGCTCTCGATTCTACTGGTAGCAATAAAACACACCGCTTAGATATTAAGAATTCAAGTTTGTTATTAAAATTAATGCCTTGTACTATGACAACCACATAAACGAATAACCCCCCAACTTTGCTGAGTTGAGTTTGCAGACTTTGTCTGCTTCTTTTCCCACATTTATGCAAATATTATGTACCTACTTAATTTATTGGGAACTTTGGAATCTATCAATCGGGCTAAATCCGCACAAAGTTAAACACTTACGAGCGTAAATACGTACTTTTGTGTACTTTTCTTACTTATATTATATATTTTTTTATGGACACATGTACACTGTAGCGTTTTTTCTAATATTGACGACGATAATCGATGAAAGCATGAGGAGAAGAATTGTGATTACTACAAAAAAGACAACATGAAGTTAAAAAAATATGCATATAAGAGGAATATGCACTATATTCACCTTGGACCGCGGAGTCTTTCGATTTTTTATAGTGGCATCCGTTAAGACCGTTATCACTCTACATATTTGGACCGTTCTAGTCTAATTGAAGCTTTGGACATACTCGTACACGTAATTTTCTTCTTGGATTGTAGAGCCACACAAAGTTTCTCTTTTGGAATGTAAGGTGGTTTAAATTCAGATTATACCTGGTTTTCATTCGGAGGGGTGTTCACTGCAAATCATGTCTAGGACTGACATGAATTTCCTTTAATTGTTCTTGCTTTCCCAAACGAGTCTTATGCTTAAGTTGGCTTCCGGCGGAGGTCCAAATATTAAGAAATGGGTCTTGGACGAGTTTGGTAAGGTAAGGTAAGGTAAGGAAAAATTGTCCGACTCAGATGCTGAACCATATCGTATTGTGCATGTAATGGCGTGGTGCGAGTTTTTCGTATGCCCATGATATCCATAACGCTCTGAAAAACAGCTTATTTAAAATTTTATTCAAAATTTTCAATCAAAAGACTATCGGTAAATTCACTGCATTTGCAGACGATTTGGGCATTTCCTACGTATCTGAAAGTCCATTGAATCTTATCTAAATCACGATTTAGATATTTTACGAAGTTGGTTTACTATGCATAAGACGCAAGTCAGCAATAAAACCAAGTTGATATTTACAAGTTTCAGTGCAAGATTACCAGCGGATATTGACATTTTCTTTCATTCCACGAATTGCTTAAGATTCAGATCAATGAATAGGGTCTGTGTGAATTTGAATGGTACATTATTTAACGAAAGTGTGTCCTGCGATAGAGATTGCTTTAAAATTATTGTTGTTGAGCAATTTATGTATCTCGCCGTCGTTATTGATTATAAATTGAGGTGGGCAGAGCACATACATTGATGAAATATTTCCTCTCAACCTTACGGATTTTCTACTATTTAAAAAAAACATGCTCGATGCAGGTCCTAAGAAGAATATATTATGGTATTTTTCAATCAAAGTTACAATATGGAATTTGTTGTTGGGGTGGGGCCTACCAAAACAAAATTAAGAAATTACTTATTCTTCAAAAACGCGTAGTAAGAAAAGTGTGCAAAAACCAATGGCGTTGTTTAAGCAGTTAAAAGTCCTCCCTTTGAGGCATTTGTTTTATTTCAAGGTATTGAAAGTATTTTTCCTGAAATGTGGCTATTTTTACAGCAGAAATTCGACTATATAAGAATAAATCTAGTCTTTGATGTCAATACTCCCAGTGCAAGTTATCGTATTTCCTATACTATCATATAGATTATTTAATAAGCTTCCTAACTCCACTAAGTCAGTATGATCACCAAATATCTTTCTTAGAAACATAAAATCTTGGCTATTTGAATTTGATCACATACAGATAGAAAATCTTATAGACCCGACAATCTAAAACAATTGACTCTGATATATTGATATTTTGTTTTTTAATTTTTTTGTTTTAAATCTTTAATGTCAAATTTTAATTATATATTACTATTAACTATTATTATTGCCTGTCTCTTTTCTTTTTCTTTATCTTTTTACACAAAATCGAATGTTTTTGTATAATTGAATCTTTTCCTTCCCTTGCTTTGTAATTATAATCACCCCCAATATGAATTTTTAAATAATGATGTGTCATTTAATATTATTTTTCTACAAAAATATAAACTGATACTATCCTATTCTCAAGCAAATGTAATATAACTTATGATGAATTTGTAAATAATGAACAAAGAGACTATGAAATAAATAAACAAAAACAAACAAATTACTCATTGTGCAAAAAATTTGATAAACGTTACACGTCTTTGCAACGGTGTCCACAGTTTGGTTTGGTAGTGGAAATACCTCAGCTAATTTCGAGAACTAATCCATCAGCACCAGCACATATTTATTCCCATGTTTAGTGCATTACACTGTTCCTAAAACATCAACAGCAACACGCTGAAATGGTTCACTGGTTAGATACACTTTCTTGTCCGACTTCGTTTTGGTTTGCGGTTCTCGCTCGGCCGCGCATATATCGCATTCAACTCAGTATCATTCGACGCCCTTCTTTACTCCGATCCAACTAAACTGGGATCTTAACTTTTCAAGCGTTTTATCTGATCCAAAACTTCCGCGGATTGTGTATCATGGTGCATCTTTATAAAATCATTGTCTCGCAAGTGATTTATTGGAAGTAAACTCTGTGGTTGCCGATATACACAAAGAACCCACTTTTTACGTAACACTTTGTCTTGTAGAACTATGCTTCCAAACCAGCGACTTCCTGCCAATTTGGTATACATCCATCCTAGACCCACCGTATGTCCTCTTTCTGGGCACGTTGAAGCTTTCCGACATCAAATATCACAGTGGGTGGCCGTGGCTCAAGTGGTAGTGTATTGGCTTCCCAATCGAACGGTTCGAGTTCAATACCAGCTGTTCCCGAAAGACTTTTTTTCAGGCAACTAAAATCTCGTGAGATGAATGGCTGCCTAAATACAACATCAAGTCAATTCACGCTAGTACTAATAATTTAGTCTCCCCATTAAATGTTGGATGTCATCCATGCAGCGAAATAACCACTAAGTCCAAACATCTTTCTCCCTCTTTCTACGCAATTTTATGAAAACCTTAACACGTACTCCGGCATTAGTCACACCCTCTTAGGTATTAAGTTCTTTACAAAAAAAAAAAAGTATAAACTCACCCGCAGAATTAGACAGACCAAGCATCTTGCTTCGGGATGAAACCATTTCCCCTTTGACTCACAATGATTGCTGTTCCGGTCAATAAATATAGATGTAATTCTCCGGCCCTATGTCGGTCATGAAAGTTGTGTAGATGAAGGCGTTCTATCTATCGAGCAAGGTGTCCTTCAGATTTTTTTAAATGACGGTAACCAGTTTACCACCGCATGATCAGTTCGTACCAATAAGTATTAAAGCCAGCAGCTCCTTACGTGTGGTACAATAATGGCACTTCGCATGGCCAAAGAATTTTCTAAAATACCCGATAACGCACTCTGTTCGGTACTGTATTTGAGACACCACAGCTCCCAAGCCATAATCGCTTGCGTCATGGCTTGAACATGTCTCAAAATTGCAAACGACGTTAACCATTGCTTCAGATCTTCAAAGCTTTCAAACACTACCCGGTCCATAAAATACAGCATATTTTTCAGTCAACTCGTGCAAGGGGCGGGCGATGTCCGCAAACTGGATGTACAGTCCGATAAAGCTACCCATTTCGGATATACTCATTGGGGAAGGCCAGCTACGGAACAACATCGATCTTCGTTTTATCCGGTGAAACACCTTTCGCACCCCAAAAATCTAATTGCTTCTCGAAACATGTTGCATTTGGCTAGGCTTACTTTTAATCCAGACCTTTAAAAACAGAACAGAGATCATTAGTCATTCCCTCAAAAGTCTTAGCATGGCATGAAATGTCGTCCAAATAAATCAAACAAGTTTCCATCGGAAATCGACGCAAGATGTTGATCATAAGGTATTCAAAAGCGGCAGGTATATCGGTTATTACAAAACCCACAACTTTGAACAACCAGAATCCACTTCTCGTTGGAAATTCAGTCCTCTCCCTATTCTTGGGGTATAATATAACTTGACAGTATCCCGAGTGACACTACATAGTACTAAACCATTTAAAGCCGGCTACAGAATCGACTGAGTCATCTATGCGAATCATTGATGGTGACATGATTTAATCGGCGATAATCCACGCAAAATCTGGGGGAACCATCCTTATTTTCCACTATAACGATGGGTAAAGACCAATGACTTGAAGACGTCTTAATAATATCTAGCCGCAGCATATCCTCACTTCTATACTCGTGTAGGGACTCCTATTTTTTGGCAAACGGCAATCTATGCCGGCGTATTCTCCAAGTAGAAGCGCTTACTTGTTGTGCTGGCTGAAGAGGCACTAGTAAGCGTGCAATAAAATCAGCGAAAGGTTCCATATCCACAGGGCTTCCGCCCAATTAATGATGCTGTCCAATAAAAGCGGGGGCAGAGCAAATTACTGGTCTTATCCTAACATGGGATCATCACTGTGGCTGTTGTTTAAACCTGTAATCGCTAAAAGGGTTTTCCAGTTGATTTCGAGTTTCGACCCTATGTAGAGTTACACAAAGTACTGGGTGCTATCACCCTAAGATTAGCAAGGGTGGAACTTGTGCCTCCAACACAATTCCGAATTGGTATTCATAACACATGCAAATGACATGCAACCCGTATTTTTGCTTTCATGGGTGTATGGGCAGCATCCTGTGGAAGTGTTCATAGACAGGAATTCATGTAAAACACTAAAAACATCTGTCCCATATCCAGACTCTCAACGCGTGATATGTGTGTATTAATCGGTAGGACAACGTAATGGTGGACCAAATTAGTGACTTGAAGGAGGAGACCTTCGTCTTGAATCCGATTTATCGATTTTCCAACCAACAAACCTTTCCGCAGACTACTTCCTATGAAGTGACAACTCCTTCGAATGCACATGTAGCAGAAGTAGCAGTTTGAATTATTATTTCTGCATGTGGATCTATGGTGGGTTCGTCGCCAGTGCGAAAGGAACCAGCATGTTGAGTTTCTCACACAGGACAACTGGATATGTTGTTTTCAATTCTTTATTTGATGTGATGAAAAGCCCAAAACACTCTTCACTAAGAAAACCTTGGCAGCTTGTTAGAAGGGGAATCTCTACTAGCATAACTTTTACACGACTTTTCATCCTGCCTATTTAAATGATTGTATTCCACGCATTTGAACTTTGAAATGTGCTACCACATAATGTTTGAATTGTTACGATCTCATGTTGGAGGCGAGTTCTAAGAGGAATCATCAATCTATTTGGAAGGATAATAGATGATGTCCATCTACAACGGACATGGTTGATTTCCCAAAAGTGCTGCTACTAGTATCCACTACGCTACTTATGTATTTGGTTAATTCATAGCACCTCTTTACATATTTCAGTTATATGTAATAACTTTTTGTATTGAACTGGTATAAAGTATACAAAATTTAAATTAAAAATTTACAGACTTTAAACATAAAATAAGTATCAAAAATATCATAGGTATAAGAAAAAAGAGATAGATAAATGCACAAATTACAGAAAGGTAAAAGGTATAAAGAATAGGGTAGAATAGAGGTATTGAATTAAAAACAAAATACTTAAATAGGTATATGATGACCTAATTTCTAATTGCAACTTGCATAATATTTGAAAATTTATTTCTTAAAGTGGTTTTCTATGCTTGTTCTTTTAATAGTGGTGGGGAGATTGTT
Source organism: Volucella zonaria (assembly GCA_963966105.1). NCBI lineage: Eukaryota > Metazoa > Arthropoda > Insecta > Diptera > Syrphidae > Volucella > Volucella zonaria. The sequence continues at coordinate 157,216,050 of OZ014530.1, read as the reverse complement.
AAAGAGGTGAAACCGTGGTATAGTTGTGCTTAGAACTAAAACCAGATTGGTGCTTCGCTTGTTGTCTAGCGATTTTTTCAAACACTTTGCTGATGAAAGGAAGGATAGCAATTGGATTATAATTTGAATTCTTTGGCGAGAATGGCTTGGGACAGGGAGTATTTTTCCTTGCTTCTATCCTTCCAGGATAATATCGGTCATTACGAGTATAATTGTATTTAAAAAAATGTGTTATAAGCTTAAAATTAACAAGTACAAACATTTTTATGAATTTCAGGTGGATATTATCCAAATACGATACCTACGGTTGTCTCATTGACATTGTCTCTACATTGGAGAGAGAAAGGACAGAAAGTGTGTTTCTCCGTTTTTGTTGGTGGCAAATTTTTGACTAAGCTCACTAAGGTCAATATTACACAATAGACACAGCTTCCTGAATGTCTTGTGGTGTACCGGCCTAACAGGCTCTTGAACACAGCGATCGCATGCGGTGCGCTCTTACGCATCAGTCGGACAGTTTTCGAAAACAATTCTTTTCCTTCTGACGCTGGTGCTAGCAACGAATATACGCATGAGAAATATGCTTTTCTTAACTAAGAAACCTTAGCTGCAGTGCTGAAGCCAGCTTCTCATAATTAGCGCGGTCCAGATTAGATAATACAGATACTCTTTCCCCGCGAAGTAGAACTGTCAGTGTCTGTGCCTTTTGCTTGGAGTGGACTTCCAATTCGTTCGCTTCAGCGATAATGTAAGACTGCACAAGGTAATTGCGCCAACGTGTTTTGTGACTATCAAACAGGGATAAGATCAAGTGCTACAGGTCGTTAGGTGTTGGGCTTCTTGGTTTATGAGAAGAATTTTGGCTATTTCGTTCGTCTCTGTCCGTGGTGGTGGTCGTAGCTCAAGTGGTAGTGGACTGGCTTCGAAATCGGAAGGTTCGGCGTTCGAATCCCAGCCTCGCCCGAAAGACATATCCATTTTTTCAGTTAACGAAACTCAAATAAGATGAATAGTTGACTGTAAATCAACATCAAGCCAACTTCCACTAAGAAGTCCCCCATTAAATGTTGGTTGCCACCCATGGAGCGAAAAAACCACCGAGCTCAAACATCATTCTTTCTCTCTCTCATTTTCCAAAAAACTTAACACATACTGAGGCATTATAAGTGTATTAATACCCACTTGAGTGTTAAGTTCTTTTAAAAAAAAACAAACAAAATAGACGGTGCGACCATGATGTGACTTCCCGAGGTACCTCCTTTGGATGTAGAACAATAGAAAACTTTATTCGCAATAGTTGTACCGCTCAATAAGCGGAGTTCCTATGTGTGTCTTTGTTGTTCTTCTTTCAAGTCGACGATATCTCCACGTTATTGTTTCATACTTGCGGAAAGAGAATTCAACTCAGACAGAATTTTCTGCAAATTTCTCCGTCATACGAAATCGCTGATCGCACTTCTGGCACCAGAGAACGATGACAACCTGAAGTGAAAAGAACACGTTTATTCTTGTCATCGAACCAGGCTAGAAGAAGTGTCAAAAAAATAAGAACGAAGTGATACGAATCATTTGTAGGATTTCGCTGTCATATTCGCAAACTTGTTACAATAAATACTGGGTGGCGCATAATTAGCGTTATGGTTTAACTATTGAATAATAGCTTTATTTAAGTGTATTGTCATATATGTATGTTATGCAAAACTAACTTATCTTAACTACATTACCCTCTTGAATTTACCTCCCAAATCTATTGTGAATTAACCTATCTGAACTATTGTGAATTGAATTGTTAAAATATGAACGAAATAAAATGTTGTTCTGTCTTGCATGGATCAGGCATTGAAACGGACGTGGTTTTGTTCCTCTCTATATACATGTGTTACATACGAATTACAATTATACAAAATATTCATCATCTACTAGGTGGATTGAAAAGTGACCCCCTTGGGAATTAAAAAAAATTTTTTTTTAATGTTTTTTTATATTATTCAATATAGTCCTCTTTTAGTTTGATACACTTATTCCAGCGATTTTCCAACTTCTTGATCCCGTCCGAAAAGTAATTTTCCGGAAGGTCTGCAAAATATTCCTCCGTGGCGTCGATGATTTCCTCGCGAGCTGAATTTTTTATTGATGAGCCATCTTTTGAGGTTTGGGAAGAGATAATAGTCCGAGGGATCCAAATCCGGACGATTGCGCATCAGCAAGTCCAAACACTCTTTCGAAGTGCTCTCGGGTTCGTGTTTTTGGTCATTCGGGGCACCCAGCGGCAGGATAACTTTTTCATATGCAGATTATTGCCCAAAATATGGCATGTAAGCTCAGTACTAATCTTTGTGGTATCTGCTAGCTCACGCAGCTTCACTTTCCGGTCAGCCAACATTTCATGTATTTGTTTAACATTGTCCTCTGTAACCGCATCGGAGGGCCTGCCGCTGCGGACTTGATCGGTAGTGGAGTTGCGGCCACCACGAAACTCTCGAAACCAATATTTGACGGTGTAATCTGACGGAGCATTAGCCCCATAATATTTATTCGACTTTTCTTTTGTTTCCTTCTCCGTTTTGCCTCTCAAAAAATAATGTTTTATGAGAGAACGAAAATCATTTTCGTCCATACCCAACATGATGCCAAACACATCAACAACAATCAGCTGTCAAAACAAAACTAAAGACAGTATCGCACTGAAATTTGGCATGTCTGCCTAAATATGAACGGACTTTAAGGCACCATAACCTTTTTTGCAGTAGCAGCGCATTCTGGCGGTCAAGGAGGTCACTTTTCACTCCATCTAGTATGCATATTTTTTTTTAAGATTTGGCTTTGAAAAACTTCCAAAAATTATGATGGAGGGACTCAGCACAAAGCAAAGAGCAAAAGTTCTTCTATTCTATTTTGAGGGCCAAGATTCGATTATTCTAACACACAGACAGTATCGATCCTAATTTCTTTAATGGTCGGAATGCACCTAGTGCTCTTACAATTTATTTATTGGTTCGGCGTTTTCAGCAACAAGGGGCTGTCTGTGATCTTCCGCGTCCCGGAAGAACTTTCTCCAGAGGACGTTCTGAGGAGTTATTGATGTCTAGACGGTTTTTGCAAAGAATTTTACGGCAATTACACCCTTCTCCCTGTAAGATGCAATTGGTTCTCGAATTAAAATAAAATGATCCACTTATACGCATTCAATATACTCGGCGTTTTCAAGAATTGTTCCGAGAGGACAACGAGTTTGTTTACAACCTCATAATGAGCGACGAGACCCATTTTTATCTAAATGGTCACTTGTGTAAACAAAACTGCAGAATATGGGACACCCAAGATCCAAAAATAATTGTTGAATATCAAATGCACAGTATGCTTTGTAAGACATACTGTTCATATCCCAACATTTCGTACTAACATACAGAAGATATCGGATATAAGAAATTTAAAGAATCCAATGGGTCTGTTTCCTATATCCTTTTTTTTTATAACGAAGGAACTGGTATAAGAAAAAAAAGAATTTATATCAGTAGCACGGATATAAGAGAACAAATTTCTTATAAACGAACTAAAAATAAAACTCAGATCGATAAAAGAAAAAAGAATATATTATGAAATCTGGCAGTTCTGATTATGTTAAAAAAAAAAAAAACAACAATACACAGCAAATGCGTACATATGCATGTACATAAGAACCATATATGTACTTTCATTAATTTACATTTTAATTAGATATTTAATGTTCGTAAAATATTATTGAAAATAATCTTTTATTTTTTGTGTTGAACAAAATTTCCTCAATATTATGCAAATGGTCATCGCCACTGTCTAAATATTGCTGTAAGACAAACAAAGTCTTTATGGCTTCGTCCCTACTTAGCTTTGGCCATGGAGTCATGGTGTCATCCAAATCATCCTCTTCGCCTCCAACGTCTTCCCTTTCATCCATTATTGCACTTAACAATTCTGCTTCATCCAGTTCTCCAAAACAGTCCAAACGTTCATATTCTTCAAGTTCTGCTATTTCCTCTTCATCATCTTCATAATCGCCACCAATATCATTTTGATCAACATCTTCACCAGATTGTTTTGCAACGTTATCCTTTTTTTAAGGCACTCACCCCATTAATTTCTCTTAGGAAGTCTTCTACACGACCACCATCTATTGCCAGAATTTGTTTACGAACTAAACATTTTCTGTATTGCGCTTTAAAAGAGTGAATGATAAAGGAAAAAATGTGATAAATAAGAAGATAGAAAGGATTATGACTTTACCTTGATCAAAAGGTTGAATCAGACTCGCGGTATTTGCTGGTAAAAACATTATTTGGTCATCCATCCCTTTTTGTTATATTTCTATGAGATTGGATTGAGATTTTGTCCTCGAAAACATCTCGGCTGTTTATATTTTCCAATAGAATATACATATTTTTCTGAGCCGGTATTTTTCTGTCCTTTGGTTTTTTTTTTGACCACGTATTTCTCTATGTACTTTCTGGAGCATACGTACCAGGAAGTGCTTTATAGAGCAGGCCTGTCTCATCCGCGTTGAAAATTTCTTCAGCTGTATACAACTTCAACAACGATGGCAAAACAACTTCTTTGAACTGTTCAGCAGCTTCGACATCGGCGGAAGATGCTTCTCCGTGAACTTTTCGAAAACTAATGTTTTGATTTCGCTTCCATCATTGGAGCCAGCCTGGATTGGCTTTGAAATCAGGGATATTTAGTTGGATAGCAAACTGTTGCGCTTTTTTGAGTAGAATGGGGCCGGTAATTTTTGCATTTATTTCGGACATTTGCTCAAACCATTTTTCCATAGTGCTGTTCAAAATTTCATATCTTCCTTTTCGGTCTCTTTTTTTGTTTTAATTTTTGCACGTGTATTTGCTTTGCTCGATAGTTTCTGCATTTTTTAAAATTTTGCACAGAGTGCTTTGAGAAATGCGAAATTCTTCCAAAATCTCTTTCTGGGATTTCTCACACTTCATTTCTTCCAAAATTTTTATTTTTGTTTTCAAAGAAAGCGTATTCCTCTTCGAATTTGGCATTATTTATATTTATTATTTTATAGATCAATCACAACAAATATCCGCTAGGACACGAAATAACGAAATGTTTGTGATTGACATTTCGGTCAATTGTCAGTGGGGTTTTCTTGTCATTGTAAGTTGATCGGGCTTGCAAGTGACATTTTTGACGAAGCATATTAAGGTAGGACTACAATAAAACTAAAAATTTCTTCTAGGCGTTCTGTTTTTCATGCATTTTTGGTCCAATATCCAAAAATAAGGAAATAAGGTCTCTTATATCCGGTTTTTTCTTTAAAGCATTTTTCTTATAATCGTGTTAATTTGCATGCAGTTATATGGGAAAAGATGCGGTGCATATGGTTGTGTTTCTTATAAGCGAGTTTTTCTTATATGAGATATTTTATATCCGATATCTACTGTACTAGTTTCAGAAACTTCGACTCTATTGACTCTAATAAATTGTTTAATAGCCTTCCAATGGAAATACGAATTATTAGAAACTTATTTGCATTTTTGAATAATGTAAAATTATGGCTTCTAGATTTTAACCACACTGAAATTAATTGACTTTTTTGTATATAATGTTTCCAAAAAATTTTTTTTTTCTCTGCCGCTGTAATATACTATAAAATTTATAATAATTTTGTAAGCAATAAGCTTTTTAAAGAAAATCATTTGTAATTGCTCTTGTCCACTTGTTTTTTCTTTGTTTTGTCACCCCACAAAAACAAAAAACAAATCTCTGACTAAAACTAAAATTTTTTTACAATATGAAGTGCCATTTACGACAATATTTATTTAAAATATAAATGTCACTACCTATTCTCAAATAATTTGTATATTTTTATATAAAGTCTAGCGTAAAACACAGATGTCAAAGATTTGAATTTAATGGAAATAAAACAAAAAGAAAAACCTCAGAAAGGATCATTGGACCACACTTTTACGAAAACGACGAAAAAGTAGCGGGATTCATTCAACAATTCAGAATTGTGGTTCCAACAGGATGGAGATACACGTCACACAGCGCGTCAAACTATTGCTCCCCTGAGGGAAATTTTTAACGATCGAATAATATGTATATCACAATTTTCAAATTTTTTTTTATTTATCCACCGCGTTCGCCCGATTTAACGGCGCCAAATTTTTTGTTGGGGGCTACCAAAAGAGTAAGTTATGCACAAATAAGTCAAGAGCCACACAATACATACTTTAACGCTAATACTCGAAAAGAAGCGAAGGCGTTGGTACCAAGGTCGAAGGTAACAATGGGCACCATTTGAGAGATGTTATATTCAAACCACAATCTGAGCACATTTCCAAACTATAAGCTAAAGGTTAATAAATGCAAAAGTTAAATAAAATCAGAAAGAAAAAAGTTATTAAACTATAAGGCTAGTTAACAGTATTCGCCATCCTGTACATCAAGACATAAGTTTATATATTTATTTCACTGATTACTTTTTTGTATTATTTTTCCTTTCTCCATTACCAGCAATGCATAAAATTTCAGTAGGAGAGGAGGAGCAACGAAAATCACCAGCATTAACATTTATGGATTAGTCTCAAATCTTTTCCCCACATGGCAGCAATAAACTTCTTCTGTAAATATTGTAGTTTATGTAATACAATATTACAACTCGTTTCAACACTAAACACGGTGTTATTACCCATATGGTAGCCACAGTCTCCTGTCAATATCATAGTTCTAATTATGTGTCCTAAAATTACACCACTGCGAACTTAATTTAACTGGTCCGATCTAAGTCAGTGATAAAATTGTTGACATTTTATGTATGAAATTAGCATAACTAGTATATTCCCGCAACCATTTAACATCCTTTTAGTAAAACTGCCACTCTGACCATAAAATAAAACACTCACAAAGTTTATCGTCCTCGTTGTACGTGAGTAACTTACGTATTTTGCTTTTAAGATATCATACAAACACATACATAGAATCACACCCCTAGTAGACCTTATTCCATGTTTCTATTTACATCCATTGAAAGAATTAAAATATATATACACGAGACTTTTTGTTTAAATACGTAGATACGTTTAATAAAGAATGATACAAAAAGTATGCACATAATAACGATATTGCGTGTTTAAAATAATATACTATATATCTCTTTTTAAAAATACTTTGTCTTCTATATTGAACTGTTTGTGTGTTTTAAAACGTATTAAATTTCTTGTTAAAAATATTGTGTTTGAACAGTTCCATAGTGTTCTGGTAAGGGCATATAAAGTGCGGAAGTCACAACAAGCAGATGTGAATTTATGTAAATTAGAGCGCTGGCGGTAGTATCTTTCAAATCATTTTAATTCAACAGTTTTATAGCTTTAGAATTGTTTAGGGAATTGAAATGCAGAATTTACTTATCCTTAATACATACATAATCAGCTTTCAATGTGGCTTTGTTTTATTTTAGTTTTAAATTCGATTTTATTTTTGGGCTTCAAAGAGATGAGAAAAGGGGAACGTGTGCAATTATTTCTTCCTCTATGGTTCATTGCGGGATCACCACCATATTCACGCATTTGCACAGCTTAGAAAGCAGGCTAGATTACGGCTTCGATAAAATCTACATTTTTTTTTTGTACATCGACAATTTCAAGCAGTTTCGTACTTCATGTTTAACCCTGTAAACAGTCCAGAAACAGTTTAAATTTCTCCTGTTTTTCCTTAACGATAGCTTTCGTTTTCCAAATTTTCAAAAAGTTCCTGCTTATTAGAAAAACCCAGCAAATTTTGTTTTGGAGCTTAAACCTTTTGCATGTGCACGTATGAGTATGTAAAAAAAACCTTGTAGTAAATAAGTGTAGTCTAAAATCCTGACAAGTAGTATCTACCATCTTTGGGCAAGATAATTTGAAGAAACTGTATTGAACTATTAGCGCGAGGAGAATTACGTTCACTGTGGAGATCTACGAGAATTTGAATAGTCTCTTTCCCAATTTGAATCTACGGTATTTTCTATGAAACTTTTTAAAATTAATCTCTAAGAACAAAAATGAAAAAAGACACTGTGAATATGTACAAACAAAATAATACATGTATAAATTTTTGACAACCGTACCTTTTCTGGATAAAAAAACGTATGTGTACGAGAATCATACGAGGGTTGTCTGAAACGTAAAGATAGCGACGCTCGTCAACAAACGCGAGTGAATGTTAGTTGTGAATATTTTGACAGTTACTTACCGAAGTTTCAGTCATTTTGGACGCGCAGTTTTTAGTTGACAGTCGTTTAAGTGAGTCGATGTGAGTGTTTTTTGTGAAAATGGATAAAATTGAGTATCGAGCTGTTATTAAATTCTTGTTTTTGAAAGGTAATACGCCTACGCAAATCAAAAATGAGTTGGACTCTGTGTATGGGGACTCTGCATCTGGGACTCTGGGAGATGATGAACGTTCGGGACGTCCAAAATCTGCAACCACTGAAGATAACATTACTAAAGTTCACCAAATGTTGTTAGACGACCGCCAAATTAAAGTGAGAGCGATAGTAGAGGTTATGAAAATGTCCAAAGAACGTGTTTGAACATTTCTAACGCTCTGTTAGCGCAGTTTAAATCCGAGCTTTGGCGCCGATTAATTACTGTATATGAAACTTGGATACACCATTATATGGCCGAAACAAAAATTCAGTCAAAACAGTGGACTGCAAAGGGCGAACCGGCTCCAAAAAAAAGCAAAAACTGTTTTTTCGGTTGGGAAAGTGATGGCGACTGTTTTTTGGGATAGTAAAGGAGTTAATCGATTATCTTCAAAAAGGAAAAACAATTACAGGAGTATACTACGCATCATTACTTGCCAGCTGAAAGCAGAAATTGCGGAAAAACGGCCACATTTGCAGAAAAAGAAAATCCAAACCCTGTTTCACCAAGACAACGCGCCGTCTCACACCTCAGCGGTTGCCATTGCGAAAATCCATGAATTACGGTTTCAACTGCTTGACCATCCACCTTATTCACCAGATCTAGCCCCAAGTGACTTCTTTTTGTTCCCTCATCTAAAAACTGCATTCGGAGGACAGAGATTTTCATCAAACGAGGAGGCAATCACCTTCGTGAACAATTATTTTGCAGGGAAAAACGCCAAGTACTATTTGCACGGGTTAGAGAGATGGGAGCATCGCTGGGAAAAGTGAGTAGGGTTACAAGACTATGTATGTCTTGTATCATTGTTCAGACAACCCTCGTAAGTATAACCGCGAAACTACTCATAAGTCGTTACAGTCGAACGATCCAAAACAATCAATCGTCCAAAAAGTTGCAAGTAATAAGCCAATTTTCTTAAGGACTTAAATCTTCATTTTTCGATTGATTCTTGATACTTTTTATACCTTTTCCATAGCTCTCAAAATACTATTATCACAGATAATAAACTTACCCAAATGTCGCATCCCCATACAAAAAAATTTTGATCTTTTTTTGCGATGAGCAAAGAATGATGGGCAAACAAAAAGCTTTTCTGATTCTCTAAGAAAATAAACGGAAAATAAGTTTTCTGTGCGAAAAGGTTTTTCTATTGCTGCTCCCTGTACCGTCTGCGACCTCCGACTGGGAGACACAGTTTCAGTTATACATACATGTGTATGTACATATATTCATATGTAGGTACGTATTTTCCCTTTTCGTTTTGCTATATTGACCGAAGCTGCGATCTGTATAGATTTTTAAATTGTCCAGTAAAAATTTTGAAGAGTTAATCTAGGAAAGGAAAAATGTATTATTTAAGTTTATTTCAGGTTGATGAGATACCTTGGTACTTACAGATACAAAAAAGGTGCGAAAAAAAATCGACTTAGAGGAAATGTCGTGGCGAATAAAGTGCGCTATTGTACACTGCAATGCAACAACTGCCCAATTTCCAGAAAGGAAAATGCTTTAGATTTCCTAAAAAGGGAACTAAGAAATATAATGACTGGCTAGCACAGACAGAAGAATCCCGTGATAATGTTGAAAATCATAAACGGCCATACATTTGTAGTAAACATTTCGATTTAAAATTGTTTGGGAAAAAAAAAATTAACACGACGCAACACTTTTTATGAAAAGAAGTGAAGCTAAAAAAGTCTAAAATTCAGAAATGTAATGACAATTAAAGTCCGCATGCTAAAAAAAGATAAAGCATAGCTTAGAGAATATCAAAAGCAAAAAATAGAAGAAAAAATAGATTTCTTACATGATATAAATAAAAATTCGAAAACATTTTGCAAACTCATTTCATCACAAGGCAAAGGACAATTTACCCAGGAAGAAAGGTGGATTTGCCAATGTATATTTTTCCGCTCGTCTGGTTATAATTTTCTTCGCGATCAGCTGCAATTGCACTTGCCACACCCAGCTTCATTGCATAGATGGATAAAACTTAAAAGTTTATCTCCTGGTCTAAACGAAAATGTGTTTGAGGAAATACATTGGAACCAAAAGACAAAGAAGTCATTTTAATTTTCGATGAGATTAGTATCTAGGCGAATTTAACATATTACGTATATTAGATTTGTGTGCCAAGCCAGTTTGCGTGTTCATGATTCGTGGTATATGAGGTCAATATATACAAGTGCTTTATCATGTGATCTGTTCAAGCAATATACCAACAAAGCAGATCGAAATTAAAGTATACAACGGTATTGACATATGTAGGAATCTGCGACTAAAAGAGGCATTTGCTGTGACGAATGCCCCACGAATCAAAGCCTTTTCAATAAATTAAAGCTGGATGAGGACAGCAGTTCTTCCCTTTAAGTATAAAGAAAAAAAAGTGTATGGAATTTATGATGTGCCACCTTTAATCAAAGTGTAAGAAACAATCTTTTAAGATCAGACTTACAAACTCTGAATGGAGTTGTGAGCTGGAAAATAATTGAGTATATCTATAATACAGAAAGAAATAATACCACAAAAATGTGTCCAAAACTAAAATATTCTCATATAGATTGTAGCGTCAGCCTTTTTTGCAAAAAAAATAAATATGTTTAATTGTGGTGTTCTATTTGTGTTCCCTCCCTGTACAAAATCCAGTAAACTGACCCCTTTTCAAAAACAGACCTTTTTCCTCTCCCAATCTATTAATTGGACCTACTAATCTCTAATCTATTTTTAAATTCTTCATTCCACTTTCTTCGTAGGCTCACTCATTCCCTGTGTTCTTGTTACTATGGTGAATATGTCCCTTTTGCCGTAGAGAGAGTTGTGTTCACCAATTTAAATTCAGGAGGACGAGGTGGAAAACCTAGCTAAGGTCTACGGAAGTAGATCGTGTGGAAGTTGATTTAACATAAGTTTAGGCAGGAACCCACACTCGAGACACAGAAATTACAGTAGGGAATAAAAAAATAGGCAAAAAAGAACTTAAAGAAATAAGATCTTAAGGATGAAGTTAAAGAAAAGAACAAGTTAAGAAGGTCAATGACATTGAGCAGAAAGTCAGCTGATCATCTTTCGATGCAGATCAGCTGTTGGCTAGTTGGTGTCATCAGGAGATTACAACGGGAAGGTCGTGACAGTCGTTTTTGGTAGAGGATTTGAAACAGTCGCGCCGTGGCATATTTTCTCGAATTTTTTTTTTTTGTTCGAGATTTCTGATCGAGACGGTCGGCATTGTCGGTCATGGTATTTTTTTCTGGTTTCGAGAGACTTGTGCGAAAAGCGCTCGACACGGAAAAAAAGGGACTTGTGTTCGGAAAAAAGAATTCTGGTATGTTCGGAACAATCTGGGGGAAAAAGTAAAAAGTTTCTTAATTTTGGAGGATATGGGGGGATATCGTTTCACATTCATGGCGAATTAAAAAAAAAAAAGAAAAAAAACCCTACAAAAAAAGTTGCCACGGGTCGGGGGAATTTCCCCACGGGTAAAACAAAAAAGTTAACAAAACCAAAAAGAACCCAAAACGCCAAAGTGTCACTGCCCAGAGTGACTGCCGTGGTACAAAAATCGTGTTGATTTCGTGCTTACAACTTTGGCTTATTATTGAACTTCATTGCATTGCGACTTTGATTTGCTATCTGACTGTTTCTGTCGAACCTGGATTTCTTCTGGACTAGTGTTTATCGTTGATCCCGTGATTGTGTAGTGTGAATGCCATCATGCCATCTCGATACACATCTCAGGAATATGTTAACATGCATCTCATTTATTGGGAATGCAGGTTTAATGCTAGTGCTGCAGCCAGACTTTATCATGAGAGATACCCAAATGCTCAGCGTCATCCGGATCATTGAGTGTTCTCAGAGGGTCGCATTAAAAATCTAATGCTTAGTGAGGGAAGATCCGTCATGCCCTTCGATGACGGAGTCTTATAACGAGCCGCACAAGACCCTAATACCTCAATACGTGCAATTGAAGAAAACATAGGAGTGCCCAAAAGTACAGCACACCGAATTCTAAATAAAAACCAGCTCCATTCGTACCATGTACAACGAGTCCAAAGTCTGCTACTCAGAGATTATCTAGAAAACGTGCAATTTTGTCAAACGATGTTGCAGAGGTTCAAAGAAGATTCGGGATTTTTTGAAAAATTTCTATGGTCAGACGAATCAACTTTTAAAAGGGGTGGTTACATGAACCTCCACAATTTGAACAAGTGGCACGTGGAAAATTCACATTTGTTGCGGGAAATTTTTTTTTTTTTTTTTTTTTTTTATAATCGGCGCGCGCTCAAGGGGTTTTGTACCCTTAAAATGTTCGTACACAGCGCGGGCGAAGAAAATTTAGGGAGGAAGAAAAGACAGGTACCGATGTACATTGTTTTTAAATGTTTGCAAGTTATAACGACCAGGAAACACAGAGGTCGGCAGGGCATTCCATAAGCGAGTTGTACGGCTTAGGAAAGAATCACGATATTTAAGAGTACGTCCGAAAATGGGCTTGAGGGTATACTGATGAGCATTCCTAGCGAGACGGGTGTTACGGTTGAAAGTTTGAATGGGCGGAATGCTACTGGCAATTTCAATGGAGCACTGGTGGTGGAAATAGCGATAAAACAAAGTGAGACAGGAGACTTTACGTCGGTGTTCGAGGGTGTCAATTGATTGACTGATATTAGTATCACCAATTAGTTTTATCGCACGGTTTTGAATCCTATCTAGCAGGTGCAGAGATGTTTTAGGAGCACCTGACCAGATGCGGGCATTGTACTCCAATTTTGGGCGGATAAATGCCTTATATATTGTGGCCAGATCAGAAGGGGTAAAATATTTCTTACATCGCTTGAGGAAACCTAGACATTTCGCAGCATTTTTGGCGACATCGAATATGTGGTCATTCCAACGTAAGTTGTTACTGATACACATACCGAGAATGGAAAGTTTATCGGTTTCGACGATGCAAGTGCCATTCATGGATAATGGCTGTGTATTTGGATTTCGCTTTAATGACAGCAGACAGCATTGAGTTTTGGAAGCATTAAATTCTACTCGGTTGATAGTTCCCCAGTTGGTTATGCTGTTAATATCGGAATGTAATGAGCTTAACATACGCTGCCGTTCCCGTTCTACAGCCGAAGAGCAGGGGCGTGAGTCCGGGAACGAATATGAGAAGCAGAGAGTGCTGTCATCAGCAAAGGAATAAATTGGATTAGAAGTAGCAGACAAGAGATCGTTAATGAAGATTAAAAAGAGTGTCGGAGACAGAACGGAGCCCTGGGGCACACCAGCATTTATTTTGTGAATATCAGACTTGAAACCGTCCAAGACAACTTGAATTGAACGTTCCGAAAGGTAATTTCTAATCCATTGAAGAAGAGAGTCATCGATCCCAAGAGCACGCATTTTCGACAAAAGAGCCTGATGCCAAACTCTGTCAAATGCCTTAGAAATATCAAGTGCAACTAACTTGCTTTAGCCAGATTGATGTACGCTTTGGTTCCACTTTTCGGTGAGACATGCCATCAAATCACCAGTGGACCTGTTGCTACGAAAACCATATTGCCGGTCATTGAGAAGTTTTCGTGTTTCGAGATATTTCATGAGCTGACGATTTATCAGCGTTTCCATGACCTTGGAAAGAAGGGACGTAAGTGCAATGGGTCTGTAGGAGGATAGAGAAGAAGATTCGCCTTTTTTAGGGACTGGCTGGACAAATGCTGTTTTCCATCTGCTCGGAAAGAGTCCTAAAGAGTAGGACTGATGAAAAAGCTTACGCAGTGGTTTCGCCAGCGTAGAAGAACACCTCTTCAGAAGAAGAGGAGATATACCATCTGGACCAGCGGATTTATGCATGTTGAGATCTTTGAGTACTCTTGCTACTACACGAGTGCGAAAGTGGATTCGTCCCATTGTAGATTCGACGCACTCGAGTGTAGGCGGGGACAAAGCACAGTCTGGGAGTATTGAGCTAGCCGCAAAGTGTGCAGCAAGCAGATTGGCCTTGTCCAAAGAGCTGACAGCTGGAATGTCATTGTAAATGAGCGTTGGGATGGAGGATGAGGCAGAATTTCTAATGTTTTTGACGAATGACCAAAAATTTTTACTGCCTTTGGGACATTGTAGTATTTTTTGCCTCAGGTTTTGGTCATATTGGAATTTCACACGCTTAAGAAAATGAGATCATAGTACCGTTTTAAAGTAAACATGTGGACGGGAATTTTGAATGGCATAATTATTGGCCCCTTCGAGTTGCCGCAGAATTTGAATGTCGAGGATTATTTAGATTTTTTGAAGAATCACTTACCAAATGTATCAGAAGACGTGCCACTAAATATTTATGCCTGCATGTGGTATCAACAAGACGTCTGCCCAGCGCATTATGCTCGCACAGTATGAGAGTTCCTCGATCGGGAATACTCCAACAGGTGAATAGGGCGGTCCGGCGATCCTGAGAGTATATACCAAGAGAACGTACTGTTCTGTGTGCTTTGTGATGGGAAAAAAATGAAATGAAATGACAAGGATGGAATCTCTATCTGTTTCACTCACACTAATCGAAATGGCGTGTTCATCCGTCTCGATCATGGCGTCACTGTCTGTCCCACTCACACTTGGTACTCATTTTAAATTATTAAAAATAATTAACTATGAATCGGGTTTCGTTAACTAAATATTTTTTTTGCCTTCAATTAAGCGTTAGTCTAACAAGTGTCATACCATTTTGGAGTCCAGACTAAATACGCCATCTTTTAAAGTTACTTGCAAAATGGCACAGTACATTTTTTTGTCAGTACAGTCAGTTAAACTTAGGTGATTAATAATTTTCAGATACATGGATGGACAAAAAAGCAATATTTTAGATAAAACCGATATACATAGTTATGTTTCAATTTTGGACCGTAATTTACAGAACAGTTACTCAGGGTTACGTGACAACAAAAAAATCGAAGAAAAGTAAAGATTTTCGGTCACAGTACTTGAAAGATCGTCACAGGGTGTCAGATTTCTTAATTGTTTTTGAGTGAAAATAATTTTAAAAGTACATGACTTTTTTTTATAATTTTGTGATAACCGACACCAGTTGACCTATCACCCGTTTCCGGTTTGACGTTGGTTTTTGGGACTCCCTGTATATACATATTTTTTGAATTGAATGAATAAGTGCAGTTTAGAAACTAATAATTACGAGTAGATATTTAGATATAGAATGTTTTTTTTTTTATAAAATTGATTAGAGTAAGGATAGGCGAAAGTCCCGTACTTAACAGATCCGTGGCTTACGCAATTATTGCATTACAGCGCTTGAATAAATTCCGAGAGAAAATTGCTCAGTTTGCGCAACCAACAGCAGAATTTATAAATAAAATCAATAAAATATTTAGTTTATTGAATGGAAGACCTGCACTTATTCGAAATGACTCAAATATTGGATTTTTAAAAGAAATGTAATCATATTTAAAACAAATTCGGCCAAACAATGCGAAATATAAACCCTTCTGCTTTGAGGGCCTGATTATAACAATTAAAAGTATTTTAATGATAAAAAAAGAATTATTCAATGATTACTGTGAGTTACATTATATATATGTTAACAAGTTCAATCAGGATCCACTTGAAAACCTTTTTGGAAAAATAAGAGCAAGAAATTTTAATAAAAATAATAAAAACGCTGGGAACAATTATGGCTCTAAAATTGTTGTTTAAATCCAAACTTTCTAATTGTGAAGAAGAAGATTCTGAATATTTACAGTTAGATTGGAATGCTGTGTTGGATACTGAAAATAAAACAAAGATTTTCCTAACACAGGAGCAAGAGAAAAATGAAAACATATTCGATCTAGCTAAATATTGTGAATCCGAACTTCTAGCGATGGAATTACCAGGTGAAGACATAATTTCAATAAAAATGACAGAAATAAATGACATAGCCACAAGGTATTTTGCAGGTTACTGTTTTTTTAAAACCCTTAAAAAAATGAATGCAGTTTGTGGGAACTGTGTCAAAGAAATAACAAAGGACAAAAACAATTTCGATCTCACGGAAATATTGATCAAATCGAAAGAATATGAACACTCGAATGAAAATCCAATACTTGTCTGGCCATCAGACGAGTAGTTCAAAATATCTCAATTTCATATACAAGTATTTACCACATGCTTTCAGAAATGTCCATTTGCATCTAATCTTAGAGAAAATACTGTATACGAGTAGTTTATCAATGTATCTCAAAAACAAATTTGCACTATCTAGATTAGTTTGAAACGACAAATAAATGTTATTCGCACAAAATTGATACAGTCAATTTCCTTGTGGTACTACTGCTATATAAAGAAGAAAAGGAATCCAAAACAAAAGACAAAGAAGTTGCAAAATTTAATGAATATGTAAACTAAAATAAATATTTACATATGTACATAATGTATGAATACTCGTATTTGAAAAAAAAAACTAAGGGAGGTGGTGGGGGTCAATATTCTGCCACGTCGGCGTTTGTGTCCCTTGGAAACCACTTTGGTTAAGGCACTGTGAATAGCTAAAAATCATACTTCTAATATGTATTATGTAAATGTCTAAAGACAAAAATATTTTGCAAATGCATTTTCACATATATAGATGCCTTTAACTAAAGTGGGCTAAGAGCAGATTTGATTTTGTTTCTTATTGTTTAACGTGCATGAACAAAAAAATAATAAAAGAGCGGCTATGGCTACCTGCAGACCTGTTCTTTTTGTAAAATGTAAGGACCAAACATCAAACATACTCTAAGTGTGAGTACCACAAGGATTTGTAAAAGGCAGATGTATTCAAACAATTTGGAAATAAATAAACATAATTATTTGTCCCAGACTCAATCTTATAATATTTACTGTGAGCATCAAAACACCCATGCGATTTCCGAAGTTACATGTAATTTAAGTAAAAACATAAACAAAAAGAGGATTCCAAAAATACCAAATAAAAGCTTTATTCGATAGTAATGAAAACAATATAAATAAAAATTCAGAATAAAATTAATGCATTTTTTTGGTAACAAAAACTAAACATACTCCATATTTTACGCGTCAAAAGTAAGTAAACATCTGTAATTCATTAGAGGAATTTATAAATATAGCATCTTAAATTAAGGAGTTAGTATTAAGTTAAACCACCTTTAGACCTTATAACTTCTTTAAGTCTGTGTGGCATGGATACAACGAGGTTATTTGTAATATCGGAAGATATTTGGGACCATTCCAATTAAAGCCGTTTTTAGGCCATCTTTGCTTTTGATAATCCTTTTGCGAATTTGCCGGTCCAAATGATCTCATAAATGTTCTATGGGGTTTAGGTCCGGCAATTGTGGAGGGTGATCGAGCTGCTAAGCATACCTAATTTATCTACACTCGGTTGCAGGTTATTCTTTAGGATGTTCAGATAGTCTTGTTTATTCATTGTACTTTCAATGAAGACAAGATTCCCAACCCCTGACGCCGCCATTCAACCCAAAACATCACTGAACCTCCCCCATGTTTTACTGTGCTCCTTACATTTTGTTCACTGAATTCTTTGTTTTTTTCTCTCCAAATTTTTTTATTTGTATTGCTTTTAAAAATTTCAAATTTACTTTCGTCTGTAAATAAAATGTTTTTCCAAAACGAATTATCATTATTTATATATTTTTTCGCAAAGGTTAAACGCTTTTTTTATTGACTTTAGATATCAGTGGTTCCTTTCTAGCACTTCTACCATGTAAGCCCGATTTGTGCAGTATTCGCCGAACAGTACTCGCACTGATTGATTTTTCGGTTGTTATTGATAAATTTTCCGCGATTTTAACGGCACTTGAACTGGAATTTTTTTTCACTTCAGTCACAATTTGTCTTTCTTCGCTTTCATTTAGCTTCTACCTGTCCGTTTGAAATTTTCCAATGTTTTAATTCTTTCGTATTTAACGATAATTTTTTTCACCGAAACATGGTTCTTATTAACTATTTTGCCAATATTCCGATATTATTTCCCGGTTTTACTCAAATCTACTATAATTTTCCGCGAGTCCAAAGAAATTTCACTCCTCATTATAAAAAAAAATCGAATTGCACTGCTATTAAGCCTTTAATCATAATCAACGTACACTCTAAAGTGATGTAAAGAGATAAACTAACCTCCGCAGTAATATCTATGAAAAATTATAACAGTAAATCTAACTGATTAATATTAAACGATTGGAGGTTGCATGATGTTTACTTACTTTTGACGCGTAAAATATGGAGTATGTTTAGTTTTTGTTAAAAAAAAAATGCACTAATTTTATTTTGAATTTTTATTTATATTTTTTTCATTACTATCGAATAAAGCTTTTATTTGGTGTTTTTGGAATCCTCTTTTTGTTTATGTTTTTGCTTAAATTACATGTAACTTCGGAAATCGTATGGGTGTTTACTCACTTTTGACGCTCACGGTATATACCTGCATACATATGAATAAAGTAAATAAAGTAAAGTAGAATAAAGTTAGCCTACAATACCTACAGTACCTACTATTTAAAATTTTTTTACCATACCTACAAATTTTTAACATCATCGCAGATCGCATTAAAATTATTCCTGATCTTAACCTACCCTGATTTGATGTACATATGTAGGTATACATGTCGGCGCGGATCTCAAAAAGCTGCACGTGTTCTTTTTTTTAATTACATATTTGTTTTGTGGCACCGATCTCAACGATTGCTTGTACTTTGTTACTTTCATATTTGCTTTCTGTCGCCAGTCTGCGACGACTCATTGTATGTAACTATAAAAAGATACCCACGAAGGGATTGTTTGGTTTTTGTTTTCTTTGTAAGTGAATTCTATATAAGGACTTCATCAATAACAGGGTGTCGCCATGAGTGGTAGTCACCGAACGTGGCCGTGGACCCAGAGTGTAGATGGTAGTATTCTTTTAGAATAAATTGTTTTGGCATTTTTTTGGAAGTAAAGTTTGTGCAGTTTGAATTGATCTGTTGATCGGTGCACATGTGGTTCACGGACTCGTTGCCTGTTATATTTTATAGATAGATACTAAAGTCATAGTAATGGATAAAGAAGGAATTGCAAATCAAAGCGCCCCGACATACATACATATGTAGGTATACATAGTCACAGGCCAGGACAAAAAATACGAAAACACAAAACAAAACAAAAAATATATTTCCCTGTGGGTATGTCACAAACTCTACACTGCTGGTATCTGGCGGAGAAAGCTTTTCGCAAACCAAAAGAAAGGGCTTTTGCACAGTAAATTTGTTTTCCGTTTTTTCTTTGCGAAGCAGAAAAGCTTTTTGTTTGCCTATCGTTGTTTGCCCATCGTAAAAAAGATAAACAAATTTTTTTGTATGAGGATGCGACATTATTATCTGTGCTATTATATTATAATTGGTGTAAATTTTTTGTTGAAAGCTTTTATGGGAAATCAGCTGTATTTTTTATCTTATATGAGTATGAAAGTATCGGTTTTTGAACTAGCCAAATTTAAAAAAAAAAGAAAGCACAAAACGCGCAATTTCATTTTAGAATAATTGAAAACTACGAGTACCTTTTTCATGGGACATAAAGAAGGCATTAATTTTTAAAAGGCGATTCAGGAAAAACTTAACCCTTCTTACTTCTTTTATAAGAAATTTACTCAGACAACAAATATGCCTGTAATATTTTGAATTTTTATAACCCAGCAACAAGTTAGTTCTAAAAACAATAATGCTTCTTATAAAATATTGTAAAATAGTAAGTCTATTAACGAAGAACCCTCACGTCTACTTCTAACCCAAACTGAACTTTTATCTTTACCTCACACCCACATCACCTTCTTTTTTATACCCTATGCCCTATTTTAAGATAAAACTAATCCAAGTGATTCAATGGAAAATCATCGCTAAGTTCGTTCCCAATTGGGAGACTACAAAATTTATGAAAACCCTTATCGATTCGACGTCCAGAACTAATGTAATGGTTTCAATTCACCAGAGGAGCCTCAAAAAGTGGGGTGGGGTTAAATGGCTGTTTTTAAAAGAGAAAAATATTTAACAATTAAGCAGTAAAGCCCTGTCGCGAGTAGTAAGGAAGACGCCATTCATTACCATTGTCATCCCTGTTCTATGATACGACGGAGAGGCATGAAAACTTTCAAGATCGGATAAAGCCCTTTTAACTGCTTTGAGCGAATTATTCTCCATGTGAACTTCGATTCGGTCTACAGCGATAAATACTAAAAGAGGAGGTACGGCGAAAAACTACATATACTGGCTGTACTATACCGTATCGTGGAAGTGGTCAGAGTAGTTCACTTACAGCTATTAGGTATAATGGCTAAGGTCATCGTAAGGTACATTTCTGGTTCATTGCGATTTGCAACGACTAAACTGATTTCAATTAAAATAAATTAAATTTCAGCACTAATAATTAAATTTAAATTGAATTAAGTTTCATTGGAATACATGCAAAAGGCAAAAACAACTACAACAATAAAATGAAAAAAAATAATATATTTCAATTATTCAATTTCAATATTATAATTAACCTTACATGAAAGGTTAAAGGGAAAACCAATTTTTAAATTTTGTATTATTGTATATTAAAACACATTGTTTGTCGACCTGCTTCATTGATTCCAATGGAACTAAATTTGTTTATCATATGTATGAATAACTTACGCATACTCAAACGATGCATATTGTTGCTAAATCAGATCTAGAACCTGAAAAATGTAAAAAACAGAAAACAACTATTAACTCCTACCAGTGCTTAATTCACGTCTTGTTTACACACCCGATTGTGACAGCTTGATGAGGTGTTCTGTTTCTCGGACACTGTTTTGAATTCAAGATGGCAAAAGATCAAGTTGTCAGCCATAGAGATAAGAAGAAGAAGAGAAACCACCATATAGAAAGGAAGAAGAAAAATGAGCAAAGTCAACGAAGAAAATAGTTGCAGTTTCCTGTGACGTAGAACTTCTCCAACCATAAGTGGTCTGCGAACAAGTGGAGGGTTTAAAGACGTTACAACGGATGCTCGGAAAGGGGAGGCCTTCTAAGAGAAGAAAAACAGTGGGATAAACAGAAAAGAATCAAGGCATATAAAATGGTCAGACGACTGGGAAGAAGAAAAAGTTACGAGTTGGCAGCCGAACCACCAGGAACAGTGAAGACAAATTAATAAAATTGAACGAACAAGTTTACTTCTCGGATCCAGAATTTGCGTGGTTTTATTTCAATCTCTGATTAAATTTCTGTTTTCGTTCGGCTTTCCTAGGTTGAACGAATTTCGTTACACTGGTATCAGATGTGGGGTAGTGATCGCTTATCAGAATATAGCTAACCACAATAAGCGGAATGGATCCAAAAAAAGTTGTACCAGAAAGAAAAAAAAATCCCTCAGGCTCAAGTTAATCGTCATCATTACGAAAAATGCTGCAAGAATATATGGCAAGCCAAAGTCAGCTTTGGGACCAGAATTTATCCTAATGGAAACAAGAGCTTGTGTCTCGGAACTCGGAGATCGAAAAGAAGATGGAGGAGTTAGAACGGACGGTGAGCTGTTTTTCTTTTACCAATGCTGTCAACAAGGAATAGCATTCGTCGCCTAGATGTAATTCGAATGGTGTTACCGGCAATATATGTGCCTAAAACGTAGCAGGAGCAGGGGACAAGCTACCGACTTTCATCACATCGAGATGGAGGAGACACCGATGACGGCTACAGCTTTACCGAAAGCGCCTGGTATGGTTTTTGATGCATCTCAATTTTCGCCCGGGCGGCCAACTATTCCGGTGGCCGTACAGCCGTTCGATGGTACCGGTTCGTGGACAGATTACCAACGGCCGTTTGAGATTGCCGCAAGATGTGCAACTTTCGGTATTGAGTGTTTTACCTGTGGACTGTGACCCAGACTACGAAGCACTAGTCAGTTTATTGCGGCAGCGAAGTGAAGACTCAACTGCGATATCGTGTGCAGACGCCCATAGAGAGTTTCTCCGAACTTGCTTTAGCTCTTCATCGACTGGCAGCTTCTGCTATTCCTGGATGTCCAGCAAAAGTCGTACAGTAGGTCATGGTCAGCCAGTTCATAGAGGGACTGAGGAGTGAATCCATCCAAGACCTAATTATAGTCGGACCTTCTTCTACTCATCTCCAAAAACTACAACGGCGATCGGAGAATCCGCGATATCTGTCCGATCAAAATGTAGTTAAGGTTATCAATGTCCAGAACACTTTTAAGATGTCTGTGTTGCTAGAATACAGCGATGACTTACGTTTTAAGAAAACCATTAACCACAAGCAGAACACCAGAAGAAGGGCCCAGAGACTACTGCAAGTTCCAAGTTGTTATAACACATACGGTAGAAGACAACTTATGTGCCTCAGATTCAAACACTGCAGCAAATACAAACACGAACCCACAAATTGATACTCCATGCAAAAACATGACAGTGTCACCACCGACAGCAGATCAGCAATAAGACGATGCTTAACATCGAATAGCTGCATAAGATGGAAATTATTTCGAGATTTTGGAATGATAATACTTACAAAATACCAGCTCAACATATAGTAACTTCAACACACGAAAAAGACAACAAGGATGATATAACATCCCGCGACACTGGAGTGAGTACGGACGAAGACGGTTAAGTAGTAGTACAGAAAATATTTAAAACTTCGCAACTTCGCGCAAAGACTAATTTTTCGCTAAGATTTTGAAAACAGACGCAAAATATAAACACAACTAAGAAAAAAATTATAAAAAAAGTAATAATTAATTTTTTTTATTTATTTATTAATAAAAACCATATGTTGCAGATATGCAACATTTTTGTTTTTCCAAGCAGTTGTTGAAATCGGAATCCCATTGTGATCGCCAACAAGCTCAACTGAACTACCCCTTGGCTGTTTTTTGAAAAACGATTCGTCAGGAAGCTTACAATTTGGAACTCCACTTCTTCTCACCGTTCCAAGACTATGAATGCCTCTTCTAGTCGAAAATTTGATAAGTGGCAAGGAGGTATAATAGTTGTCGAAGTAAAGCCTGTAGTTTCAATTGTTTGGTATTTGCCTTGCTAAACGCACAACTACATTTGAGGCAGCAGCCAATGTATTATTTTAGAATACTTCAACCCTTCGTTGAGTACATCTGCTCATCTACAGCCAAGTATTGTACTTTTCCAGGGCCACTTTTGAAAAGCATTCATTGAGCCATTCAATTAGTGGTCTTATCTTATAAAGCCTATCACTTCCGCGCTGGGTGTAAGGCAACATATTGGAATTGTCATTGAAATGCAAATTTTGTCGCAAACGCTCAAATTTTTTTAGTAGCATAGTGTCTTTAATTATCGATATTCCCATTTTATCGGACCAGTAACTTCTAACATTCAAAATCCGTATAACAGATGTGTTCAAAACTACTCCAACAAATTGACGAATATCGATACTTTCAACATTTATTGGCTTGCTTGAGTCTTTTGGTATGCTATATATTTTGCTTTGATCGCGTATAAGATCAACAATTTCTTCAATGAAAATATAAGGAAAAACCTGGTATGGCGTTTCCAATTCCAGGAGTTCATTTGGAAGATCCTCGTTGCCTAAAAAATTGAGCTGATCTGGATTGAGCTCAAGTTTATTTTCTTCGATATAACTCTAGTTTTTGCTGGCTTCGTTTCTGCACCTCTTAAAATTCCTCGAGAAGTAGACGGCTGAGGTGGAGGAGATGGGACAGTGGGCTGAAGCAACATTTCTGGTAGTGGTGGATTGTCCTATTCGTTCCCCGATGAGCTTTTTTCCTGGGGGACAAATATATGTAGGATCCTCATCACATTCATCGGACGAAGAATCAAGTTCGTCTTCACTTTCGCACCATGAACTGATTATTTCCTGAAGCTGTTGGTCACTTATAACAATTTTTCGATGTGGGCGCATTGTTGCAGATGTGCAACAATACGGCATTTGCTGACAACGGCTTTTCTATGCTAAAAAACAAAACAAAAACTCAAATTTCCCGCAGAATATAAACATACCATACATTGAAAACGAAATAATTTCTCAAAAATAATGAAATAAGATCAAACACATACGTGGAAGTTATTGCACTTCATCGTGCAAACAAAAATATAAACATTCTGCAACATCATCACACGCGCCGTAAAGTCAATGCTAATATTGCAGAAAAATCCAAAATTAAGAACTATGTTTCGCTACACCGGATGCAAATATTATTTTATCGTCAGGAATATTTTACATGTGGTGTCAGCACTATTAGATTATATGTACTAGTGTAAGTTGACTGCAAATAAAGGTCGTTGTTTAAGAAGCAATTGTTTTTTTTAATCATTTTATTTCTAAATATTTAACTGGCGCACGAGCAATCAAACCCGCGTTAAAATAACATTTTACACAAGAGCAAGTGAGCCATAATAGTTCATAATCGTAATACGCTCCCCGTAAGATCAGTGTAAAGAACATTTCCACTTATCGTAACAGTGAGTTAAAGGCAGTCAACGTAAAAACAGTGAATTCCACTTACAGTAAGAACAGTGAATTAAAAACGGTTTATATAGAAATAAGTGAACTAAAGCAGTGAAAGGACCTTCACATTGTGATTGAGGAGAGTATCGCACTAGGCCCTTACGAGTCCAAAATAAGGCGCTAATACATCCCATCCGAGAAGTCAGCTCACTATGAGGTACATGATCATCGCATTGTAAGTCAATTTAATACTCAAACAAAAATATATATTTTGATAGTCTAGAAAAATTATTTTGTAAAGTTTTACAAAAATATTATATGTAATCTAATCAATATTATCTAGTTTATACGAAGGAAAAATAAAAAAAAAGTAAACAGAAAAATTTTTATAAAACATTATTGTTATGCATATTTCATAAATGTTCTCACGCTATAGTTTTATCATAGACACAAATAGTTTAGAGTTCATGTTTCAAGCGTGAGACCATCGCATTTCAATTTGCTTGCATGTACCTGATTAAATTGTAAATTAAAAGTTTATTTCCAACAGAACCATGAACCGACGAAGTCAAATAAATATTATTTAATAAAATATCAAATAAAGTGTTGTCTTTTTCGTTTGTGTCAATATAAATTTAACATAATTTTGGCGACCGTGACTGGACAGTTATAGTGATGACTTGGTAAATTTATAGTGAACAAAGAAGTGAAATTCAGTCACTAACAAAGTAATAAGTGAAATTCAGTCACTAACAACGGTCAGGTTTTTTCAATAAAATTCAGTGTAAAGTTTTTAAATAAATAATTTTGCAGCTCGAAAGCATTAACCAAGGAGAGGATTTGGAGTACTTCGCCTATCAACAGGAACTTGTTGGAGAACAAATTGTGGGAATGGTTCGCAATTACAACAAGGACGGCGAGGTAAGAAAAACTCGCAAATACCTCGAGGATAGACTGGCAGAATTGGCAAAAAACTGGGATCAATCTGATAACATCAACAACATAATTCGAGATAGTTTTTCTCTACAATTAGAACATCCATATTTCCAAAAGGACTACTTCGAAACCATTCTAAAGATTGCAAAACAAATGCGTAATGACATCGTGGGCCGAATGGACGCTTTAACAGCAGATAGGGGCTCCAGAAGACACAGGTCCCCAAAAATGTTGAGCCAGCCGTAGAGATAAATACGAAGAAAGGGGCAATACCTAAAGGAACATCTGAGTGCGAGCCAAAGACGAGCCTGAGAAAGCCTATGGCAATGAACGTGGAAGATAGATTTTATTTACTGGCAAAAATTTAAAAACAATCTATAGATAAGTACCAGTCTCAAAGAAACAGTTTTCCCAGCAATTTTGCCAGATAAAGCTAAAAACTGTACAGCAGAATTGGGATCAAATATAAACACTGTATCATAGAATGGAGGACGATATAGTCATACGCGCTCAAAGACGGGGATATCGAAAACGCATTTGTTTGGTTCCTAACGTCTTCAATTCTAGTACTGAGATGATCAAGCTGTTTCTTATCAGTGTCATAAGCCTCGGGTGGCATTGAAGTCGTAGAAGTGGTTGTCCCATTTCTTTTAAATATCCGATTGCTGATATTTGTTCTCGGAATGAATGATTTGTTGATAGTATAGTTGTACTCGTATTGACCATTGAGACTCGTATATGGTAGTTTAAGTGTACATGACTTACGGGATTCCAGAAAACCATTGCACTGAATGTGTATTCTGAGCTGTTACGCCAGAGGCTACCAAAAAAATCCAACCATTTGAATTGCAGAGAACTATCCATAGATCTTTTGAATTAACTTGACATCGAGATAAAGCGTTTTGAACATGATTTAGAAAATCCATTTCACAGCCGTTCATCTTATTTAGCTGCGTATTAGTTGGATGGAGCTGATTACATAGATAATATTTGGGTGATATTGACTTGCATGATGCCACCTCAATTGCTGTTAGTGGGAAAAACTGGTCATCGAAATTACAAGATGTGGGTGGCAGTGGCTCAACTGGTAGTGGACTGGCTTCGAAGTCGGAAGGTTCGGTGTTCGAATCCCAACCTCGCCCGAAAAACATATTGATTTTTTCTGTTGACAAAAATCAAGTAAGATGAGTAGTTGACTAGAAATCAACATCAAGCCAACTTGCACTAAGAATTTAGTCTCCCCATTAAATGTTGGATGCCACCCATGGAGCGAAATAACCACTGAGCCCAAACATCTTTCGTTCTCTATTTATCCCATTTTCCAAAAAACCTTAACACATGCTGAGGCATTATAAGTGTGTTCATATTCATGCATTTATTATGGGTAGCCGCATCTTGAAAACGATTGAATTGTTCAAGCTACGGCCTTTGAATGAAGCCATTCTGTACATATCTACTATAGATCGCTTTGGCAATCGTATTGTTGGAGGAACTGCATTCACTAAATTGTCTTGGTGTTATCAATTTTGGATTTGTTTTAGTATGATTCAAGTCTAACATAACGTCCAATAACACATCCTGAATCCGTTCAAAATTTGTGGCAATCAATATTAACTCATGTTTTTGCTCGAACAGGGTTTGCTTTAATTAAATTCCATCAATCATTCTCATTAAATAAAGATAAAGAGCCTTAAATTGTTGTTGGATTTCTAAGGTGTCTCTTTTCAAAATGTTGACCGTAGAGTTTGATATGGAATTCTGCCTTTTTAAAAGATATTCTGCAACGCGTTCATTTCCGTTGACTAAAGGTATTTGTTCTTCGATTCGATTAGCATCTTCTTGATCCAAAATTCCAAACAAACTATGTGCTAGTGTTCCAACGATGTCAAACGGAAATCTTGCCACACTTATTTTTTCATATTTCGATCCTTGGGGACTTGAGCAGCAGCTCATTGTTGCTCTCTATCACCGTAACTCGATGTTGAATGCTATCTATTATGGGTCTGCAATAAGCTTTGTTTTCCATATCTTCTGTGCATATTCCATCTAGCAGTTTAAGATCTGATTTTATTTCGTTAAATTCAAACCAATATGTTGTTAAATTATAATAAATATAAATGTTCCAGAAGTCATTTGTTATTTTTACATCACCAATGTCTTCGAAGTAAATACCAATGCCGTTGTCTAATTTTGTCACCGCAACTTGTTCATTTGTCTGTGCCAGACATAACGCTAACACTAAGAAAATGCACAATATTGAGGTAAGCACGCTCCTTAAGTTAAATTTCTTCCAACCTGAATTTGTTTCTCTACTCACACTGGTTTCATTTGATTTCAGTCTTGTATCGTGATAAACATTTTCATCAATCTATTGGTAATGGGCATAAATTGTGTATGTCTCTTTGGTATGTGCCATTTTATCTATTTTAACAGTTGCTACTCGGATTAGATTGTCGCTTCCCTTAACAACTTCGGTTACTCGGCCTGGTTTCTATCGCATAGGTGGAGCATTAATTTGAAATTAATATAGCCTCCACTTGATATAGCTATTATTGAAAGCTGTTCGTATGTTAACGAAACTTCCCCAAGATAGCGAATTAGTAGCGTTTTTGCCGAATGTCCTCCAAAATGCGGTGATCGAGGTGGAATGAATTTCCAAATAATTCCATCCTGCAAACATGTGACCTCGATTGTAGATTGCACGCGTTCCGTATGAAAAGCCCTTATAAACTCTGCGAGTTCGTTCTTAGCGCCAACAAAGTTAGTTGCATTGTCGCAAAATATGGTTTGACAAACACCTCATCTGCCGACAAACCTCTTAAGCGCATTTATAAAGGCTTCGAAGAGAAATCTTCAACAACTTCAATGTGAACAACCTTAGTTGAAAAACAAACAAAAGCTGCCAGATAGCATTTTGATGGCGTTTTGCCTCTTACTTTGTAATGCGTTTCAATGAGACCACAAAAATCAACTCGTGAGTGATATAAAGGTCGTGATGGATTGACTTTCTCTGTTGGTAGATTTCCCATCAGTTGACTAATCGTTGTTGGTTTCGATATATAACATTTAACACATTTAGAAATAACATGTCTAGCCATCCTGCCTATGCTCAAAATCCAGTATTGTTGTCTTGAAATGGCTATTAATGCTCTGTGTGATGTGTTCAAATGTTTTTCATGTAACTGAATCAATAGCAAATTGGGTACACAACTGTTTTTTGGTAAAAGTATCTGGCGAGTGTTTTACTCTGCTTCCGACTCTTATTAAGTTGAATTTCTCATCGAAATACGGATCTAACGAAGATATACTTCATCGTTTATTGAACATTCCAAATTTTATCAGTAGCTCATACTCATTGGGAAATGCTATTCTCTTTCCTTGATATAGTTCTTCAACTGTGAGACGACCAAAACTTCTCAATTCAATGTTTCCTGCAATTGTTACAAAATCCTAACGAGAAAATTCAGTTCAAAGTGTTAAAGGAATTTTTGAGATTAAACTTTTCTACTGGATCTGGGATAATTGAAGTTGTTAGAACTGATTTGATTCTACGATATCCGGGAATAACTTCAGGGATTGTATATTCAGTTTTCGTCCAAAATATTTCATCGGTTTCGAGGAACTTGGGTCTCTTGAACCAAAACGTTGATTTAATAAGTTCCGAAAGAGTGGATCCTCCAGATACCAGATCAGCTAGATTGTGTTCTCCTTTTATGTAACTCCATTGCTGAATATCTGTACATGTTTGGATTTTGGCTACCCTAATAACAATATATGTCTCCCAAGTATACGATGGTGATCTTATCCAAGCCAATACCACCGTAGAATCTGTATAAGAACTGAAACGAATAAAATTTGGAAACTTCAAAGTAAAAAAAAAATATATTTTCATAATTCATGTAAATTGTTTTTATTTGCTTTAGAACTCTGTTTTTATTAAATTCATTCACAATTACAAAAAATAAAAAAAATTATTTGGGTTCCCATTCTTTCCTCAACTTCTTTCGAATGTCCTCCATAAGGTTGGTGCCAGTTACATCCGTGATCTTTTTGGACGCTCTTTTCCATTTAGCACTAAAATCTTTTACGTCTTTTGCACACTGCTCACATTTCCTCAGTTTACCTTTGACCAAAGCCCAATACCTTTCAATGGGACGGCACTGTGGAACATTTTGTGGATTCATGTCTTTTGGGACAAAGTCGACATTTTTAGCAACAAGAAAGCTCAACGTCGCATGAGCATAGCGAGCTGAAACTAAATCTGGCCAAAATAATGTTGAAACCTCATGTTTGTTTAAGAAAGGAATCAATGGAAGGAATCGTTTTTTTAGGCACTCGTTAATGTACACTTCTCCGTCAATTGTTTCCGTTGTAACCAACGATGAGCTTCTGTGTCCACTTTGGCAAATGGCCTGCCTAACGAGATATTTTGACCCGAATTTTTCCGTCCCAATCGATGTTGTTGATTGCGGAAGAATCGCGGCTTCAAACGAGTTGTAAAACTGCGCCCCCGGAAGAGTAGTAAGGTCGGCTTTGACATAAGTTTCGTCATTCAAAACCAAGCACGCTTTCTTGTTGCCGATCAACTCGTATAGCTTTCGGGCTCGTGTTTTTATGACTTTTTTTTGGTTTTCAGTAACTTTTGGTATTTTTTGTTTTTTTCGTGTTTTTAGACCGTTACGTTTTTTAGATCTTTGTACCATTGTTTCGTTGGTATTACATTTCCTAGCAACATCTATGGATGACATACTCCGGTTTTTTACGATGGTACCAACTATTTTCCTGTTCAAATGTGTATCATGTGCTCCACTTTTAGCTCCACTTTTCTGTTTTCGGTTAACTGTCAACGTCTCCAAATATTGTTTAATAACAGAATCCACTGTACTGCGTGCTATGTTTAAATTTTTTGCGATGAAATGGTTTGGACGCGAAGTATTTTCGAGTCATTTGTCGATGATCTTTTTACGGCGTTCCCCTTGACTCATATTTTATAAATATTTTAAACCGCACCGAACTAAAATCAGTAACAAACTGAAACTAGAGATGTTCGGAACCCTCACAACAAAAGGCATTTATATTATCTACAACGGCGCCATGCCGGCGGCAACAACACATCATATCACCAACCAACGGTACCCAACACCGTACACAGAAGGAGCCAGACGAGAGCCGTCTACGATTGTCAACAAAACCTTCTTTAGAGCAATCATCAGAAGATTAGCGGTACCTGCGACCGAAAAATAGAAATCATCACAGATGATCACATGCATGTAAGTACACATCGTATGTGCTCTACCCGGAGACCACACCCCATTCCATAGTGCACTGGATAGCGGTGGTTGCGACCGAGATGTCGTGTCGATGAGCATGGCACACATAGGAGCCGGTACTATGACAAGAAGAATTTCGTTTTACTTCACTTAGTTATCGTTCTTCAACCAGTGCGGGTGCATCAAAATGAATACAGTCCACCTTTGTGCAAATAAATATAGATTAAAATTAAAATCAAAATTGTTTCATTTACGAGTTAGGCGTTCCCTAACATTTTGGTCCTATCGAGCCAAATAATAGTGCGTTTTCCTTTTAGAATATTAAAAGAGCTAATTTAGCCACTAGTGCGGCAGTGAATCTTGTGCAATTCGGAAAACAAAATACAGTGCGGTGCAGTTTGCGTTGCAAACGAAAGACAATTTTTTAATTTTTTTTTTTTTTTGTTTTTTTCTTGTGAGCAAGTCACAATTGTGCGTGACAGAATTCCTCGTGCATTAGTGCATAGATAAGTGCGCATGTCAGAGTTCTTTGTGGCTTTGTGCATAGACAATTGAGCGATTCTACACACGACTGTTGGAGCTTCCGAGGGGTCGACCCGTGTCTCAGCAGTTGTGCGTAGTCTTACGGGAGCAAGAGTGATAATAGTGCAGTGCAGAGCTTTTCGGCCATAAGTATGACGAGACGGCATAGCAATCAACATCTGCGGGACCTGACATACCAACATCGGCAGATAAAATTGAGCGTGATATAGTGCAATACTATAGAGCAGAGCATAGCGCAGACAGTGACAGCGCGTTACTGGCCACTGCGCGTGTGAAAGTGCATACCGGAGCAGGGCGAGTAGTGGAAGCAAGAGCGCTTCTGGACAGTGGCAGCCAACTTAACCTGATCACTGAGCAGTGCGCTCATAGATTAGGTTCACTTAAGCGCAGATGTGAGCTTCAAGTTCGGGGCATTGGGCATAAGAGCAATGTGCGGCTCACATCCATAACACAAGCGGAGATTGGATTGAACGAGCTGCTGAAGAAATTCTGGGAGATCGAGGAGCCGACTGTGCCAACACTGATGTCCGACGATGACGAATGGGTTGAGCAGAATTTCAAGAGCACGTATCGTCGAGATCCATCTGGACGATACATTGTCACCATCCCGCTCAACCCACGCGCAGAGAGCTTGGGCAGTTCACGAGCTGTAGCACATAGAAGATTTCTTCAACTCGAGAGCAAACTGACTGCCAACGACGACATCAGGGAAAGGTACATCCAGTTCATGCGGGAGTACGAGGAGCTTGGTCACATGATACCAGTCACCAACGAGCTAGAAGATAACGAGCCTATTTACCACATACCGCACCATTGCATCATGAAGAAATTTCGCGTGGTATTTGACGCGTCGTGCAAGAGCGACACTGGAGTGTCCTTCAATGACCTACAGCTGGCCGGAGCAAGGCTTCAAGATGAATTGTCAACCATCGTAACGAGATTCCGTTGCTTCAAGGTAGCCATATGTGCCGATGTTCGAAAGATGTTTCGCCAAGTAAAGGTTGACCGACGGCAGTGGAACCTTCAAAGAATATTCTGGAGAGAAACCCCCAGAGAAGCGCTAAAGGAGTATTGGCTGACAGTGGTTACCTATGGAATGGCATCCAGTACTTACAATGCAGTGCGAGCTATGCTGCAGTGTGCCAGCGACCACAAAGAGCAATATCCACTGGCATATGAGGCCATTGTCAACAACTTTTACGTCGACGACATGTTGAGCGGAGCGGATACAGAGGAGCAGGCAGCAATTTTGGGCAAAGAGGTGATAGCCTCATTGAGAGCCGGTGGGTTCGAGCTGGGCAAATTCATCTCATCAAGTCGTCGAGTGCTGACAGAGCTGTCCAACACGGAGAATACGGAGAGGGAGCTAGGAGAGTCAGAAGATACAACAGCTAGCATATTGGGGCTAGTATGGAATCCCTGCCATGATGAGATACGTTACAAAGTGCAGCACAACAAAGAGCATAGGAGCTGGAGTAAAAGATCCATAATGAGCACGATCGCCAGACTTTATGATCCGAACGGGTACATAGCACCAGTCATTATCACGGCGAAGATCTTCATCCAAGATTTATGGCGTTGCGGCTTGAAGTGGGACGAGGAGATCCCAACCGGCATGAAAGCGAAATGGAGCAAATTTTCAGAAGAACTAGAGCAGCTGACATCAATCCGGGTCCCGAGATGGCTTGGGAGTGAAAGGGCGAGAAAGCTGGAACTTCATGGATTCGCCGACGCATCAACGAGAGCATATGCAGCCGTCGTCTACATGAGATCCGAATCGAGCAGTAGTGAAACCTCATCTCTATTAGTGGCATCGAAAACCCGAGTGGCGCCGCTAAAGACGGTTACTGTGCCGAGGTTAGAGCTATGTGCAGCGGTGTTATTGTGCAAACTGATGAAACAAGTGGTCGGAGCGTGCAAATTGGATGATATACTAATAACTTATTGGAGCGATTCCACGGTGGTACTCTACTGGCTTACTAAAATACCCGCCGAATTAAAAACGTTCGTTGCCAATAGAGTCAGCACCATACAGCAATATTCAGGAGGTCATCCCTGGAAACACGTTTCATCATGCGACAATCCTGCCGATTTGGCTTCCCGTGGAATACCAGCAGCGCAGTTGGTAAAATCAACACTATGGTGGGAAGGGCCACACTGGCTCATGAAGCAGAAGCAGGATTGGCCAAATATGCAGCTCAAATTGAGCGCAGGAGAGCAAGCGGGCGCAAGGTCAGCACTTAAACCACAAATAGTAGCAGGACTAATACTACATAAGGTGAGCGAGCTGAGCGTATTGGGCGAGAGTTTGCTGACAAGAAGATCTACCCTGCAGAGCACATTGAGGGTGACAGCGCTGGTATTGCGATTTGTGCGGAAATGCAGAAGGGACAGCCAAGCGGTACAGGCCGGACCAGTCATTCCTTCTGAGCGCGAAGAAGCGTTGGCCTACTGGGAGAAGACAACGCAGCAAGGAGCATATTGTAAAGAGCGAGAGCGCCTTAGAGCAGGGCGATCAGTGGATGTCACGAGCAGCATTTCGACACTATTTCCCTTCATCGACGCGGATGGCATCATGAGGGTGGGGGGCCGCCTTCACAACTCAGACCTGCATAATGACGCCAAACATCCAATCATTCTGCCAGCGCGGAGCAAACTCTTCGAATTGATAATGAGGGAGGCGCACATCAGGACGTTACACGGCGGAGTGCAATTGAGCGCACAGTACATCAGGGCAAGGACGGTCTAGTCCGAAGTGCTGAGATTAAGCTAGGGCACACGACATTAGTGCGTCCAGTCCAGAAGCTGTGCATTCTTCCAAATCAAGAGCAGACAGATTCCAATTGAGGACTATGCCTCAATTGGGGGGGGGGGGGAATGTTCGGAACCCTCACAACAAAAGGCATTTATATTATCTACAATGGCGCCATGCCGGCGGCAACAACACATCATATCACCAACCAACGGTGCCCAACACCGTACACAGAAGGAGCCAGACGAGAGCCGTCTACGATTGTCAACAAAACCTTCTTTAGAGCAATCATCAGAAGATTAGCGGTACCTGCGACCGAAAAATAGAAATCATCACAGATGATCACATGCATGTAAGTACACATCGTATGTGCTCTACCCGGAGACCACACCCCATTCCATAGTGCACTGGATAGCGGTGGTTGCGACCGAGATGTCGTGTCGATGAGCATGGCACACATAGGAGCCGGTACTATGACAAGAAGAATTTCGTTTTACTTCACTTAGTTATCGTTCTTCAACCAGTGCGGGTGCATCAAAATGAATACAGTCCACCTTTGTGCAAATAAATATAGATTAAAATTAAAATCAAAATTGTTTCATTTACGAGTTAGGCGTTCCCTAACAAGAGAATATACAGGTACAAAATGGGATTGCAATTTTTGTGCATTGGAAGTATAGCCCGTATTAAAATTTACAGATTTTATTAGTTTCAGTCCTTAGTAATATATGTTGCCAATTTGACAATGTAAGGCTTGGCATAGCCTTTTAACCAACTCTACCATCAAAACAGCTCCTTGTAATTCTAGCCTAGCTATACTTGTTGTCTTAAGGGGCCCCACTCTAGACTTCGAGCAAAGTAGTTTGGAGTAGATTTCGTCATCTTTGTGATTAGATCTGATATACATACACGATCCATATGCGCTAAGACTGCTATCCGAAAATGCATGTAATTACCTTTGCAGCGGGTGTAATGCTGAGTTTATTTAATGCTGAAAATTGCTGCACATAGCTGGCTTACATAGTTTTAGGTAGGTTTAAGTTAGATTCTAAGAAAAAAAATATATAAAAACAAAAAAAAAATAATAAAAAAAAAAAAAAAATATGTACATTTTAGATGTAAGTAGATTAAGTAGATTTAGATTTATTTTTAGTTAGTATGTAGGCTCTTAGGCTTAAGTTTTATAAAAAAAATAAAATGTCCATATACTAAGTTTTTACTTAAAATTGATTTTCTTAGTTTTAGTTTCATTAAATATAAAAATAAATATAGACTGTAAGATCCGTCGAAAGACTTAGTTAAAGTGTTAGGTTTAACTTAGAGTGCCCGCATGGGGCCAGTAAGTTAGTATAAGATTATTTGTAAGTTATTTAAGCTAATTTTTAAGCATTTTTTTGCCTAGCATGTAAGAGGAAATTAAGTAATATAAATAAAAAATGCATAAAAACTGAAATTGTTGCACATATCTCCTCCAATTATGAGCCTGGGCGGGTAGTAACGTTTCGCCCCACGATACTTTAGTTTTCCACAGCTCCTGCAGGAATAACTTAGCAAGCACAATCACGGGGCCGATCAATCCCAATTGATCAAATAATATTGTGAGGTCAGCGAGAACTGCTCTTTTACATAATTTTGCCCTCGCTTTTGCTTATTAGTTCGGTTTTGAAACTGTATTTAAATACATCTTGTGATGGTTCCCAGATTAGTCCCAAAGTCTTAAATACCTCTGACTAATAAAAGGTAACTAGGTTCTCCTTGTGCTCTTCTGGAACTTCTTTAAGACCATTGGTCATTTGCACAAAACTTCCGCAAGCACTTTTAAGCACTTGTTCAATTTCATTCAGTAACTCTCAGCTACTGTTTCTGTACCTGTTAGACAGTCATCTACGTAGATATTATTTTGGATAACAAATGACGCTTTTTCGAATTTTTATATGTTGTCTTCTGCCAACTCATTAAGACATCGTGTTGTTAAATATGGTACAGAGGCTGTTCCATATGATAAAGTGTTTAATTGATTGTTCCAAGTGTTGTTGGATCATCTTTAAAAGGCAATTTTACGATGAAGTTCTTGTTCTCAAGCGTTCTTCACACCTGAACTCTTCCTCACTCATTGTTTTTGTTATAAATTTATTTAGGACAAATAAATTACTCTAGAACCAAAATCAATTGTTAAAATGTAATTTTTTTTTTTATTTGTAATTTTGTTCACACGTAAAATTTTTTTTTTTTTTTTTTTTGCATGAGCGTACAAAAAACTTTATTCTATAACTTAATATGTGTATAAGAGACTGATATAAAATGGAAGAGTTTGGAGATCAGTTCCAAAGAACAATTTCAGAATTAATAGGAGCAATAAATGCTCAACTTTAAGCTGTAAAAAGGCTAGAGACAAGACATGAGTCCATAGAAACCAAAGTAATTCAACCAGCAGGACATGCAGGCTCATGAAATGAGCAAAAGCTCAGAGATATAAGCAGACTTCCCGATACCGTGAAAGAGCTACAAATTTCGAAGAAAATCCTACGCAATAAGGGTGTCCCGTAATTCGTCAACGATAATTTGGAATGTGATTCCTGGGTATATTCTACGAAAAAAATTGTTCTACAGTAAGGGTCTATCTCCAATGTTGACAGCATTTATCCAGAATTTAAGAGAAGGCTTACTTTGGTATACCCATATTAACGGAAACTGCGCTGTTAGTACTGATGGTTGAAACTTCGTATCGGACTTTGTTTTTAGGAGAAATACTATCCTTTGTAACTGTGTTTAAATAAAGTTGATATCTTATTTGAGACTTTAGGTATCCAATTTATAAGCCTGTTCCAACAGAGCAATTTCCGTTAACCAAAGTAAGCCTTTTCTTAAATCCTCCCTAAATGCTGTCAACATTGGAGATAGGCCCTTATTGTGGAACGTTTTTTTTCATAGAATAATTTCCCGAAATAAAGTTGACGAATTAGGGGAAACCCTGTGTATCATGGGGTCACAATATTAAGCAAATTCTCAAAGACTACCAAGTAATTAAAGATAAACCAATTTATAGAGCAATACTACAAAGCATACGACAAAAAATCTGAGGTGGGACAGAAACAGCTTTAATTTCCTACAATATATTTAATGAAAATTGGTCGGCGATTAAAAAATGTCTATCTCTACATTACGCCGATTAGAGAGATATGCGAACCTTACAGCATTAACTACCGATTCAAGGAAACTCTGGCATAGATGAATTTAATGCAAATGTGAGTCACCAATTCTCACTTATTATCAATAAATTAAAAACAGAAGACTATAGCACAGAAACTATAAACGCATTAATTGAAAACTACAGACATCGTGCGTTAGATGTATTTATTAGAAGTGTCACGGGAGATATTTCCAGGATACTTGCAATACAAAAACCACAGATACTGCCTGAGGCCTACGCCTCATGGTTAGAAATACAAAATTTAAATTACAGTAATATGACAATTCACTAAAAGAATTCGTTTAACACAGGACAAGGAATATGGGATACAACATCCAACATGGACAGTGGAGGTCAGTGGAGGAATCAGTACCAACCTTCTATTCCTCAAAAAAATAATCTTCCCCCACCAAGACCAACTCGACCAAGACCTGCATCTCCTATGGAAACCGACCAATCCGTCCGAACAAGACAGGTGGATTACACGAATGGACGAGCTGCTAATCAGCATAGCTATAACCCACAAAATAATAGACAAAATCTAGGAAACGATTCAGTCAATATGCCACAAAAAAGACAACGAATCTTCAATATAGTAAACCCTGAACCAGCTGAAGAAGCACAGTACACTGAAGAATGTGAACAAGCCTTCGAAGAGATTAATATACTGGAAGAAGGTAGTGCAACATATAATATAGATGAAATAACAACATAGGCAAATTTTAGGATAGGAGCCTCTCTAGCATACCATGTATGGAGTATGCAACAAACAATGGTAAAATACTAAAATTTCTAATCGATACAGGGGCTAATACAAATTTTATACGAACCAATTTAACCACCAAAACTCAACCAAAAAATCTTTTAAACTACAATCAGCAGGAGTTGAGATTCAAATTAACGAGCAGATCAGTGGGAAGTTCTTCGTGAGCATTAAAATAGATTTCTTCGTTTTACCAGGCCTTATCATTTGATGGAATCATCGGATATGATACCCTCAACGAGTTAGAAACACTAATAGACAGAAAAAATAACATTTTACAAATCAAACCCAATATCAAAATATCTAAGTGGTAATTCGTACAAGTAAACAATATCAAATTAAGGGATAGCCATCTCAGCAAAAAAGCAAAAGATCGAATTAAATCTATTGTAAGTAAATACAGAAGTATATTTGGAGCTGTTAACAACAAGGAAGTCATCGACATGGGAGTAAAAGCTGAAATCAAAACATCAACGGAAGAACCAATTTATGCTAAGTCGTACCCATATTCTATAAATAGGAGAGAAGGAGTAAATAGCTAAATAGAAAAACTTTTGGAAGACGGCATCATACGACCCTCAAAGAGTCCATACAATTCACCAATGTGGGTTCTAGCGAAAAAAATGGACGTATCTGAAGATAGAAAATACAGAACGGATAGACTTCAACAAACTTAATGAAGTAACTACATCAGACACATACCCGATACCCGATATATCGAACACTATAGCAAATTTAGGAAATTCCAAATACTTCACAACGACAGACTTAACATCAGGATTTCACCAAACAAGGATGAAGGAAGATGGATGATATTCCGAAAACTGATTTTTCCACGATGAACGGTAAATATGAATATACACGTTTACCCTTTGGATTAAAGAACGCTCCGGCGATCTTCCAAAGGATGATAGATGATGTCCTAAGGGAATTTATCGTAAAAATATGTACTCGTATGTGTATATAGACGATATAATAGTGTTTCGAAAAACAGAAGAAGACCATCTAACAAACGTTTAGATAAAATTTAGATAAAACTGAACTCATTAAACAAGAAATTGGAATTTCTTGGCTATCTCATACCGAACAAAGGCATAAAACCAGACAAAAAAAAAAATGTATGCCATCAGTAAAATGAAACCTCCGGAAAACCTGAAAGAACTTAAGGGATTCATTAGGTTAGCATCGTATTATCTTCGATTCATAAGAGATTTTGCAAAAATTGCAAAACCTTTAACGAATCTAACAAGGGAGGAAAGGGATCAGGTTAAAGCCAATCAATCTCGAAAAGTTCAAAATAATCTAAACTCTGAAGAAATGAAAGCTTTCAGTAATATCAAAGAGGTTCTAATATCATCAGAAATTCTCATCTTCAACGGTTTTCGAAAAACCGTTTGTCCTTACAACAGACGCATCGAACACTGCAGTGCAGTGCAGTGCAGCGGTTGTCTGGTCTCTCGACAACTTAAGAAATTATGTATCTTTATGGTGCAAAAAAATTAAGACACTAACTGATCACCAACCACTCAGCTTCGCTCTTAGTAGCAAGAACACAAATACAAAGTTAAAGAGATGGAAGTCCAGAGTTGAGGAGTATAATTACGAACTTGTATATAGACCCGGAAAAACAAATAGAGTAGCGGACGCATTAAATTAGGAGCTAATAACTTAACATCATCCAATTCACAGGCAATGCATAGAGCAGATGAGGACAGTTCCGATCTTATTCCACACTGCGAGGCACCACTAAATGTATTTAAGAATCAGCTTTCCTTTAAGGAAAATACCAAACTTTAAGCTCATGAAGAACCACGTCCAGGTTTTCATAGACACTACATCGGAATTTGAAATTTTACGAAAGATACCTTTATAAAAACTTTAAAAGAGAAACTAAATCCAAACACCCTTAATGACATAAAAATCGCAGAAAAATACTTACAATTATTGCAGGAAATATATTGAGAACATTTTAGCAAATTTAAAATCAGGATAACTCAAAGAACAATCGAAGACATAGCTAACCTGGACAACAAATTTCAAATCATCACCGAAGAACACAGCAAAGCTCATTGAAAGCATAAGGAGAACAAAAATTCTAGAAAGGGACTATTTTCCAGGCATAGCTAATATGATAAAAAAATACGTTAAAAACTGTGAAATATGTAATACCAGTAAACACAATAGAAATCCTGCCAAGCCGGAACTTCAAGAAACACCTATCCCCACATACTCCACGGAAATAATTCATATGGGCATTTTTGAAATCGATCACGAAAAATGTATTACATGTGTAGATAAATTCTCACAGTACCCTAAATTTTTTCACATTAAGAAAAAATCTGCTCTCGATTTAAAATTACAAAAGTTTTGAAAATCCTAGTTACAGACAATGAACGGAGTTACATCAAGTCCAATCATTTCTATCTACATTAAGACTCTCTGAGAAGCGAAGTGAATGGAACAGCAGAAAGAGTTTATACAACAATTTTGGAATTAACTGTTGTAGATAGATACTGAAACATTATTTTTAGTTCTATTAAGAACGCGTGGAGAAAAAACAGTTAAAAAAATGTGAAGGAAAAAAGACAACAAAACCTTCAATATAAAAAACAAAAAAGGATATGCATATACAGAGATCCATCAAGGGATAAACTTATGTCTATGTATGTACATAAAACGATAAATAAACACATAAATAAGTGTGAATAAATGTACAGAACATGAATAAGTATATAATAAATAAATAAATAATAAATAAATAAATAAATAAATAAATAAATAAATAAATAAATAAATAAATAAATGAATAAATTAATACTAAATTAATGTATTAATAAATAATAAAGAAACAAAAGTTACTAAATTTTCTTTACATAGAGATGTACATATGTATGTAAACAAACATTCAATAAATAAGTAACAATAAATTATTAACATAAATAAACATATACTAATAAATATGTATACCTAACATTTATCAATCATAAGTTCTTAATTCATTTACAAGCGGATTATTAGCAAAACTACGAGTACATCTTCTTTTAAACGTATTACTACGAGTATATTAATTTTATTGTCAGTGGAAAGTAGTGATTTTTTATTAATAAATGGATACAGCATCTTTATTGCTATTCCTATTTTCTTTATAGTGTTAGTGATATGGTCCCTAAATATAAGCTTGGAATCTAAGTAAATACCTAGATATCGGACAGAGGGTTCCCAATTTATATAGCTTCCATTCAGTTGAAGTTGGAAGCTGGGAAGAAAGCATGACTTTCTTTTCCGAGTGAAAAAAATAGCCTTGAGTTTTTACTTCGTTTAGCTTGATTTTCCATTTGTGGTAATATTTTAATAATATTTCCATTCCATTTTTGAGATTCCTCTCAATATTAAGAGCGAATTCATGAGATGAAAATATTGCGGTGTCATCTGCAAATATGGCTGTATCACAGTG
Source organism: Volucella zonaria (assembly GCA_963966105.1). NCBI lineage: Eukaryota > Metazoa > Arthropoda > Insecta > Diptera > Syrphidae > Volucella > Volucella zonaria. Next base: position 157,174,265 of record OZ014530.1, on the reverse strand, counting down.
CGGTACATCAGATGTATAAATGTTATAAAGGATTGGGCTAAGAACTGGGCCTTGTGGTACACCCGATTGAAAGTATATTAGGTCAGAGATACTACGATTAACATGAACGTTGAAACCACGACTGGACAGGAAACTTTGAACTATTTTAAAGAGATATGGAGGAAAGTTTAAATGTACCATTTTGTATATCAAACCATCATGCCAAACAGAGTCAAATGCCTTTTTAATGTCTAATAAAACCATGCCAGTAGATTTTTCTTCTGACCGATTTCTTTTAATGTAGTTGCATATTCTTAGTGCCTGATGGGATGTACTGTGATGACACCTAAAACCAAACTGTTCGTTGTAAAAAATTTTGTGATCATCTGTGCACTTTAAGATTTTCTGCTTTATTATCTTTTCATGTACCTTACTAAGGTTGCTTAGTAGACTGATAGGTCTATAACTTTCTGGACTTTCTAGAGGTTTACCAGCTTTTAATATGGGTACCACTTTTGCAAGTTTCCATATATCAGGAAAATATTGCATTTTTAGACATGCGTTTATAATGAATGCTATGTATTTTATACCTGATTTGGGCAATTGTTTTATATAAATGTTTCTTAACATATCAAGTCCTCCTGTTTTTCTAGGCCCAAGGTTATTTAATATCAATTATATAATATATCTTCTTCGGTAACAAAAATAGTGGAAGAAGGATGATTTAACCTTTCTTCTACAGAAGCTTGAACGGTGTTGCTTACAAGAGTGTAGTCGTGTGCATCACCTAAGTTTTGTGAGACAATATGATTGTTGGAAAAGTTTACAGCAAGTACATTGGCTTTTTCGACACTGTAAAGTATGTGTTTGAAGCGCCTTTTAGAAAAGGTATTTGTCTGCTTTTGTTTTTTACTAATTTGACGATGTTCCAGAAAGGTTTTCCGTTTTTATCAAGTATATGGAGTTTTTTGTTCCATTCTACGTTGCGGAACTCTGAAATTTTTATGCTTATTTGTTTGTTCAGGTATGTCATTTGGTGCCTGAATATGGGTAGGCGATACCGTTTCCAATTAGGTCTACAAATATTCCTCAGTTTAATTAAGTTCAGTATTTGGGAAGGTAACTTTAAGCAGTGGTACTTTTTGTAAACTTTTGGTATATTTTCATCGACCGACCTGAGAACATGTTCTGAAAAGTCGTTTACAAGATAATCGACGTCTTACTTAGTTGATATGCCATCAATATCCATGGGAATATTACTAACTGCTGAACGAAATCGCGTCCAATTGGCGTTTTTTTAAATCTTGAACATATTCCACTTTTTTTTCTCCTGACCATAGAAGACGACAGAAAACGTGTTTGTGAACCGAACTAAGTTCATTTAAAGACACTGGGTTTGTTATGTAAGAAGGCACATTTGTAACGAATTTACATGTAGATAAACTTGTAATCATTTTCATTGCTAGAGAGTTGAGTTCCTCGATCGTGAACAGTGAATGTTGATTAGAAATGTTGCTTGGAATATTGCTGGAAGCATTGTTGGAAGAGCTGCTCTCATTCATATTCTTCTTCTCCAACACATTTCACGGTACCGCTTGTGCTTGGGAGTGAGAGCTAGTGCTAACATAAGTACTGTTGTCTTGCCGAAGATGATGCGGCTGAGGCAGCATAGGAAATTCGGACATAGAAGTGAAAGAAAAATGTTTCTGTGTGTGCGTAGCATTTGTGTGAGCACGGCCTGAGAAGTGCGATGTGTTGTTGTAAGGTGCTTTTGGTTTTTGTTTTAAAGTTTTTTCTTTAATCTCGGAATACTTTATTCAAATGGCACAGTACGCTTTGACGTTGCAATTTCGCTCACCATGCCCGAACATTTGGCAGTTGTGATATTGGGTCATTTGAGTTTTCTTTGACTACTCCAGTTCACCTGGGTATGTAGGATAGACCGATAATGTTTTTTTAAATCAAACATTTTAATTGAACCATTTTCTAGCGAAATTAAGTAAAAAACATCACTATATCTTTCGTACGTTTTCGTTATCTTTTTAATGTTAATGCATTTTAGTCCCATTTTAGTAAGTTCACATTTTAATGTCCATTTCGCCCATTCCATAGAGAACCACTTTAAAAGCTTTGTCACTGCGGAGATCATGTGAGAAGAACTGACAGTTTTCCGATTTTTACTTGTCGAACACTGATTTGTAAGATATTCTTTTTATACAGTAATCAGAGATGTTTAATGATTTCATTACACTGTGAACATAATCACTAGATTTTTTGAGGAGTTTGATTGGTGGTACTCTCTAACCGTAACTATTTCGTCCATATACTCGTTGTTGTCACTTTCAGGTAGACATTATAATGGGCTCCAGTAGTTAGCACTTGAGTCCTTTTTACGAAAACTATTAGCGTTATTCATTATCCGATGATATTTAATATCCGAGGACAGATGGCTGTCCTCGGTTTCAGGTGATCTATTGCAATCGGATATTTTGAATATTCTTTGAATGCACTAGGAAGAAAGCCAATTAGAGATGTCATGCGCAGACAAAAGCTCCGAGATGACTGAATTAACTATGTAGATGTCTGAAAAAAAAATATACTGACCTTACCATAAAAGAAATAATTAGCATAGCTGTTGACAGATATAACAATTCAATTCACTCTCAGTCACCGACTATCCTTCGAGCTGGTTACATCGTTCTGTCAGATCTTATCCATTGCTCGGTATTTTTTCAGTTGGTGTCTTTCCCCGCTATTTTTATAGCCACTGTTCCCACTTAATTTTATATTTGTCGCCCTTTCAGTGCAAGAAACAAACCTAATTCAATAGTGATACAGTGACAATTTCCATGGCCCCTGGGCCACGTGTGTCTACGGGCAATCGGTTTAGCGCTCTTGATGAAGATGCGCTGGCCGAACCCAAAAATAATAAAAGAAAGAAACCTAATTTCTCACCTGTTGACATAAACACTTTTCTTCCGTCACAATCAACCTCCCGTAACCCGAAGTTCGTTATTGTAGCCCCAACATGCGAGGACAAACCCCTCACATCTTTTAGTGTATTTGCGCTTAAGAAAGCGATTGACAGCATAAGTACAGCGTACGAATCTGTTACTCAGCTCCGCGACGGTAATCTTTTGATTCTAACCAAATCGCAGCAGGTCGCAGAGCGGTTTCTATCAAAAAAAGTTCTATCGAACCTTTGTCCGATCTCCGTCAAACTCCACGACAACCTTAACTCGTCAAAGGGTACCGCTTATGCCCCGTGCCTTATAAATATACCCGAAAGTGAAATAATTGAAGAACTTAAATCCCAAGGTGTTGTCGATGTATTTAAATTTAAAAAACACGCCGACGGTAATCAACGTGCCACAGGACTTTGTCTCTTTACCTTCGATCTCTTCCGCCCTCCACCATCACTTGATATCGGCTGGTTTGATGTGAAAGTCGAAGAATATTTCCCTAATCCAATGCGCTGCCGCAATTGTCAGCTGCTTGGACACACAGCTAAACGATGCAATGGAAATGCTTCATGTGAGTCTTGCAACCTACCACCTCACAACCCTGAAAGCTGCACGCGCACTTTCTGCGCAAACTGTCACGAGGCACACCCATCATCGTCAAGAATGTGCAAACGATATTTGCAAGCAAAGGAAATATTAAAAATAAAAACTATTAGAAAGTGCAGTATGGCGGAGGCTAAGCGGATTTTTGGTAAGCAAAACCCTGCTCCAGCACTTACTACCAGTTATTCTACTGTTGTCAGAACTCCAGCTCAGACCGAAAATGCCCCCACTGCCTATTCTCACGCACTTCCCCCTCAAACTAGCCAAATACGTTCCAACACCGCTTCACCCGCATACTCCCGCAAAATCGAACCATTGACTTTGGTTAGACAGAAAGCACCAGAAACATATGCAGTTCTAAAAAAAAATAATAACACCGCATCTGTACACACAGCCAGTTCCTCTCACTCGCATGTTGCAAACGACGGAAATTGTCAAAACTTGAGTGCTTTTGAATCACTCAATAAAGCAGCCAACACCCAAAACACACATACACAACATAAAAAAAACACTCAACTCTCTCATAACACATCAGCCACTCCAGGTCTAGCCAATTCGCACAACTCAAACAAGCCAGAAACTCAACTAAATAAAAGCAACTCAATCGAACCTCTTTCTCACAGTCATTTACACACACAAAACACATTAAATACAAAACTCACAGAAAACCCATACAACGCACGTACTTCTCTTACCTATCAATCAAATAATCTCCCTCAGAGTAACCAATACCACCTAATCTCGCCGAACAATGATGACAATGCCATATAAAAATGGCAGTTTAACTAAAAACACCGACTCTGCGGTTCAGATGCTGAATCAATCGAGCTCTCTTAGGAGCTCTCCTGGGAGCTCGATTGATTCGCCGCCTGTATCACTGAATTCAAGATCGAGCAACTTAAAACTTTTGCAACCCGACTTTACACAGTACAAGACAGATTATACTGTCTACAAGTCACCCTCAACTTCAAAACGTTTTCCGAATTTTTTTGGCTTTGCACAATATAAACAAAGATATATTGTGTGTAACGCACACAAAAAATCAACACCATCAGTTAAAATTCTCCAGTGGAACCTTGATGGTTATTATAATAATTTTCATGAGCTACAGCTACTAATTAATGAAATAAAACCTCTAATAATCTCCTTACAAGAAACTCATATCCCCTATAAAACTTCAGCTTTTTCCCCAAAACAATACAATCCCTTTTTTTATAATCTCCCTACCAACACAACTTCAAAACAGGGAATAGCTCTCCTTGTTCACAAGTCAATCCCTCATAATTTTTTTTTTATAAACTCTACAATTTCCGCCATTGGTGTTGAGATAGAGTTAGAACGCAAATTTACTGTGCTCTCAGTATATATTCCGCCCGATCAAAATTTTAATGTCTCAGACATTGAAAGCTTAACAAACGGAATAACAACCCCTGTTATAGTTACGGGTGATTTCAATTCATGGAGCGCACTTTGGGGTTCAAGTCTTTCCAACTCTAGAGGTAAAATAATAGAAAATTTTCTCACCAACTCTAATTTTATTGTGCTTAACGACGGTAGTCCTACACACTTTTCCACACATGGTACCTTCACCAGAGTCGACCTATCTCTTATTTCAGCCACTATCTATCCAACTGCATCGTGGTTCGCACTTACTGATCTTCATGGTAGTGACCACTTTCCTATCATAACCACACTCAATATGGGTAACCAAACACCACCCGCCAAAAACTTGCCCAAATTTGTAACCGATAAAGCAGACTGGACACTATTCCAAAGCACCCTATGTAGAATCCTAGACAAAAAATCAGCCACAACGAATATAAACAAAGAGGCAGCCGTACTTACCAAAACCATCCGATCAGCAGCCAACTTATCTATTCCACAAACGAATAACATAATAGCAAAAAAACATGTGCCATGGTGGAACAGGGAGTTAGGCTACCTTCGTCAAGTTAAGCAAAAAGCATGGCAAATTTACAAAAAACACCCAAACCCTACAAACCTTGTTTTGTACAAAAAAGCAAATGCCGCCTTCCGACGTGCAGCTAAAGTTGCGAAACAAGAAACCTTCAAGAACTTTACCGCTAATATAAACCCAAAAGCCTCCTCGAAGAAAATCTGGTCTGACATTCGTACCCTTACAGGAAATTATATTCAACGAGGCATTAAAGTTATTAAAACGGACAATAAAACTCTTTCCGACCCTTCTGAGATCGCTAACCTAATTGGACTAACTTGGTCTGATTACACTAAGGACTCTAACTTCCCCTGCGAGTTTATCGAAGCAAAATACTCCCTAATAAATAACATTCCACAAGAATATAGCATCTCGCCATCAGCCAAAACCATCGAATCACCCATTAATTTATTAGAGCTGGAAAGCTGTCTTAGCAAGGTAAAGGGAAAAACGCCGGGTATAGACCGCATCTCCTATCCCATGTTAAAAAACACACCACCTGCGTTCAAAACTCGCCTGCTTGCCCTATACAATCAAATTTTCGAATCTGGATACATCCCTCAGATATGGAAAACAGCTAGTGTTACGCCGATTCCGAAACCAAAAAAATCACCAACAGATATTAACAGTTACAGACCAATTTCTCTCCTGCCCTGCACAGGAAAAATTTTAGAAAAAATAATATCTAATCGACTGCTTTGGTACATAGAAAAAAACAATTTTATAGACGAAAACCAAGTCGCTTTTAAACACGGCCGATCTACAATAGATGCGCTTTTACACATAGACGATTTCATCGCTTCCGCACTGTCTACAAAAAATCATGTGTCTATTCTGTCAGTCGATTTTGAAAAAGCCTTTGAAAGAATCGGAATACACATAATTTTAAATAGACTTTTTGAATGGCGAATCGGTCCAAAAATCCTAAAATATGTAAAATCATTTTTATTAAAAAGGAAATTTCGCGTAAAACATAATAACTTCTACTCCGGAATCTACAACATTGAGAACGGTATTCCACAAGGATCACCACTCTCAGTAATTTTATTCATAATAGCTTTTCACGAGTTAAGCGCAATTTTAATAAAATTTAAAATAATCCGACATTCTCTTTATGCAGACGACTTGTATATATTATCTAAATGCAAAGATTTAAATAAAGTTAAGACCTGCTTTTTCAGCATTTTGTCCGACATAGTTAAATGGTGCAAATTATCCGGGGCAAAAGTCTCGTTTGACAAAACTAAAGCTTTGCATATTTGCAAAAAAACAAGCTGCCAAAATCTGCTGAACTTTAGTTTTAATAATAGAGCCATAAAGAGCGTTAACACATTAAGTATATTAGGAGTTATATTTGACTCTAAATTTAGTTTTAATGAACATTGTAAATCATTAAAAAAAAGCTTAGCTACCAGACTAAATGTAATTAAGTATTTATCATCACCAAATGGTTATTCCCATGCAAACAGTATTATAAGAGTAGTTAAGTCTATAATTTTGTCAAAAATCGACTACGGCCTTGTTATCTACAGTAAATGCAGTAAATCTTCGCTCTCTACAATTAAACCTGAATATCATGCAGCTGTCAGATGCGCCCTTAAAGCTTTCAGAACCACTCCCATAAAAAATATGTTAACAGAAGGTGGTCTTCTATCGATCGAACAACGGATCGACTATCTAACCGCACTCCTCTTACCGAAGATCTTATCATCACAAAAATCGCCAATAACATCCGACGCTAAAAAAATATTATCCCGTAAAAGGATTTCAAAACGACCGTCAACTATGTGCAACGCAATCTCCGCAGCCAAAGACTTCAACATCTCCTTCAACCTTCATACCCACAGGACACCGACCCACCCACCATGGCAATTAGACCCAGAATCTATAATTACTGATCTACATGCATTCCAAAAAAACTCGACACATAGCGACATATACAAAGCATTGTTCTTTGAAATATCCAACCAATTCAAGAACCAAAATTGGAAACTTGTTTTTACAGACGCTTCTAAGACAGAACACTGCACTTCATTTGCAGTTGTCAATGAAAACAACAGGGTCCTCACAAAGGGTTTGTTGCCTCATTTCGCTTCAATCTTCACCGCTGAAGCTAGAGCGATACTTCAAGCTACAATTGTTGCCGGGGAAAAAACTACACTTATTTGTACAGATAGCTTATCTACCTTAGAAGCTTTAAAAAACATCAACAATGATTGTGAAATTATCGAAGCCATCAGGGACAAACTGATACAATACAAAAATTCATTAAAACTTCTTTGGGTACCTGGGCACATGGGAATTCTAGGAAACGAGAACGCTGATCAAGTAGCGAAATTGGCGATTAAAGAACCACTTCAAATGTTCAACTGCCTCAACAGAATAGATCTTCAGAGGGAAATCAAAAGACTTTTTGAAGCTAAAAGGCAAACACTTTGGAAAGACTACACACATCACTACTCATCTATCAACCCCGGAGGCCTTTCGACAATATACCCATCCAGCTGTTCAAAAAAAATGCTAACATGTTTTCTGCGTCTCCGAATGGGACATACCCAAATTACTCATGGGTACCTCCTAAACAAAACCACACCATCCAACTGTCAACTATGCTGCAACAATACACCACAATCCATGCAACATCTCCTCGACTGCCAGAAGATTAAGGACGCACTCACAAGCACATCTTGCTCTCTTTCACTTAAAGAACTGCTAATGACACCATCAGAAACCAACATCAAGAAAACTTTTATGCTGCTTAAGTATTTAAATTTTGTTAATGACATCTAAACAATTATGTATATTATTTTGTTTAATATTATAACCCCCACAATTATAACTTCATTAACACTATCTATATAATTATCCATGTATTATATATGTATATATATTAGCTGATAGTCCTGGTAGCTATGGCTAAGCATATATTGTTCTTGTAATTTACTTACATAACAATAAAGATTATAATAATAATAATAATAATAATTCACTCTGTGGCCAGGAAAAAGCCCAGTGACGTTTTCCTCGGAAGAACTCAAAGAATAAATTATCAGGATCTGATTGATTTCCAAAAAACACGTATATGAAGACTTAACTGACCTTAAGAGAAGAAACCAAAAAAATAAAATCAACAGGGAAATATCAGCCGGAAAGTATAGTTTTTACAGCAGTTAAGCGAAGAGATGGAAAACAAAAACCTCTCCATACAAAAGAAAAAGTAGAAAATGACAATCGTGTTACAGTTATTACAGAAAGCGGAAAAAAAATTCCTAAATCTCAGCTTAAAAATATCCCTGTATAAATAATTGTTTTCTTCCCATTCTAGGTCAATCATTAATTAGGTATTTGGATCCGTCGATATATATGAATATAAGACACCCATAATTACACTGAGAGAAGGGCTTGGTAAAATCATTAACGGCAGTTTTAAAATGGTACATGTTATTAATTTAACTAGATACCAGGATATTATCAGCGAGCTCACACCTACTATCAAAAATAATATCAATAAGAAAAGCATGCATAGGAAAAATTTTCGGCAAACTAGGTCAATAAACTGAATCTGTTCCGCATGAATGTGGATATCTGGAACACCAAATGCAACAGACTGAGATGGTCTAATCAATAGAGTCCTGACTAAGTGGGTTGAGGACAAAAATATAGTTCCGGATAATCAATTCGGTTTTAAGTCGGGGCATGATGTCATACATGCCGCGTCTAAACTGGTGTCAGATATCCAATGGAATAAAAGCAAGAACCAGTGCACTGGAGCCTGTCTGGTTGACCTGGAAAAGGCCTTCGACACCGTATGGTTAGAGGGACTTTTCTATAAGCTGACCAGACTGGGCATCAGTAAGCCACTTTTGTATATTCTTCATAATATGCTTAACCACAGACAGTTCATCGTGAAAAATGGCGATGCAACTTCTGCTGGAACATTTCAAATTAAAAACGGTCTGCAACAAGGTGCGGTTAACTCGCCGATCTTATTCAACATTTACACAAGTGATCTGATAGGTTCACTTCCCCATAGCATAGCGTACGCAGACGATCTGATAGCGTACAGATCAGGTCCAAAAGTCGAAGTCATTAATATGCTTTTGCAACGTGACTTCGAACAAATAAGGCGGTTTTGCGATGACTGGAAGTTGAAAATCAACTTTCAGAAGTCGGAAACCATTCTGTTTAGGACGCCGTTGTCTGGTGCCTCTAGGGACACCAGAAAAAATTGGCGAAAATTCTCGATCATTGGACAACACGGCCAGCCACTTGCTTGTCGAAATGTAGTTAGATACCTTGGGATCTGGCTAGACCAATATCTATATTTTAACAAGAATGTAGATGCTGCTCTGGCCAGAGCCAAAGGTGCTTTTGCCCTTACAAAGAGACTGTTTTATAGCAGCCAACTCGATGCGAGGGTGAAAGTTATCTGCTACATGGCCCTCATCCGGCCCATGCTGGTATATGGGTGTCCTGTGTGGTTTAATGTGAGAGCAAGCTTAATGGAAAAGATTAGGGTGTTCGAGAGGGCTTGCCTTAGGGTCTGCCTTCGACTTTACAGAACGCCAGAATCGGAGTACATAAAATTCTATCCCAATGAGGTCCTTTACAACAGGGCGAATCTGAATAGAGTGGATAACTTCGCTATTAAGTTGACTCGAAGGCATATTGCAAGAGCAATGACCTCGTCCAATAACCTGATATCTGGGGCCTACTACCCCAACTACTTATATCATGAGAGTGTGCGCTTGAAGGGCTTCGTCCCCCCTGAAGCGTTCCTCTATCTTGACATGAAAGGGCTTATACAGGATAACTTTGCGGTGCCGCTAATCTTCCATGTAGCTCGTGCAGTGGGTGAGGGGCGACTCAACTACAACAAAGACGTCGCACACGGCAGTATCGAACGTCTCAGGTTTAGTAGGGCGGTTTCAAGCCGCGACAAAAAAGATGTTTTTTTGCAGCACCAAAATATTTGGTGGTTGAGTGAAGAAGATCTGATTCCTTCGTCGTTTCCTTCAAGTCCGAGTTAGCCTAGTCAAAAGGCAAAGTGGGCCATTTTGTTTTTATTTTTATTTATTTTTTCTTTTGGAGTGGCCGACTTACATAGGTTAGGTTAGGGTAGTTTTAAGTGTTTAAAGTTAGCAACCTTGGGTTAGCTAATGATCAGATTAGCAACTTTAAGTTTGCTAACAATTAGGCTAGGTTAGATTGTATAGTTAGGCTAAGTAGTTTAAGGTTAAAATATAAGTTTTATATAAATACAAAAAAATTGTTCGTTCACTAAGTTTTTTCTAAATACTTATTTTCTTAGTTTAAATAGATATATAAGAATAATAATTATTATTTGTAATGACGTCGAAAGACATAAAACAATAATATAGTTTAGCTTAGAGTGCCCGTTTGGAGGGCCATTAAGTTAGTATAAGTTCGTTAAGTTATTCTAAGCTAATATTTAAGCATTTTTTCTGTTAGCATGTAAGTATAGTAAATGTAAGAAGAATAAAATAAAATGCATTAAACAAAAAAAAAAAAACAAAAACTGAGATGGTCTACTGAAAAGCCAGAACGGAACCATCCAAAACAACAATAACCAATATAAAATCAATGAACCTATAACGACCGTTACTCAAGTTGTAATGGAAAATAATTCAAAGAATAGATGATACAAGCGTCGATATATACGAAGAGGTGTTGTATAATAAATTATCAATAATCAAGGAAGAATTGAATGAAATATTAACAGCAATACATTTAGCAGAAAAGAAATTGTGAATACTAATCTTTTGGATAAAAAAGAAATACGGAAAATATTGACAGAAATAGGCACACTTCCATTTGATAACGAAGTCGAAGCAATCGAATATGCTGAACCAATTATCCTACAGAAATAATCAATTATACTTTATACAATATCCCTACCGAAAACTATTAAAAAACAATAAAATCATCTTTTAATTAGATCCACAGTCAAAAACAATTCAACAATTTAAATTCATTTCACATTTCAGGAATTACTTACAACACAAGAAGAGCAATATGGTATCAAAGACCCATGTTTGAAGACGCGGGACACATTAAACACAGACCAAATTGAAAAACAGATAATTGTATCAGTCAGCTTTTGAACGGAAAAAATTCCGGATGCGATCATCAATTGTAGAAAATCAACAACAGAGCTCCTTACAAGTAATAGCGTCTTTTTGACCAATTTCGAAGGCAATTTTAAGCATGGAAACGAAAGTCGAATACTCAAGGGAACATTTCTTATACAATTCAATAATGACACCATAACAATAGATGACAAAACGTTTAGTAGCAAAGAAAAAAGAACTTTCCATATTATACCACCTGTAATACAAGCAAACTTAACAATAAAAGACGTAAAGTTAGATTTAGGATACCTTCATAGAAAACATAAAAAAATTACAAAAATTCTCTATTACAAAATATATACATGTAATTTATTTCAGACACAATAACATATTTGTACTATTCTTAATACGAGTATTGTACTATTCTTAATATTTAAATACGATGTCAAAAAGAAAAAAAACCTGTGAAAATTATATTACCCTTATTTACACCCCATGTCAATGACTTCTCCCCTCAACCCATAAAATTAAATTTGCGATCTACGAGACGTAGATTTTAAGGAGGGAGGAGTTATTAGACTTCATTGTGCATACAAATAAAAATAAAAACATTCTGCAACATCAGCACACGCGCCGGAAGGTAAATGCTAATATTGCAGAATAATCCAAAATTAAGAACTAAGTTTCGCTACACCGGATGCAAATATTACATTCCCGTCAGGAATATTTCACATGCGGTGTCAGCACTAAGTATTAGATTATAAGTACTAGTGTAAGACAACAATGTAATCAGAATTAAGTTGACTGCAAATAAAGGTCGTTGTTTAAAAAGCAGTTGTTTTTTTTTTAATTTTCTAAATACTTTTCTTTTCTAAAATACTTAACTTGGACTTTATTCAAAATTTCAACTTTGACTGATGATCACGAAGAGCAAATGATATATAGAGAACTAGAAACACGATCGCGCTTAGAAGACGTGTGGTACTCGTATGTTCCTGCAACAATAGGAACATACAATTTTTATACCGTTAAATAGGGAATGCTGCAGATCTGCAGCTCAGTGCAACGAAAGGTTAATAAACTTTCAAGCGATTTCAGAAACCTTTCAAAACCTCTTTTATTGAAAAAAGCGAAACAGCACTTTTTGAACTTATAATGATATATCAACATATGTATCTATATATTTACATTTTTTTTTCCTTTTGTTTTTTGAATCTTTTATATACAATACAAAATATGAACTTCGAATTTAAATCGGAATATGTATATTTAACTCAACTCATGTAAAACAAAAAGATTATAAACATTATGTAACTTCTGCTGATAAACCCTTAAGGCTTTGCAGATAATTATATCAAAATGTTAATTATTGATATCATAAATAAATAAAAAAATAAAGAATTGAATTGAATTGAACTTCCCACGACCTTCAGAGCGGTTATTGACAGGTAGAAATGGAAGCGAGGGAAAAGGAGAAAACAGCGTTCACGAACGGCAGTGGGGTATGACACTTCAATGTCATGCCGTTTGGCCTCTGTAATGCTCCGGCGACGTTTGAGAGAGTGGTGGATGAAGTACTACGGGGACTCACATGGAAGCCTGCACTAGTCTACTTGGACGATGTTATCGTTTACTCCCGGATATTTGAAGAGCACTTTCAAAATTTAAAACAGTATTTGAGCGGTTACAAATGGCTAAATTGAAGTTAAGTCTAAGTAAGTGTAAACTTTTAAAAATTGAAGCTGTCTACCTTGGTCATGTTATATCGGTCAATGGATTCATCACTGACACGCAAAAGATAAAAATTGTTCAACTCTGGCCAGATCCAAAGACCGAGCTACAAGTTCGAGGTTTCCTTGGCCTTTGTTCGTATTACAGGCGATTCCTTCAAGGATTTTCGACACTTGCAAAGCATTTCTTAGATCTCACGGAAGAAAACCATTGGAAAAAGGACTGTGTGAAGGCATTTAATACCCTCAAACATAAACTAACCAGCACTCCAATCTTGGCATTTCCCACATCAGACGATCTGTTCATTCTAGACACGGATGCATCGAACGATGGTACCGGTGCAATCCTTGGCTGTGAAACATTAAGCAACCCGAGGATCAGATGGCCAGGTGGCTCGAGCGGTTGCAGCAGTTCGATTACGAGATTCAATGTCGTCCTGGTTCTCGACAGGGCAATGCTGATGCCCTTTCCAGGAGACCCTGTGGTGAATGCAAACATTGCACAAAAACGGAAGTTAAAGAAAAAGAGCGATGTGATATCCTACACCTGAAAACTCTAAGTAAAATTAGGGAGAGGTACTTCTGGATTGGTCGGACAGTAGACATCAAGCTATGGTGCAAGGACTGCACACTTTGTCAAGGTCGAAGAGGCCCCCCTCAGCGAACCAGAGGCAAGCTTAAACCAAGCCTTCCAAGATACTTTTTCGAGCGGATTGCAGTTGATATCCTTGGTCCACTTCCACGAAACCGATATGTAATCGTCGTTATGTACTACTTCACCAAATGGCCAGAATGTTTTGCCGTGCCCAACCAAACAGCTGAGGTAATAGTCGAAAAACTTATGGGTTAGTTATTTTCTGCAGATTTGGAGTACCGCATTTCATCCATACGGACCAAGGGAGGAATTTTGAGTCGGAAATGTTCCGTAAGAGGTCTTCGGCTACCAAAACACTTGAATAACAACATTAAGGCCTCAATCGAACGGGATAGTAGAACGTTTCTACTGAACGCTACTTGACTACTTAACAAAGTTTGTCAGCCCTCATAAAACAGACTGGGATCTGTTTTTACAACCAGCTTTACTGGCTTATCATGCAGCAAGGCACGAATCAACTGGATTCTCACCAGCTATGTTGAATTTCGGAAGAGAACTGGAACTGCCGATCGATGTGCTGCTCGGATCTCCTACAGAAATAGGACAGGAAAGCCAAACGTATGCAACGGAGTTAAGAAGACGTCCGCTTAAGGTACACGACGGAGTGCGAACAAACTTGGAAATAACATCCGAATCGATCTAAAAACGGATGCTATCAGCTTTACTGCAGGGGATGGCGCGTGGTTTTACAACCCCAAAAGGCGCAAAGGTCTTTGTCCAAAACTACAGAGTGATTGGGATGACCCGGCCAAAGTAATAAAGCAACTGTCGGATCTCGTTTACAGAATCCAAGTATCTGGTCTAAGAAGGCGGAAAGTGGTACACGTGAACCGACTCGCACCGTACGTTAATTTACCTCCAACTCTGTCGGAGCTTTGAGTTTTAAAGAATGGGTATGGGTAGTTTTGCGAAATCAGATTTAGAACCTGAAAAATATAAAAAAAAAAGAAGGCAAAAAAAAACAGAAAACAACTATTAACTCCCACCAGTGCGTGCTTACTTCACGCCTTTTTTTAACACCCTGATTGTGAAAGCTAGATGAGGTGTTCTGTTTTTCGAACACTGTTTTGCATTCAAGATGGCAAAAGATCAAGTTGTCAGCTATAGAGATAAGAAGAAGAAGAGAAAGCACCACATAAAAAGGAAGAAGATAAATGAACAAAGTCAACGAAGAAAATAGTGGCCGTTCCCTGTGACGTAGAACTTCCCAGCCATCAGTTGTCTGCGAACGAGCGGTGGTTTTAAAGACGTTAGAACGGATGCACGGAAACGGGGGGCCTGCTAACAGAAGAAAAACAGCGTGATAAACGGAAAAGAATCAAGGCATACCTATATAAAAAGGCCAGAAGACTGGGAAGAAGAAAAAAGTTACGAGTTGGCAGCCGAAGCAACAGGGACAATGAAGAGAAATTAAAATTGAACGAACAAAAAAAAAAAAAACAAAAAAAAAAGTTGACCTCTCCGGAACCAGACTTTGCGTAGTTTTAGTTTAAACTCTGATTAAATTTCTGTTGTTTTCATTTGGCTTTCCTAGGCTGGACGAATTTCGTTATAATATATATTAATATAACATGCATATGGTATGAATGAATATTTGTATATACATAGTACGTGCGAAAGGAAATTAGATACAATAGAAAAAAAAGAGAGAGACCAACGTTAGCTTTGATGTTTTCCAGATTATTATGAATAGAAAATAAGGAAGAAAAATTCGGCATGGCATTCCATAAGCCTATTGTATTGTTAAGAAAGGAATTACGGTGTGTCTGAATATTGACTTGCGCCCATCTGAACTGATAAGCCTTCATAGCGAAACGAGTATTACGGTTGATATTTTGAAGGAGCTGACAATTTCATTCTAACACTGCTGATAGAAAAAGCTGTAGATTAGTTTACCTTAAGGGTTGGAGAGTATCAATTGGCAGATTAATATTGAAGCGATTGGTGAATGACTTCTATCGAATCGTTTCGAATACATTTTAGCGAGAAAAGAAAGGTTTTGGTTGCACCAGACAACTCCTTAACAGCCTCTGAAGCACAGCTTTCTATTGTAAGTTATGCGTCCTT
Source organism: Volucella zonaria (assembly GCA_963966105.1). Taxonomy (NCBI): domain Eukaryota; kingdom Metazoa; phylum Arthropoda; class Insecta; order Diptera; family Syrphidae; genus Volucella; species Volucella zonaria. The sequence continues at coordinate 157,158,219 of OZ014530.1, read as the reverse complement.
TCTTGTCGACGGCTATACTTGATTTTGCCCTCATCGACAGCTGAATCTATTTTCTCTATTTCAATATTTGCAAATGCTAATATCAAATCATCGAGGCTTTTGTACAGTCTTTTAAAAAAAATTTATCTCTGGCATTGGCTTGCGATTTTCTGAAGTATTATTGGCTTGTCCAGACCGCAAAACAGGACATGGCTCTGTAAAGCACTTCGCGACTTCTTGATTTTTTATTATGAAACGCAACGTACTAATAATATGCATTTGGGAAACCAGGAAGTGGAATGTAGGAGGCAGGAGCCACTACTTTAACTTGTAAACGAAAGCTTTCAAAAACGGGTTCGGTACGAGAAACCGTGGACACCAAACCCGTAACCAATAAAGTGCGTTTTAAGTTAAACTAAATACGTCGCAAGAAATTGAGCCGAAGAATGCGGTATGGAAAGCACATACAATTGTATATCATAGTAGTGGAACTGTATCGGGAATAAGAAGGTGTTATCTGGCAACCCATAAGTAGAAGCGGAGCAAATCGCAACTAGAACAAAGAAACTAACTTGAAAACTCGGAAGAAGGATCGGGGAACAGCGAAATTTCCAAAACACTCAAAAACTTTTTCAACGCGTTACTTAACGAGTAGCTCCCACGCCTTACCATTTTCCCGACTGTCACTCGCGAAACGAAGCTCTTACGAAACCAAAGTGGACATAGCAGTTAAACGAATGGACCGGGGGTGTGCAATCGGGACGGATCACATAACCTCTGCGATGTAGTAAAATAACAAAGTCGTAACACTGCTAAAGATAGATCGTAATTGTAAGTGTAAGAGAGTCAGGCGGTAGGTAGGCTTTTTTTAATCATAAGCAAACCATCGTGGAATACGGACGATAGTAAATAAAGCCAAATACAAAAATTAATAAACGTTTTTTTATTATCAGTACCCACATAAACAGGCATGCACGAAAATCGGAAATCGTGGATTTAAATAGTTCGCGATTTTGTTTAATAAAATGATGAGCGGCGATAGAACGATAAAATAACTATTATATGCAATGTCATGACAACCCAGCTCCTGACATCTATGTATTTAAAAGGAGTGCTAAATTGAGATAATTTTAGATATTTAGGCCCTGTCGTTATCCACCTAGAAAATTGTGATGACGATGTCGCACATAGAATCAGATTGGGGTGACTTAAGTGACGTAAAAACTCCATAGTATTTTGTGAGAGAAAATAGGGGTGGGAATTCGATGGTGATTCCTAGTTTTGGTATCTGTTTTCCGCCTTGCGTTGGTTGTCGTTTGTTCCTCGAGGGGGTCTAAGCCCCCGCGAACCGGAAAAGAGATATAAATGAACACAGGATAGCTCTGAAAGGCGGGACAGAGGCATAGAAATTGGAGGGTATCCTCCGGTAGGCCTATGTCCTCATGGTCTCTGCAAGATCTGTCGTTGGTAAGGCGCATTTTTATTGCGTGCGTCCTCAGAAGATTATGTCCTGTAAGTAATCCAACTAGCGAAAATAACATAGTTCAACTCTGATATTAAGAAAATCTTACTTGTTCTGGATTTGCTGAGTTCCGACCACAATTGTTTTTATAGGTTGGGAGGTTTTTCAACCTTTCATTGGCCTTTTTTGTTACTATAATTATTATTATGACAGCAAAAATTATTATTTTGAGAATGATTACCATTATTATTTTGATTATTTTTATAATTAGTATTATTTTGTTCTAGGTTTAACTTTTGTTATTTTTTTTAATTATTACAGATATTATTATTATTGTCATTATCTTGTTATTAGTGTTATTATAATGTTTGCTATTTTTATTTTTATTGCTATTATTCTTATTGCAGAGTGAATTTTTGGATAGTAATTGGAAGAAAGTCACATTTTGAAATGAATGCAGTAAAAACGAAATTATACGATTAGTTTATTAAGTTTGCGTTTTCACCGATGTTACGGAATCTTCCCAAATGCACTTCTGGAATTATAGTATTGTGCAATGAACACAATCTCTAAAATTCTGAAAAGAACAGTCTCTTGAAATTCTGAAATTCCACCGTCCAGAATCTGTCGAACGTCGTCCCCTAACAACAAAAAAAAGCGAAGAAGAAGGCAGAAACTGTCGATGATAATAATTTTTTGAATCGAAAATATAAGAGCATGAGGTATAGAATCCGAATAGTGTAATTGCCCTGAGCACACGACTCGATCGCGTACAGGTCAGGTCTATAAATCTAGTTCCTTGCAACTCCTTTATTCGATAAGTTTACGTAATACTGCGATGGCTGGAAGTTGAACACCAAGTTTTAATTGTTGGGAACTATTCTTTTTAGAGCGCCGCCGCTGCATTTCGACCTGCTTGTCGAAAGTTTTGTCAAATGCTTTTACATTGGAATCTACATAGATCCAAATCTATGGTTTAGAAAATATATAATATTTATTATTACGGTTGTTCGACAATGAAAGCAACTTCGGTCCAGCAAAAGTATATTTATATTTGTTTATATGCCAAACAATGACATTTATCATTAACATAATCATTCCATTGCTTCCCATGTTACCATTTTTTCTCTCTATATAAACATTTTATATATTCATTCTCCTTAATGTATGCATAATAGTTTTGTATGATTGTGCGAGCACTTAATTAGCAAGAATCTTATTATGTAGATTTCGCCTCCATTTGGATATCATCGTAGAAGGGGGTAAAATTTAAGAAAAATAAATTACTCGTATAATATAGAGGGGCTCGTTTATTTTTTAATTTTCTCACCTATCTTTAAATAATTGGGTTTCCTCGAGTATATATTGGATTTGTATGTTTTGCGTGGCTCAACGTGAAAACAAGTGTAACAGGAAAAGTTAAACGATGCAGGCGCTTGTAGTGATTTGCCTTAAGGCTGTTCATCACTTGCAGAATTAGAGTAACTAAAATGATATCCTAATAAGGTGTTGTACAACCCTGAAAAGAGCAATTAATTTCGTTACTAATCAGGCTCGAAGGCACAATGTAAGAACAATAGCCCCGGTTAACAATCTGATATGTCTGGATTATTACCGCAATTGTATCTACCACTAAAATGTGCGATTTAATGCCTTTATCTCCTCAGAAGACAGTACAAGTTAGTGATACCACTAATCTACAACTTTGATCAGCTGCGAAAAGGCGATCCAAATACGACAGATACTAGCAGAACGACTTTCTTTGTGCTCAAAATGTTAGCACGAACAACCTAATGGGTAGAGAGACTAAGATTTTATTCCCACCGGACTATTATTACCCCGTTAATGTATTTATTCAACATTTTATATTCAGACTCGATAATCACTGTTCTAAATTTAGTTCCTAATCATCAATCAAAATCAAACCAATTTATTCTGGCGGAAATTACACCCATTTTTAACTATAAGTGCCATACATTCGAAATACAAATAATAACCTTTCGTTACATTTATTTGTTTACATTAGGATCAGTTGTTATATTAGAATTTAGTTCTAGCTTAGGTACCATAAAGATTACGATTTATAAAGACAATATTTTAAAATGAAATCCATATTGTATTTCCAAACACGCTCCCGTCCGGTGGACAATTTTCGTCCGCAATGTCCTCGATTATGTATCTTACTGCACCCAATTGCAGTGGGAGTATGTTGACTACACCTACATGTACTCGTAAGTGAGACAAAGAGCGAGTAAGTTATTAATGTGGAACATTACATGTAGGTGACAAGGATGGTGACATAACAATACGGCTATAGAGGGAGATGAAATGTTGGTTTGCAATAGTGCAATAGTTTGTTTTAATCGCGTGTGTTTTGTTCCGTTTTTGTTTTGCGTTTTTTGCTGGTTTTTCCACCTTTTTTTCAGTCTTATTGTTAATAAGAGGTAAGTGTTTTCATTTAAATTCTTTTAATCTGTTATTCCCCCCGCGTAAATTAGATTTCTTTCGGAATTATGTACACCGGCGCTCGTACACAATCGTCTATGTTATACGTATGGCTGTGTATATACATACATATATTGATGTACATACGTCGTTTACGATTGTATTCGCTATCTTGTAAGTGATACCCATGTTCAAATGCAAAAAAAAGAAGGGTATACAAATAAATGGGAAAATGCAAAAAGCAGAAAAAAGTTCATTGCACGTATTTTCGCAACAAATTCGTGGTAAAATTTGTAGTGTTATTTTGTAGGATAATTGTTCTCCGCGTACGCAACTGCCGATTCCAAGAAAATTAAAGAAGAAAATGATTTATGGCGATTACAATTTTCTTAGAAATTGGCAATGATTACCTAACAGTAATATTTACAGCACAAACAGACCGAAATCACCCAAAAACGCCGAAATCAGGGGGGGGGGGGGGTATCAACCACTTATCAAGAAATGTAGCGTTACTGTACTTTCGAATGCCGTCGGGGTTTTGATTCTCCAGTTCCCATCGGCATTTTGAAATTTCGGAAGTCCGCAACGTTCTACGTCATGACTGCTTTTGCGAGATTGAGTGGACTGTATATGTGTTGTGCTGTGTAGGGAAATTTAGGACGAAATAATTTTTTATTATTTGTATTTCATTAATCAAATAAATCATTCTTAAAAGATAAGAAATCCCTTTGATTCATTATGTGATTTTATTTCTGTGTTTCTTGTAAATTTTGTGTTGTGTCTGATGGCAAGTAGCATATTTTTCCAATTGACCGTTTAAGTTCTCCGGCTTCGGTTTATAACATAGCCACTCGAAAAAGTCTGTCTTTTCCGGGATGTGTGACGATGATCCGCATGAGTCGCCATTGCAATGGCGGTTGTCTCTCTTCTGTGAAAAGAACTAGGTCTCCGGGTTTTGGTCCCGGCTTCTGTCTTGTCCACTTCGGGCGCTGTTTCATCCTGGGAAGATATTCTTCGCTCCACTTGCGCACGAAGAAGTTGGTCACCGATTGAACTCGCTTCCATCGCTCAAGGTATCTTACCTTTTCCACGGCAGTGTCTTTGAGGAATTTTGAGTACTTTTTCGCCGATTACATCTATGTTTAATGGACCTCTGTCCTTTTTCCCAGCGTGTGTCCAGCAGTTTCGTACAAACCGTTTGTAGTATGCACGACTGCGACGAAGCTTCGTAGTTTTCTTTGACTCCTCGAATACCATATAGTGAGGAATAAGGAAGTGGTATGGTGCATCCAGTATGGTATTGCTTTTGTCAACCTCTGCCATCTGACGAAGCTCCTTGCATTCCTTTGAACACTTAGAATTCTCCTTGTGCTGTGTTGGGTTTTCCTGGAATCTTCTATCCACTTGATGAGACCTACGTAAGACCTTTGACAAGAGAGTGTTGACCTCTACCACATACCTGACACGAAAACTGCTTCATCCCTACGTGGAACACCGTTTTCATCTCTACAGTAACAGCTTTGTGTGAAGAAGATCCGCTACCCTTTATGGCACTCGTTCCAGCTACTGCTTTCAAAGTCCAAAAACGAGCTTCCAGAAATTCAGTGAATTTTGTTAGTGTGGGAAATTCCTGCGAACTACCTAACTTCTCCTCCCACAAACGCTGAGTAAAACTAGGTAATTTTCGTACCATTATATAAATTAGAATGTCATCCCAAGAACTAACCGGCAATCCTAAATTTTCCAGGGGATGGAAATATCCCTGGGACGTATCCAGTAGAGTGTTTATATTACCTGCAGTCTCCTTTGTCAACTGCTGCTGTTCAAAACAAGTTGGAAGTGACCATTTACCAACACAAAGCAGTTACCATGCTTTGTCATGATTGCCAGAATAGAGCCCTAAATGCTGCAAAAAACGAGCAGCTACCTGTAAGAGAGCATTTTAAGTAGTCAAGTTTTTGAATTTCACCCAGCTTTTTATTTGTGTGGATTAAAAAAAAAAATCATCATGGAAAGCCCGCCATTTTGTGTTCGAGCCCTCGAGAGGCGGAACTTGAATTTGATGTAATGAAAGCTCATTACCAGAAGCACCTGTGGATTCACTTTCCACAATCTTCTCCTTAGATTCTGACTTATCGTTGTCGATAGCATCGACCAATTCACCTCGGCAAGTGAAATATGTTTCTTGTAACAAATCAAGAATTTTAACAAAATCTTCATCTTCCAGACCTTCTTCAATTTCTCCTATGCGAATCTTTACTTGATGATCAAGTGCTTTCTGGAAGTTCACTTCCAGAACAAGAAGACGGCCTGATAGATAGCTGGCTGTACGACGTGCTCCAGTCTTTCTGAAGCTAGAATCTGCTCCAGAATACCTTTCTGATCTGCACTCGTTGATAATTTGTAAAAGTAATTTGACAATATGTGTAGGTATATTATAAAGTATTTATTAGTATTTATTAGATGCAGTTTTGTATTGAATTACATTTTTTATTACAGCAACTTACGACCTTTGGTCAGCTTTGTCCAGCTGGTGACAGTTGAGGTTAAAGTTGAAAATAAACGAATTTTTTAACGGCGCGGGTAGTGCGATTTATGCGCAACCACCGAAAGAGTATTTAAAGGATCAGGAGGCAAGTCATCGACCGGGAGGGAATATATATGTATATGTACTTAGTCTTATACATATATATGTATATACAGTAGTGACCGTTTAAAGCGAACTTTCGGTTATAATGAACCATTTCACCCAGTCCCAATCAATGTCTATGGATTATGGGTTATAATTTCGCATATAGCGAATCTTCGCATATTAGTTGCAAAACAAATGGACAAGTATTAAGAGAAACTTTAAGGATGAGGACATATTAATCGGCGACGAGACTGGCTTATTTTATAAACTGACACCTAATAGAATGTTGCATTTCAAAGGAGAGACGTGTGTTGGTGGGAAACTATCGAAAGAACGTATAACCGTGTTGGTGGTGAAAAAGTTTTTGGGGACAGAAGAAGACTGCTGGCCACAGGAAAACCAGCCCAGGTGCTTCAAAAACGTTGTACAATTCACGGTGAACTACAAATCTAATCGGAGGGCTTGGATGACTTCCGAAACTTTTTTAAATGAGTTAAGTCAGTGGGACAATGAATTACGTCGTAAAAATAAAAAAAATTTATTACTGGTGGATAACTGTCCGGCTCATCCAGAAGTTAAGGATTTAGAGTCAATTAAGTTAGTGTTTATGTGTTATGCTAACATAAGCTCAAGACTGCAACCTGTGGACCAAGGTGTCATTCAGACTTTAAAGAGCAATTATGGGCATTTGATTCTCATGAAGATGATACATTCAATTGATAAGAAAGAAGAAAACTTTACAGTTAATCTATTGGATGCTATAAATTTAATTCATATGGCATGCCAACAAGTTACACAAAAAACTATTTTCAATTGTTCTCGCATAGCGAATTCATCAGTAGTGTAGACAACACCCTCAGTTGACTGGCTCAGATTAACTCATAGTGATAGCGATAGCGAGGCTTATGTGCGAGCTAAACACATTTTCCGATAGAAATTGGTCCAAGGAGTTTTCAAAATTTTAGCTTTAAAATGCCATAATTTTGGCTGGCGTTCATCGAACTTAACGAAATTGAAGTATTTTATGCACACTGAAATTGTCTTTCAAAAATGTGCACAACGGTTTCTTAAGCCGAATCTGTTAGAAAGCTACGGCTTTTTAAGGAGTTTTACCTTGAAATCAGAGGTTCCTCACCCTAACGGCTATAACTTGGAGGGGGTTGAAAATAGACCCTCCCTGCAATACGATTTTTTGTTTGCCATAATTTCAAGAATCTTCACCTATCAGGACGAAAACCTAAACTGGGACATCCTGTATATATATGTTCAGTGCGGGAAAAAAGTTTGGAAACTTAATCTTTCGATTCTTTCGGTTCAACCACATAATCCCTTATACTTACATCCATGAAACTTGGCATAAAGATCTACATATATTCATCCATATCCAGATCCAGATCCAGAATTCAAATAACACCTTGTAAGTCTCGCAGAAAAATATATGGAAACATGTAGTTTTTCATAAAAGTAATACATATTTCTTGGTAAGAACACGTATTTTTATTAATATTTAGTGGTTCCCTATTTTGCTTTCACAACTGCTCTACATCTTTTTCCATAGAGTAAACCACCAATTTTTCGCAAAATGAAACTGGGGTGTTTTGCCACTCATGAACAATATCTTTGTACAACGCATTCTTGTTAGATTTTCTGGCTCGAAGTGGCCTTTTCACGTATTCCCACAAGTGTTCTATTGAATTAAGATCCGGGGATTGAGATGGCCTTTCCAAATGCTTCTTTTGAAAAATTGAGCCTATTTACCATATTCAGTTTTGATAAAAGTGCCTTCTTCAATGAAGATCTTCCAAAAAGTCCACTTTCCCTCAACCTATTAATAATTGTACGATCCGCGCTTCTGCAATACCTCTCTCCCTCAATTGGGCATTGATTTCAGTTGCGGTTTTTGCTGGATTTTGTTTCGATATTCTCTGAACTATACGTTTGGTGGTGGTTGGTGTTTTTTTCGGCCTACCTGATCTGATTGCACACTGGACTGTCAGTCGCCGGTGGAAGTTTTTTAATATCTTTGAAACTCTCCCTCCCGATATATTCAAATCACGTGAAATCCGTATTTGTTTTGTCCCATTATTATCCATCGAAACTATTTTTTCCTTCAAATCTATTGGCCTTCGGCATTCTGTTCTTTTGTTTTTTTTTTTTAAAAGAGTCTAGCTCAGGTTCAAGTTGAACGTTTACTATACACAACAAATAATTTCCGCTTCTTAACTTCATCACAAACGGCTCCAAACGGAAAGCAAACACGGTTAAGTTTTATACTTTTTCCGTGAGTGTTACCAAGTACAGTGGATAAAATTTAACCAATTTTTCATAGTGTAACCTAATATCAATAGTTTTTTTAAGATTGATTAAAAAATATGATAGCGTATCTCTATACGATATTTCAAAGCTAAAGACTGAATAAATTTTTTGATAGAGCTAATATTCGAAGTTTTCTTAACATGTTTCCATGCATTATATACAATATATGCATGTGTGTGCGCTTGTGTTGGGCTTTTTACTTTGTACTTAAGATGTGTAGGGTGGAAAACAGGTAGGAAAATGCGGTTTTAATTTAAACACGTCTTTTCTTCTTCAAGTCATAGCAAAGAGAGCGTAAACTTATTCTGGCGAAAATTACATCCATTTTTAAATTTAAAAGTGCCATACATACGAAATACAAATAATAATCTTAAGTTAGGTGTATTGGCTTACATTAGGATTAAGTTGTAACATTTGAATATAGTTTTAGCTTAGTTGCAATAAAAATTACAACTTATAAAAACAATAGTTATTTTAAAATGTAATGCTTATTGTATTTCCGAACTTATAGTAAGATTTGCACTACGCTCATCATTCTTTTATGTTTTTGTCGCCGGAGTCCAACTTGGGTATTTCTAGTCTACTAACTACGAAAATAATAACAGATTTGCTTATTTGAATCTCCTTTTTGTGATAATGAAAATGGGTAAAATATTAAATAAAAATTATGAATGTATTCAAAAACTTATATCTTCAAATGGAAACATATTTTAAATGATATATCTTATACTAATGATTCGAGTAAATATAAATTCATATAAATAAGTTAGGAAAAAGGTTTTGCATGTGACTTTCTGCTGTATTTTTTATCAGGAGAGTCTCATAGGAAGGTCCAACAGTAGTCTGCCATCATATAAGGGATCCCAGCTGGCCTTGATATTTTTCTTCCATGGCTTCTATATCCTGGTGGAACCGTTCCCCTGTTCTTCACTGTAATCACCCAGATGGAAATCTATCCAAATTGCTATGCATATAAGGACTGATACGAATAAAATCTGAAAATTTTAATACGGGCTATACTTCCAATGCGTAAAAATTGAAATCCCATTTTGTACCTAAATTAGCCTGTATATTCTCTAGTTTCACTTTGTTATTGATTTTAGTTTGTTGCGGTTTAAAATATTTATAAAATATGAGTCAAGCGGAACACCGTAAAAAGATCATCGACAAATGGCTCGAAAATACTTCGCGCCCAAACCATTTCATCGCAAAATATTTAAACATAGCACGCAGTACAGTGGATTCTGTTATTAAACGATATTTGGAGACGTTAACAGTTAAGCGAAAACAGAAAAGTGGAGCACATGATACAAATTTGGACAGGAAAATAGTGGGTACCATCGTAAAAAACCGGACTATGTCATCCAGAGATGTTGCTCGGAAATGTAATACCAACCAAACAATGGTACAAAGATCTAAAAAACTTAACGGTCTAAAAACACGATAAAAACAAAAAATGCCAAAAGTTACTGAAAACCAAAAAAGTCATAAAAACATGAGCCCGAAAGAAAGCGTGCTTGGTTTTGGATGACGAAACTTATGTCAAAGCCGACTTTACTACTCTTCCAGGTGCGCAGTTTTACAAGTCGTTTGAAGCTGAGATTCTTTCGCAATCAACAACATCGATTGGGATGGAAAAATTCGGGTAAAAATATCTCGTTTGGCAGGCCAGTTGCCAATGTGGACACAGAAGCTCATCGTTTATTACAACGGGAACAATTAACGGAGTGCTTAAAAAAACGGTTGATTTCTTTCTTAAACAAACACGAGGATTCAACATTATTTTGGACAGATTTAGCCTCAGCTCGCTATGCTCATGCGACGTTGAGCTTTCTTGTTGCTAAAAATGTCGACTTTGTCCCAAATGACATGAATTCACCCAATGTTCCACAGTGCCATCCCATTGAAAGGTATTGGGCTTTGGTCAAAGCTAAATTGAGGAAAAGTGAGCAGTGTGCAAAGGACGTAAAAGATTTTAGTGCTAAATGGAAAAGAGCGTCAAAAAGATCTCGGATGCAACTGTAATCAACCTTATGAAGGACATTCGAAAGAAGTTGAGGAAAGAATGGGAACCCAAATAATTTTTTTAGTTTTTGTAATTGCAAATGAATTTAATAAAAACAGAGTTTTAAAGCAAATAAAAAAAATTTACATGAATTATGACAATATATTTTTTTACTTTGAAGTTTCCAAATTTTATTTGTTTCAGTCCTTAATATATTTTGATAGTCATATTGATTCCTAGTTTTTGAAAATTAACAAGGAATTGTGCGACTACAGTGGCTCAACATTATAATGGGACACTTGCAAAAATGAAAAATGTCAATTATTTTCTCGGAACTTATAAGTGTTATAGATGAAATAGATATCGAATTTTAATGTTCATACTATCAGTTTATTAAGAAACAAAAATCATATGAATTGTTTAACACAAAGGAAAAAAAAAACAGTCAAAAACTAAAATAAGTCAGATTCTGTAGCTCAAAGTAATAATGGGACACACACCATAAATATACAAAAAAAAAAATTTTCAGTCTCAGAACTTAAGATTTGTCGTATTACTGCTTCTAGGCGATTAAGCATCGATTTCACTATTTTCTGGCAATAATCTGGTGAAATTTTTCCCATTTATCCTTCTGAGCTGAAATCAGGTCATTTTTATTGCTAATTTGGTGGTTTTTTAATTTTTCTTCTAAATAACTCCACGCATGCTCTATGGGGTTCAGATCCAGCGACTGTGGTAGCGTTTCGAGCACATGGGGGCAGTTATTGAGAAGCCAACTTCTTCATTATCGTTATAGAAGTAGTAATCGTACGCAATACCCTATTTTTCAAGGGATTCCGACAGATTTGATCTTAAAACGTTTAGATAATATTTGTGGTAGATTATGCCTTTTATAATATGAAGATTTCTAGGCTCTGCTGCCGATATTGCACCCCATACATATGTCACTTCAATGGCCGAGTTGCTAGAAAGTAACCGTTTAAAAGTAAGGCAAATAAGAAAAAACGCCTAACCTTCGCCAGCAAATATAAAAATTAAGATTTTACGTTTTGGGGTAAAGTAATTTTTAGTGATGAAAGTAAATACAATGTTTTTCGATCAGATGGGCGCTCATATGTGTAGAGAAAAGCAAATGAAAAGCAAAGGGAAAAAAAATTTGGGCCAACAGTAAAGCATGGTTTAGGATCAGTTATGTATGGGGTGCAATATCTGCAGCAGAGCCCGGAAATCTTCATATTATAAAAGGCATAATCTACCACAAATATTATCTAAACGTTTTAAGATCAAATCTGTCGGAATCCCACGAAAAATAGGGTATTGCGTACGATTACTACTTCTATAAGGATAATGAAGAAGTTGACTTCTCTACAACTGCCCCCATATGCTCGAAACGCTACCACAGTCGCTGGATCTGAACCCCATAGAGCATGCGTGGAGTTATTTAGAAGAAAAATTAAAAAACCACCAAATTAGCAATAAAAATGACCTGATTTCAGCTCAGAAGGATAAATGGGAAAAATTTCACCAGATTATTGCCAGAAAATAGTGAAATCGATGCTTAATCGCCTAGAAGCAGTAATACGACAAAACGACCTCCCAACAAAATATTAAATCTTAAGTTCTGAGACTGAAAAAGTTTTTTTTTGTATATTTATGGTGTGTGTCCCATTATTACTTTGAGCTACAGAATTTGACTTATTTTAGTTTTTGACTGTTTTTTTTTCCTTTGTGTTAATCAATTCATATGATTTTTGTTTCTTAATAAACTGATAGTATGAACATTCAAATTCGATATCTATTTCATCTATAATATTTATAAGTTCATTTTTGCAAGTGTCCCATTATAATGTTGAGCCACTGTATTTCGGAATAATTTACAGCTTTTCTGGTTCCCCAAAAAGGTTTTTGCAACTGATACAAAGCTTGTCCCTGCATTCGATTTAACCTGCGTCATATTTGCGGAAATGTACTTTTTTCTCGAGGTAATAATGGTTCATGAACGATGTTAGCGTTTTCCACAATCATATCTATTCTTGACAACCAATGTTTCCTACTACAATGTTCATTTTTTGCCCGACTGTTCCATACACAAAGAAAACAGGGACATTTAGTGTAACTCCTGGATAACCTGATAAAATATTTATCATTTTTAAATCTACACACACTGATCATTGATGAACAAGCGAAATTTTTAGCAAAACAAGCTTGATGTTTTCATATTCTTCATTAAATTTCGTTGAATCGAATCGAATCGAATCTAATTCGTTTCCGTTATGCAGCATCATACGTTTCAAACTTCTTTTTGAGCTATCCATGAAGAATCGCCAATCTTTAGGCCGATATACTGAAAGGCCCATTAAATTGAAAAGCCCTAGTTCGGTACAATGTAATTGACACGTCATGCTAAAGACAGTATTTTTCCTTAAGTCTTGATGCAGAAAAGCTCGGCTGATTTAATTCGTGTAGGACTGCACCCTTCAAATTAACTTTCGCTGGCGCTTTTGTCCTACGTATCTAATGTTTCAGTATCATCACCATCCACGTTTAAAATATCGGTACAGGCAAGTCTTCGCAATGCAGCGTTGGTGGCTAAATTTGGATAAAGACTATGAGCGCTTTTTATATCGGTTCATGTCCTTACTTCAATGGTACAAAGTAGCAATCATAGAAGTGGTTTTTTTTTGGATCACTCCATGTCGTCGCTACTCTAAATGGAAACCCTTTCCGCCCTCCTTAACTCCAATAACGATATGACTCCACGCAAGCTTTATAAATACGAGGGGCGATCAACATATTCTCGATATCGGGGTGAAGCTGTGGTTGTATATATAAATTGACTTATTTATCAAGTAATACTATTATTTTAGTGCATTTATGTAAAATTTCATATAAATGTGATTATTAATTCGCGTTTTATCTCTAGTTAAACAGAATCATAATGGCAACTGAGACGATGATGGTGAAAATTGAGCATCGCGCTGTAATTAAATTTCTCACTAAGCAAGGAAAAAGTCAAAAAACTATTCATGAAGAGATGGTGGCTGTTTACCAGGGTTCCGCACCTTCATTATCAACTGTGCAAAAGTGGTCAAGTGAGTTCAAGAGAGGCAGAGAGAGCATTGAAGACGACCCCCGCTCCGGCGCCCCGGCTACTGCTTGTACGGGAGAAAGCATCAAAGAAGTCGAAAAACTTGTTCTTGAGGATGCCCGAATAAAGGTGAAAATGATGGCAGAGATCACCAAGCTTTCAATTGGTACCATTCACACCATTCTTCATGACCATCTTAACCTTTCAAAGGTCAGTGCAAGGTGGGTGCCACGAATGCTCACAGCGCCTCAGAAAAAAGTGAGAATCGCATGCTGTAGAGAGCTTTTGGAGATGTGTAGTGAGAACGCGGACGGTGTTATGGATCGAATTGTTACTGGGGACGAAACATGGGTCCACCACTATGACCCTGAAAGCAAACAAGAGTCCATGCAGTGGCATAAAAAAGGAACAGACCCCCCGAAGAAGTTCAAAGTCACTCCGTCTGCCGGGAAGCTCATGGCCACAGTTTTTTGGGACTCAAAGGGAATCTTGCTCATTGAGTACAAAAAAAAAAGGTGAAACCATCAACGCCACATCCTACGCTTCCACTTTGCATAATTTGCGGGAGGAAATTAAAAAGAAAAGACGAAGTAAACTCGCAGCGGGTGTGTTGCTTCTTCATGACAACGCTCCTGTTCACACGGCGCGAGTTTCCAAGGCTGCTGCGCGAGATTGTGGTTTCGAAGAAATCCAACACCCACCCTATAGTCCAGACCTTGCCCCTAGTGATTATTTCCTGTTTTCGGATTTGAAAAAATGTCTTCGTGGAAAAAGATTTTCGGATGATGAAGAACTCAAGTCGGTATTTTGCAGAGAAAGAGGAAATTTATTTTTTTGAGGGTTTAAAAAAGCTTATCTCAAGATGTAACAAATGCATTGATGTTAGGGGAGATTATATTGAAAAATAAAAACAATTTAAATTGAATTCGCATCTTCCTTCATATCAATACCGAGAATATATTGAACGCCCGTCGTATGTATGTATATTCAGTTGCCTCAGTTTGTTCCCTTGGGAGGCTGTATTTATAAAATCATTTATATTTCTTCGTTGTTTTTCTTGACAAAATTTATCACTTATGTTTGTACTCGTAACAGAAATGGTCGGGGTTATTAATACAAGATTTACGTTTAGAACCCATCCTGTTGTCATCTTCCAACAACCCCAACTTCTCACACATTTGTCGAAAAGTTTCAAGTTCTGTTTTCAAATCCAAAAAGCTAGTGGGTACCCGTACTACATTCAACAGCATTCGCAAACAGTAACATTCGAAGTTGCTAATGTGCACTGTATAAATGCGGCCAAGTGCATCTCTTGCCTTTACACCTGACCAGTTTTCGACAGCTGTTCCTTGTAAACGACGTTTCCATTTTTTTAACGACACGTTCCATGTGTAACATAGTAGCGAGGTACCTCAACATAAAGCAAAGTTTTTGCAAATGCGTCGTTTTGGCACAGCAGGAAAAATGCAGTAAGTGTAGTCCTAGGTGGTGCGGCCATTCTCTCTCTAAAATTGTTTTCAGTGAAGTAAATCCGCTTGCCATTGGGCAGATGTGCCGAAGAGCTGTTGGGTGTCTCTCATGCAGAGGTAGATGCAAGATCCGCCACGCTGCTTCGATACTACTATCATATCGCCCGATTCGAAATGTCTGCACCTCATCTTTCGGGTCAATATTTACGTTCCCTTGCAGGTCACTACCTTTATTTATATAGATACGTATTTACAAATATATTTTATATCCTGTAAAGTATTGCAGAACTCTACATTTATATGGCAATTAAAAATTTTACAGAGAAGAGGAGAATATGGGACAACCCAGCTATTGTCAACCAATATTTCCTGTATATGGAATACGGGTTTTAAGTGTTATCGTACGTTCACCATCTTCTGGTGTTCTACACCTGTACAGAGGATAGTCTTTCTCGTTGGTTTGAGTATCTCTTAAAAGTGCACATGGATATTATGCATGTTGATGAAGGATTTAGTGCATCATAGGGTTCGTGAATCATATTCTCGGTCACAGTATCATAGAGCTTTCGATCAGTTTCTGGGTTCGGTATGTGCGCACTTAAGATTTCGTCAATTTGGTTAGGATGTAGTTTTTCCGTCAACCATAGCAGAAAGTGCACTTGAAGCAAACCTCTTTTTTGCGACTCAATCGAGTACATGAAGCAGTTCATATCACCAAATATTTTAAATTTCGTAAGTAGAGTTTTTGAACTTTTATTTTAAATACTCTGACTGTTAAGTCATGTCTGTCCCTTGAATTTTGGCCTGGCATGAGCTCTATAGTAATTTCTGGCCAGGCGGGATTACAGGTCAGTGTAATAAATCGATCAGGCCTCCCGTAGTTACTCATATATGTGACCGCATCCTGCATGTATTCATGAAGATATCTCGGGCTATTTACAAAAGCTGAAGAGGGAAACCCCCTGTGACCCAAATTATTTGGATCTAAGTCCGCATCATTCCTTATCGCGTTTTCCGCTCGCAGTTTCGTTTGGTTTAAGGCAATAAACCTTAAGCGCTCACTCTCTATTTTGAAGTAAACGTTCACCAATAAATGATGAAGGAGAAGTCTACATCGAAGCAATAAATTAAAATTGTTGCGGCGTACCATCATATGATACGCATAAAAGTCTTTGTTAGGTATGGGTTGTTGGGTAACTGGATTTGTCTGAGGAATGTCAAAGCTGTATCCCTCTTGTCCTTTCCAAAAAATTATTGGGTACTCGAGCTCGTAATAAAATCTATGAGTGTCCGGTACTCTAAAGTCGGCCATCGTGCTCCTGCACAACGATGTAGCGGGACATAGTTTTTTCAACACTAACTACTACGGCAGCTGTTTCATTTGAGGTCGGGGCATTGAATCGCCTTTCGTGTTCACCACGTTGTACACGATCCGGGTGTAATTATCGATAGTCACTCTACATATCTTTAGCTATATTAAATTCATGCACTAAAATGATGTGACTACGTAGAACTTGTTGTATTTCTTTTCCCGTGTTTCTTTCTACACTTGTACTCAGAACGCCTATTGACTTGTGCTTCCTCATCCCCCATGAAACAAATTTGCAAACCTTTTGATTGCGTATTGGTAGCAGGAAGCCAACAGCCAATTATGTGGTACACTTGCCCTTGTATTGTGAAGTCGGGAAAAATCCTGAGATTGATACAATGTTATCCGCCCCAAAAGATGTCATATGGAAGCATGTATTGTATTTCCTTATGTTTTTTAAAAAAACGGCGAGACTCGTCTGTTTCATAACAGAAAAGTCCTTTAAGAGGTTAAACTGGCTCGTCTATAGAGGGAAGGGCTACTTTTCCACCCGAACAACATATGCCTGCTGCTTTCTCTGTCCATTTAAGAGCATCGCAAAATCTGCATTCTTTGTTCATCGCTTCTATTTTTATAAGCTTGTAGCTTTCATAATCAAGAGTCTCATTGTACTCAAATGCAGATTTATCGAAAACACTCCACGTGTTTCTTGTGACTATGTGACGTCGTCGTTGTGCCCTTTCAGCAAAAGAGCGTCTGCGAGATTATGCTGCTTTAACGGTTTCTGTAGCCCTTTGGACGCATTATATGTCGCTCGCTGAAGACGCCCAAATTGGGACTGTTCTGGTGTCTCAGCAACCCGTTGAGATGCTAGATATTCAGCATGCTGTTGACGCCGAGCTTGGGACTGTTCTGGTGTCTCATCAGCTCGTTGGGAAGAGAGATATTTAGCGTTTTGGTGACGCCGAGTATGGGATTGTTCTGATGTCTCGGCAGCCCGTTGAAATGCCATATATTGAGCGTTCTGTTAACGCTGAGTATGGAATTGTTTTGGTGCCTACGCAGCACGCCGAGATGCCAGATATGCATGATGCTGCTGCCGCCGAGCTTGGGATTTCTCTGTTAACTCAACAGCTCTGTGTGCTGCTTCACGTACCGCCTGTTCAAGCCCTGCAAAGGCTTGTTCAGTTCAGTTTGTGGAAACGTCTCATTAATTCTAGCAACTTTCATAACTTGAGCTATATTAGAGCTTTGGGAAAGATTAGACTTATCAATATTTTAAGTAAACTTACTAATATAGTATTTCCTTTTGGATAGTACCACTTATTTTTATTGCCTCCCTTTCTTTTAAGATTACATAGGGAAAGGGGAATCACACATGATACAACTGCGTTTTTTATGATTCCATTTCGTACTTTTTAGGTAGTGTACTCCTGCATAGTACCGCGAACTCTCTATGTCGCACGCAGAACAATAAAATTATCCAAGTTTCCAGCCTCTAGGACGTATGTTCTACTACGTCCCAGTTGGATCCAACTTGCTTAACCTGTACTACGACGCGTTTGTTCCTTTAAATTTGGTTGGTTCATGAAGTTGGCAGTATATCTTCTTTTTCCTTGTGACTGTTAGTAATTATTAGACAAAAATCAAAATAAATCCTTGACGGGCCCTATTTTGTTTTGAGTAGTTTATTTAAAAACGAATATCTTCAATAAGATAGTTTTTTTATACCATATACAGTGCTTTCCCCCAATTCTCATAGCTTCTTCCACAAACGAAATTGTCTTACAAAAAGGGAGGGTAGAGCAAACACTTGGCGCAATTGTTTAATGGTTTCCAGATCTTAACACAGCTGAAGGTTACTATTGTACGATTTGATCAGGTACAAGCGGCCGTCATAAGGTCCAATTGGGTGGCAGGACTACTTGTAATCCCTACCAAGACTTAAAACTTGGTGTCATGGGAGCCAGGACCCCCCAGACTTCAGTCCGGGCATGACTTGAAGGAGCGTTAAAGTGGCTGTGGTTCAAACCTAAGATCGCAGGAAGGTTCTTCCACTTCTGGCTGACCCGATATATATTTGCAATAAATACTGATTTCCGTGACACTAAGATCGGTGAGAGGTTTTAAGTCGGCTTCGATTCTTACCAAGTGTGGAACTTTTGCCTCCAACACGGATTTCATTTTAGTATCAGAGAACTCACAGTGAGCGATGGCAAGGCGTATCGTTGCTCCCATGGATGTATGGACATCCCGTGAAATCAATTCTTACAGTCAGGGGTTCACGTATAAACGCTAGAGACATCTGTATACCATATACAATTCTGAGTGTCTTACTTACTTTTAAAAATACAATAACTTCACAAAAATGTATAAGAAAATAGAGCATTGACATTCGTCCTTTCACTCAAACTTGATTTTTCCATCCTTTACATTTATAAAAGGATGATGATGATTTGACGTATTTTTGTTTGGGACACGAAATCTCCGAATCTACCAAATGAATTTGAATAGGGTTTTCTGATACAGATTTAGGAGGTTCCCAGGCAGTTTTTTCTATATTAAAAATTAAGTTGTTTTAAACAAAAAACTATTAAATAAACAAAATTAATATTTTTTTGATTTTTTCCAGTTTTTCAGTAGTGCAGTTTGTAATATTTCTATTCAAAGTGCAGTTGCAAAATTGTTACAAAAATGTTCTCTAATTGTTTGGTATGAATGTACTATGTCGCATAAAAAGTCATTGGAAGCTGTTGACAGAACTGTAACTCGAGGTACTCGAGCTGACGAAGTTAACACCTGCTTGAAGAAATCTGCAATATGGTAATTTGGTGAGAGAATGAATCTTTCAAAGAATATACGAGTTCATTTGCAAAACGACGCCGATGTTGAAACATTTTCATATATGCTTCTGCAAATCGGAAATGGATCAGTACCAGAAGAAAATAGTAAAATTACTCTCTCTGTTGGAAACCAAGTTAGCAACATCAATGAATTAGTGGACTGCAGAGAAAGAGCTATTCTTGCACCAAAAAATTATTCTGCGTCCAAAGCAAGATTAATGGTGACGTACGAATTTATAGGTCCATTTTAACACCGTTGTAAATATGTACACTTTCCAACAGAATTTTTAGATTCTACGAATCCAGCAGGACTATCAGGGCATTTAATTTTCTTAAAAGTTGGAGTGCCATTAATTTTATTAAGAAACTATTGTCCCCCAAAGCTGTGTAATGGAACAAGATTGCTAGTTAAAGATAGGAGACCTAATGTAATTTTAGCTACTTTTATAACAGGACCAGGCACAGGTGAAGATGTATTTATTCCAAGAATACCGATGATATCTTCGGACTAAAAATTTCTTTTTAAAAGACTACAATTTCCAATAAAACTATGCTTTGCTATGACCATCAATAAGGCTCAAATGCCTTTCGCATGGACAATTTTATGTGGCCTGCTCACGAGTAAATAAGCAGGAAAATTTGTATATATTGACACCAAATAGTACAACAGCAAATGTTGTTTACAAAGAAGTACTCTAGCTGGAAAAATATCACCTATTGTATGTAAGTACGTAAGTATGCAAATGCTTCGGAAACTTACTAATTTCTACCCGTAGGTATGAACTTTATGATCAAAATATTAGACATCAAGGATTTTGAATTACATTCTATGGATATTTTTACATACCATACATACATAAGTATACATTAAGTTTAAGCTAAGAAAATAATAAATATTGAGATTTTTATATTAATTTGCTTTCTATTCATTATCACAAACATAATAGCAAGTGCCTACTCAGCAAAGCGGGTACATTGGCTAGTATTTAATAAATTGTAAGTCATCAAAATTAACTCCATTTAGCCGACTTTTTTTACAACAATTTTACCGTGAAAAATATATATTAAATAAAAAAAAGTATTATATTGCAATATAAACAATGAATTTTATTTCAGTTATTTTTGCAGGCGTGGACTTTTGCATCCATACCTTCAGGCAAATAAAATATTTTATTATATTGTACATACATACATATATTTTTATGTTCAGTATTAATAAACTTCATTCTAAGTAAAGCCATTTAAAAATATTTTAAACCACAATATCTTTTTCTTAAGTTACATGCTTCTAAAATATATGTGCCCAAAATAAATATCTGTTTTCATTTAATATGTTGTCACGATATTATAGGATCATTATTGCCATCGTTATCGAAAACAATTATAGCAACTGCAAGACTCGTTGATCGTTTGGAAGAAATCCAGCTTCTGAACTACCGTAAGATTGTTGTTTCTGCACAAGAAAATTGACTCTGAAATGAAAAAGATTTATTTTTACTTAAGTGATTTTTATATGAAATAATACCATAATATTTTTGAAAGGTTCTATTGAATGGTGTTCTTTACATGGCTTTCAATGGGGAAGTTTAAAGTACGTACAAGGTGACTTTTTTTGTGATGACTAAGTTGAATAAAACTCAGTTAATACTGATATTGTGCAAATCAACCGCGCTGAGCAAACTAAACTGTCAAGCGTGGCGACGATATGAAATTTCTGGATGTTGGTCAACATCGGCTTTTATAGTATCAAAGGTCGCATTACTTCGACGTGGACGGAGTTTAATCTTTGGTTTTGACGTTGTCACATTATCATTCTCATTGAATTTTGTAACTTTTTACTATTGTTTATGCTGTTAGCACTTACATATAAACCGTGATATTATGTTCTACATATATGCACGTTGCATTAGCACAGTAGAGGACTGATTTTCAAAGTGAAGTTTGGTAATTTCAATCAAATGTGGATTTGACAAATACTGCCGTTTTAATTCGTATTTTAACATCAGGCACCATAAAAAACAGCACTTTGTGTTTTTTTTTATTTAATATATGTGTCATCACTTGCCAACCTGAAGCAGGCCAGCCAATCAGGGAGATGAATGTGGAACACCAAGGATGAATGTGGAACCTATCATGGTCCAACAGCAAGAGCCAAGACCTTGGCCTGACCATCTTTCACCATCACGAAGAAGTTTATTTCATCCAAAGAATATTACATACACTTATAGTCTGAAGAATTAAACGCAAAGACGTAGAAATATTGAATTAAGACACATTTGTAAGAATTTTACTCATATAAATACATGTAAATAACATTATAAATTTCTAGGAAATTTTAGCCCGATATCAACGATATCCAACAAATAAAGATCAGGGCTTAAAATTTGTGTTTTACTTCAACAATATGGTTTAATGACTGTATCAAGAGAATAAACGGCTATGTTAGAAATCCCCTAACATTTAAAAAAAAATTCTCCATTAAAAATTTTAAGGGTGGCTATAAGGCTAAAACAATGGAAATAAAAAAAAATAAAACGTGTGTGTTGTCATCTTTGTGCTTTAATAAGGCGATTTGGTAAAGTGAAATCTGATTGAGACGTGAAGATTGCGCTATAGTTCAAATTTTCAAGTAAAAGACGAACGTTTTAAGAAAACCCGCTTTAGTCCACGTTATAAAACAAAATCTTTATTGAACGTACAAACGGTTTTTTATATACACCTTTTTTGCTACTCGTATGCTAGTATATATTGATTGAACATTAAATGTATTACGTTGCGTGGGCGTTGTTGATCAAGATTTGACCTGATACTGACTGGTCGCCTACGTGTGGTGGCGTTATCGTGACCCAAACTATGGTAAATTGATACGGTTTCTCCAGATTAATCTCCAGCACTCAAAAAAGGCCTCGGCCGCCCTTATTCTGGGTCTTTCCAAAAACGCAGAAGACATTATTCTTAATATGTATTAGAAGCTTATTTATTCGCTCAGTAAGTACTGACAAACTGGAGAATAACTGCGCGAGTCATTGAGGTTTTAACAGTGGCTTAGTATAGATGTACAAAATAAACTAGTTTTATCAAAAGTATTCGATGACAAGGATAAAAGAAAAGCCAATTAAAGTGGATAAAATTAAATGAGGACAATTTTTTGACTAAGAAAGCAGTGGTTTAAACATTTTTGAAGACACCCAACCAAGTTTGGATTTACAAAAAAAGAAACACGTGGATGGCTCAATTCTTTGGAACCATTGAATTTTTTAATCCAGGTGATGATTTTGATAGCTATGCTGAAAAGCTTGAGCAATTATTAACCATCAAATCCGAATCGTACAAAATTATGAAATCACTGGTTGCACCTGCTGAATCTCACTCTAAGGGGTTCTAACAACACACTTCAATTAATTAAAGTTCTAACAACACACTTCAAGCCAATTTGTTGTTGGCATTAATGACGAAACAATACAACAAAAGTTACTAAACGAGCCGTCGATGAGCTTTGAGAACTTACAAAAAAAGATATGGATCAGTACATTACATGGGAGTATGGGATCAGATCAGACGCATCAGCAAGGCTGTACACCAGATAGGGAGAGGAAAGCCAAAAATAACACAAGGCGATAAACTGGAAGTTCACCAGCAAGACATCGATGCAGAAATGACAACAGCAACGCGAATCTCAAGTGCTTCAAATGTGGGCGAAATGGTCGTTATGCAAGACAATGCCACTCATCTACACCAGTCCGTATCGTTAGAAGATCGCCTGCAGAAATCATCGGAACAGTGTAGATAATTTACAGCTAGGTTATTTATATAATATAAAACAAGACTATTATAATGCATGCCATTTGAAAGTTGAGATAAATAAGATTTTAGTTTGAATGGAAGTAGATACCGGAGCATCACTTACTGTAATGAGTAGCTTTGATTTTAAAAACTTGTTTCCACAGTGCGGTATAAAAAAGGTAGAGAAAAAACTAAGCTTAATGCCTGGTGATAATGTTGTTGTTGAAGGTGTTTGCGATGTGCGCGTTAGACATTTGAAGAGAGATCATGAGTTTCAGATGGAGTTAGTGGTGGTAAGGTCAGAAAACAAATTTACACCTTTACTTGGCAGATCGTGGTTGGATTTACTTGTTCCAAATTGGCGCGGCTACTTCTCCAAATGTGTTAGTGGGGGTAATATTGAATATGTAGGTGCTAAAGTTAACAATTTGAAGGACGTTAAGTATTATAAGAGTAAATTTAGCAATGTATTTTCCGAAGACCTGGTGAGTGCAATTAAGCATTTCGAAGCTGAAGTAGTTTTGAGAGACGATGGAAAGCCCATATTCTGTAAACCATATACACTACCTTTTGGTATGCTGAAAAGTGTAGAGCAAGAGCTAGATCGGTTGGTTGCAAAGGGAATTTTGGTGCCAGTTCGGCAGAGTGTATGGGCTTCACCTATAGTGGTAGTGCCTAAAAAAGATGGAAAATTGCGTCTTTGGATCAACTGCAAAGTCACAGTCAATAAGTTTGTTGAAACAGAACCGAAGAATTGATGAGATTTTTGTAAAACTCAAAGGTTGTGCGTTGTCCTGTGTTCTTGATTTGTCAGGGGCGTATCAACAAAGTAAAAATTTCAGATAGATCCCAAAAATGTCTAACGATCAATACTCAATACACCCGCCTAGTATTTGGTCTAAAATCAGCACCTGCTATTTTCCAATTAATTATAGATCAATTCTACTGGGGTTAGATGGTGTTGTCGGGTATTTGGACGATATAATTGTGGGAGCAGAAACCGTGGAGGAGTGTGTGCGCAAACTTGAAGAAGTTTTAAGTAGACTATAAGCATATAATGTAAGAGTGAATGAAAGAAAGTGCAAGTTCTTTAAAGACAAAGTAGAATAACTAGGTCATGTAATCTGTAAGGAAGGTATTAAGCTAATGAAAGCAAAAGCAGAGATCAAGAATGCACCTGCACCACACGATGTAGCTAGCCTTAAATCATATTTAGGATTACTAAATTCTTACGGCAAATTTATGTCTAGATTATCACTTGAACTCAGACCGCTGTATGAATTATTTAAAAGAAATCATAGATTTGTTTGGACAAGGGACTGCCAACTAGCTTTTCAGAGGAGCAAGGATTTGGTGCTAAGCAACCAGTTTTTGGTACATTTCGATGCGAGCAAACCAATAGTGGTTTCATGCGATGCCAGCCCTTACGGTGTAGGGGCTGTGCTTTCACATATTATTGAAGGAGACGAGCGCCCGAGCGTCGTCCACATTGAGTGAAGCCGAGAGAGGATATTCGCAGCTTTAGCGACTGTGTTTGCTGTGCTAAAATTCCATCGCTATTTATATAGCAACAAGTTTATTTTGTACAGCGATTATAAGTCATTACAAGAAATTTTTGGGAACAACAAGCACGCTCCAGCAGTAGCAGCGGCTCGCTTGCAGAGGAGGGCGATTTTTCTGGGGCAATATCCATACGAAATCAAGCACAAAAAGGGCGCAGACATAGTGCATGCAGATGCACTTTCACGATTGCCATCTGAAGAACCAACAGGCGAAGAAACTTTTACGATTAGTAATTTAAATGTCCAAGGCTGTCCGTCGTAGTTACCAATTAGGTTCTCGGAAGTAGACATAGTGCATGCAGATGCACTTTCACGATTGCCATCTGAAGAACCAACAGGCGAAGAAACTTTTACGATTAGTAATTTAAATGTCCAAGGCTGTCCGTCGTAGTTACCAATTAGGTTCTCGGAAGTAGAGATGAGATTAAAAATGATAGAGTTATGCAAGAAGTTCTAAAATATGTGGGAGAAGGTTGGCCAAACCGAAAGTATGTTGATGAAATAGGTTGTTATTTTAAACGAAGGAATTCTTTATTTTGTGAACAAGGAGCCTTGTTTTATGGGAACAAAATAGTAGTTCCATGTACAGTAAGAAAAAGAGTACTTGAGTTACTGCATACTGGGCATCCTGGCATTGTTCGATCAAAAATTCTCGCTCGTGGTCATCTTTGGCGGTCAAAGATTACCGAAGATATAGAAGATTATATTCGGGGCTGTGCAGTTTGTGAGTTAACTCAAAGAAGGGGTTCGGATTGAGGTAAAAAAGAGTGGCCGAAAATGTTTTAACCCTAACGGGTACATATAGATTTCTTTAAATTAGAAGGCGTTGATTTCCTAATCCTAGTGGATTATTTTTGGAAGTGGATTGAGGTTGCCACTATGAAGAATTTAATAGCACTATCAGTCATGGAACAGTTATCAAATCGGCTTGTAATTTACGGTCTTCCTAGAGCAATAGTTTCCCTTTTGGTTCTGGATTGTTTTCGAAATTTTGTGAGGCAAATGGCATCGTTGCACTAAAAAGTCCCCCTTATCATCCCGAATCAAATGGACAGGCGGAAAGGGGTGTCCAAACGATTAAAGGTACTCTGAAAAAGTTTTTCGTGGAACATAGATCGGAACGCGGTTTGCGAAAAACCCTAAACGCAGTGTTGTTTAACTACAGAAACACACCAACAACAATAACTCAAAAGTCGCCATCCGAGATACTTTTCGCGTGAAAGCCAAGAAGTATAATCGACCTTACAAAACCGCAATGTGAAGATAAAGATTATAAAAATAAAAAAGAAAATAGTAGTAATGAAGATGTACAATCTGATAAAAATTATAATGAATGGAAAGAAAGTGTTAAGAAGTTTAATCATAACGAAATTGTTTTGTATAAATGTAAATTTAAAAACTATCTATCTCTGCCGGTGCGAGTTATAAAAAAGCTTAGCCTAGTAAAATACCTATTAGAAAAAGATGGAAGGTATTTACAAGCTCACATAAATCAGCTTAGAAAAACGCATGGAAGAAGAGTTAAATTTCCTAATTTTAAAAATTATTATTACCAAAACATAGAAGAGGAAAATGATAATGAGCACTTTCAAACAGACAATAGTCCAATAGCCCGTAGGCTAAGATCAAAGCGCGTATTAGGTATTAATTAAGTAATTTGAAAAATCACTTAAGTTAATACTACGTTATGAACTATTATTTGAATATAAAAAAAAGTAATGTAACTATTATATATATTAATTATTTACTTTACTTTTGCTCCAGAATTTAAAACAGATTTAATTAAGGAAAGAGTTAATATGTATTAAAAGCTTATTGGTTCGCACAGTGAGTGATGACAAACTTAATGACGGTTCAACTGTCTGGGGAATAACTCAGCGAGTCAGTGAGGTTTTAACAGTGGCTTAGTATAGATGTACAAAATAAACTAATTTTATCAAAAGTATTCGCATGTTTCATTTAATCATATATACGAACATATCAATCCTAGTCCAGGAACCATGGGTGGTAGAAGGCGTGGTTCGTGGACTTGGGACATCTGTATACGCTCCGCTCTATACAAGAGATAAAGCTAAGGTTAAAACTTGTATATTAGTGAAATTTAGCAAAGACTCCTACTGGCTGTCATCGGCATATCTTGGCTACGATCATGTGGGCCCTCTCCCTGGTGATAGCTTAGAAAGGGTGGCACTGGAGGCTGGAAGGCCTTAAACTGATCTCATCATCGGTTGCGACGATAACGCTCATCATACGGTATGGGGCAGTACCGACATCAACGATAGAGGTGAGTCACTTTTTGATTATCTTATAAGTACTAACCTCATTGTTTGCAGCATTGACAATGAGTCCACTTTTACAACAAGAAATCGACAGGAAATTCTAGATAACACTCTTGTCTCCGAAAACATCACTCAAATGCAAGCGAACTGGATGGTATCGTCTGAACACTCATTTTCAGATCAAAGATAGGCGGCTAAGAAAAACCCTCTTTGAAAATTCTGTGATGCCTAATTGTTTGAAAAAAACCGATGGCTCTTACTACTACAAGACACTCGCTGTCCAGTAGCAACCCAAACAGCGCTACTGCAGCCGTGACCAAAATTCATGGTCCGATTACAAGAGATAAACTGCTTTGGACGCGCATAGTTTCCAACCATAGAAGTCTGCTGGTCCTAACGGCGTAATACCTACCGAGCTAGCGAATATCATGAGGAGCTCTGTAGAACTAATACGCATGCTACAGTCATGCAGAGAAGTCAATGTAGTTTTCATTCCCAAAACCGGAAATAGCTCTCATGTTGTCCCAAACGACCTCAGACCTATCAGCCTATCATTTTTCCTTCTGAAAACTTTGATATCTATGTACGACCTAAAATTGATCCAAGACATTTGTCAACAGCTCAACCCTACTGTAAAGGAAAGTCGGTGGAAATGGCTCTGCATTCACTGATTAGCAACATCGAATGATACCGACAACATATGTAGAGAGTACACAATGGTCGCTTTCCTGAACGTAGAGGGTGCCTTTTACAACGTTAACACATCCGCAATGACGACTGCGCTGCCAAGTCTGCAGGTAGACGATTCACTTGGAGAGCTAATCAGTCTTATGTTAAATAATAGGATAACCAACTCCAAAATGGGTTGGGCTTCTGCTAAAAGATGTATCAGCAGAGGTACGCCGCAAGGCGGTGTCCTTTCTCCCCTTCTCTGGAACTTAGAAGTTAATAAACTCGTGATAGCAGGGTGATTGCCTATGCGGATGACGTTATTATAGACGTCCCAAGTAAGCACCATAATACCATTAAATAACTCCTTCAGCTAAATCTTAACAGATTAACCCGTTGAGCAGATCGCTGTGGATTGGGAGTAAACCCCAATAAAACTGATCTTGTTCTCTTTTCCAGGAAATATAAAATTCCCTCCCTCAATTAACAGTACCAGTATAGTCTTTTCCAATACTAAACTAGAAATCTAACATTCAAAAAGAAATCAAGAAAGCTACGGTGGCTTTATTTCCTTTGGCAAAAATCCATTGGGAACAAATGGGGGCTTCAACCTCGCTAAGCAGAGACCAAAGCACAGCATTTCTATGCATACGCGGAACCCTACATTCTACTCCCCCCGCGGTATTAGATATTCTGTTTCACTTGACACCTCTCAATATCTTCAGCAGGCAAGTAGCTGCGATTGCAGCTATTCGTCTTATAGCGACTACACAGTGCACAAATAATTTATTTGGCCACGCTAATATTCTTAATATATTAAGAATCCGCACAGAGAACATCATTTACACCATACCTGAAGTTTGGTTTGACAAAGATTTCCACGTAAGCTGTAGATCTTTCTGGAAGCAAGATGCTTTCATTGAGGACAAGTCAATCCACTTTTACACAGATGGATCTTAAACCGATAGCGGGGTCGGTGGCAGTGTTTTCTCAGATCTAAGCCTCTCCTTCCGCCTTCCAAATCACTGTATCGTGTTTCAGGCGGAAATTTTGGAGATTAAAGAAGCTCTGTACTGACTGAAGAAAAACATGATATCTGCAAAAGATATCCGCATCTTTTCGGATAGTCAGGCCGCTAACAAATTCCTGGACTCAGTTAAATTCTAAAACCATCCTTGAACGCCGATTATCTCTTACGGAGATGGCAGAGCAGTTCAACCTTCACCTTTGCTGGGTGCCGGGCCACAGAGACATTCCAGGGAATTGTAGGGCTGACGAACTCGCCAAAATTGGAACCACTCTATCTATTCTACCGGAAAAGAGTAGCATAGGTATACCTATCACTAGGTGCACATCAATATTAAAGCTGTATGCTAATAAAAGAACAGACCTTAGATGGACCAACATGTCTAGCGAGCAAACATATCTGGCCAAAGCTGGATCTGAATCGCTCTAGGAATCTGATCCTTCTAAATAGGAAAGTTCTCACCGCCATCATAGGTGTCATCACTGGATACTGCTTTATAGGCAGGCATGTAAACAGGCTTGGCGTCTTTACAAACGATTTCTGTAGAAGCTGCATGGGCGAAAAGGAAGAGGAGACAATCCCCTACCTACTCTTTACATGTCCAGCTCTCTCCTAGAGAAGAAAACTTCATTTAGGAGCTTTTTTTCTACAATGACTTAAACGATCTAAACAAGATTACAACAAACAGCAATTCATTTTTCCCTGATAGGGAATTTTAGTATATATGTAAGTATATGTACTGTTGCCTTCCTCTATCACGGTGGAAGCTTTCTCCAACAGACTTGAAGGATTTTAACACAGAAACAAAAAGACAAAATAAAACAATGTGCGCATCTCTGATTCCCGGATGATATTTTTTATTTTTTTTAATAAATTCTTTTATTTTTTTTTTTTGTAATTCAGGTAATTATTTTTTTTATTTTTTTTAGACTTACGTGTCTTTTGTGTCTCCGCTCGAACTCGTCTCCACTGAAAATCTTTGGCCCACCAAACGCCGGCTTTTCTTCCCGTTTCTTACTAAAAATTCCCGTATCTGTTCCTACAGTTTTTCTTGCCTTTTATTTCCAGCTGGAGAAGTCCCAACGGCAGTAACAACTTCTCCTCAAATTTCTTTGATCATGTCCGCTACCACTTCCTTTTGCGCATCCATAAAGTGGGTTCCGTCGCTGACCGGTATAAACCAATATGGCACCTCGTTTATCACTTTTGTATTATTCATTGAATCGAACATTACGAACAGCAGCAAGCGGTTTAAGTGAACCACCTTTGACTTCCGACGGTCCAGGAATTTAATCTTGTACACCAGATCAGAAAGTACCTTCTCTACTTAGGCTGGTCCTTCCCAATTGTTTTGGAACTTTGGACACAGATCCTTTGGTCTCTTAGGGTGGTTGTAAAACCATACACTGTCTTCTGGATTAAAGATAAGTGCATTGGAATTTAGATCGTACCTGTATTTCATGGCTTCTGCTGTCAGCTTTAACCTATGTCTTCCACGTCGTGCACGGTTATCAGCTTATTTTTAAGTTCCTGCAAGTAGCTCGGTCCGTCTTGATCATTCTGTTGGCGATCCGTAGGCCAGATCGATAGGTAGTCGAAGCTCTCGTTGACTCGTGCTCTGCTGCCCGATAAGCCATTAAAGGTGGTTGTAACCAGAGATCCTAATCTGTTTGATGCGGGTTAGTGAACTTTGTTCGTCCAACCCAGAAGTATCGGTCTTTTACTTTATCAATAGTTTTTCTGTAACCCAAATGCCCTCCGCTAGGACTATCGTAAAGATGCGAAAGAATCAGTTTTCTTGGTATTATTCTTGATATTGGATTCGTTGTTCCCTTATGTACAAGGTACTGCTAAAGTTTATTGATCCAGCTAAACTTAAAAATCAAGTTTTCCGGGGCGAAAAATTAGTGATTTTATTCCTCCATTGCCCTGCACCCAATATCTACAGCATAGTATCTCAAAAAATCATGTCAGCTGTAAAACTACGCTCAAAAGCTACTCCTACAAAAGGCCTTCCATCTACGCCTACAACTGTTTCTCCTCCCGTCGTGAAGGACATTCAAAACGAGAACACACTCACTGCCAAAACCTTGGAGGAACATCTAACTAAGCAAGCGGAGCCAATGAGACTTGGCTTTGGAAAAGAAATTTCCAAAATGTGGAGTAAATTTCTTCAATGGGTTGAGGAAATTAAGGAGAGCTGGGGTCGACCATTTGATAATGCCAACAAAGTAATATCCCACCTTAAGCGGCCCATACGCCACGCATGCATGCATGTACAATCGCAAGCATGCACAATCACACTTCTTCCATAACTATCCACGCAAACTGCGCAATGTTCATTATTTCATTAGCCGTCATATTGTAAGGAGGTGAATGCTTAATAATGTCAGATTCTGCTTGCGCTGCAATTTTAATCTCCCTGGCAATAAAAGAAAAACAAAGGTTCAAAAAACGAAGTGAATTTCTGCAATCGAAGTTATTGAAAGAACTGGAAGAAACATCTATTCCAGATTTTAATAACTTCTTGAGGATGAATAAATCCAATTATACGCAGCTGTTAAATAAAGTGGCCCCCTTTATTTGCAAAACAAGAACGGTATTAAGAGAACTTAATTCTCCTCATGAGCGGTTGACTTTGACACTACGTTTTCTGGCAAGCGGTTAAACGTTTGAGGGTCTTAAATTTATTACAGCAATTGTCCCACAAACTATTGGGAAAATTGTTATGGAAACTTGTGAAGCAATTATAACTGTAGTAAAACGTAATATCAAGGTGAGTAAATAAAATAAAACTGTATTTCATAAATTTGTGTTTGTTTACATTTATTGTTCATCTTGAGAAAAGCCTTCAAATAAGTGTTGGGCGTTTAAATATGTATTTTTTTTTTTTTTATTATTATCACGGTTTTTATTCTTTTCTAAGAAATTAGTTCGTATACACATATAGATAACTGTATAACTGTTTTTTTTTATTTAAATAATTTTTAAAATTTTTTCTTATCTTTGGCCTACTTAAATAGTTTGTTTTTTGTTGTTGAATATATTCGATTGTTATCAATATCACACGTTTACAATTTTCTTTCTTTTTTTTTCTGGTTCGAAGTTCGACTGCGCCAATAACGTGGTCTATAATGAAACCAAGGTCCAGTTTTTAATATGGCTCATCATTTATTTAACGCTTAAACTAGACTGAATACAATATGGTATATATAACATAACATGAGTTCATAATTTACATTACTGCAGCTCTTGCCTTGCTCTTACCAAGAGATCAAAAGAAACATGAACTGAATAAGATGTTGCTCTACACTCTTTTTGGTTACAAAATGAGAGAGAACGTAGTTAATAAGAGCCACTTAGTATTTCTTAGGAGAGGTACGAGTACATTGATGATGTAACTCCCAAGAAATGCCAGATAGTCCCAAAAATGCACTTCAACGTTTGTTGTATTTCAAAAAGGAATTTGAACGAGATGCCGTGCTGAGAGACAGAATGCAAGCTGAAGTTGATAATCGCATCGTCGCAAATACGTGTGGTATTTTCTAATTTTCGTAACCATTAATCCCAATAAGCCGAACCGAGTCCAACTTGTGTGGACACAGCAGCAAAATCTGAAGGTGTTTTGCTGAATGACTTCATGCTCTGTGGGTCAGACTTGCTGCCGCCACTCGTAGACGTTTTGATGGCTTTCAGAATTGGTCAAGTGGCAATCTGTGTTGATGTCGCAGAAATGTTCCACCAGACTAAGGTGGATTGGAGTGCAGTGGTTCCTGGTGGGACAAGGGCGATGCAGTTTACAAGCCAAGTACATATATTATGAACGCTTTAACTTTCGGCATCAACCGCGCTCCATGCACTGCGTACTACATTCGCAATAGGAATGCAGACCAGTTTGAAGGACGATATCCTCGAGCCGTGGAAGCTATTCAGAAATACCACCATGTAGACGACTTCATTGACAGTGTGAACAACATTCGCTCTCTCGTTGGCGAATGAAGTAAAATTAATTCACTCTTCGGCCAGCTTTAATATTCGTAACTGGGCTTCAAATTCAACTGTAGCAAGCTCAGTTGAATGAAAACGTCTTAAAGATCCAAGAACCGAAGTGACTGGGTTCTTTTTATTAGGTCCTTGGTATGTATTGGGATCCTAATAACGATTGTATCCAATATATTTTCAGATAGACTAAAGCGTGATGTGTTAAAGGATGAAGCGAGACCAACGAAACGAGAAACCTTCGAGATCACCTTCAGGTGATCATGTCAATTCTTTATCCTCTTGGGCTCATAAAAAATACTTTTACAAGAAATGTGGAGCGGTGGCATCGATTGGGGTGATGTAAATGTCTTCGTAAAATGATTACAATGGATTAAGTCTGTCAAAATGCCTGAGGAAGTACAAATACATACATTCGTGGATGCTGGAGAATCTATGCTGCTGTGTGTTATTTACGGGTTCAGTGTGGTGATCAAGTTAATGTAACTTTGGTAGCTTCAAAGTCGAAAGTTTCTCCGCTCAGGCGTGTTTCAATACAAAGGCCTTAAGCAGCTATGTTGGGTGCCAGGCTCGCAGTTAAAGTCCAAGAAGTTCATCGCTTACTAATCTAAACAAAATTTTGGTGATGAGTCCAAAAAAATTCCAGCAATTCATCATTCGGCGAAATATTAGAGTCATCTAAGCTCTCGGAGTGGAGGTGGGTACCCTCAAAGCAGAACACTGATGATCTCGCAACGAAATCTTCGGCCCAGATACACACTGAATCATGGATTAACGGACCAAACTTCTTGGCTACCGAACCGGTAAATTAGCCAACATGCGACGACCTTGGGGATGTCGATGTATTTGAAGTACGACATCATTTACTGCAAATGGAAAAACATAACGACTATGGAAACGACTAAACCGCGCCTTAGCTACATTTCTCTTATGCATCAAAAAGCTAAAAGCTATCATCAGAAATGAAGACAAACCAAAGGAGCTCAATTTCGAAATACTTCAGGAAGCAAAGTCGATGCTTTTTAGGCATGCACAGATGAGTGAATACCAGTTTAGAACGGGGTAAGAACATTGAAACGAATCCAAAATTATTATCCTTAAATACATACTTAGACCCTGATGGTGTTTTGAGGGCGCGAAGCAGGGCACAACATCTCAACAGCAATGACGTAATTGTATTACCAAAAGGACATCTTGTGACGTTCCTTATAGTACCTGCCACGAAAGTCATCATCACGTATCGCATGAAACAACGATCAATAAACTAATAGGTATGTTCTTCATTCCACAGCTATGTGTATTGTATAAGAGAGATAAAAATTGTCAACAATGTAGAAACTATTATGCAATACCTAATGTTCCACAAATGGCTGCATTACTCGTAGCGAGTTTGAAAATTTTCGAACGACCCTTCACGTACGTATTGACTTCTTCGGTGGGGTGCCAAATTTACATGCCTCACTGTGCGCGCTGTACATATAGAAGTGGCACATAGCTTGGATACCAGTTCATGCATCATGTCTATACGAAACTTTATATTATGCCGTGGGATGCCCAGAGAAATCTACACCGATAATGGTACAAACTTCATGGCTTCGGAGAAGATTTTGCGCGAAGAATACAACAACATCGAGTACCACAGGCTTTCTTTGACTTACGATCAATTTAAATGGGAATTTAATCGGCCAGCAGCACCGCACATGGGTGGAGCCTGGGAACGGCTCGAGCAATCCATTAAAAAAGTTTTATACAACATATCGCCGACAACTTTCAACGGCGAAAGCTTACGATGCGCATCGTGGGAGGTCGAGTTCATCATTAACTCCCGACCGCTTAACTTTGTATCGCTTGAATCCTGTGACGATGAGGCCAAAATCACCAAATCACTTATTATTAGAATTATCAAGTGGCGATAAACCTTCTTGTCAGTATGTCCCGGATCTTCGGCAACTTTGGCGTTAAACTCAAGTATTCGCGATACCTTTTGGCGTAGGTGGTTGTTGGAGTACACGCTTATATTGGCAAGCCGAGGAAAATGGTTTGAGAAGCTACCTCCTGCAGCTCCTGGCGATATAGTAGTCATCGCTGACGAGAATTTACTTCGAAGTCGCTGCCCCAAAATACAAATACAAATACAAATACGAGTGGCAGAATGTTACCGCCATAATGGTATTATTTTTATTTTATACGTTGAGGCTTCATGTGTTTGTGCCCTTAAATATTTGAACCAATCTTGGCCTACCTGGACTCATGTTCATAAAGTTTGCTGTACATCGTCGGTTGCTTGTGTGGATTATTTTATATTGGCAGCGAACCGTCGACAACCGAGTGTGGCAGTAAAGAAGCAACGAGGCCAATTGTAAACAAATCAGTTACAATTTCATACAAACTAGGTCAGCAAACTCATATCTGAAACAAATTGCGATGGAGTTTTCAACGAATGTGATTCTGCTTCTCTTTATGAAAAGTTAGTTACATTCGAAATCCACATGTGTGAGAACGATAAAGTTTAGAAGCAAAAATAACCCGTGGATGTGTTCTGAACTCAATGCAAAATGTAAAAGACGGGATCAACTTTACAGAAAATGGAAAAACAACAGACTGAATACAGCCGATGAAGCTGAATCAAAAATTTCAGAAATATATTGGGTCTACAAGTAAGTTTCCAGCGTTTGTCAGAGATGGCGCCACCAGTGAATCCCGGGCAGAAATGTCAGACCCCATATGTTTTATTTGTAGGTTTTGTATCTGTCAACAACTTTGCAGCGTTATATTTGAGCAGTTCTATCGGTGTCGTACATTTTATCGAGCAAAATCATGGCAAGTTTCCAGCCAAATAAACGTCATTTGCGGGAAGCGCTGCTTTTATTCTTTAATATGAAGAAAAGTGCGGCTGAGGCCTATCGTTTGCTTTCGGAAACTTATGGGGCGGAATGTATTGGCGAATCGACTTGTCGCGAGTGGTTCAAACGGTTCAAAAGTGGTGATTTTGGAGTTGAAGACAAAGATCGCCCCGGAAATCTGAAAAGTTTTGAAGACGAGGAATTGGACGCTTTACTGGATGAGGATCCGTGTCAGATTCAAGAAGAACTTGCTGCATCATTGGGCGTCACGCAACAAGCCGTTTCCCTGCGCCTAAAAGCACTGGGATTCATTCAAAAGGTTGGAAACTGGGTACTGTACGAATTGAAGCCAAGAGACGTCGAACGGCGATTTTGCATGTCCGAAATGTTACTGCAGCGGTATAAAAATAAATCATTTTTGCATCGTATTGTCACTGGTGATGAGAAATGGATTTATTATGATAATCCTAAACGCAGAAAATCGTATACAAAGCCCGGCGAGCCCGCCCAATCGACGCCGAAACGAAATATTCACGTGAATAAGGTCATGCTCTGCATATGGTGGGATCAAAAGGGTGTCGTATACTACGAACTGCTTCCGAGTGGTGAAACCATCAAAGGACCATTATATCGAACCCAACTAATTCGTTTGAAGCGGGCATTAAAAGAAAAACGGCCAGAATATGAGACCAGGCATGAGTCCGTCATTTTTCAACACGACAACGCTCGGCCACATGTTGCGGTTTCGGTGAAAAACTATTTGGATAATAGTGGATGGGAAATTCTGCCTCACCCGCCTTGCAGTCCAGACTTGGCACCATCTGACTACTACTTGTTTCGTTCGATGCAGAACGCTCTTACGGGAATACGCTTCAGCTCAGTAGAGGAAATCAAAAATTGGCTTGATACGTTCTTGGGCTCGAAAGACGAGAAATTTGTTTGGTCCGGAATTCATAAATTGCCAGAAAGATGGGGGAAAGTTGTAGCTTCCGATGGACGATACTTTGAATAAAGCATTGTAACTATGTTTTCATAATAAAACTTCAAATTTTGGAAAAAAAACGCTGGAAACTTACTTGTAGACCCAATATTAAATAAGGAAATAACTACGCAAAACCCTAATTGCTATACAGATAAATTTTCCAAGAGAAGAAGCGCAGATCCAAGAAAAACATGGAGTCTAATCAACGAGATAATATGAAGACGAAAGCTTATTGTTGATGTACTTATCATGAAAAACTTTCCGACTGGAAAATGTTTAATAAAAATATCTCAGGAGTTTGCTGAACACTTTTCCCAACAAACAAGTAACATAATACATCATCGTCAGTTAACCACCTCAGAACACCAGAATGTAACCATTTCCAACAATATATTTCCATACGAAACCAGTATCTCTGCTGTTAATAGTATTAACAGATGTATAGAAGAAAATAAATCAGCATGAGTAGATGGTATTCAAGTAGGAGATATATAATAAATCGGCACGCTGCTATTTTTGCAAGGTCGAACGATGAAGCAGTTCAAAATTTAAAGAAAGTCCTTGAACTTGCCTCTGCCTTTGGCCTCCGGATAAAATGGAAGAAGTGCAAATTCTTATGTGAGGAGCTCGAGTACTTGGGCTACGTAATTGCTTTTGGTTTTATAAAGCCCTCGCACTACAAAACTTTATCGGTAAGGAAGTTTCCGCAGCCAACAACCGCTAAGAAAATCCAAAGTTTCCTAGGTCTCACCGGGTATTATCGGAAGTTCATCCCGAAATATTCTCTGATCGCCAGGCCGTTGACAGCTCTTATTAAAAAGGAGTCCGTTTTCCAGTTGGGGGCTGCTGAGAAAGTAACTTTCCAGACCTTGAAGGTTATTAAAACTGTACTCTCCGGAAGCAGAAATCGAAATCCACACCGACGCTAGCAAATTAGACTATGGAGCTGTTCTACTTCAAAGAAGTGACTGTGGAAAATTGCATCCCGTTTACTATTACAGTAAGAAAACAACGTGGAACAGAGATATTGTAGCTACGAGGTAGAGGTTCTCGCAGTATTAAGAGCCATAAAGAAATTCAGAGTGTATCTATTGGCGCTGAAGTTCAATATTATTACCGAGTGCCTGGCACAATGGAGAGCAGAGAAATCTCATCCAGAATAGCCGGTTAGGTGTTGACCTTGGAAGAATTCTACTTTATACTGTTGGGTTTTCAAGCACAAAACAACCGTTAAAATTCACAACCTGAATCATTCCGAGTGAAGAAAATCTCTCCGTCCTATTCGGACTCCCACCCCTGGAGAGTCAATGTCGAAACCAAACACACCTAAGTTTCAAACCACTACATCAAAAACTTTCCTTTCTCCTCCTTCTATCTTTCCGCCCGCGTCAAGGCAACAGTATAAGGGAATTCATAACCCCTTAGGCGCGCGTAAATTATAAAAAAAAATACATGAACACCGCCCAGGCGTAAGCATGAAACATACGGATGCTTTGACTCGAAATCCAATGGTCATGATTTTGGACTCCACGTTTTTAGCCAGGATAAGAAAAGCGCAAGATAAAAGGGTTTTAGCAAGTGGCCCCTTTGAGGATTTCTTCACAGAACAGGGTATTCTTTACAAAGCCAATGACAATGGAAACAAATTGCTATGCATTCCAAAAGGCGTGCAAGAGGCGGTCTGTTAACGCAGAAGGACATTTTAGAGTGCGGAAAATGAAAGAGGTAATTTATCGTGACTATTACATTTCATTCGGTTTGGAAGTCAATACACTACCACTTGAGTCACGGCCACCCACTAATCTAACTTAAAAACTAGGACTAAAAAACTAACAAAACTTAAGGTTTAGGAACTAAAGCAATGGTGGAGGAGATCAGGTTTGAGACGGGAAATTCTCATGTTGAAATCAAAAACGGCGAGGTTTGATTTGACCTTACGGAGTTTGCGTGACATTGGTTCGTTGGAACCATAAGAGGCGCAATGAGTTGGAATATAGAAGAGACGAGGATATCGTAAATTATGACGGTTAGTGTTGAAGGAAATAGAATTGCAAAGGGAGGCGCAATCCACAAAACCAAAGAGCAGTCGATGGCTGAAGAGAATATCAGCTACGTCTCTACGTTTTTCAAGGGTATTGAAGTTAAGAAGTTTGAGACCGTCTCGATAAGGAGGTAAATTAAAAGGTTCATCCCAGTGTAGTTCTCGAAGAGTACATCGAAGGAAACGACATTGTACGTTCTCGATTCGGAATATATGAACTCGTTGAAATGGGGACCACACTTAGCTGGCATATTCGAGAAGTGGCCGGACATGGGTAATGTAATTTTAATTTAATTTTGACGAGAGCTGAAGCCCCCATTTATTTGGCTTAATACCAGCTTAACCTAGCTTAAAAACTAACAGAAAGACTTAATAACCAAGGGAATGATGAAGGAAATCTTGTTTGAGACGAGGAGTGCTTTGGTTGAAATCAGAAACGGTGAGGTTTGAGTTGACCTTTCGGTGCATACGGGTGAATCGTTCGTTGGATTCATAAGAGGTGCGATGGACGGGTACATAGAAGAGACGAGGACAACGTAGATTACATGCGTTGGTGTTGAAGGGAGTAGAGTTAAAAGGGATGCGCAGTCGATGGAACCTAATTAACGTAATTAACGAATTCATATTGAGAAGTTTGAGGCGGTCCTTATAGGGAGGTAAGATTAAAGGGTCGTTCCAGAGCAGACCACTGAGAGCAAATCGGAAGAATCGAAATTGAATACCCTACATTCAGCGAAAGGGGGACCATTTTTGATTGACATACTCAAGTAAGGGGCGAACAAAGGTAAACTAGAGAGATTTGGTTACATACGGTTTGGAAAATTCCTTGGACCACTGTTTAATAAAGCCAAGTTATAATTTGGCTTTAAGGATCATCTTATCGATGTTCGAATGGAAATTAAGCTCACAGTCGATTAATATCGTGAGGTCTTCCAGGGGAATTGATTGACCATAGAGGAAATAAAACCGGGAAGGAGACGGGTTGCACTTACGCGGGAAGGTTATAGATTGACATTAGGCTATTGCATATTAGCTATATTTTTGAGGCACCAGGTTGAAAATCGATCAAAATCTTCTTGAAGAAGGGCAGAGTCATGGGGAGAAGAAATAGTTTTAAAAAATTTTATGTTGTCAAGGAGAGGGAGGGGTGTTTAATGACCCTCTCGTTAATTGTAAGAATAAAGAGAAAAGGACCAAGATAGCTGCATTCTGGAACTCCAGATAAGGCTAGGAATGGAAAAGAAAGGGCGGATCTAAACCGAACACTATAATAACGGTTTATCAGGTAAGAAGAAATCCATTTTAATAAATGAGCCTCAAAGCAGACAATTTGAAGAGGATAAATTAATGAGATACCTTATCAAAGGCTTTAGTGAAATCAGTTGCTATAGCATTGATTTCTTTGCCATTTTCTAAGGTTGCGAGAGGAAAAGACCCGAATTCAACTAGGTATGTATTAGTTGATCTGCTGTTTAGAAAACCATGTTGTCGAGGCGAAATAAAACGCTTGCATTTGAAACTTAAGGCTTCGTATAGAATGCTTTTAAGGAATTAAGGACTATAATTGGTAAGTTCATGCTTAGATCCCTTTTTGTGTATCGTATTTGGAAGAGGTCTTCCAAATTTGGGGGAATTCTCCCTGTGTAAAAGACTGACGAAATAGGTAGGAAAGGGGTACAGATAGGTTGGAAGAGCATTTTTTAAGAAAAACGGCGGGGAGACCATCCGGGCCGGGTAGAAATTCATTTTTAACTCTTCTTTGCATGATAATGGAAATTTCCATGTTGAGTGCTTCTAGTAAAGTAATTTGATATATATAAAAGTGATAATAAGTGAAAAAAAGTTTTGTTTTAATTGTTTTTTTTTTTATTTTCTGTGCAAGTGATATCGAAATAACTGTTTTAAACCCCCCAAACCATTTGACAGAAATTTATATCACTATGCAATAACCCAACTTTGTGTACATTTGGCGAAAATGCATTTGTAGTAAATTTTTATTTTATATTATTTTTGAAAAGTATGGACGATAGAGACATTAAAGCTTATTTGGCTCAATTAAAAGACAGTTGGCTATCAGAAGACGGTTTTGATTCCAAAAATTCTGACGAAGAGCACCATGATGCAATTGAAATTGCTAGAATATTGCAGGAGGATAATGATGATGATGTGGTAGATGAAACTGTTCAATCTGATCCTCTTCACGTAGAAGAGGACACAATAGAAAACCAAGAACTTTATGGCACAACTTCAAACAGTGTATCCCAATTTTTTTTGAAAAAAGAAAATTGATATGGAAAAAGGGGAATATGGTGTATGATGAAGATAAAATTGGCTTCTTGGAAAATTCTACGGCTTCAGATGAGATATCAAAACTGGAAACCCCATAACAGTGTTTTGCTCACTTTTTTACAAAAGATTTTATCAACAAAATAGTAGAACAAACCAATTTGTATGTGTATAGGTAATACAAAGCAATCCCAATTCATCTACAAGTTTCACAGAATCTGATTTGAACAAGTTCTTTGGTATCTTGTTGTACATGTCAGTACAGAAATTTCCCAACACTAGATCGTACTGGTCGCCGATGTTTGTATATGACCAGATTTCATCTACAATGCCGATAAATATAATTTGAAAAAATAGAGTTATCATTGCATTTCAAAAACAATGAAGTTCATAACCCTCTAGGCCATCCAAAACATGACAGGCTTCATAAAATTCGAACTGCAATTCAGCAATGGGCCAAAGTCTTTCCGTAGATGAGCAGATGTGCTCCACAAAGATAGGGCACTTTCTTGAGCAATATTTGCCCAATAAGCCCAACAAATGGGGATTTAAGTTATACCATATGTTCTGTGCAGTTTGATGGGGTATGCACATAAATTTGAGATTTACTCTGGACAAAAGAATTCAGAAAGACTTCCAGATGAAGCAGATCTTGGTGCGACAGGAAATGTTGTACCCAGGGGAAGTTATGAAGAGAAAGTTTCTACGCTTGATGGTATAGATGTGAGTTGTGTGGCTTGGTGTTACTTGTCCACTTATTGTCCAAGAATAAAATAAACGCATGGGGGGAATAGACTTAATGGATAGTTTTTTGGGAAGAAACCACATAATAATGAGGTCTAAAAAGTGATACTTTTTTTCATTTGTTTGATTTAGCAGTTATAAATTCTTGGATTGTCTACCAAAAAAATGCTCGGGAAAGAAATCAAACAAAAAAGGGTCTGCTTACATTAAGCAAATTCAGAAATGAGTTGGCCATTGTGCTATGTAAGAAAGGAACCATTACAGATGCGAAAAGGGGCCGTCCAAGTAGCAGTGCCCTTGAACATGAGTTAGAGGCAAAAAGGAGAAAAGGTTATGCAGGGCCCCCACCTCCTAAGGACATAAGGAAAGATGGTTTTGAACATGGGCCAAAAGTAGGTGGATCACTCAGATGCAAATACACTGGATGCAAAGGATATACCAAAGTCTCATGCAGTAAATGTGAAATTAATTTATGCCTTAATAAAAATAATAATTTTTTTTTAACGTACAAACGTACACAGACGTTTTATTTTTTATTTAGTTAGTAATGAGCTAAGCATCCAGATTTGCATGATGATGGATATTTCCATCATACTGTTTTTTACTTATTTTATACTATTTATTTATAATATTTTTCCTTTAATCTGGCGCATGGATTACAGCACCGAGATTTATTTCACAAAAAAAAGCAGAAATCATGCAAAGAAGGGTTAAGATTTAGTAACTTTTCTTCAATAACTGCAGAATCGGAATTTTAAGTGAGAAATGGACAAACGGAGAAATTTGGTGGGTCATTGAAGTGAGAGGGGTTGGGTACGAAGTAGTTGTTGGCAAGTGATTGTTTGAAAAATGTAGCCAAAAAGTTGGCGATGATAGGAGGATCACTTGAAGATATGGTTTCGAAAGCGAGGGAGAAAGGATAACAATCGGTCTTGCTTTTGCAATTGAGAAATTCAAAAAAGGACTTGAGCTCATTTATAAGATTGGTTTACGCATTATACAGGTAGCTTTGACAAAGAAAGTTGTAATGTGTAATGAAATGAAGACATGTACCTATATAGATAATTTGAATAGACAGAAGAAGAGTTGGTGCGAAGGAATTCCGCCCATTTGTTTTTTGTTTTATAACTTGCATGCGCTCAAGGGGTTAAGGTACCCTTAAATGTTTGTACACAGCGCGGACGAAGAAAATTTAGGGAGGAAAGAAGGATAGGTACCGATGTACGTTGGTTTTATATGTCTGAATGTTACAATGACTAGGAAATCGACAGCTCGGCAGGGCATTCCACAAGCGAGTTGTTTGGCGTAGAAACGAATCACGATATTTTAGAGTACCATATGTTCGAAAGTGGGCTTGAGGCTACACTGACGAGCATTCATAGCGAGACGAGTGTTACGGTTAAAGGTTTGAAGTTTGCTACTGGCAATTTCTATGGAGCATTGGTGGTGGAAATAGCTATACAACGAAGTATGACACGAGACATTTCGCTGGTGTTCGAGCTTGTCCATTGACTGAGTGATATTGGTATCAGTTATGAGTTTTATCGTACGGTTTTGAATCTGGTCCAGCAGATGCAGAGATGTTTTATGCGCACCTGACCAGATGTGAGCATTCTACTCCAATTTTGTGCTGATGGGCCTCATATATTGGAGCCAGATTAGAAGGGGAAATGTATTTCTTACAAGATTTGAGGAAGCCTAGACATTTCGCAACATTTTTGGCGACACTGAATATGTGGTCATTCCAAGGTAAGTTGTCATTGACAAGCATACCGAGAATGGAAAGTTTTTCGGTTTCGACGATGTAAGTGCCATTCATGGATAATGGCTGGGTATTTAAATTTCGCTTTACCGACAGCAGACAGCATTGTGTTTTCGAAGCATTAAATTCCACTCTATTCATAGTTCCCCAATTGGTTATGCGGAATTTAATGAGCTTAACATACGCTGCCGTTCCCGTTCTGCATCCGAAGAGCAGGGACGTGAGTTCGGAAACGAATATAAAAAGCAGAGAGTACTGTCGTCAGCAATGAATATATTGGATTAGAAGTGGCAGACAAGAGATCATTGATAAAAATTAAAAAGAGTGTCGGAGACAGAACGGAGCCCTGGGGCACACCAGCATTTATTTTGTGAATATCAAACTTGAAACCATCCAAGATAACTTGAATTGAACGCTCCGAAAGGTAATTTCTGATCCAGTGAAGAAGAGAATCATCGATCCCAAAAACACGCATTTTCGACAAAAGAGCCTGATGACAAACTCTGTCAAATGCCTTAGAAATATCAAGTGCAACTATCTTGCTTTCACCAGATTGATGTACGCTTTGGTTCCACTTTTCGGTGAGACATGCCATCAAATCACCAGTGGACCTGTTGCAAAGAAAACCGTGCTGCCAGTCATTGAGAAGTTTTCGTGTTTCGAGATATTTCATGACCTGACGGTTTATCAGCGTTTCCATGACCTTGGGGGTGGCCGTGGTATAGTGGTACTTGCTATCGCTTCTCACTCGGAAGGTCAAGGTTCGAATCCTAGCCACAGCAAGTTTTCATTTGTGTAATTGGAATTCAGTCAGAAAAATCTGCTTGTGAAGGCATAACACTGACATGTAGATTTGGCTGTTGTAGGGTTTTTCAAGCACAAAACAACCGTTAAAATTCACAACCTCACATTCCGAGAGAAGAAAAATCTCTCCGTCCTATTCGGACTCCCACCCCTGGAGAGTCAATATCGAAACCACACACACCTGAGTTTCAAACCACTACATCACAAACTTTCCTTTCTCCTCCTTCTATCTTTCCGCCCGCGCCAAGGCAACAGTAAATTATAAAAAAAAAAAGAAAAAAAAAATTACCTTGGTGAGAAGGGACGTAAGTGCAATGGGTCTGTAGGACGAGAGAGAGGAAGACTCGCCTTTTTTAGGGACGGGCTGGACAAATGCTGTTTTCCACCTGCTTGCTCATGCTACGCACCGACCATCCATCAGGGTTTCTGATATGGGCTTTTTTGAATAATAGCTCACTTAATCTGCTCTTGGGTGGTAAGATGTCTGTATGAATGCTCTGATAGTGTAATGCTGAGTTTTGAAGTCGCACTCCTACTCTCATAACGCCACTG
The DNA here is from genome assembly GCA_963966105.1 of Volucella zonaria. Classification (NCBI taxonomy): domain Eukaryota; kingdom Metazoa; phylum Arthropoda; class Insecta; order Diptera; family Syrphidae; genus Volucella; species Volucella zonaria. The sequence continues at coordinate 157,113,338 of OZ014530.1, read as the reverse complement.
CCATCAATGAAACTACCCAAGGTTAAGATGTTGCTCTGGCTGGCAAGCTTGCTGCTGCGTTACCTTCTCCCAGTAAGTCATCGCTTGTTCACGAGGGGCAAGTAATCAGTGCATTCACGTATTCGCGTGAGTTCAAACGTATTCATATGTATTTACGTGACACATATTGACACATATTCATATGTATTCAAGTGTATTTAGGCATTCAAATATATGTTATTCACAAGTATTCACGCGTATTTTTAGTGTAATCACGTATTCACATATTCATTTTTATGGCTCTTTATTAAGCTCGCAATGACGTCAGTATTATTATTGCACTTGCCTTGTTACATTATGCTTGTCGTTGATATAGATGTCATTTTCTTAAACCGAATAACTAAATGTCAAATACATATATTCTCGCGTAATTGTCGTGTGTGAGACTGATTCGAGGACTGATTTGTAAGTGTGTAAAATAAATTTGACTTGTGGCTCGTAATAAATTTATAACTCGTAAGTCTCGGTCATAATAATAATGGAAAAGAAAAAAGAAAACGTCTGGGATGATATCGAAAAAGAGATCGGCTGTGTACCAGAGAGCATTAAATTGACATTGAAAATTAATGTTTTGAAAACTTAACTACAATTGCTCAAATTACAACCGAAGACGTAAACGACATGGAAAACTCGGTGTGCACTCTGTCTCCGACCATTCTTTCGGAGGAAGAATATTCTGTTTGTGTAGGAGCGTTTGTAACGAAACCCGAAATGTGAGTGTTCCGTTAATGATGGAACTTTTTCCATATTCCATAATTTTACAGGTTTCAATTCTTCCCCGGACACAAGAGGCTTATATCAAGTGCAAGTGTTTACTGCCAAGCAATTATTAAACACCGCGAAAACTCAGACTCGAAATTCTTTGGTTCTAAAAAAACGCAAGCTCGATATACTCCTTGTTCCGCTGCCACCAATTCCACGACCAACTCCGAAAATATGCGAAAATAGCGGAATTGATTTCCCAATTCATGTCAAAAAAAAAAAATTCACTAGAATTTCACAAAAGTAAATTGGAAACCAAAGTTTATTTGGATCCCGATGATCTTCCTTACGCCGCAGTCACCTGCTGGATTTGTTTCAAATCCGTCTCTATTAACGTACAAAACTTAAAAAACCAGTGCAAAAGGTGGATCATTTCAAACCTTATGAGGCATATTGCAAAACACGATGCAATCCCAACTTCCAGTTCCAAAGAATAAATAAGTCAGCCTATCACAAAGTAAAAAATGTGCTAATCTTGAGAACGCTTATGCAGATGCCAGCAATATTAATAACTTGGATGAAGACACTGGGATTGACAGAGCAAGTAAGGAAGATCAAATTCTTCAAATCGAACGTTGTGAATTGGAAGTCTAGGACAACGAACTTGAGCTCAGCTTAAAAGCAATATTCTACTCCGATGAATCGGCGAAAGAGTAAAGGGCCCTGATCAAGAGATCCACTAGAGCTCCAAAATATGTAAATTCATCTCAAAAACAGTCGTACACACCAAAAGAAAAACAACCAACAAATTATTTAATACGAGTATAATAGATCCTCTTCAAACAGATATAGAATTTTCATTATTTTAGGAATGCCTGAAAAAGGGTGTTTCATTGTTAAAACTGGTCATGAAATGTAGTCAATTATTTCGGAAGGAAACATTTCAAATTACGCATACATCATAATGCCTCAGCTTTTTCAATTCATTTTGCCTTTGTATTTTCGGTACAGATAATCGTTTCACTTCAACTAGTGTATTAAATTGTTGGAGATTTATTCAATCAGAACTTCTGAGCAATGATTGATCTAATAGGTGTTTCTTCAGATGGAGATTCTCGCCTCCTACGTGCGATGAAGGTAAGAAGTAAGGTGCCATCAATAAGTCGCTTGTCTTCGGATATTCCTGAAAATTGGCGAGAATGGTTTTGTTGTGAGTACGATTCCGATTTCCTGTGTGTTCAAGATAACACACATATCCAAACAAAACTAAGAACATGGTTCCTTAAAACTTCGAAAGTATTAGTACTCGGTATTATATCACTTCAACATCTTTTTTCACTAACTGACAACGTTTCGAAAAGTGATCATTTGCTTTGCAAAAGTGATTTAGATTTAAAAGACAAAATGAATTACAAAAGCGCTTTGAAAATGTCTGAAAAAATGTTTAGTGATAGTTTAAATACGAATGTTAGCAGAAACGAAGCAACTGTAATGTATTTAAAAATCATGAGATACACGCTTCTAGCATACTTCGACAAAAATGTTCCTCATTTGAAGAGGGTATATTAATGTAGTATATCACTTTCTTTCTAAGAATATGGCGGAAATACTTGAGTAAATCGGAATGCTATTCTATATAACTTCATTATATACAATACCTATTACTGCATTGAGTTGAACGCACATATGATTATTAATGCTATAATTAAAGCGAGGAAATGTGATACCGACATATTTTTGCCTAACACGTAGAAGTGAGATTAATCTAAATGATTGGTGTATATTTGATAGCCAATCTAAGAAGAAAGTAATAGGCAACATACTCAATTTTTCCTATTTATATGGCACCAGTAAACAAAAGGAGTATACGTTAAACAAGGCGCCAATTGAGCCAGCAGAAAGATGTAGATCCCTTGGTTTGGGAGTGCTGGCCCATTGGTACATATGGGATGTGTTTGGACAGCTAGAGATGCTAGATATTATGAACCATTAGCATGATGAAATATCTAATTACGTTCATTATGTACCTGCCCCATCTGTTGCAAAAAACATTCAAATTAAAGATAAATGTTAAAAACAAAAACCTATGGACTTAATAAATGTGATTTTTTTTGTGTTTTTTACTTTTGCAATTTATAGTTCTAATACATATTGTTTCATTATATAATCGATGAATTAAGAAACATGGTGAAAAATTATAGTTTTTTGTTTCCGATCTCAAATGTGTTTACGTATTTGATCAAGGCAAACTTGTTTCATGGTATTGTCTGTCATTCCTATGAGGAATCAAATTGCTCATAGCTTGCTCACGTATACTCGAAGCTCACAGATCTTAATGCAATTTTTTTCTAAGAGAAATAAAAAAGTTTATTATGGGTTAAGATATCTTGTCACATCAAGTTTTGCTGACGTTTGATAAACGGTCTTCTTCATTAACTAAATAGTTTGACGACTGGATAACAGGTTGCAGGCTGCGATCACCTGCTTCATTAATTTACTCAATATAGCAAAAGTTTCGACACAGTTACCGTCTTTAGTGGCGCCACTCCGTTCCGCGCTAGCACCATGGATGCGGGAATGACTTCATCCCACTGCATGCCGGAACGCCACAAGTCCCGGATGAAAATCTTCACACCTATGATGACAGGTGCAATGTATTCATTTGGATCGTACAATTTAGCGATTGCACTTACTACCGATCGCTTGGTTAGTTTTTGGCTCTCCTCCTCCAACTGCAGCTTGAACTGGATCTCATCGGTTGAGTGATTCCATACCAGACTCAGTATGGTAGTCGCTGGATCCTCTGAGAATTCCAGTTCTCTCTCCTTGCTCTCGGAGCTACAAAGTTCTGACATCTCATCTAGCGGGCAAGTGTTGTCAGAACTTTCAGCGCCCAGCGATAAGATGATCTCTCTACTAAATATTGCTGCTTGCGCTTTCGTGTTGACTATGGCATGATGTGCCAATGGATATGCTTCTTTGTTGTTACTTGCGCATTGTAGCAAAGTTCTTACTGCGTTAAAAGCACTGGATGCCATGTCATAAGTCTCCCCACTCAGTCAGTATTCGCGTAGTTCTTCACTAGGATCTTGCCGCCAGAATATTCTTTGAAGATCCCACGGCCGAAACATCTTTTTAACGTCGGCTGTTATTGCAACCTTGAAGTACCTGAACCTGGAGATGATTTCTGCCAGCTCGTCTTACAGCCTCGCTCCAGGTAGCTGAACGTCATTTAGCGATAATCCAGATTCACTCTTGCACGATGCGTCAAAGACCACTCCAAATTTCTTTGTGACGCAGTGATGCGGTATATGGTAAGCTTGCCAATCTGCCTTTGGTTCTCTCGTCGCTAATGTCATGAGCTCAGGCTCCACGTATTCACTATTGGTTTGCAATTTCTTCTCAAGTTGATGAAATTTTTTGATGGCCACGGCTCTTGAAATGCCGAGTCTCTGTGCATGTGGATTCATGGGAATAGTTACCACGTAACGTCCGGAAGGATCGTGACGGTGAGTGCTCGACCCATTCATCTTCTTTGAACATCGATGGCAATCTGCTCAGCTTCTCTATCCCCCAGAATCTCTTAAGTAGCTCGCTCGATTCTGCATTTGATGAATCCGTTGCTGCAAGCATTGCTCTTACCGCTCTCTCCTGGTTTGGCTGCGCCTGCCCAAACACGATCCAGCCCAGATGGGTGTCCTTAGCTGTCAGTCCGGAATCATACTTCCTAATTTTGCCTTTAATGATGCTGGCCCAGACATGCGCTCCGAGCAACATCTGGATTCTAGCTGGCTTATTGAATGCATCGTCTGGCCAGCCTCAGCTCTTTAATATGGCTCATATGCTCTTGCGGCAAATATCTGCCGGGAAGAGATGATGATATTTTCGAAATCGAACAGCTCAATTGAAAAACTGCCTCAGTTCTAGACAATATGTCGACGTGTATGATCCCTGTTTGCCGCACATTGGTTTTGGGACCGATTCCTTGCAATTGCCGCTCACTTCTCCGCAAGACCAGCCCCAATCTCTGAACGCACTGATCTGTTATAAGATGAAGTTGGTTGCCACTACCTAGAAGAACCCTCTCCTCCATAATTTGCCCTCCTCCGCAATTCTCCTTGATGCACGCCGGTGCCAATACAGCGCCGCCAGGATCTGATCGTCTTTGCTCTTCGTCTGTGCCTTGTAGTTGCATGGACACCTCATAGTTGCTATGCACTTTTAGCCACTTGTGGGGCTGTTGTTTTCTCTGGCTGCAGTTCCGCTATTAAAGACATATTGGTACGTGGGGGTCTTGCATCATGGCAAAGCACGCTGTTGTGCTTCTTATTACAGCGTCGGCATGATCCAGACGGACAGCTCTGCGCAAATTGTCTGCCCTTAAAGCAATTCCCAAAAAGTTTCCAGCTCTTTATTTTATCGTTCCTCGACTATATGGATAATGACAAGAAATCTTCACATCGGTATAGCGGGTGCTGTGACTTGTACAATGGACATGTACAATGGAGTTTGAACTGCCCAAACTCTGCTTAGACTAGCTGCGATGGTGTTGCTCTTCTCCTTCGGCTTGTTAGTGCGTTTGACCATTTGGTCATAGAGGGCCGATACCAACGCACTCGCTCTTCGCTCTAAAAATTGCAGGAACTCACTTAGAGTTGCAATCTTGGACACATCCTCCCTGCTCATTTCCCATGCATGGTTGGTTTCTGCATCCAATTTAGCTCTGAGCATGTTTACGATCATGGAGTCCAAAGTGTCGACACCAAGCGCACGGACTGAACTGAGGTGCACATTTTCCTCGTTCACCATCTCTCGTGTGCAAACTGCCGTTGAGGATTCCCTGTTCAATTTCGGGATGGCATGTAACGCATTTAAATGGACATCGACGATATTTTGCTCGTCGTCGAACACCTTATTTAATTTCTGCCAAGCGTCTACATAAGGCATAATTATCTGCCTTATTGTGCCCCTCAGTCATGAACTGATCTCGAAATTCACGCCACTTCGTGAAGTCACAGTCAAAGGCGATAATTTTGGTGGGTCGCTCCTGCCTCACCTGAGTCTCATTCGTCACTGGTGTATATCCATTTTCAGAAGCTGCGACAGCCGCATTCTGTCGTATTTCCATTATACGAGAGCGCAATTTCACAGTAGTATCGTGAAAGGCATCTTCCACCGCGGCCAAATATTGGTCGTGCACATCAAGCTCGCCCTTGTCTGCTGCTGCTCCGACCAGCGATAATGCTGGGTCAGCAGTTTGCGTAAGCACTCTCTGCCAGTAACAATTTGGCGTTGAGCAGCGGCTCTTACTGCACAAATTATTTTAGTACAATGATCTGTAATTTGGCACACAAAAAGGAACGGTTGTTGAATTGCAATCCCACAAATGATTTTTTTTTTAATTTCGTGGTTTACCGCTTTGCTCGCTAGAATAAAAACGGCAAAATGTATTGCTTGCACTAGTCAAGAGCAGTAATATTCGCACTAAATCACCGATATTCACACTGAATTAAAAAAATAAATGAAATAAATATGTATATTGACATTCGCACTGAAAATTCACGGCCAGCTTCAAGTAATCTGGCTCGATTGGACCAAAAATGTTCCTTACAAAGCTCAGGTTTTGGAAAAATAAAACGCGCAGAAATTTAAAATTAAAACTTTATTGAAAAGAAAGAAAATTGTGGACTGTAATTTTAGCTCCGCTCTGGTATCTGCTTGCGCTCAAGGAATGATTAAGAATGAAACGATGCTACGCCGCAATGCTCTTTTGTGACCTTCGTTCGTCGCTAATGACCTTGAAAACTGCTCTGTTTTCGGTCGCAACCACCATTGCGCGGATGGTGGAATTTTCCATCATCGCCTCTGTTGCTGTTCGGTTCGAAGGATGGTAGTTCAGATTCGAAGGATGGTAGTTCAGCTCTGTGTACAGCAGCTTTTTATTATCGGTCGCAAACACTGTTGCGTGGATGGTGGAAATCTCCATCGTCTTTTCTGCTGGGGTTGAAGGGATCAAAGATTATAACTCCTGTGAGCGCATGTGCATGGTCTATTTCTCGGTCGCAACTCCCGTTAGTGTACGATGGTAAATTTCCATCGCAATCGCTGGTGGACGAAACGATCGTTGGCTCGTGTCAGTTGTGAATTTAATTGGGGTTACCATTGCGTTGGAGTTGCCATGGGATGTCCGCTCTGAGCATGGATGTTGGTACATATATTATTGGAGTTGAAGTGTGGATAAAGATGACTGAAGATGAAGATCTATATATGTCTTCCCACAGAGAGTTGATGGAGCTACACGTTTTCTTGTTCGAATCCATCATTGTGGAACCGATAAATATAATTTCACTCAACATATTTTCGATTTGACGCTTAGATGTTTCTTCATTTCTAGATGTAGCCGTTTCTAATTCAATTATATGAGCAATTTATTTCTCGATACTCTGACCAAAGTCTTTCACACATCTTATACTGTGTTCGAAGATTTTCCAACAACTCTTTAATGAAAGCTGTATGTCTTATACTTAGGCCGACACAAATAAGTGACTTAAAATAAGGCCCAACGAAATAATCCCCAAATAGAAAAAAAATTGGCTTAATTTCGTTTCTTGAATGGAAATAAAGGCAAATCCGCTATTTTTAGCGATTTGGCTTTATTTCACTTTCTAAAGGGAAATGAGGCCCATTTGGCCTTGAGAAGTAAAAATCTTTTAGCGGTAATATAAAAAAGGCGCAGAAACAGTAGGTAAAGTGCCAAAATTTGCCACAAACTTGTTTTTTCTTTCTGCCGCAAATGATTACAAAATATGAATTAAAATTATTTATGGGACCCAATACACGAACATGTACAAAATATGAAAAGTATGCATTGTATTGTAATAGGGTTTACTGGACATGCATAAACAGTGGAATATGTATATCCAACTTCACACCCATTCCAAATCCAAGGGTGACCCCAGACGGGGGGTCCAATTACGCCGATGATAGTAAGTTTTCCGAAACTGTATGTATGTTCACCTAACGGCTCTATTCTGCTTTAATAAGAGCTTGATAGATTTTCCGCTAGGTGTCTAAAAAATTGCTAAGAACTTAATGTCTCCAAAAGTTCAATCAATCTCTTCCTCTACCTTATTTTCTGCATGCCCAGTCTATACCCCAAGTTCAATCCCTTTGCAACCTTGGAATATTATACGATATAGAGTTAAACTTCCGCTCACATATTGCTAAGTTAATCGTTAAAGCTAACTCATCACTTGTTTTTATCATACGATGGTCTAAAGAATTTTGCAACCCCTATGTGATATGCTCACTTTACATACTACCTCTGTGTTACTCAAACCAGTCAGACGTGTTTTTCTTGTTCTAGTGTTTTTGTGTTTTGCACGGATTTAAAAAAAAACTTTGTATATACCAAATCTCGCACATACTCCTAATCCAACAGTGGTCCCTAGCATGGCGGTTGCAAGGAAACATATTCCACTGTTTCTTCGTCATCGTATCCACATTTACGAAGTAGAGTAATTTCCCATTAAGAAGTGGTACTGATTCTCACTTCTATTGTGGAATCCACATTAAAAAGTTAAAAACTAAAAATAGCATGGCATTTTTGCCGCAGATCCGCTTACAAGGAGCAAAGTCAGTATTGTTGGCGTTAATAGTTAATACCGGGAAAAAAAAAGTATTAGAAAAATAATTGGGGAGAAAAGAAATAAAAAAAAGGCACTGTCGCGATATTAGCAAACTAGTACGTCAACAACAAACTAGCTGATCAGCGATAATAATTTTTAAGCGAGAAATTGGGTTATTGCATTGATTGAGGTGGAAGAGGCGAAATTTGAATTAAATATTATTGTGTGATACTCGTATTTAGGAAGTCGGTGCCCAGCTGATTCATTTATAACCGTTGTCTCTGATCCAAAGTACGTAAAAAAACGTATTTCCCGTAAGCCAAGATGGCTTAACAACTGGTGAGTGGCCGTGGCTCAAGTCGTAGTGGACTGGCTTCCAAATCGGAAGGTTCGGTGTTCGACTCCCAACCTCGCTCGAAAGACATTCATTTTTTTCCAGTTAACGAAAATCAAGTAAGATGAGTAGTTGACTAGAAATCAAGAACAAGGCAACTTCCACTAAGAATTTAGTCTCCCTACTAAATGTTGGATGCTACCCGTGGAGCGAAATAACCACTGAGCCCAAAAATCTTTGTTTCTCTCTCTATCCCATTTTCTTCCAACAAACACTTATAATGCCGACTGGAGTGTTAAGTTCTTTAAAAAAAACATGTAAAAGATTAGAGTTGACATCTTGAGATACAAGAAATACGTTACGACTGCTGGAACTGGGGTGAGTGTCACTCAATGGATAAAATATTGGTGCGCTTCTGTTCACGGATATCTGCTCTGTTTGGGTAATAACGTGATTTTATTGAATTTTTTGTGTTTTTGTGTATATGTAAGTTGGTGTGGTATGTGTTTGTGTACCTGCGTGTACAGTAGCGTGTGCATCATCATTTACTGGTAGGGCATTCTCGTGTCTAATGACTATAGGCGAGACAATTCTTACATACCTTTGCTTGACAAATAGTCCATACCCAAAAATCCTTTGTATTTTCTCAAGGAGTAATGCTCTTTGTTGCAAACTTTGCACGAAAATTTATTCTATCTTGCTGAAAGGTGACACCGATTTTGGTAATAATTTTGCGTTAGAAGGAGCTGCTTTTTGTTGTGCAACAGCCTCGAGCCTGTGGGAACGTGCCTCCAAAAATTCGTTGAATTGGCTCCTCGTTGGCAGTTCCTTGCTGTTGCCCCACTTCTCTTCACAAAGCTGTTGCGTGAGACTTGGCGATTTTTGACCTAATATATAACACGTATATCTATAGTTATTTAATGCATGAAAACTTTCAATAGATACATCTAAAATGGTTCTCAAACCTTCTGTCTTCTGAGAGACGACGTTAGGTAATGAAACTTCTGGAATGAATTGGTGAAACAGAAAAGTCGTGAAATGCGTGCCATTTGATGTATGACTCAAAAAACTCAGGTTTATTAATTTTTGGGAGACGAACCTCCCTGCTGAAGTAACCGGGTTTGTAAATGCCGTTGTACCTGTCGTTTGAACACCCTTTGTCCGATTACACTTGTCCATGGCATCTATTTTAATAATTCACACTTATATTCATGGAACTGTTCTTAAATTTGCCCGTAAATTTCGACTACATCCTCCTTTTTAAATTCTTTTTCAAGACCTTAACTGTTTATTATATGCTCATGATATCACCATGAAGCTACTAAGGTATCTTTTAACAAAGAAAGACGAGTTGATAAACAATTTTGGATTTGATGGGATTCACCCATCTTTTTGAAATTACTGAAATCTCGCTTCAATTGCGGCGGGAGCCATGTTTTGGAGATCCCCGAATGACATCAATTATCAGTAAATAAAATAGTACGAAAAAAAAAATGTAAAGATTTACATTTGCCTTGAGTTGATAGTATGTTAGGTCTGCAACACCAAAATTACGTGGCTTCAGTGTAATAAAAAAAGCCAAAGGAAATATAGGAGGAGGACTCGTATGTATTTCATTGTTAACTTTTTTTATAGATGGGTTCGTTTTTTTTTAGGTCATAGCACATACACAATATCCGACTCGAAGGAGCATGGATGGAATACTTACTTCTTTATAATGTCCGTAAAATAAATGCTAATAAAAATGCACTAATTGATTTACTTGTAATACATTTATTCTCTTCTTTTGTATGTGGGACCTTGGCCCCAAACCATTTGTGTTGTACACAATCATAAGTTTTATTTGTATTAATTAAGCCATACATATACTATGTATATTGTAATAATTGAATTGAATTGAATGTTTTCTATGTTTTGTTCATTTGTTTTGTGTCGCGTACTAAACGTCAGATTACTTGGACGTCACTGAGTATTTTATTGTAAACGCCAACAGCGACCTAGGCAAAATATCTTAAGCTCACAACAATCCTCTTCAAGACCAAATTCGGGAACCTAAACCTTATCAAAGACGCATTATATGACCTTCTATACCACATATATACTCGTACATTGTACCTCAGCGTACTTACTTACTTACTTAGGTGCCGCTGCAGTTCCGCGTGTACCTTGGGCTTGACTAAAAGCCTCTCGGCTTAGACTCTTTTTGCTTATGAACTTAACACTTAACTTGACTACTCTTAAAATGCCGGAGCCCGTACTAAGATTTTCAGAAAATAGGATATAGGGATAGAGAGAGAAAGAGAGAAATATGATTACAGAATTGTAGAACAGCTAACGCAGCATTCGAACCTGTTTGCAACACATTGTGGCAAATCCAATTTTTTTGAAAAAAAGAACTTAACGTTCTTAAAGCACCGAACCACGTGTTAATGTTTTGCGAAATTGGATGGAGAGATAAGAGAGATGTTCGGGCTTGATGGTTGGCATCTATTATTACGAGTATTATTATTATTATTATTATTAACTTTATTATCAAGTAAAATAAATTACATTAATAATACATGGATTCGAGCACTAGCTACCAGGGCTTTCGGCTAGATAGATAATTATAATAAGTAAAGTTAGGTCGTGAAATATCTTTGATTGATTTGAGTGATTCTGCTTTACATTTATAATAGAGTCATTGATATTTAAGTTTTGTAATAGCGTAAAAACATTTTTTATGTTGCTTTCTGATGGGTATTTTAAGAGTTCAAGTAAGGAGCTGTTGCAGTTGATGATTTTTAATGTGTCCCCGACTTTTTGACAATTCATAAGGTGTTGTATAGATAAGGCAGTACTGTTGGCGCATAGGTGGCAGTTTGGTGGTTGACGCTTTGCTAATAAGTGGCTATGTGTTAGAAATGTGTGGCCCAGTCGAAGACGAATGAAACATGTTGGCATGTTTTTTGTGCAGTTTACTGGGTATAAAGCTTTTTCTGCTTCTGGATTTATTGTGTAGTAATGGTGGATATACTGTTTCCATTCATCTAGTTCTATTTTCCTCCATAGTCTTCTTATTTCTTTTTGAAGATCTTTGCTGTTTTTAGGATTGAACACAATGAGCGGCTCATTGGACGCAGACCTCGCAATTTTATAGGCCTCCACATTACCCTTAATTCCCATGTGACCGGGTACCCACATTATTTTTAATTTGGAAGAATTTTTTTATCAGCTCATTTCGGCAGACTGTGGATTTATTGTTGGTGTTCATTATGGAGTTGATTGTGCAAAGGCTATCTGTACATATGATTGTTCTTTCGGCTGTAGCTAGTTTAGCAGCTTGTAGTACGGCTGTTGCTTCCGCTGAGAAAACTGAAGAGAATTCTGGTAGGAGTCCTTTAATAAGGGGACCAAACCCTTATCCACCGCTGCGAAAGATGTACAGTGTGCTGTCTTCGATCCATCGGTGAAAATAAACTTCCATTTTCTTGTTTTAAAGAAGTCGTGTAGTTCATTAAACCTTTAAAGATGTATTTATTGAAATCCGTTTTGGCGACTTTGCAAAGGTCAATAATGATGGAGGATTTAGAGAGCAGCCACGGTGGATATAATGCTGTCTACCGAGTTTGTGGGTCAAAAGGAATATCTAGGCGACGGGCGAAATAGATCGCATTGTTGATAGTTGACAGAACTTTAGGGTGTCTCTTTCGGGCTAGTGTTTTTTTGGCATCTGTTGTTATTGGCGATTTGGATGATGATACTATCTTTGGTATTAAAAGTGCGGTAAGATATTCCATTCTTTGTACAATCGTCGGGAGACCTGCTTCAGTTAGCATGTTTTTTACTGGTGTAGTTCTAAAAGCTCTTAGTCCGACTCTGACAGCTGCGTGGTATTGAGGTCGTATTATTTGCAGTGATGATCTGCTGCATTTGTCGTAAATTACTAGGCCGTAGTCAATCTTTGACAAAATGATGGACTTGATGACTCTTATAATTGTGTTGGTGTGTGAACTTCCGTTTTTGTATGTTAGATATCTTATTATATTTACCCTAGTAGCTAGACTCTTCTTAATGCTAATACAATGTTCCTTAATGCTAAATTTACAATCAATTCCTAGAATGTTTAGTGAATCAACGTTACGTACATTATGATTATTAAAATTAAGATTTAACAACTTTGTGCAACTAGATTTCTTAGAAATGTGATGTAATTTGGTTTTGTCGAATGAAATCTTAGCTCCAGAGGATCTGCCCCAATCGTTTATATTAGAGAGTATGTTTAAGAATGTTGAGTTAACTTGTCCCAGGTCTTTGCATTTCGAAAATACTATTAGATCAGCCGCGTACAGGGAATGTCGAATTGTGTTGTGCTTTGCCATTATATCGCTTAAATGGTTGAATGCAGTTAGGAATAAAATTACTAAACAAAATAAAATTACGAAACAATATGTATTGGAGTAGATATTATTCACCTTGATTCGAAGTTTTCTATTTATTAAGAATGCCCTAATAAAGTTTAACATTTTGGGCCCCACTCTCCACTGGACGAGTTGATTGATTATTACATGAATTCCGATTCGGTCATAGGCCTTTTCAAAGTCAACTGACAAAATTGAGACATGGTTTTTCGACGAAAGGGCGGAGGATACAAATTCGTCTATATGAAGAAGTGCGTCAGTTGTACACCGATCGTGCTTAAAAGCAACCTGGTTTATGTCGATGAGGTTTTCTTTTTCTAGGTACCAAAGTAACCTTTTGGAAACGATTTTTTCCATTGTTTTACCTATGCAAGGTAATAGGGAAACTGGGCGATATCCTCTGACTTCAAACAGTGATTTATTTTGGCTTAGGGATTGGTACTACGCTTGCAATTTTCCATATTTGTGGGATAATACCTGTGTCAAAAATGAGGTTAAACAATGTGACTATGCGCTTTTTAAAAGCTAGTGGTGAGTTTTTTAACATTGGATATGAAATCTGATCAAATCCAGGTGTTTTCCCCTTAACCGTGCTGAGACAGTTTTCCAGTTCTGTTAAACTAATTGGGATTTCTGTCGATTGGCTGAAGAAGATGTGTTGTATTCTGGGAAAGCTCTACTAAGCAGCAAGTATTTTCCGTAAAGGAACTCTGGGGAGAAGTTGGGTGTCTTTTAAAGTTATGCCAGGCTTTTTGTTTAAGTTGTCGGAGTTTGTGGATATCTTTGTTCCACCAGGGTAAATATTTGTTTTCAGAGGTATTATGCGTTTTTGGGATTGCTGCATTTGCGGCATACCGAACTGATTTAGTGACTATAGCTGTTTCTCTATTGATGTTAATTTGCATGTCAGAAATGTCTCTATTTTGCTTTGAAATAAGGGAGAATTGGCTCTGTCAGTTTAGAATTTAGGTGTTGGTTTCGTATTTCTTGGTTGCCTACCGACCCTAACGGTGGTGATCAGTGGGAAGTGGTCGCTGCCATGCAGGTCTGGGAGAATTTCCCAAAAGGTGTTAGGGTATAGCTGCGTAGAAATAAGGGTTAAGTCCAGATGTGTAAGTGTATTGTGTGTGGAAAAATGGGTTGGGCTCCCGTCATTTAAGATGACAAGGTTGGAACTTGCCAAGAAGAGTTCAACTTGTTTGCCCCTGGAATTACAAGTTAAGGAACCCCACAGCGGGCTCCAAGAGTTTAGGTCTCCCGTTAATAAAATAGGAGTTTGAAATATGTTGATAAGGTTTTCAATTTCTGAAGCAGTGAATGGTTGAGAGGGATGTATATACATAGACACAATTGTTAGTTTAATTTTAAGTTCGATCTCTACTGCTACAGCAGATATGTTTGAGTTGATGTTTATGGGTGTGTGTGGAATAGATTTGTGAATTAGTATACCGGTTCCCTGTTTGGCTGTGTTATTACTTGGAAAATTATGAAAATATGGTGCATACTGCTTAGGGGTGTGGGGAGTATGACCGGCTGGGAGGTGGGTTTCTTGGAACGCTATAACAGAGGGCTTATGGTTATTAATTAATAATTGTAGCTCGTGGTAATTATTATAATAACCGTTAATATTCCATTGCAGAACCTTAAACGATGGTATTAATGTTGGGGTAGCCTTTAATGAAATATAAGCAGAGTTATATTGCGAAAAGTCAGAGATGGAAGGATTGTTGTTGTGAGAGATGCGACTTTGGTTGCTGTTATTCATGTCACATTTGTTAATGTGTTGCCATCGTCGTCATCACTTTCGAATTGTTTTAAAAAGGAACTTTGGTTGTTATAGAGAGATTTTGTGACTTTAGAGAGAGGTGAGTGAATTATTTTTTGTTTTGACTGAGTATTGCTTCTACTAGGTGAGTGTGGTGGTGAATTTAATTTATTTGAGCTATGGGAGAGTGAGTTTGAGTGAGCTGCCCATAAATTTGGGCTTGACAGGTTATCTGAGCGATGGCTTGAAGTATTGGTGAGTAATGTTTGGGGTCGAGTGTTCGTGTTGTGTTCGTTAAAGGTCTTGTGTTGAATTAGTGGAACAAGGGGGGAGCTTATGGTAGCAAAATTCGCAGCGTTCGTCGATGTATTTTGGATGGAGATTTTTTTTGGTTGGAGAGAAGTGTTAGCTTGTGTTGAGTTGATGGGTGCATTTGGTGTTAAAGTTTTTGTGTTTATAGCATTTTTAGCGATTGTAGAGTAGGAGGAGATGTTTGTTGTTGTTGGATTTTGTTCCAAAAATATTCGTTTTGCTTCGGTCATACTGCATTTGTTAATTGTTTTTATCTTTAGTGTTTCTTTCGCTTGTAAAAAGCGTGTGCAATTTTTTGAAGAAGATGGGTGTTCTTCACAGCAATTTGCACATGAGACGCGTGAGCATTTCTCTGGGCTGTGAGAAGGGAGATTGCAGGTTTCACAGGAGGAGTTGCTTTTGCACCTTTTTGAGGTATGTCCCAGGCGTTGACAGTTACGACAACGCATGGGATTTGGGAAGTATTCTTCGACTTTTAAATTATACCACCCGATGTTGACGGTGCCCGGAGGCCGGAAAAGGTCGAATGTGAAGAGCACAAGACCTGTAGCGCGTTGACTTCCATCGACAATTTTTTTAAATTTAAAAACCTCTATCATTCCTTGGGTTATTTCGGCTTCTGGGACGTTAATGAGGCATGGAGCGTAGACAGTTCCTTTTGATGAATTAAGGTGTTCGTGCAAGGTCATAGAGATCGGGCAGAGGTTGGATAGTGTTGTTTTATTTAAGAACAGATTGGCTATTTTTTTGGATTTAACAAGAATCAGTAAATTCCCGTCGCGTAATTGTGATATATGTTCGTAGGCCGTACTTATGGCATCAATCGCTTTTTTGAGCAAAAAGACACTAAAGTTTGATAGAGGTTGGTCCGGGTTTTTTGGGGAGATCACAATAAATTTGGGGTTATTTGCTTCGGTGTGTGTTGGAAATATTTTAGTTAGCTCCATTGGAGGATAAGTAGGTTTTTTACGTTTTTTGCTTGGATGTTCTGAGAGAAGCACTACATCGAGAGCACTGTACCGATTACCCGACAGCACTTTAGGCCCGGAGGCCATGGTGGGTTTTGTGTTTTTTTCTGCTTTCACAAGATAACTGCTCACACGCGGGTGACGGAAATGAAGATGAGAAGCTGGGTTAATAACAAGCTAAGTTTACCGATAACTAAGAGGGAACACAATCAGAAGGCGGTGTTGTCGGCTCGGAGAACAGTCGGTGATTGTGTGGTTGGCATCTAATATTTAAAGGGAAAACTAAATTCTTATTCTATGCATTTACTCAGCACACATGACAATGTACCGAAAAAGATCATGTTTTTTGGATCTGCTCGAGAATCTTTGGAAATCCAAATTCTATTTGCAAGCCAATACATTTCCGCTGTTTTTTTTTTTTTTTTGTTTTTTAAAGTACTTAATACTCAAGTGGGTATGAATACACTTATAATGCCTCAGCATGTGTTAAGTTTTTTGGAGGATAGAGAGAGAAAGAAAGATTTGGGATCAGTGGTTATTTCGCTCCATGGGTGGCATCCAACATTTAATGGGGAGACTGAATTCTTAGTGGAAGTTGGCTTGATGTTGATTTCTAGTCAACTACTCGTCTTACTTGATTTTCGTTAACTGAAAAAAAATGGATGATATGTCTTTCGGGTGAGGCTGTGATTCGAACACCGAACCTTCCGATTTGGAAGCCAGTCCACTACCACTTGCGCCACGGCCACCAACAGTCACTTGAGTCATTGCCAAACCTCTTAGAAATTGCAAATTTCATGTATCAGTTGAATATATAAGGGTACATATGGTTGAGAAATTGCAGAAGTTTTATTATTGTATTATTTTGATGTACTACAACTATGGTGGTTTTACGAATATTGTCATATTTGCTAGTGGTTTTTGGCAAACCATGCCAATGGTGTTGAGAGGAATAAGAGCTGATGAGATATGATGGAATTAATTCTAAATTATTATTATTAAATTATTCGGATTTCAGATTGGAATAGCCCGGTAAACGTGTTGTCATTTTTGCAATGCAACCTATGAGTAATACACTTGTAAATACCATCAGCGATACGGCCAAATTATCTGAACACAGCAGCCGCCTTATTGATAAATTGTTAAAATGTAGCCGTTTTTCTGAGTCCACATGAGGATCATTAATTATGATTGTTAAAAACGCCTTTGTTTTGCTCCAGATCCAGTCTCAAAGTACCCATATAATGAAATATCTTCGCCTATCCACACGGTTTATTGTGTGTTGCGTAAGTTGTGAAATAGGAATCCTCTGTTATGATTTGAGAATTATGTGTGGAACTCATTACTTTTGTGACATGAACTTCAATCTCTCTTAATTAATTATTAATAAAATAATTTTTTCCTTCATCAGAAAATTGTATACATATAATAGGCGGAGCACCCTAGTAAAATAATAATAATAATGTAATAAAAAGGAACGAAAATGGCAATAAAATGAGGCGCTTTAGATTTGTATAATTAAGCCTTCGAGTTTTGTATTTTTTTCATTTTCAGAAAGTCGTTTTGCAAAAATTTATAATAGTTAATGGAGAGTCACTATTCCGAAGATGTATTCAATAGCTGTAATGGCCGTCAGGTCATAAAATTGTCTTCTGCGACAATTTTTCTTGAAACCCATCCCCAAATATTTTTTGATTAAATTAACAGAAACAGAGCTAGTCATACTAAAATTTGTACATTATTTTATCTTAACCTTCTTTTTTTTCAGACAACCTTATCTATAGATGGGTGCGTCGTCCTACTGAAAAACCTATCGACTGCCTTTAAACATCTTGTGGAATTGATTTTTTTTTTTATTTCTAGGAGGTCAATAGAATTTGCAGTCTGCCGATCTCTTAAATCGCTGGGTCTGGATGAATATCGCTACAGGGCCAAAACCATTATGGTGACAGTACAAAAACTGTTTTGATTGCCTCAATTCATGAAATTAATTTTAGAATTCACTAAGTGAATCCAAATTAAATTTTTTTTTTACTTTTCTCATTTGAATGTCCAATTAAGGTGAGATCGACAGAAATTCAGGCTAATACTTCGACATACGCCACTGTAGCAAACTATAGTTTCTGCCTGACTATATGTGGGTACTGTAGGGTAACTCCTCGAACAGCCAGTTGTTGTCCCAACTTTTGCCTTGCTCGCAAAATTGACCTTCTTTCTCATTCTGTAATTCCTACAGCCTTCTGTATTTTTTATAAAGTTGTTGGTTGCCCTAGGACGTCAGACCATTCTTCAATTTCGTAATTATAATAACTTTCTTGCATAACCCACAATGCATTGTAATTTTGTTTTGTTTTAAAATTGGCAATAAATTGTTCATGAAATTGTAAATTAAAGTCTTTAAATATAAATTCAAAAATTGGTTGATTAACTTTATCTGAATTCTGTGACTCATAATATTTAACAGTATAAACTATTTACACTTATAATTCTTGTTTTTGACAACAAGAATCAACCTCATAGAACTCATTTATACTGTCACTTATAATTATTTGATACTAACTTATTGTGCCAAAAAGAGTGCAACAGTTTTGTTTTGCGCCCTCTGATCTCACATTCTACGAACACTCATTCTTTCGTTAAATTTCTGAATTTCCAAACACTTATTTTTTCGTTCAATTACAAGAGGAGGCGATCGCATCGGAATGCTCCCATTTGATGGCGCGTGTACTTGCCAAAGGGACACAAAATTGTAAGTATTTTAAATTTATATGTACAATACAACAACAGAATATTAAACAAGCCAAAGGAAAATTAAATGTTTTGCGTTTGAATATCGTCCCGCACGACCATCAATAACATCTTTAATATTAATTTTCGATATCAGCCGTCTTTTATAAAATTTCGATATCGGCCATCTTTAGCATAAATTCTGATATCAGCCATTTTGTGTCGTCCATTTGCAAGGCAATTGGAGCCAGGATTAAAATAAATAAAAAAATAACAAAATTTGATGCAAGGCCGCATCACAAGAACCAGAAAAAAAATATGTCATCGGCGTCGCCATCAACTTCTCCAGGGCCACCACCGCCGCCGCCTCCACCGCCTACACAGAGTGGAATTATTGAGGCTGAACACGTGGTCTTAATGAAGGAGCTCAGCAGACAAATTACTGAGCTAAAGGCCTCTTTTGCCGCCACAGAAGAAGAACGGAAGAACCTGCAGCAACAAGTTTCCATATACGCCGCCGCCGCCTCCGAATGCGATTCGTAAAGAATTAACGTCATCAACCCTTCAACCACATCATCCAGCAACACCAGGGAAGTCTACGCATCAGTTTCTTTAACAGCCGCCACATCTGTGCACAAAGAAGTTGCCGTATCCGTAAGCCCAACAACCACTACCATCAACTTTAACACACCATGGCCAATCGCAGCGCCACAACTTTACGCCCCAACACCATGTAAGACCACATGTGCACCACAAAATGCAAGCACAGATTTACCAGGTATGTACCATCATTTTAATAATACTTCTATCACAAACACATACGAACCATATGCTTCCGCGCCTACACCGCCCATGCAATTGCCTGCCACTACTAGCACATCGACCCCACTGTATCAGACTCACTACCCACAAATTCGAAAGTGCCAAGAATTACCTATGTTCTCTGGTAAGCCAGAGGAATGGCCCATGTTCATTGTCGCGTTAAAAGAGACCTCAGCGGCTCACGGCTACACCGATTTAGAAAACCTTTCGCGTTTACAACATGCCCTAAAAGGGGATGGCAAACTTAAGGTCGAAGCGCTTTTAATTCACCCTAATAGTATACGCGCAATAATTAGCACCCTTGAATTTCATTACGGTAGCCCGGAAATATTAATAAGGAGTCAATTGTCCAAGATTAGGTCGTTCCCAACAATAAATGATTCTAAAATCAATGAGATCGTTAATTTCAGTGTTTTGGTATCCAACTTGACGGTTTTTTTTAGAAAATGTCTGCATCGTCTCATTTAACTAATCCCACCTTACACGATGAGCTGGTAATGAAACTGCCATTGAATAAAAGAGAAGAATGGGCACGGCACACTGTGTCACTTTTGCCACAGTACCCTTCTATTCGCGATTTCAATAGCTGGCTGAAACAAGTTGCGACGTATGTAGCCATTGCCACCGAAATTACATCAAACAATTCTACTGCCGAAAGAAGATTAAAAAACGTAAATACGGTATGCGCCCTTACCGAGCATATACAAAAAAAAATCAAATTGTGCCGTTTGTGACAAGGATCATCATATTTACCAGTCTCCCACTTTCAGAAATTTTTCCGTTGACAATCGGTGGAAATTAGTTAAAGCGAATCACATATGTTTTTGTTGTTTGCGTCCTGGTCATGTAGTAGCTAAATGCTCATGCCGCCGTGAATGCGGAAAATCTGCTTGTCGTAAAAGCCACAACCGTTTGCTGCATGATCCCAATGAAAAGAAATCCATGGAAGGGAATTATTCGAAAAAACAAACCGCCGTTTCAACAGTAGGTAGTACCACTATACCAGATGGACATTTGCAAACAAACGAATACGTACATACGAGTACAGTAGTAAACGCAATTGGTTGTCAAGAGACAACAAAAAAAACATTTTCAAATTTCTTCCTGTGAGGTTAAGCGGACCGCTAGGTTCTTGTGTCGTCATAGCATTTATACATAGATGAGGGTGCAAAGGTATCTTTGAAGTGAAGGGTGTATCAGATTTGCTGTCGTTGAGGTGGATATCGGATAAAATGACTACGGAAATATCTCAACATGTTGACATTGAAATTTCTGGTGTGTATAATAATGCCGTTAAGAACCAGATGAAAGACGTTCGCACTACAAAAAATTTAATGTTACCGGCTCAGACTTTAAGTTTTAAGGAATTTCAGAGGGAATATGCTGAGTTAGGCAAAATTCTTGTGGAAGATTATGTCGATGCTGTACCATAGATTCTAATTGGTATACCGCACACAAATTTAGTGAGACCCTTAAGTATTTTAAACATTGGTAAAGGGTTTGCGGTTCACAACACCAAACTGGGTTGGACTCTGTTCGGTTCCAATGTAAATTTTCATTCAGATATTATTGTCAGCTGTGTCGTTCCAGAGAACAACGATTTAAATTATTTGCATAGACAAGAGCAGACTATTTCTCGTTAGAAAGTTTAGAAAGACAGCCGGAAAAGGAAGTAATTTCTGAATGTGATAAAAAGGCAGATTTTATATTGAAGACAACCACCAAGAAAGTAAACAACCAATATGGAACAGGTCTTTTATGGAAAAGCGAAAAAATACAATTTAGTGAGAGTTACAGTATGGCATTAAAGCGAATCGAGTTTGTAGGAAACAAAATGTTTAAAAATGTTGAATTTGCGGAATGGTACAAATCTAAAATCGAAGAGTATGTAAAAAAGGATTACGCTAGAAAGTTATTACAAGAGGAAATCGCGATCACGGAATCTACTTGGTACCTTCCATATTTCGCGGTTTGCAATGTCAATAAAGGCAACAAGATGCGTCTGGTTTTCGATGACGCTGCCGAAACAAACGGAATGTCATTGAACTTGGTACTGCTGAAAGGTGCTATTAGTTACCAACCGAAGTCATTACTCACAGTATTGTTTGGATTTCGCCGAGGTAGAATAGACATATGTGCTGACATTCGCAAAATGTTTCTTCGCGTGAACATAAGGAAGGAAGACCAGAATGCATAACGATTTTTATGGAGGGATGGAGATCGTTCTCGGCCGCCAGATACCTATGTGATGAAGACAATGATATTCGGATCAAAGAGCTCACCGTGTTCAGCCCAGTATATAAAGAACTTAAATGCTAATCAATACAAAGATGTTTATCCGAGAGCTGTTAAAGCGATTATCGAAGAGGCAATCGAAGCTGCAAGAACAGTCAAAATGATTCATGACCAAGAGGGATTCGAAATAAGAGACTTTGTGTCAAACTCAAACAAGTTCCTTCAAGCAATGAACAACACATCTGCGGAGATATGTCACACAGACCTGAAAATCGTTTGCCGAAGCGATTCAACTACAGAAAAGATCCTTGGAATGTACTGGAACTCGAGCACAGATACGTTTTGTTTTGAGCTGAACTTTGCCAGAATACCTCAAGGCAGTGTGGGAGCGCCTTGTGAGATGTGTTAAGCGCGTTTTGCATTTCACCTTAAAGGAAAATGTTCATCAGCTTGAAACTTTACAAAGTCTTCTAATTGAAGCTGAAAATTTAGTAAATTCGCGTCCTCTTACTCACCTACCGCTTGAAAGTAATGAGGCTGAACCGCTTACACCATATCATTTCTTACTTGGATGTCCCAACTACATACAAACTCCAACGGTGGATGAAAAACTTTGTCCACGTGAGCAATGGCACATATTACAACAGTTGAAGCAAACATTTTGGAAAAGGTGGATTCTGGAATATCTTCCTACGCTGACACGGCGTACAAAGTGGTATCAAAGAGCTAAGCCTATACAGGTGGGTGATTGCGTAATTATATGCGATGACAATGAAAGCAGGGGTGAGTGGTAGGGTGGTAGAAGTATTTCCTGCGCCTGATGGTCAAGTTCGGTCTGCTGCAGATAAAACTTTATCGCATCGGAATGCTCTCATTTGATGGCGCGTGCACTTGCCGAAGGGACACAAAATCGTAAGTATTTTAAATTTATATGTAAAATACATCAACAGAATATTAAACAAGCCAAAGGAAAATTAAATGTTTTGCGTTTGAATATCGTCCCGCACGACCATCAATAACAAAGCCACTGAGGAAAATTGAGTTTCACGTTTAAATAGTAAGTAATGATTTTATGCTGAAGCTTAATTTTTGGAATGTGAGGTGAGCAGATACACCCTGTGGAATAATGACATTACTCAATGTCGACGACTAACTGGGTCTGTCTGTCACTCGGACATTTGTCTTCGCGATTTTTATTAACGCACTAAGTGAAAAAGTATATTGATCATGTACTTACTGATTTACTTTTCCTAGCGCAACCTGAAGATACGAGGGCGGGTCAATAAGTCCGTGACTTTTGGATTAAAACAGATTTTTTGATAAAAAAATAATTTTATTTTTCAACGTAGACTCTCTTGAGCTCTATACACTTTGTCCAACGCTTCTCCAATTTTTTTATCCCTTCCAAAAAAAATGATTTGTCGAGGTCCTCAAAATGACGAGATGACTTCATCATTGGAGTCAAATCTTTTTCCACCAAGCCATTTCTTCAGGTTTGGGAACAAGAAGTAGTCGCTCGGAGCCAAATCTGGAGAATAGGGTGGATGAGGGAGCAATTCATAGCCCAATTCATGGATTTTTGCCATGGCAACTGCACATGTGTGCACCCTTGCATTGTCTTGGTGGAAAAGAACTTTTTTCTTGGCCAAATGAGGTCGTTTTTTTTCAAATCGTCATTGAATCGGTCCAATAAGTTGGCATAATATTCCCCATTGATTTTTCTTCCCTTTTGAAGGTAGTCAATGTGGATTATCCCGCGTGCATCCCAAAAAACAGTCGCCATAACTTTATTGGCTGACAAACCCACCTTGGCCTTCTTTGGCGCCGATTCACCCTTAGAAACCCACTGTTTTGACTGTTGTTTGTTCTCTGGTGTGTTGTGATGGATCCATGTTTCGTCCACGGTTACAAAACGGCGCAAAAACTCCTCCATATTGCGATTAAACAACGCCAAACCTTCCTGTGAAGTTGTTACACGATTGCGTTTGTGGTCGACTGTGAGCAAACGCGGCACCCATCTTGCGGAAAGCTTTCTCATGCCCAAGTGATCATTCAAAATTGAAACCACTGAGCCATGCGAGATCCCTACGGCTTCCACAATCTCTAGCACTTTCAATCTTCGGTCGGCCAACACCATATCGTGAATTTTTTCGATTGTTTCGGGTGTAGAGACCTCAACTGGGCGTCCAGGACGTTCGGCATCTTCAGTGCTTGTACGGCCACAACGAAATTCAGTAAACCACTTTTTTACCATTGAAATCGATGGTGCAGAGTCCCCATAGTATTTATCAAGCTTAGCCTTGGTCTCGGTAATGGTTTTTTTTCGCAAGAAATAATGCTTAATAAGCACACGAAATTCACTTTTTTCCATTTTCTCCTCAAATTAGTGAGTAGTCTGATAAAAATAGCTGTCAAACACAAACTAACTGACGCAGCAAGTTTAAATTTTGACAGGAGTCAACTGACAGATGCCTGTTGACAGGAGCAGTGTTGCTGTTTCAGTAAAGAGGTCAGAAATTCAAAAATGCACGGAATTATTGACCCGTCCTCGTACCTCTTCCACGGTTGAAGTGCTATTAAAACTTTGGAAAGCCAAGTCCAAGTAAATGGTCGTGCCTCACAATCTCGCCCGTCACAGTGACCATCTAACCAAATTAACTTTTCCCTAAAGCCCATAGAAAGTGACAAGTGAAATAGTAAGTTCGAGATCCGTGATTATCGTGGTCCATTCTAAACAGAACTTTTGTGCTATTAATCTACATAATTTCTGCCACCATAAATAAGCCAAGAAATATTATTTTGTGCTCTTCCTAACAATGCCGCAAAATACCGATATCAATACCTCCACTCTAAGACAGCTCTGCAAAAAGGCTCTCTTTCCTCACCTAACCACTCGAAATTTTCATCTCCGTCATCTTGCAATAACAACTCCGTTCTCACCACCAAACAGATCAAAACAAACTGCAACACTTGACCTTCAATTGGTTAATGAAATAACTAAACTACGTGATGGAATGATCAAAAAAATTGAGGAAACAGTCATAAATTTGGAGCAGCGTTTTACCACAATTGAGACTTCAATTTCATCTTTGAACCAACTTGAGGCTACGACAACAACAAATCGAGGAATAATTGATCTTCAGCAGCAGCTAAACAGCATTGAGGGAAAAGAGATTGCTGCTGACGCTGTTCTCTTTGGTATACCGCAACACCAAGACGAAAATTTAAAAACTATCTTTAACCGTTTTTGTCACACAATTGAGTACAAGTCACCAGTCCTTAAAAACATTTTTCGCACAAAAAACTGTTTGAATGTGAACAGCAACAATAACCCCGGCTCTTCTCCTATTGTCATCAAATTCTCCAGTTGCGCTGAAAGAAATGAAGTTCACAAGTATGCCGCCCATTTCCGCGACGTGAATCGAAGAGAGCTTATAGCAGCTGACTTTGGAATCGAATCGTCCGACGACAATAAATGCTTCATAAATGAGAGCTACTGCTACGCAGTGCTAGTGAACTCAGACGTAAAAAATTAATTTCATACGCACATACAAAGTATGGTTCTGTTTATGTGAGAAAAGACACAAACGGCAAAGCCTTCTCATTGAAAGCTTCGCTGATCTACACGCTTCCCCCGCTACTCATGCTGGCCTCTATCAAGAATCAAGCATCGACCGAGCTTTCTCTGATGACGGTGCATCTTATAAATTATGTATTTAGGTGTTTTATGCTATTTAAAAACTGATATTTTTAGTTCTAGTATGTACTTTTCCTTATTTGTCCTAGTTCTACTCTTCAATATTGTGATCTCTTTTCCTCTTTTCACTTTCTTTTTCTTTGCTTGTACACGGATTTGTCTGGAAGCTTGTGGCAGGATTTGCACTTTATTTGTTTATGTATTTCGATAGCACAAACGTTCGTCATAGTCGTAGCATGAATTAAGTTCAGACTCGCATAATGTTGAACTCAAAAAGCGGGTTTAAGGTACGAGTATGTCACATTAATGCATGGAGTCTTAACCAAATTAAACTTGATTATCTGAGTTATCTATTTAATAACTCTTCTGTTGATGTTATACAATATGTGTTGATGAAACATGGTTTGAAACTGGAATTGATAATTTTTTTTATAAAATAGCTGGGTATGAGCCCGTATCTAATGATAGGGTTACGGAAACAACAGGAGGTGGTGTTGCGATATATTGCAGGGAAACTTTAAAAGATGAAGCCATAAAATAGTCGCTAGGAACTGATGTTGAGTATTTGATTGCAGAAGTTTCTGATGGGTCTGTTAAATGTTTGGTTGCCTGCTGCTACAATCCAAATCATGTTTTTTCAACTGAACCTTTTTTCTCTTCTCTATCCGAATTCTCCCCTTTATATAATGACATTGTCGATTGTGGTGATTTTAATGCCAATATGCTTTAAAATGATTCGCGGTCTTATCAAGTGCAAGATATGGCGGCGACAAGTGGCCTGGAAATCGTAAATAATTCCTATCCAACATGTTTCCGGCCAGGTGCAGCACCGAGCCTTCTAGACCTTGTTATTGTATCTGATTCACTGTCTTACTGTTTGATCAGATTTCTCTTGAAGGTGTCAGTGAACATGATCTTCTGTTCTGTACCTACAATGTTGTCTTTAACCACAAGTCTTCCTCAAGCTCTTTTATTTATAGGGATTACTCATCAAAAAGCCACGAAGCACTAGCGACCGCAGCAAACTAGGTCCCAAGGTTGAGTTGGAGAATGGTTGCCGATCCAAATGAAAAGCTAGCCATTTTCCGGACGCTTGCAATTATTGAATGATCATGTACCAACAAAAACCGTCGCAATCCTGGTTCACGGAAGTGGTGGTTGGTGTTCTAAAGAAGCGAAACAGACTGTACAGTAAGTTGAAGCGTAGCCAAACCACGATCAACTGGAACAGGTATAAAGCTGCTCATAACGCTGCAACCGATGCTGTTTGTGGATCTAAGTGACACTAAGTATTACTATTCATCTAAACTGTGCACTTCCTTACCCTCCAAGGTACTATGGAGAAATCTACGCCAAGTTGGGGTGAGTAGTGACAGGAGCTGCGCTATTGATTTAGATGAAATGAACGACTATTTTGTTTCAAATGATGCTGCTGCCGATTGTTTCGAGTATGACGTTGTCTCCTGTCTCCGGCAGAGACTTTGAACAGGAAATTGATTTTGAAGTAGTTACTGAGGTTGATGTTCTTTGTATCATTAAAGGTTTAAAATCAAATGCTATTAGTGAAGACGGCTTGCCACTACGCTTCATAAAACTTATTTTGCTGCACGTCATAGGCCATCGAACACATATAATCAATTCTTGTACAGCAACATCTACTACTCCTCTGGCATGGAAATGTGCTAAGCTTGTACCTATTCCTAAAAAGACCACTGCTTCCGATTCTTCTGACTACAGACCTGTTAGTATATTACCTTGTCTGTCTAAGGTCTTTGAAAAGGTTATAGAGTCGCAAATTCAGAAACACTGGGTTGAAAATTAAATTCTCTGTTGAGCCCTTTTCAATCGGGCTTTAGGAAGAATCAGGATACACAAAACGCAATATCAGATAGCTGATGAAGTCCAAGTCAAAACAGAGTTTTCGCATCAATAACAGAAGGGAAAGATGTGCAAGGGGCAGGAGGGGTGATAAGCAGAAGTACCGTCGCAATTAAAACCAACCTCAACAACATCAGCAGCAGTCATCACATGGGCAAATTCGGAAATGTAGTATGTGCGGATATATAATACAAACCACTCAGAGGAAATATGCAGGTTCTGAAATTAAAGGGTCAATCAATGTCATCAGAAAGGACATCTGAAGAAAATGTATCAACAAAATGCAAAATCGGAAGCTAATATATCTAAATACAATAATTCCAATTATGTAGATGATTTATCACTTTTTCATTTATCCACAGATCATAAATTAAAACCAATTACCACCCCGGTCGAACTGGACAGTATTGCGATAAACTACTCGTAGATAGTGGCGCACCAATATCGATTATAAGAAATATGTTTCACATCTTAAACTTGACTTAACTAACTCGCCTCTGAAGGACTATGACGGTTAATCGCACCGCTCGGGAAACGTAAATTTAACGTAAATCACATGAATAAGGAACGATTAATAGAATTCTATATCATAAGAATGGGTGGGCTGCCGTTGTTAGGTCGCGATTGGATGTACGCTTTTGACATGTCAATACAGTCCATTCATTTTGTAAGTGAAGAGAGTTGTGAGTTGAATGACATTGTATTCCTGCCTTATTTGATGGTAAGTTAGAAACATTTAAGGAAGGTTCTATTAGTCAAACTTTGGAACCGAATGCAATTCCGAAATATTTTTGCCGCGTAGTCTACCTTTCGCCATCAAGGACAAGGTATAAAAAGAAATTGACCATTTAGTGAAGTTAGGAGTTTTAGAGCTGGTCAAGTATAGTGAATGGGAAACCCCCATCGACCCCATTTTAAAGAAAAATGGCACAGTTTTGGATAGACTGAGAAGAGCTGGGTTAAGGGTAGCGAAAGAGAAGGGTGAGTTTTTTGTAAACTCAGTATGTTATCTCGGGCACATATAAGCATTTCTGGGTGTTATTAACTTCTACCTTGATTTCGTGCTAAATGCTAAATTTGCAGTTGTACAAAATGTTATCACATGAACATAAAGAGGCGGAATGGGGTCAAGACCAGAATATAGCGTTTGGAGAAATAAAAAATTAATTAGTTTCTCATTGAGTTTTAGCTCATTTTGACCCAGATCGACCACTAAAGTTAATAGTGGACGCCAGCTCATGTGGGTTAGCCCCTGCTTTAATTAATGTATTCGAAAACGGTGTGAAGAAGCCAGTTTCTTTCGCTTAACAAAGATTGTCTAAGAGCGAAATGAACTATTCTCTAATTTAGAAGGAAGCATTAGCTATTATGTTCGGTGTAAAAAAGTATCATCAGCATCTTTCGGGTAACAAATTTATTTTATGTTCTGATAATAAGCCTTTAATATCCGGTTTTGGTTCCAAAAAAGGAATACCGACAATGTCAGCTAATAGATTGCAAAGATATGCGCTGTTTATCAATTTGACATCCAATATGTTAACACAAAATGTACTATCGTCGACTACTTTTCAAGTACTCCAATAGACTACCCAGATACAGTCAACACTAAAGAAGCCGTAGGTGATATACCACCTTGATCAAACAGAAAATTAAAAATACAAGTTTATTCATCTAAATCTATATTGTCCCCTTCAAAGTAGTCCCCATCGACTGCAACACACTTATGCCAGTGCTTGATCCAATCCTCGAAACATTTTTTATATTCGGTTTTCGGTATGTCAATCAGTGCGATTCCTGCGATTTTTCCATTACTTCCTCTCACCTGCTAAAACGCGTTCCCCGTAGTGGTTTTTTAACTCGATTGAACAGAAAGAAGTCACAGGGAGCCAAATCAGGTGAATTCGGTGGCTGTTGGATGGTATTTGTTGAATTTTTCGTCAAAAAATTACGAATAATGATGGCACTGTGCGACGGTGCGTTATCATGGTGCAAAATCCACGAGTTTTCTGCCCACAATTCTGGTCTCTTTTGGTGAATTGCTTCACGTAAACGTCTCATAACGCCCAAATAATACTCTTTGTTTACTGTCTGGCCTTCTGGCAAAAATTCATGATGCACTACACCGTTGTAATCCATGAAAACCGTGAGCATTGCCTTCTTTTTCGACTGAAAACGACGTGGTTTTTTTGGTCTCGGCTCATTTGGTGAACACCATTCACTTGCCTGATGTCTGTCGTCTCCAGTGATGACCCTTTTGATGAATGTGGGATCGGATCCAGCCTCGCAAATCATCTCTTTTGCGACGTCAACACGGTCTCTTTTTTGCATGAAATTGAGGTCTTTTGGCACCAACTTTGCTGCTACACGACGGAAACACAAATCATTAACCAAAATGTCTTGGACGGATCCATAGGCAATGTTCAAGTCCTCCGCTATCTCTCTGATGGTTAATTTGTGGTTATTGACCAACATTTCTTTTACTTCATCAATGTTTTCGTCGGTTTTCGATGTCGATGATCTGCCACTGCGTTCATCATCTTCGATTGACTCATGACCACTTTTGAACCGCTCGTTCCACTGGTAAATGATCGTTTTCTTTAGAGAATCCTTGCCGAAACACTTTTCCAACATTTTCAACGTACGCGCACCATTAAATCCGTTTTTTACGCAAATTGAATACAAGTTCATGATTCAAATTTAAATCCATTTCTAAAATTGTAAAAAATCGCACACACACAGAGATAGATGTACTTACTCTTGGCTACGTAACTTTTGCAAATGTCAAGCTATGACGCTAAGATTTAGAGGAAATGTCAACAACAGATTTACCAGCTTAACAAAGAAAACTTTTTGATCAAGGTGGTATGTATAAATCATGTCGAGCTAGGAAATTGGCAAGTAACATTTGACCAAATGAAATTGGAGTTGCAGAAAGACAAGCTGCTACACAGGGTCATCGAATTTGTGAAGTTAGATTGGCCTGTAATTTTGAAACATGATCAGATAAGAGCGTATTATAACCGACGTTTCGAATTAACAATCGAATCCGATTGCCTATTTTTGTGATATAAGATTATAGTTCCAGAAACACTAAAAACTACGGTTCTGAGGCAATCACATGAAATTCATTTAAGGGTAGCAAAAATGAAAAGCTTAACACGAAGTTATTGTTGGTGTCCATCACTAAACAGTGATGTGGAAAAGGTAGCGGGATTTTGTGAAAGCTGCATAGCAAATCAAAATACTCCGAATAAATCCACATTGATTAACTGGAAGCGGCCCGAATATCCATGGGAACGTGTTCATGTAGATTTTTTCGGCCCAATTTGCAATTGGGGTATCTCCAGCACATCTCATATTCAAACAAAAACTAAGAAACGGATTCGATATAATGAACCCCCTTCAACAAATTAATGAAAGCAAACATAATGTAATCGAAGTAAAGGTAAAGGAAATGCAAGAAAAACGACAAAAAAATTACAGTATAAGGGAAACAGGAATTTAAGATTTAAAATTGGAGATGTAGTAACTAAGAATTATTGTATCTCGGCAAAAGTTTCGTGAATAAAGAGAAAAGTTATTAATATATTAGGGAAAAGATATTATAATATAGAAATTCTAGAAAAAAATGTTATATTGAAACGTCACGTTGATCAAATTAAATTATATAAAAGAAGTATTTTTGAAATGAAAACAAATGTAAACAAATATGTACTTAAAACATTATGTAATCCATTCGACATAAATCAAAACGAAGATGAAGTGAACATACCAAATGGGAAGAAATGTTGAAGAAGTGAATAAATGCGTCCATAAGTATAATACTCATTCAAAATCTAAATTGTAATGGAAGCATAGTATATGTATATAAATCAAGTTATTATGTATTAGATTATAAGGCATGTAAATGAATCAGGGCCGTGGGGGATGTGAAGGGGGTGAGCAGATACAGCCTGTGGAATAATGACATTACTCAATGTCAACGACTACTTGGGTCTGTCTGTCACTCGGACATTTCTCTCTCCCCGATTGTACGTAGCCACGAGTAGATGAAAGTTACTTATTCAAATAAAACCCAGTGAATTAACCAAGTATTACAGGGGAAATCAAGATATTTCATTGTATCTTTGTGGACTTATGTTAAATAATTATTTAAGCACCTCCTCAGAGTGGATTGAAACCCGGTCTTATTATTTTAGTCCAGCCGGATAAGGAGTGACGTTATTGACTGTGGCAGGTTTGTGCAGTGCATGCAAAAAATTTCGCATTATTGATAAAAGAGATGAAATCATTTTTTTGCCATCTCTAGTTGTGTAAAGGGTGTTTTTCTTGAAGTGTCAGATTTTTCAATAGGGATTAAATGTCTTATCAGCTGTTACATTGAGTGGTCAAGTTTTTTTTATTCTCAGTACAAATTGTAATTGTGTTTGCAAATTTATCTTGAAAAGACTGATGACAGGCCAATGATTTCAAATGGTTTAAATTTATTTCCGAAACCGAAGCTCTGTTCTCGAAACTTATAGAGGTCTTTCGTGGAATTTACGATAGACATCATCGGGCATATGAACGTGCTATTTATCGAATTATTGAAAAATCTTCCACCCAATTCACGCTATTTTATATTCACATAGGAACAAACATCAGAAAAGTGTGTTCAGAAAAAAACCACTTTTCTCAGAATACTGAGATAGAAGAAATATAATCCTAGGAGCTGATGAAGAAGCTTTGACAGTTCCCATATCAGTAGAATACAGAGAGAAAATGAAATTCACCAGTGGACCAATTATTTACTTTTTTTAATCACTTTCATAATCTTTATACTTATAAAATTGACCAAGCCTCCAAAGAAAACTAAAGCTAAACAAAACTGTCATACCATGGAAGACAATCGAGACACCCCCACGATGGAAGGTATTGTCTTTAGTACCTAAACTTTACCATAACAGAATTTACCATATTCCATGCGCATGTAACATATTCTAAAATGTTTGTTTGGGTACAAATGATAGAACTTATTCCTTTCAATACAATCACTGTATTTAATAGTTACAATTCACAATCCAATCATTTTTGTCAAACACTTTTACTTTTCTTTATCATTTATTTAAACCACTTAATCACTTCTCTTAATTCACACTTCATATTCGACTGATGAACTGACTTGCATATCTTGGGATATGCTGATATTTATTCTCCCCTGACATCTTTCGAGAATATTCTGTCCCATCAAACGTTCCATATAATTTTCCATTTTGCTGGAAAATTCAATAAATATTTGCATTCTCCATTCTCCGATGGTTGAGCCTATTCAATTATGGTAATCTTCTGCATTTCAAGTATATACGACGCTATTCACATTTAAACGGATATCACACTGCTCCCTTCCTAAAGCTGTTTTGATCAGAGTGTAGCTCCAATGGGACGCCAAATACTCACATAGTTGTTGACTATCTGTTATGCTACGGTCTTAGCCTCTAGATTTGGGATTGCGAACACATCCGGCCACTTGCTGAAGTAAGCCATGACTACGACGAGGGCGTATCGGTTGTCGTTAAGGGTTTCAGGAAACGGGGAAACGATGTCGATGGTTACTCCACATTATTAATGGTGCTCCGGTATTGTGTTGTTGCATTCGTCCCTGTCGCTGAACTTTTGGGCCTATGGTATGCACTTTTTGCATTAACTCTCGACATCTTGTTTTGCGATTAGCCAATAGAAACGTTGCCTTTCCTTCTTCCACGTATTGATTATTCCCAAAAGGCCTCCTGAGATCCCGTCATGTGTTTTATGGAGCACATGGCTGACTCTGGACCGTGGCACGATCTCCTGTATACGAGATGTTCCATCTGTACTTTCCCATTTTTTCTTCAGCAAACAATCTTGCACATCAAGCGAGTCCCACTGTGCAAAATATGCTTTCAGGGTTAGCTCCGGTCTAATATCTGCTGTCAGCTTGGT